>JAXGFM010000012.1:24757500-25465000 GCA_039880935.1 Streptanthus diversifolius
ACAAATTATGATATTGACCATAACCGTGTATTGTTCTTGATGGATCGTTGTGTTCGTTGCCACCACACTCGGCATTCATATGTAGTCCTTGTATACGGTTGATGGATTGCAATATTGATCTTCCACTTTGCCAAACCAGTGATTTATCTTGGAGTGCTTTTGACTTGGTGAAGACAACTACATTTCGCCGGTATGGATGGTAGCTCCTCAAAAATATTATGTGACAGTCAAATCAACTATGCTTTCGTCCATTTTGTTAACCAGAATGACTTGGTGGAATCCATACAGTATGGACATGCAAGTCGTCCGTGAGTCATCCACCCAGATATAATCTCATAAGCTGGGAAATCACTAATCGTCCACATTAGTGTCGTTTTTATCTTAAAATATTTATGTGTTGATATATCGTAAGTATCAGCGCCATACATCCACAGTTGTTGTAGTTCTTCAATTAAAGGTTTAAGGTTTACGTCTAGACTTTTCTTCGGATGTGTTGGACCTTGAACTAAAATCGAGAGGAATAAAAAATTTCGGTTCATACACATACCAAGAGGGAGATTGTATGGAGTAACTATGACCGGCCAGATTGAGTGTTTCTAGCCACTCATATCTAGTGGATTAAATTCATCTGTTGATAGTTCAAGATAGATATTTCTTGGTTTAAAAACAAACTACGATGAACACTAATTACAGTTCTATATGAAGTGATCATAAATACGATGGTTTAATATTTAGTGTACTCAACATAAATGAAATAAGTAAGATGAACACTACATCATATATAATATTAGAAAGAGCGAATCCAAAAAAGAACAATACATCATAGAGAGAATATACCATAAAAACTAAACCTTATAATGAGAAATATATAATATTAGAAAGAGCAATCCAAAAAAGAACAATGTAAAATATGGTTACTCCGTGGATGTTTATAAATTTGTTACAAAACTTTTGAAATTTTCCAAAAGTTTTTTTTAAAATTTATATGTTTATGTAATTTATCTTGTAAGAATAGTGTTCATCTTCCTCTATTGACTTTTATTTTTTAATTCTTAAATAGAAAAATCTAATTTAATCGCAATAACCCAAAATCTAACACTTTATATTAAATGTCATTGTTGAGAAATTATAGATAAACCTAAAATCTAATACTAAACGCCGTTGAACGAAATATAGAAGGAAACCAAGAAGAGAAAATAAATACTATGTGTAAAAGATGAAGGAGAGCACGAGGAAAAAGGTGAAACGTATAAAGTTATTAGCAATTAAAATTGGAACGAAATATAGAACTAAACCAAAAAGAAGAGAAAATAAATATATGAAAAAGACGAAGGAAAAGCACGAAAAAGGGTGAAACGTATAAATTTATTAGCAATTAAAATTTGACGGGGTAATTAAACTCAAAATGAAAATTGCATTAAAAGTGCCATTATAGAAAAAGCTAAAGGGTAACAGGTAAATTATAAAAGAAAAAATGTGAGTTTTTCTATCACTTTCGTCGGACGTAGATCAAATATTACATGCAAAAAAGGTCACAATTCGTCAAATGTTAAAGCGATATAATTTCTTTAACGCATAGAAGTGAAATAAATAAAAATAATATGTTAGGGTATTTACGGACTATTTAGTAACATGGGGAAAAATATAAACATTGTTATACGCCTATGATTTTCCACATATATGCATAACAAGGAAAGGCAACACAAATCGATCAAATCTATTAACCCAAAACCCATTATGTTAATAAATGATTATTAAATAAAACTATTTGCTGACCCAATCCAGTTCTCTCTCTAGTTTCTCTTCCTGTCTAAAATCAATATTTTTATATTTGTTTTTTTTTTTTTGTTCTTGGTTTAATATACCAGTATAAATTGGACTTGGCCATATTCTATTACAACAAGACAAATCTAAAGAAAGCAAACCAGAACAAAAATGGCAAGCTCCGAATCTCTCTTGCCGGTCACTTCCCAACAAGATCCATTATCCGATGACTCGATCCCAGATATCCGCCTGAGAAGACCCATCAAAGCCCATCTCGCCATCTATTCCGGTTTCCTGTTGATCGCTTTGTACGTTGCTCTCATCGTAACGCACGACGAAACCGCACCTAAACAAGGCGCCAATGATGAAACAACGGCGGAGTCACGTGCTCGTTTGGCCGGCGTATCGGAAAAGAACAATGAACATATTTGGAAAGTTTCCGATGATCGGAAAGTGGAATTAGCGTTCGCGTGGAACAATACTATGCTGTCGTGGCAACGAACGGCTTTTCATTTTCAGCCTGAGAAAAATTGGATTAACGGTATTAACAAATCTACTATATAAAAGAGACTATTTTATTAATTATATGAATAATTTAATCATTTAACTGGTTTTCTTTTATGTATAGCTAAAATAGTTAAAAAGTGTTTCCACTTTTTCCCAAACAACATCAAAGAATGTTCATATTCCTCTTTTTCTATAGATTTTTGAGTTTCATAACGAGTTATATATTTAGATCACAAGTTAAGAGACAGATTGATGTAGTTAAGCAACACTGATATCCAATATTTAAAATTTCAAATCATACAATTTCATTGTATTTTTGTTACACAGAAGATTTCTTATTCCATTTCTTATTTAATTTTTTTGTCAACCATTACTTATTTAATTTATTGTTTCTTTTTTTTCATTTTCTTTTGTTTCTCTATTCGATGGCGTATGTGAATGGCAAAATTTTGGCTTCGTCGTCTGCAGATCCTAATGGTAAGCTCTAGATCCTAGATTGAAGTCATCTATTTTTGTGCCTTTAGAAGTCTACATTTTTCACTTTGACCTTGTTTTATTTCTTTATATAAAAATGGTAAACATTTATCCAAAAAAAATGGAAAACATATTATAAAAAAAATTATTGGCTTCACAACTGGTGGATGCACCTAAAACCCAAAATTTTTAAAAAATTATTGGTAGATATATGACAACAGGCCTCGTCGTTTCCGTGCCACAATTGAGGTCATTGGAACAAATTATATATATACATATATAAAGGAATAAAATATTGTGGGAGACAATTATTAACTTACACCTAAAAAGGTGGAAGTACAAAGGCAAAATCTGAACAGAAACTCATGAAAGCCAACTATATATCTTAACGAATAAAAACATTTAGATCTTCTTTTAATTAATATGGACTAGCTCAGGAGTTTTGCTATACGTTATGATAAATTTTGACCTGGTCTGGTCTCGATAATTTCATGATTAACAAACGAAATGTTTAAAAATTGTCCAGGTCCGTTGTTCTATAAGGGATGGTACCACTTCTTCTATCAATACAACCCAAATGCAGCCGTTTGGGGTGACATTGTTTGGGGTCACGCCGTGTCAAAGGATCTTATCCACTGGCTTTACCTCCCGTTAGCCATGGTTCCTGACCAATGGTATGACGCTAATGGCGTTTGGACCGGTTCGGCTACTTTCCTTGATGATGGTTCTATTGTCATGCTCTACACTGGTTCCACCGACAAATTCGTACAGGTATAATATCCATTTCTTTGTTAACTAAGTCTTTTATCCACAATTCTTAAAATCATCACTCTTTTGATATACTTGTGTCGGATTTATATAAAACGTAAGTATTTCTTTCATAATTGTAGTATTGAATTGTTGACAAAAAAAAAAAAAATTTGTAGTATTGAATTCGAATTTTTGTGTTTGGTACAAAAAAATCATTTTAATATAATATTATGTCGGACCAATTAAAGATAGTATTATATTAATTATAATTATTATACTTTTAGGTTCAAAACCTTGCCTATCCAGAGGACCCCAAAGATCCACTTTTGTTGAAATGGACCAAGTTCTCTGGCAACCCGGTTCTTGTACCGCCTCTGGGTATCGGTGATCAGGACTTCCGTGACCCAACAACCGCGTGGAAGACATCAGCCGGAAAATGGCGGTTCACCATCGGCGCCACAATCAATAGAACCGGAGTCTTTCTTGTTTACGACACAACCAATTTCAAGACCTACGAGAAACACGATATCTTGTTGCACCAAGTCCCAAACACCGGAATGTGGGAGTGCGCTGACTTTTATCCGGTGTCGAAGACTAAACTCCACGGTCTTGACACTTCGGTCAATGGACCGGATGTTAAGCATATCGTGAAGGCTAGCATGGACGATACCAGAATTGACTATTATGCCATTGGGACGTACTATGATTCTAATGGAACATGGGTCCCAGATAATCCTGAAATCGATGTTGGGATCAGTACCGGCTTGAGATACGATTACGGTAAATTTTATGCGTCGAAGACGTTTTACGATCAATACAAAGGACGGAGAATCTTATGGAGTTGGATAGGTGAATCGGACAGTGAAGTGGCCGATGTACAGAAGGGCTGGTCTTCTGTTCAAGTTTGGTTTCTTAATCTTACGTGATATTATTTACTTGTTATCCAAGTTAGTGTTTACATTTGCATAAATCATGATCAGGGGGTACCAAGAACTGTTCTCTTCGACACAAAGACGGGGAAGAACTTAGTCCAATGGCCAGTTAAGGAAATCGAATCTCTGAGATTAAGAAGCAAGAAATTCCACATGAAGGTTGGACCAGGGACAGTGGTTCCGGTCGATGTAGGTCCTGCTGCTCAGCTAGACATAGAGGCTGAGTTCAACATCAAGAAGGACGACGTCGACGTAATCCTTGGGGATGACTCCGTGGAGGACGACAAGGAATTCAGCTGCGAAACCAGCGGTGGAGCCACCGTACGTGGGGCTTTAGGACCTTTCGGATTCTCTGTTCTTGCTGACCAAAGCTTGTCGGAACAAACTCCGGTTTACTTCTATGTGACTAAGGGAAAAGATTCAAAACTCAAGACTTTCTTCTGCACTGACACCTCAAGGTAAGTAATTCTAATTTAACAAAATAATCACTCAAAAATTGCATTTTAAACATATGTTAATCAAAATCTGTTTTAAACAATAGGTCGACCAAAGCAAACGATGTTGAGAAACCGGTATATGGAAGCTTCGTACCGGTCCTAATAGGAGAGAAATTGACCATGAGAATCTTGGTAATATAGTACATCTTTACATCCATTTACAATTCAATTGAATTTGTACAATAATTGCATTGCAAAAGTAGAACAAACAACTTTCATTAAATGTGACTAATTTTAAATTCTGTATAGGTGGATCATTCGATAGTAGAAGGTTTTGGACAAGGTGGAAGAACATGTATTACTTCAAGGGTATATCCGACAAAAGCCATCTATGGAGCTACAAAGCTATTCTTGTTCAATAACGCCATTGATGCGACCGTTACGGCGTCGTTTGAAGTCTGGCAAATGAACAGTGCTTTTATTCATCCTTACTCTGCTGTGGACGATCTCAATGTTCCTTCTACACTCATCCTTACTACAATCATCCTTACTCTGCTGAAGACAATCATCCTTAGCAACTGAGTATTTATCTACAAATAATAAGGGGATTTGTATCCTCTTTGCTATTATAGTCTTTTGATTATTAGTTATATAATGGGTCTGATTATGATCTATCACCTGTGTGATTGATTCATCATGTGAGTGATAAGTAGGAGAAAAGTCTTAAAGGAAACTGGACTTCAGTAGTTTAGTTCCATGAAAGAGACAAACGTGTCATGCAAGATATCGCCTAGTAATACGCAACATCAGAATTTTGTGAAATCATATAGTATAATGAAATGACGAGTAACTTTCTTTATTGATGTCATTAGGACGTAAAATTTCTCAGATCTATTATGTCAAGTTTTTCATAATGAATATATGTTTGATCAAAGATACTCAGTACTTAAGTCTGTTTGATGAAATAGACAAAACTTGTGATAATGATCATTTGACAAGTCTAATGAAAGTTTTAACATGATGATCAACCATCAAACAAAATTAAGCTTACAAAAAAAAGATATAAGGTCCATGAACCCAAAAAAAAAATAATAGTTAAAATATTTCTAAGACAAAATAATAATCAAATTCTAAGCCATGTTGTAATAGATATGAGATCCTGCTAAAAAAAAACGTTAGTAATATATATCTCGCAAATTTTTTTATATTACTTAAAAGTATTTGCCATGCCGTCAAAAAGAAAAAATATTAGTATAACTTTACTAATGGCCTTGAACACAACAACAACAAAAACTTCCATCTCCAACCTAAGTGGTTCGAACGTCTTTCGCTCGCGTTCCTCGTGTTCCTCAGTCTTCCTCATGCCAGTTAGCCAAATTCGTCTCTTTTTCATACACTCCTCTGGTACACTCCTGAGTACCTGCATTGCATAGCCAAACTGGTTTTACAGCTCAAATTGTGTGAGAAAGACACCAGTCAGAAACAACAAAGATTGCTTATGTGTGCTTTGTTCATCTACAGCAACACTTCCATTGGTTTTTTAAAAAGCGTTGTAGTTCCCAGAAGATGATTGATATAAAGGAGACATAAATTTTACCTCAAGCGTCGAGATCAGAAGGAGACTGATGAAGCAAACCTTATCAACGCCATAGATAGCGCTGATTCTGATGATGATGACAGAGCACAAAACCTTCCATAGGATCCCTTTGAAATGCAAAATCCATATACAGAATCTCCAATTGGGAGTTGAGGGATGCGTAACGAACCCATTCATTCGCCATTCTCAAATCTTGCATGAAGCAATCGAGAATCTCTCAACTCGAATTAGAGAGAAAGACCAAGTGCCAGTGATTTCATCACCGCTGAAATAGATGAATTTTGCAAGAAAGAATCCAAACATAACATCATAGTGGAAATGCACAACCACTGTAACAATTACAAGAGAGAAGCAGCTTTTTTGCATCCCTCAGATGTTGCACGGGTCAACATTTCTTTAATAAGCTCGGTGGATACAGTTATGTCACCATCTCTAAGACATAGCGTGCCATCATTCAGCACAAGCCCGTCTCCTTTCATCTTCGAATACAATGCATCTATTTCATAATGTAGGCCTTTCCTACACAAGCCTGACAGCATTGTAGTGTATGTTACAACATCAGGCTTCATTCCTTTGAGGCTGAGGCTACAGAATAAACCCCAAGCGTCTTTAACATTACCAGTCTCGCACATCCCTCGGATGATGGTAGTATATGTGACAATGTCTAGATCCATTTCTCTCTTTTGCATATCTTCAAATATCACCAATGCTTTCTCTAGCTCCCTGTTGTCACAAAGACCACCTAACAAAATGTTATATGTCCAAATATCAGGAGAGACACCAAATGAATCCATCTGACTAAAAAATTCCTGAGCCATATCAACATCGCCTGCTTGAAAAAAACCTTTGATAAGAGTGTTGTAAGTGACTGTATTGCTAACCAATCCTCTTTGAGACATCTCGCGGAAAAGCTTCATCCCATCCTCTACTCTCTTCGACTTACAAAACCCATTAATAAGAGTGTTATAACTCACTACATCTGGGAAACAACCCTTGCTGACCATCAAATCAAACGTTTCACTGGCCTCATCTATGCGATCTTGCATACAAAGCCCTTTGATCAACGAACTGTAAGTGACAATATCAGGATCTATAGACATTCGGATCATCTCTTCATAAAGTTCTTTTGCCTCCAAAACCTTCCCTTTTTTCACAAATGCATCGACCAACGCGCTGTAAGTAATTAAATTAGGGGTGATTTTCCTCTTGATCATATCACTCAACAGCTGAGCTGCATCGCTCCATCTACCAGAATTACAAAGACCCTTCACGAGAGAAGTGTAGGTAACAACATTCGGTCTAATCCCTTTCCTTTCGATTCCCTTGAAAAAGCTGAGAGCTTCATTAGCTCGTCTGGTTTTGCACAAACTATCAATGATCGTGTTGTAAGCAACAATGTCAGGCTTATATCCTAATTCCACCATCTTATCAACGAAAGATACAGCTTCAGAAATCCTATTCCTGCGACAGAACCCATTGACAAGAGAGCCAAGCGTGACTTTATCTGGCTCATACCCAAGTTTCAACATTTTCCCAAGAACAGATAAAGCAAGAGAGACTTGAAAACAGCTACATAAGCAGTTAATCAAAATATTGAATGTGTAAAGATCATTTCGAATCCCCAAAGTTTCCATCTTTTTCCCCAGAGAGATGACAACATCATAATTCTTCAACTTGACAATGGCACTCAACAACCTATTGAAATGGAGGATTGAAGGAAAGGGACGAGATTTAACCATGTCGCTGAACAAATCTATTGCGTCGTCTAGCTTTATATCACGAAGCCGATTCCTGCTTAATCTCTCTCGGAAATTAATTACGCTAGAGAAAGCTCGTACCCAGGAACAGCAGAAACCGCAATGGGTAAACGAAGGAGGCGCAGTTCTAGGTTTACCTTTTTCTAGAAGATTCCGATGAAGCAATCTCTTCGCCGTCATCGCAATCAACTTCTGCATCGCCTTCGATTTCTGTCTCCTTCGTCTCTGATTCGGAATACCGAAAACGACAGATGGGAAGTAACCTGGAATTTGAGAAACCAAAACCGGTTTAGTTTCGGTTTATTATGTTTTAATATTTAACCGAGTATTATATAATCCAGTCGCCAGTGATTTGGCATGATGGAGTGGTTAACAAAATAGGTTTTGGTTGAAAACTTCAGATACTTTTTTCCCAGTCTGATAAAAGATCAAGTACACTTAATTTTCAATTTCTTATTGAATGAAATTGGTTTAAGGTTTATAATCTTGATTCGGTTCAGTTTCGGGTTTAGTAATTTGTCTCTTTGTCGGACTGTATCAATGATTTCTCAAGAGTGATCACCAAATGAAACGGATCAAATCACCGTAGCCAAAAATAGAATGCTTTTATGAAATTGATTTTTTGCTAAAATCAAGGGATTTTGGAATCAGTTTCTCCTATAGTATGAAACCTCTGATCTAAAGAGACAAAAGAGTGATCTACTTCTACAATAATGTCTAGTTAAATAAGTAAGAGTCTTGATTTTCAGAGAATCTTGCAGATTTAGAGTGCCAATCTGATTTTTAGGTCTAAGTCAAATTATTTTTGGTTTAGTCTGTCGATTTATTTCTTTTTTTTTTTAGGATTTTGACTCCGAAAAAAACTATGTTCATCATTATTTGTTATGTCGGTTGTGCATTTTTTTTTACTATTGTAACTCTAATAAAAATTGTAGATGATAAAAAAATTTGAAAAAGACATGAAATAGTCGATTTCTATTATTTTAATTTTGTTAAATAGTGATAACTAATGTTCAATTTGTCCAACAAAAAAAATACTCATTCAGATCTTGGGATTTGTTATTTGTGGTTTAAACGCCCTAGAATAAGAAAAACAATAATGATGACATGTCTCATGGTTTGTTCTCATATTATGCTTCCTAAATTGGAGTAATGCTATTTAGATGGTTTTGTTTTTATTGTTTTAGACAGAAAAAGTCGATGCATGTTATCCGATGGTTCCTCTTGGACCGGGACCGTCTCGTGCACCAGTCTCAAAGAGCACGCCAAATCATGATGTTCCTTCGTAAATAAAAATGAAATTATTAATTGCTAAATTTTTTTGACAAATTATGTATACGCTATTGGGATTTGGGGAAAATATATTATGTTCTTTAACACAACAAGAACTCCAACATATTGTTAAATCAAATATAATTCCTAACAAAAGAGATGAACCTAATTTATTCATGAAGTATAATATTAACTCGTAATACACACTCAAATTCGAGATATTAAAATTTACATACTGTTATATAGTTTGAGGTTTGAATCCAAACACATGTATAATTGTAGCGTTCAAATTTCTTATTTATATAAGATCTTCCAAATTATGTTTAACACTATTATATTCCAAATTATCTTTTTGAGGAGCTAATGACTTCGAGGAAAAATGATGTTGCCTTTAATATACTTTTGTCTTTTCTGCCTCCCTTGAATTAAACACTATAATTGTAAAATACCTAATGACAAAGCATGCTTTTGTTGTCTTCCTTTCTTTCCACGGCTCGTCTCTCTGTCTCTCTATATATGTATATTCTCGAGCCAACATTTCTTTTTACAACTACTTTGATCTTCATTAAGCCATATATACTTCTCCTTCATACTCATTAACTCACGTACATAATATCTCTGGGTTTTCATCTTTCAAGCTTCTTGTAAGTTGTTTTTCATCAACTTAACTAAAATGTGTAAGTCAATCCTAATAAAAGCTCATTAGGTAATTTAGTTATGACAATTTTTGGTATATTTTATATAAAAATGAATGTTTCTACGTTTGGTGTATGTATATAAATGAATGTTTCTAAGGTAAACTAAACATGCACGGCTTGCTCTACTACGTTCTTGTGGTCTTTTCTGTTCTTTTCTGAGGAAGTGTGATGGTAATCTCGAATAAATTGAAAAACTAACAACTTCTTTAATTTGATTTGGCTATCTAATGCACATGTAACTAGTAAACCAGTTGTGAATAGATAAGAGTATCTAAACTTTGCTAATATTATTTTTTAATTCACATTTTTATTTTCTTAAAAACTTTAGAAACGAATAATTATGTGGGTAAAACCAAATGAAAGAAAAAACATAACAATAAATATCAGGGATATGAATTGAGTACACATCAAACAAACTAGAAGAATATCCCCATATATATTATTTGAGAAACATTTTAAAAAAATAACATTACCATCATATGTGATTTACAAGAGTATCATGCTAATGTGTCATCACCATAAGATTTCTCAAGAAAAATATAAAAATAGTTATATTTTATTAGAATAATTACAATGTCTGTTATTATCATGTGATTTATAATATTTTTTTATAACTACACATATCTAATTATTTTAATAAAGTATGAATTAATCTATTAAAAAGACACATTTAAGTTTTCTATCATTTATTGTATATCCTTTTTCTTATAAAATCATTTGAGTTTAACTTTTTCTAGAGATCATTTCATTCACAACAAAAATATGTATAATATCACATAGATTATTTACTTATTTTATTATGAAAATCATGAAATATTGTTCTAATATTTTTTATATAACTATACATACATTAATTTTAATAAATATAAATTAATTCATTATAAAAATATACATTCAGTTTTCTATTAGTTGTTTTTTAAGAAAATTATTGGAATTTACCATTTATAAGAATATTTATTTTGTTCTATCACTACAAAAACATATATGGATTATGCTATGCAAAATCATATTTCATGTTATTCATTCATAAAACACAATTATTATTTTTTGAATTATACTTCATTTTAAATTTAGGCCGTATATGAAAACTTCATACTATTTTATATAAATCATCAAATCATCATTAAATTGAATTCAGTTTAGATAAATTCATATATTCCGAAATGGAAATACATAAATATTAAATAATCTCTTTTATATTATACTATATTACACATTTTATTGATTTTAACTCATAAACACACTATTTAAACAATACTTATTATAGAATTGTGTTTAAATATTTTTCAAAATCTTTAAACATTTACATTAAAAATTATAATATTGTTTCAAAATCAAATATTATAAAATTATTAGTGGATAATTATTAAAACGAAATAGTTCTCCCTTCATACAAGGATAAACCATAACTCATATGTATGGTTATTCAGGGATGGATATACATTCATGATACATGCATACATACATACATGTATGCAATAGGCTATGGCATATATATAGTTCAATAATGTAACAAGAAACATCGAGAGAAAATACCATACTCATTAGGTTTTTATTATATACAAACCTCTATAAATCCGGGAAATAACTCCATGTTTTTCCCCGTCCATCTTAATTATAAAACGGTTTCCACCATCATCATCTTCAGAGAACTACTGTGCATGCATATTTCACATTTATTCATCTTGCATCTTCTTCATTTTGATCACTATTTCCAGAGATCAATCTGACAACTCGAAGAAGTTACGAGCATGAGCATTTACATATACTCTTCTCCCATTTCAAGAAGCCTTTCCGAATCATTCTCCAGCATATTCGTTCCCTCATCCACTTGATAGTCAGTGTTTCTCGCGTCGATCTTGGTGTTAATTTGACGGGTAGAAACAGAAGCTGCGGCTGCAACCTCCTCGTTGCTTAGCTGTGACGCAACGAACTTATCAAGAACTCTCCAATCCGTAGTCACTTGGTCCACTCCTTGATCGGAATAAAGAGAGCTAAAACTTTGATTACCTTGTTGCAATTTTTCCTCATGAGAGAGATTTGATGATTGCTGCAAGTTACCAATATTTCTTGTGCTATTCTCGCTGTTACTTGATCCATAAGGTAGAGAGTTGCAATTACTATTAGGGCTCTCAAGCTGGGGAAGCTGGAGGAACATAGATTCATGAAGATGATGATTTTTTTGTTGATGTTGTACCATATGACTGTAATGTAGCTCGAGCTCTTCCTTGCATTGCAAGCCAGGGTTGTTGTTGAGTGCATAAGATGAAGACGCATTGAGTCCATAAGGCAATGGCTGCTGGTGATGCTGGCCGTTATAATGATGCTGATGATTGTGAAGAACCCGCCTTGGGGAGTTGGAACCGAGCTCGAAGGCCATGAATGAGAGCTGATCGTCGTACCAATGCGATGGTGAAGAATCGTAATCTCCCATTCTCCTCGCTGTTGCCGCCAATCTCTTCTTGAAAACCCTACACACCACCCATCCTTCTTCCTGCACATAAATATCACGTCAATAAGATCACATGTACAACATCTCAAATGAAGACACTTGTCCATGTGTATTAGATATTTTTCTTTACTAGATTAGAAAGTGCGGACATGCGAGCTGCCATGTTAATTGTAGTAAACAATGAAATTTTGAATTTGGATATGGTGACAGATATTGTTGCAATTAATAACATGTAAGCTATGTATGATTGTAGTAAACTTTTGGACCAAAAGTGGGGAACAATGGTTCTCATTTGTTTCATGCTCGAGTCGCTTTTTTGTAATAACAAGTAAGCTATGTATGTTCATTAAGTTTAATAATTTGGACGGTGGATAAATTGCATCGGACAAGAAGTTACGTGTATTAATGTGAATCACTCAATTACGTTTTAAGAAACGTACTCAAGAAAGATCAAATATTTGGGAAATATTTTTCTTATACACTTAAACTAGATATGAGTTAAAGATGTGTTTGGATCAATATATATATACCTGAGGGGTTCCATTTTCATTTGTTTCTAACCGATATTCGTGCATGATCCAGTCCGATTTCTGTCCATTTGGGGCTCTTCCTTTGTAAAACACAAGTGTCTTCCTCATACCGATAAGACTATGTCTTAAATATATAGCCTTGTCTCTTCCGGTGGCTTTCCAGAATCCTGCTTTCGTCGCTCTATTGGTTCGAGTTCCCGTGGGATACTTCTTGTCTTTATGGCTAAAGAAGTACCATTCACTTTGCTCTTCGTTTCCTATTTTGCATAACTCTATATTTTTCACCAAGAAAAAAGTAACAATCGTAAGCGTTTCTATATAGTAATACAAAAAATCACTAAAGAGGAATGATAGGATTTTCCGGCCAAACCTTGCAGATCCCATGGCTCAATCTTGTAGAGATCGACGTCTTTAATGAAATTGATTTCTATTCTCTTTGATGCAACCTTTTTCCTTAGGTAGTAGTCTACAAGTTCTTCATCAGTTGGATGAAATCTGAATCCAGGAGGTACATGTGAAATCGAATTCATCCTTTAATCTTTCTTTTTTTCCGTATGTATTGAGATTAAGCTGCTTATGATATGAAAACATCGACTGTGTTAAGATTTGGATAATGAAAGTTAAATTTAATAATTTCCATAGATACGTTTTATTATATGATCTAGTGATTGATCGCTTCAACTATGTTTGCCATTGACTAATTAGGGTTAGCTTCGGACTTATATGTAATATATACGGTAAACAATATAATTCAAACATATATACACACATACACATTATATATAAATGAAAAATCTGTATATATCATATTAGACATTGATGTGTGTATATATAGTATTTCCCAGCTAATTACGTTGTGATTACAAGCTTTTGCCTTTATATTTTGTTTCAAAAAGGAAAAAAAAAAAATTATACATCTTAAGAAAAATGGAAAACAGATATAGCCGATTAAGCCCATATACAAATGAGTTTAGAATAGATTCATAGCACTTTTGAAGATGGAAGAGAAATAAATAAGAATAATCAATAGTGTCTTATGAACATATGATAATAGAGTAAATAACACATCCCATGTTATCAATCTTGCAAAGAACGTTCATGTAAGCTAGATAACAGATAATTGCAAATATGGACTTATTAATATCTCTAGGCTGGTCATCCTATAGATTAATTCCCTCAATATTAAATCAAAATAGATATTTGGGAAAAATTATCTGCTTTCATGTATTAATCATGAGTTTGTGTACTCTGAAACATATATGATATCTTGCTTAGCTTGTAACATCAGCAACATTGAGTAGGATGAGAGGACAATATATGATGTTCATGATCATAATAATCACAATAATGGTTTAAAAAAGTAACAAGTTTCACAAAAAAGAAAATTGATAAATATCTGTGGAAATATCTGACTTAAAAAAAAAAAGCTAAAACCATAGAGATAGAGAGAGGATCAAAGCTGGAGTAGACACTTCAAAGCAAGTTAGGCTATATACCTCAACAAACTCGAATACCGGCAGATTCAACTCAACCCCTTCAAAAATCTCAAGAGTCTGAGTTATTGTATGTGACCACTTGCAAAGATCGAAGACTTCATGAAATACACTATAAAGTTAGAGCTACGTACAGAGATATATAAGATAGGGAGAGAGATAACCCTAAATGAGATGTTATGCAAATGGAAAAGATTTGACAGTTATCATAGAAATAGCCACCGGAAAGATATTGGATCCCAAGAGATATTAATAAAGAGTGAGAGAGAGAGAGAGAGAGAGGACGGGAAAAGAGAAGGAGGGTAGGTTTAAATAAAGAAAATCATATGATGAAGAAGAAGTAAAAAGAGAGAAGACACAAGAAAAAAGTAGACAACCGTGTCTTAATAATATAAACTACTTTGTCTCTCTCTCTCTCTCTCTCTGTATATATATATATATCCTTCTTAATCATAGTCTCTCTGTATGTCCTTTAACCCCAACTGAGATACTTTATTTAATGTAAAGGCTTCGGGAGAAAATTGAGGCAGATATGGGGGCTCAAGCAAGATTTTGAGGAGAGAGAGAGAGATATGGCAACCTCTATTACCACCTACCAGCTCTTGATGGAGACCGTTAATGTTTAAAGAAAAATCTACTTCTTGGTGAACATCAACCCTTATTTTACAAACACAACACATTTTGGTGTTAATCCCGTTCCAACTAGTATACAGTTATCATCTTGGCCGAGAGTTCATGTATCTTATATTGTTCCACTAAAAAGATCGGAACTTGTAATTTGTGGTTTCTACTATTATATATTAAATTCAATTTATATGCAATGTTTGAGTTTTAACTATATAAAAGAGAAACTAATAACAATGAATTTGTATTTGTTTGTTAGAAAAATGAACTTCGTTAAATATGAAATATCGAGCTACATTCCCAAACGCGCATTAGGTACAGAAAACCCCCAAGAATAAATAATTGTGGTTCGAATAGTAACTGTGTGTTTTATGTGTATCAATATATATAGACCCTAGAGACTAGAATTTGAAATCAATAAAAATTTCACAAGAAACTGAAACTTATATATATAAGAGATTGGTGATTATAGTTTTAGTGGTGCGGTATCAATTTTTAATAATAATAATAATAATAATAATAGTAATAAAAGACAATACATCCAGAAATAATAAGAACCAATTGTAAGAGATACGAGATTACTGTAAATGGTTGAAGATTACGGTTGATGATATTATAACCATTTGAATAGTGCCTGTAATAAAATAATTTGAAGAAAAAAGAGAAACAAAATAAATTATATAAATGTAGTTTTTCAGAAGTCACTTTCATAAACCATTACAAACAAAAAAAAAAGAGAAAAAATTAAATTACAAAATATTACGTAACATGCGCCTTGGCTTCCAGCTTCGAAATTTTTGAGCAAACTTTTTTCTATTACATGTTTATGGTTATTAACCGCTTTTTATAGCATGATTGATTACAAATAAAATACTTTCTCAATTTCACAAAATATCATTAACGATTTTCACATATATTATTAGAATTATTAAATATTTCTATTAATATATATAAAAATATGATTAATACTGGAAATTTGTTTAAGACTTTATCTCAGAAAGGCAAAATATCATTTTGTGAAATAAATATAAAATATTAAAAGCGATATTGTTTGTGAAGCAGGAATATAATAAACTCTAAACCATATTGTTTTGGTCTGGCAATAAATTACTAATCAAATACATTGTTTGTCTCCAATATAATAGTTTCAAAATAGATTGTTGATAATTTTAAAATATGTGATGTTTGTAACAGATTGTTAAGACGTAGTAAATATGGTCTTGTCACCAAAGGAATGACCATTATTTATAGTATAAACAGTATATTTGATAGGATTCAAAAGATTAGCAGGTTCTTTCAAAAATATAAAAATATCACACATTTTACGAGCAATAAACATGAAGACGGACAAATTAGTAAAAGGATCAACAACTACAAATTAGCTATGATTTACATTAATTTGTCTCCACCGTCAACCCATGCATAATTTTTTAGTTATTTTTTCTTAGTTTATAATTATTAAAAAAATAGATTGTTGAAGTTTTCTATAACTTCTATAGTTAATAATGATAAAATCAGTGAGTTTATTGGATTACTGTTGGTTTAAAGTTATGGAAAATTATTAACCTCAGAAAACGGTGTATTCTTAATGAAAATTTATTTTTTAATATGTTTGAAAAGCTGAAAGAAATATATTACTTTTACAGAGGGAATATAAAAAACTACGCTAATCTGTATTTGACTTTAAATGCATTTGGAGTGTGTATATACAGTATCTTAGAGTTATACTTTCAATAATATCTTTTACTGACAGCATTGCAGAGATATTTAAGTCGTATTTGGTATTCATAAAATTCAAACAAAAGGTTCTAAAGACTTCGCAAGTCTTCGCAAGTGTTTTTCAAGTTGTAAGTCTTTTTAAAATAATGTACCATGTATGAATAACATGATATATTGTATTCATATAATCATTTCCAACGAAAGTAAATGTGGAGACATAGCTTAACTATTGTCAAAGTGCGTGTATTATGTGCTGACGTGGCGGCTGATGGTCCGGCGTGAGAGATAGGTTTCGATAATTAATCTCACAGTTTGCTGTTGCAGACCATTTGGGTCATATGGGTCCCATCCCGTTTCCCGTTTTCCCGTTTACTTCTTTCTTATATCATTTTTGGCGTCAACACCTTCTTCCATTTTTCAAATACTTTAGGTCTCAAATTCTAAAATATACTATTTAGTTTTTATAGCAATATATTATAACACGCGTTCCTTTGGATAAATGCTCTAAAATAATATAAAAATAGTTTTTTTCCAAAACTTAGCACACTAAATCTAAAGTTCAAAAATTAGTCCCAATTGTTATGTTAAAAAATTAAACACAATGTTTGGAATAAAAAAAATAAAAAAGTGCTATTTGAGAAAATTATCCTTTTAAAATTTTATTTCAAAGGTAAAAAGAATATTGAACTTTCAATTAATTCTCTTTGGTTTCAATATGAAACCAGTTTTTTAACCCAAAAAGTAAGAAACTAGTCCTTTTAGGTAAAACTGTAAGTTAAATCAAACCACTTTATATTTCACCTAAAAATTAAAATAAAAGTAGGATACTATTTTTTAAATCTCAGCTTATTGTAGCAACGAAATCAACATATCAACAAGTAAATGGCTTTAATCACAAATGGTAAAGGAACGTCCGTTTTATCATTTAATTAAACATTGTGATTTGCATTCTCTTAAATGAAATCTAATATTGAAATTTTAAAAGACATGAAGCATTAAACAACGCCTTCAAAATTTGTTTAGGTGGCTCAATTATTGTTCCTAAACTCTTATGAAATTACAAAATTGTTCGTACAGGTTTGACTTTAATAATTCTCAAATTTATGTTCACTCAAG
The DNA here is from genome assembly GCA_039880935.1 of Streptanthus diversifolius. Taxonomy (NCBI): domain Eukaryota; kingdom Viridiplantae; phylum Streptophyta; class Magnoliopsida; order Brassicales; family Brassicaceae; genus Streptanthus; species Streptanthus diversifolius. The sequence continues at coordinate 24,775,623 of JAXGFM010000012.1, forward strand.
CTAGCTAGTGCAAACACAACAAAATATATATTTGGTTAGAGACCAAAAAATTGATAATTACAACGGCGTTGGTGGTGTGATCTGGTGATGATGTTGACCGAAGTCTCCGTTTCTATGGTCAGGTTTTCCAAAATCAATTAAAGTTCAAAGAATTTTTCAAATACTTTATGCAATTCTTTTATATTTTTTTTTAACTTCTATTTCTTTACTTAAAATACAAGCAAATTTGTTTAACTAAGTGGTACGAAAAATATATTTTGGTATTCCTTGTGCGATTAGACCTTGCTAGATTTACTAACCGCCTGTATTTTCATTGTTTGAACATGTTAGGATTTAGATAACATCACAATTGCTATTTTTGTTTAGATGAAGCCGATTTAAGTTGCATTTTATTTTGCAATACTCTTAGAGGATTGTGTGGAAGTTGAAACTTCAAGTTTAACCCTTTTATCAGTGGATAAATATTTTGGTAAGTAATAACTAAGAAAAAAAAGAGAGAAAAAGGCCAAACTATGTATGTGCTATTTAGATTAAATATAGTATAGCATTCAGGTAAGTGAATTAAATTCGGATGGATTTGCAGCTGAGGTTAAGGATTTTAGGGCAAAGTTTTGTTTTCTGCTAAACTAAAATCAATAATATATATATACAGCGAAATTTACTAATAGTATTTGGAAAAATGAGCACTGAAGTTTTTTCTTATTTAATTTGTGTGTTGCTGAAACGAAGTGTAGAAGTGAAGCAAAAGTAAAGTTCGTGATCCTAAAAAGTGTCATTTTTTTGTCCCACTTTGTCTCGCCGATTGCCTATTTGACATCGGGACTAAATTATCACTGTTTATTCCACAGTTATGTTATTATAGATAGGTCTTGGTGAGTTCAGTTGCAAACAAAGAAAAAGGTTCTGGTGAGTTCCTATTGGCCACCAACCGTCAAGTGAAATATAGAAAACAAAAGCTTTAGATATGACTTTAGGTCTAAATAGTTGTATGTTTAGAAGAACAAATAATTGGTGGAACAAAACAATTTTCTAAAGTTTACCATATAGGTTCAATAATATTTATTGGAATTTAAACGTTTCGAAATTTTGTTACCATTTGAGCTAAAAACTGTAAAACAAGAAATTCAACTAGTTTAATAAAAAAACTGAAAATATGAAGAAAATCTAGAAGAAAACATTCATCTACTATTTTGCAGAGAAATTGGAGATATAGATTAGAGAAAATTTCATATTCTATTCGATTATATTCTATTCTATTAATTCTCCTAATGACAACCATTTAAACGCTTATTGATGGTGATAATTCCTCTGATATTTGTTTGTTTCCATTTTATTTCAACTTTAATATAAAACTATTTATGCTAGTTTACTTTTTTGATTTATGTTATGTTGACAAAAAAAATATAATACTTTTTTAGAAGTCTATTTATTTCAATGTTTGAATAAGAATTTTTTAATGTTTTATATCAGAAGATTTGGGATTTGAATTCTAATATTTTTTTAATACATTTACACGCGCAGGTACACTGATAATTTTAGGTTTTGATTGGTAACAATAACGTAATTGCGGAATTGCGGAAAATTATAAAAAGCTGCAGAATAACTTAAAACCTGCGGAATGAGAATTGCACAATAATTTTTTGTGCGATTGGATAGATTTTGCGTAGTGGCAGAATCTATTAAATATTAATAGAAATCATAACTGAGCTAATATTATAAAAATAAATATATTAAATATTATGAAAAAAACTTAATTTTCGTATTATAATTATTAACTTATTTTTAGTATTTATAATAAATATATTTATATCTTATGAAGACAAAAAATAAAATATCATATTTTTATTTATTACTCTTTCTATTCTATTATATAAGATGTTTTAAAGTTTTTTATTCTACTTTATTTGATTTTTTAAAATTTTATGTAAATTTCTATCTATTTAATATAGTTTGACTATTAATATTGTAAACAATTATATTTATAATTAAAATTTTTATTAGTATTTATTTAAAAATATAAAATATAATTATTATGTAATTAAATAATTATAAAACTTTGATTCCGCAAAAAATCTACTTCATACTCATTTTTCTATTTAATGAAATTTTTTTTTCTATTACGCAAGTTTTTTTATTGGCAAAATAGTTGCAGAATCGCGTTTTTAAATACGATTCCGCCATTTCACAGGTTACCAATCAATATCTTAGTATAATGTGTATACTTAAGGAGCTATATATATTCTAGAAGAAGAATTTCCAGATATATCTAAAGGAAACTTTTGTACCATGAAGAGTGCCACATTGATTGAGTCATACCCTATTATAAATGTTGTTCTTAAGCCTACAACATATAGTGTTAATAACTTTGTAATGCAATATTGTATAAACTGGACTAGACAGCGAATTATACTAGCCTACGCATGACAGATGTGGCAGAGGTTTGCTAGTTTACTTAATTATAATTAAAATTCAGATTAAAAAAAACTAATATATTATCTTAAACATGCAACATAAAGTAATGAACTAATTTAAGGTCTATTGAATAGCATAACTGTGATATGGAGTATGTGTGACTGTGTAATTAACTAATTCATTTGAACCAATATATTTTCTAAATTTCTTTAAACGTTGATTTTGCTTTCGTTTCGCATATTAAAAAAAATATATATCCTTTCATGCTTAACCTTAATATATCGGCTACGCATCGAATTTTAATAACACCAAAATGGTCCAATTTAGTATAACGGGATTAGGTGCCCTGGGGCTGGGGAATGTACACAAACCACGTGGCATGAAGGCAGATTTCTTCAATTCTTGAAGTCTCTTAACACTAATCATTACAAAAAGGCCTAGAAATTAAACCACGTGGTTAAGTTTGTTTCTCTTGTCACTTGTCAGTTTCTCTTGTATCTTTGTTACATTTGAAAAGTTGGAAACCACAATACAGAAAAGATTCTCCTACATGCTTCATTGAGCATAGTTATTAATAGTTCATTACAAAATTACGGGATAAGATGCCCGAAAATAATTCTTCTTATAATTTGGAGAATTTAACATACTAGACAGGCCCTACGGATAACTTAGCTTTAGTTTTTTTTTTCTTTTGAAGTTTTTATATTTCTCTAATTCGATAGTTACAGAATTGGCATTAAAATGGTTATATAATGTACGATGATAGTGATACTTAACTAGAAAGCTCATTATCGTTAATTATTATGTTTTAAGAAAAAAAATGTATTGCATGGCTTTGATTACTATACCAATATGTGCCATGTCCTAACTTCTAATTATTTCATGCAATATAAATGATTATATACGAAAAAATTACTACGAATACTAACTGCAGATTCAACGACTAATAGTTAGCTTTAATTTCAATTATAATTTCATTACCAACTTTCTGTAATTTTAATGTAAATAAGGTAGACCATAGACCTAATGACAGATTGACAAGTGTCCTAGATAAATAAAAAAGCCAATATATATATATATATATATTAGATTTTTGTAAACAAATATTAAAAATAGCATATCTACAATTCAATCTTGTTTTTGGTTCGTTATACAACTCAAACTTGTTTTTTGTCAACCTACCTGTTCATTTTTTTAGCAGAACAAACTTGTTAATTCGATTAGACTCAGTTCGGGTCGATTTATGATTAATTAAGTATATTTGTACGTAAAATGCGAGAATAATGAAAATATATAACGATCAAGAAAATTACTTTTGTTTAAGCCTAACTTGTTGACTATTAAAGTCAACTATTTAGCGCCAATATATAAACACAATAACAATATATGCACACCAACCTTCATAATTGCAATTTTGTGCAGCTAAGGCGTGACAAATAATTAATTACAAGTTTCATGTATTTTAAAATTCATTTAACTACTCTATATTTAAACATGAAAGTAAAATGAAAATAGAAATAGAAGATAATGATTGCATATTGGTTTGTATGTCTTCTTCGAATCAATGATATCAATTATGGCAGTGATTATTAGATAAAAGAAATGGGAACAAGTTATATTGCGGGTAACTATAGAATGACAAAAGAACTGTTAGCTAGAATTAGAAAATTAGTACAATTAAGCCACAAAGAGGAAAATTTATTTAAGTGTGTGATGAAATATTTTAATTTTTTTTCAATTTAATTTAATGATTTTAATATTTTTATTAACATTACAAATTGCTAGTTCAAACTTTAAATATATGTGATGAATTTCAAAAATAGTCATTATTGTGCCACATGATTTTCATAAAATATTTCAGTTTTATATATTCAATAACAATTTCGTTACTGTTAATTAATTATTACAGTTTTAAATATTCAAGAATGTTATTAAGTTTTATTGAATATATCATATTTGTATTTTGAACTTTTCAAATATACAATGCATTACAAACTAATCATTTCTAATTTGGAATAGCCATATTTGTATTTTGGACTTTTTAAATATACAATGCATAACTAATCATTTCTAATTTGGAATAGATTTTTAATATAAAGTTTCTGAAATACTAAGAATTGTCTCAACTTTATATTATAAAATCAATTTATTTGTATGTTAAAATTGGTATTAAATTAATTTTAAAACAATTTAAAATTCAAATATGATCTGATTGACTGTCTATTCCCAAATACTTGTTCCTGAAGGAAATAATCTTTAAATTCTAAATTTTTTGGATGGAAAAACCACATTAAATGTTCAACATTTATATATTTTTGAGTAGTCTCCCTATTCTATATGCGAAACATATTTTTTGTCTTACCATAAAAATTTACATTAACAAAGTGGTGTTATTTTTACTAAAACATTTTCTCTAGAATATTCAAAACCCTTTATACTTTTTTAAAGGCAGATTTTTTTTTAAAAAAAAAAACAAAAAAATTTACACCGTCATTACATATATATGGATGTCTCATAATCGAGAACGTTGTCCTCGGCCTTTTATTTACAGCTTAGATTATAACATTATTAAGAAAGAAATAACAAAAGCCCACACAAAAGAAAACAAGTGGAAGAAAAACCTTATTGCTACATACTCATTTACATACAACTATCCTATCAAAACAAATCGTTATTAATTTTATTTTGAGATCATCTCAACATTAGACCTCGAAACACTTGAAGATCATGACAACCCTCAGAATCTTTCAGGCGCTATAGCCCACAACGGACGGGTGCGACATGAAGCGAGCCTCATAACCACAGCACACCGTAGCGGAAGCTTCCTCCATCAGCTCCTTCGAGACACCGTTGTTACAAATGTTTGCAAACACTCGCATATGTTTCATCCCGTATTGCGTTAGTGATCCACAATGCGTTTCAAATACACGTACCTACGAAATTTCAAGTACATTTTACAGCCAATAAACTTGAATAAAACTATGTAAAAGAGATGATAATTTAAAGGATTGTGAAACTTTTACCATAGATTTAAGACATCCCCAATCGTTGACCAAAGGCAAACCGGGTTCTCTAACTGAGTTGAGAACATTTGTCGTGGGACCAAACAGAACCGTGCATATCAATTCGACACTTGCGTCTAAATGTTTCCTTTGCCTCATTATCTTGGTTAATTCCTCCAATACCTCATCCTTCCTTGACCCTTCTTCCGATGTTCGGTACTGTGAAACCAAAAGCCAATATATGGTTGATTTAAACCAAATATCCACCGTTGGTTTTAATCGAAATTTTCTAAGCAAAACAGGATAGTCAAATACCATGTGCCAAAGGAATAGGAGGTCTGCGTCGCGTTGGTCAACAACTCCTACTGGTGACTTGACTGGTAAGTCATTAGGAGGGAGATTAACAGTGACCGGATCGAATCCTTGGTATAGATAAAGCTTCTCCGACTTAATACTGTTGTTACTGTATTCCATCACATGAGAGCCACCGGAATAGGTATTATAGTTTGACGTCCGCATCTTAACCTACACGACCAGGATAAAAGACTCGCTATATAGTTCACATTCTCAAACCAACCATTGAATAAATAGGTTAAACAAGTATCCCAAGTACCGTTTGGTATTGTTGCTTTACAGTCTCGTTCTTTAAATTGTGGGTCTCACTGCAAACGAATCACAACGAATAAACCAATAGACGTGCACATAAAAAATACTTTTAAAAGAAAGTAATGTATTCGGATGGGGGAGACGGATTCATGCCGGGACAATATGTTCCGTAACTACTCTCTTGTGCATTTGAAGCCGTTGTTACGTAAATGTTCAAGTCCTTTGGCATTATTCCCTCGAATATACTCCCGCTTTCGCATGCTTCTACGTATATAACCTAAATTACATCATCCCAAATTATACAAGCATAATAATATCACCAATAATTTTAAGAAACCAAGTAATAGTTCTACTAAATTTTACCATCTCTTTGTATGTTGCGGGGGCATGCTTCTTCTTAAGTATTTCAATAAAATCAGCAGCATAAAGGTGAGGTGTGTTTGGCATCCCTGACCAACAGAAAAATTAAATGAATAACACAAGCATAGCAGCTAGAAAGTCTTCATTAAAAAGCAGTGTTGATGAAATTACCGAGAACTCCAGGACCACCATGATCGGAGTAATATACGAAAATGTGATCGTTGGCCTTGCTAGCGATGACCTTACCGCTTCCACCTTTCACAGCCTTCTTGTCTCCAAGAAGTACCGCGTAGAAGTTAGCGGCAGTAACGTTATGACCTGTATAGTCCTGAGAAAGATATTTTAAAAAGTAACGTAACTATTTAAAGAGGAAAACAATTTAGTGGTTGTAATAAATCTAGGAGAGATACCAATCAAAGGTCCACACACAAAGTTTGGTCTACCACACCAAATGTCTCTAGAGTCACTGTCACTATTAATTGTTGGTTACTACCTAAGCCACCATCTCTTGCACGATAGATCCAAAAACATATTAAGAAAATCAATAACCTGAGCGCCACAGACAAAGAAAAAAGTATAATTCACATAAAATTCGGAGGAAGTAACTCTCGGTATACAAAATAATAGAAAAATAAAGATCAAAAACCTGCTTAGACGCTAGATGGACAAAATAATAGCATATTTGACTAGTAATTAACACCATAAAATTTGAAAAGACAGACTAATCAGATGTAATGAAAATTAATTAAGGTACATTACATGCAGTTATTTATATAATACCTTAGGGACTCCGGCGTAAACATCTTCGCCATCAGGACGGTTGATTAGAGTACCGGGACGAGGATTCAGTGGGTGGTTTGCGATATCATCATACATCATGACGACTATGTTCTCTTCTTTTAAACCTCCCTTTCTCAGTATTTGATATGCGTGACAAACGTCGGCCTAAGATACAAAAGCAATAAATAATAATGTTTTTATATTATAAAAACACTTGCGAATTTTTTTTTAGAAGTATGAAAACAAATTACATTTATACATGTGATAAAAGCAGAACTAGTTTAAGAAATTGAGAAATTTTCCATAGTTTTTTTAGTTGTTTAAAAAATGCAAAAAAGCCCTGAAGGCATGAACAAATTCATTGGATATTTGTAGCTTCTTTATCATAAAAATTTAAAAAATTGCATGTCATACGAATATTCGTAATTAAAAAAAAAACAGCAAAATCTGAAGGAAAAAAAGTTACGTTAACGAATTATTTTAATAAACTTTTGAAATAAGGAATGATAGAATCATAGAATCAAATCGTCAAGCAACAAGAAGACTTGAGATGCCTGTAGTTTCCATAACCGGAAGAACCAGCGACGAGGACCGCCCATCTCGTACCGACAGTTTCTTCTTCCTCAGCGGGTTTAGCTTTCTCGGTTGGCATGAGAATTTTTGGCTCGAACCGACCGCGTGACTCGGTGCGAACCAAGAGAAGTAATAGAAGCAGAAGAGCTGGTTCGAAAGAAAAAAACTTAGTCATTGGAGACGGAGAGAGAGAGAGAGCTATAAAAAACAAATGATGGTTATAGAGGTAAAGTGATGGTGTAACTAATAAACAAAGGAAAAAGGCAGAATATTCTAATTTAATTTTTTTTTGCGAACTTTAATATCTAGTTACACTTTTTTTGTCAATAGTATTTAGCTTTTTGGGTGGGCAGAGATGTACTATATTCTTTTTTATAGTTAAAACATGATATTTACAAAAAGATGAGTAAGTAATTACATAGACTTCTAAATTTTTTAAACGATTTACTAATATTAAGTTTTAACCCAGCCAGATCTATAATGATTATAGTGGGTTGTAACTTTGTATGACAGTAATGTTCATTCAACAAAAAAAATAACTTTGTATGACAGTTTTATTTATAAATGAATTAATATGATTATGATGTTGACGACTGAATATTTTGGAGTATTAACGTTTGATCTCGCAAAATGAACGACTCATTTGTCTGATTTGCGACACAACATAGAACATGCAAAACTCAGTCGAGACACGTATATCTGTAGGACCCACGAAGCAGCGTCGTTTATTATTAATCAAAGTTCTACATTGAACCCGGTTTGATTAAAAATTGTTACACCGAGATTGAACCGGTTCGCATATCTCTCGCTCATCGTCTCATTCTCATGGAAGATAATAGGGTTTTAATACAGGGTTTTAGCCATTGATAGACACACAAAAATTATGAACAACAATCGAACCCAATCAAAATTCATATGAAGAGATCGATTTCGATTTCAATTGCATCGAAAGCGAACGAATTTCTCAATCGGCGTCTTCTTCATGAAGGTAATCCTGTAACTGCTCCTTTCTTTAGCCGTTGCTGTCACTTGAGCCTAACTTTCTCCACTTCCATTGATTATCGAAAGATAACGAGTAAAACTGATTTGAAAGACCCAATTAAACTGTTCTGTCACATGATTGAATCTCGTCCTCTTCCTTCAATCGTCGAATTCAGTAAGCTATTGAGTAAAATCGCCAAAATGAAGAACTTTGATCTTGTGATCTCTCTCTTCAACCAGATGGAGATTCTTGGAATTACTCATGATCTTTATACATACAACATTGTGATTAACTGTTTATGTCGATGCTCTCGATTCTCTATTGCGTTATCTGTTATTGGGAAGATGATGAAGCTTGCTTTCGAGCCTGATGTTGTCACGCTTAGCTCACTGATCAATGGGTTCTGTCAAAGGAACAGAGTTTTTGATGCTATAGATTTAGTTGTGAAAATGGAGACTATGGGATGTAAATCTGATGTTGTCATCTACAACACGATCATTGATAGTTTCTGCAAGAACAGATTGGTGAATCACGCTATGGAACTATTCGAACAAATGGATAAAAATGGAGTTAGAGCTGATGCTGTTACTTACAACTCTCTTATAACCGGTCTTTGTAGTTCTGGTAGATGTAATGATGCTGATCTTCTTCTTAGAGATATGGTAATGAGGAACATCGTCCCTAATGTCATCACTTTCACTGCGTTGATCGATGCGTCTGTGAAAGAAGGGAACTTTTTGGAAGCTGAAAACCTGTACGAGGAGATGATTCGAAGGTGTATAGTTCCTGATGTTTCCACTTACAATGCGATGATCAACGGGCTTTGTATGCAGGGTCGCTTAGATGAGGCCAAACAAATGCTTGAATTGATGGTGACAAAGGAATGCTTCCCGGATATAGTGACTTATAACACTCTCATAAATGGGTTTTGCAAGTCTAAGAGAGTAGATGATGTGATGAAACTCTTTACCGAGATGTCGGAAAGAGGATTAGAACGAGATACGGTCACTTACAACACTATTATCCAGGGATATTTTCAAGTGGGCAAACCAGATGTCGCTCAAGGGATTTTTAGACGGATGGATTCTCCTCCCAATCTAAGGACATACAGCATTTTGTTATATGGTCTTTTTAATAACGGGAAGATAGAGAAAGCGTTGGTGGAGTTCGAGAATATGCAAAAAAGTGGAATGTATCTTGATATTACGACATATAATATCATGATTCACATAATGTGCAAGGCTGGTAACGTGGAAGTTGCTTGGGACTTGTTTTGTAGCCTCACCTTTAATGGAGTTGAGCCTGATGTTGTATCATACACTACGATGATCTCAGGCTTTTGCAGGAAACGCCTATGGCATGAAGCAGAGGAGTTGTATAGAAAAATGCATGGAGATGGGCTTCTTCCACTATAGCGTATTGTACATTCATGAAACTGTCTATTATTTGAATGAGAAAAAGAAACACATTCTTTGATTTTGTATCCATCACCAATTGTTGTAATTTTGTATTATTACAAGGACAAAAATACAAACTGGAACATTTTTGTAATAATGTCATTAAAACCAGAAGTGAAGACTGAAGTTATTCAGAACATAGATCTCCATGAATACCACTTGAGTTTAAACTGAAACCAAAGTGGAGGAACGCTAAGAACTCCTCTTTGCATCCTCGGATCAAACACATCGAAATGTACTTTACTTAACGAATCCAGAAGAACTTGTACAGGCACAGAATGAAGCAGAACCGGTTTAGCTTCTGCAGGAACTTTTCCCGCCAGTTCACGGGCTTTCAAGAGGTGTACATTGGCGACAGATGCAATTTCAAACACTACATTGCATAGTCCTTCTCTTGAATTCATATCCAGAAGGATCTCTGATCGTCCACCTTGTTTCACAAGCAGTCCATGCTTCTCAGCTAGTTTCAGAGGGATGTAATTGTGGTGACGGTTTCTGGTACAGTGGTACGGTAATGATTTCAGTAGCAAGACAAGACCACTTGCTTTACCGATGTGTGAAGCTGCGTGATCCGCTGTTGTTGAACTAATTCCACCAGCTTGAAGTGTATTGTACAGAAGAGTAGAAACCGTATCTTCTGCGTACTTCTCAAGCTCCTCGATACTCTCTGGTATATCGTCCACTTCTCTTTGAGCATCTCGAATTCTAGCTTCGACCGAGCGTTTTAACCAAGGTTTACTGATGCTATGCTCTGATATCGCCCAAGACAGAGCTTGAGCAGCTGGATGGTTTATGGGTTTTTTCGTGTAGAGTTTGTCAATTGCTTCTTGCCACCAAAGTAAACGCATCAAGCCGATCTTGGGATCAGATGCAACATCCATGGCTCTTGCGGTTTCTACATTGAAAGCACGGAGTGCAAATGCGGATTTACGCATCTCAGGTGGGAGTTCAAGGAGACAGAGGTAGTGATGATAGTCATAGTTTCGAACTTGTTGTACACAGTAAGAGAATGCTGAACGCAAACTATTCGAGCCTCGTCCATTCATCAGATATAGCTCAAAGGGTACTTCTTTCTCTTCTCCTGCAACTATTCAAACCACAAACAAGATCAGTTGATACAAATCTGACAATGCAACCGAATACATATGACCGACTGAACGAAAATCTCTTGTTTCTACTATCCCTCTAAAATGAACAGTAACACAGAATCAATCGACGAACACTAGATCTAATTTTCTCTAACAATCACTAATCCAAATGAGAAAAAAGGTCCAGAAGTCTCACTATTTCGAAGATTCGTTAACAGATAGACTCATTCAGGAATTAACGCAAACACCTGGTGGACAAAGCACTAGTCTTGGCATTCATAAGTAAGAACCTTTCAACACAAAATGCGTGATACAGTATCAGAAACCCAAGAAAAAAAAACATGAATAGCAAGTGAGATCATGAAATTTACAGAAATTTTTTCAATTATAAATGTCGTCCCGTGATAACGAAATGAAAAAAAACACTTACCCAAATGTCAGCAACTCTGAGATTAGGGCTGTCCAAATCGGAAGAGGTCACGGAATGGAATCTACCATCCAAATCCAAAAGTATCAATCTTTACACCTGAAAATGGAAATCGAACTCTGAACAATCGTGCCGGAGAAGTGTTAACAAGAGAATGTACACAACACGACGGCGTTTGACTTAAACCACTATCTTATGAGTTAATTTATAAACTAATCTATTTTTGATTTAAAGTTTGAAAAATAACTTATTTATCATTTAATTTATGACTTAAAATTTGAGAAAAAAATTATTTATGATTTATATTTTGAAAATTGCATTTTATTATACTATAAGATAAGACATTTTTTATCCTGATTTTATGACTAAAATTATATATTTTAATAACTAAATTTTATATTCAAAATTATTATTAATATTATTTATATTTATGATTGAGATAAATAAATTTTATTTTAATATTTTGAAAAATAAATTATTATTATTAATATTATTGTTGTGTTTTTCTTCATCATTGTCTGATATATTTATAGTAACATTAGATCCTAAGAGAAACTAAAATATAAGTTAGATTTTTCTCTTTTACATATTTTTTACATTGTTTTGTATCACAAAAGTTACATGTATTTTTTAACAAAGAAATCCACCCAAATTTGTTATTTGTTATGAAATCAAATTCATTATCATTCAATAACACGTTATTTAAATTAGGATTTATAAATTATGGACCAATAACACATGATTTTAACATATATTTTAAAATCATGGAACTAACTGAATTTAGTTCAGATTTTTAAATCCATTAAACTATATAAACTAATACCTTTCACTATAATTTTCATTTTTATAAAAATATAATAAATTATTAACGTAAAAAATTATCATTTTAATATAGATAAAAAGAAATATATAAAAATTATAAGATATAGTAGAAAATTTATAAAATAAATTACTAATATTTAAAAAGGATCTTAAGAAAGATACTTCTTTCAAAAAATTAAAAAATTAATTGCTAATATTTAGAAAATATGTAAATATCAACTTCTATATAAAAAACAACTAAGTTGAATCACAATTTTTCACCAACAAATAACATCTACAAAAAAAAAAATATCATTGTTGCTCCATCTTCATATTTATTCTAGAACCGTCTTTTCTTTAAAAAAACACAAAACTCGGATTATTGTTTTACTCGTATCCAAACAGTTCCCTTAGCCAAAAACCCCATATAGTCTCTTCTCTCAAGGTACCTTCCAGAAGAAAACAAACAAACCCCAAAAAAAAAAGAGAACTTTTTTGCAACATTCTCAGATTCAATCATGGCCGACGAAGCAAAAGCTAAAGGAAACGCAGCTTTCTCCTCCGGTGACTTCAACGCCGCCGTCAACCACTTCACCGATGCAATCAATCTAGCTCCAACCAATCACGTCCTCTTCTCGAACCGTTCCGCTGCTCACGCGTCGCTTCATCACTACGAGGAAGCTCTCTCAGACGCGAAGAAGACCGTTGAGTTAAAACCAGATTGGGCCAAGGGTTACAGCCGTCTCGGTGCTGCTCACTTAGGATTGAATCAGTTCGAAGAAGCCGTCGATGCGTACACGAAAGGGCTCGAGATCGATCCAAGCAACGAAGCTTTGAAATCGGGTTTAGCAGACGCGCAAGCTTCCGCGTCGAGGTCACGCGCCGCTCCGAATCCGTTTGGGGATGCTTTCCAAGGTCCGCAGATGTGGGCGAAGCTGACGGCGGATCCTTCGACGAGAGGGTTTTTGAAAGAGCCTGACTTTGTTAATATGATGCAGGATATCCAGAGGAACCCTACCAATCTCAATCTTCACTTGAAAGACCAGAGGGTGATGAAGGCTCTTGGAGTTTTGTTGAATATTCAGTTCAGGACTCAGGCGGGTGATGAAGCTGAGGATGCTCAGGAGGATGAGATGGTTGTGCCTCCGGCGAGGAAGGAGCCTAAGGTAGAGAAGAAACGTGAACCTGTGCCTGAACCTGAGCCGGAGGTTGGAGAAGAGAAGGAGAAGAAGGAGAGGAAGCAGAAAGCTCTCAAGGAGAAAGAGATGGGGAATGCTGCGTACAAGAAGAAGGACTTCGAAACTGCTATCAAGCATTACTCCACAGCCATGGAGATCGATGATGAAGACATCTCTTACATCACTAATCGTGCTGCTGTTCATCTGGAGATGGGAAAGGTATAGTTTTTATTTACATTCATGATATTAGTCTAGTGTGATTTGCTTGGAACAAGTGTATGATTCTAAATGTGAATGTGTTTGATTCAGTATGATGAGTGCATCAAGGATTGTGATAAGGCAGTTGAAAGAGGTAGAGAACTTAGGTCAGATTACAAGATGGTAGCTAAAGCTTTGACTAGGAAAGGAACAGCTTTGGGGAAGATGGCTAAAGTCTCAAAAGACTATGAACCTGTGATTGAGACTTACCAGAAAGCTCTTACGGAGCATCGTAACCCAGACACGTTGAAGAGGCTGAATGAGGCAGAGAGAGCCAAGAAAGAGTTGGAGCAACAAGAGTATTTCGACCCCACTATTGGTGATGCGGAGCGTGAGAAAGGTATTGGCTTTGCAAGTTTATGTGATGAAAGAATTTCATAAAACTTGATAAAGAAAGTTGAACTAACATCCTCCTTTGTTTGTGATGCAGGTAATGAATTTTTTAAGGAGCAGAAGTATCCTGATGCTGTGAGACATTACACGGAAGCGATCAAAAGGAATCCTAAAGACCCGAGAGTAAGTCTAATTCACCATCATGTTGCTTCAGTGTTATGTACAAAGGTTTGCCTATTTGATTGTTTGAATACTTGTTTGTTTGAACTTCACATAGGCATACAGCAACCGAGCTGCATGTTACACAAAACTGGGGGCAATGCCCGAAGGATTGAAGGATGCAGAGAAATGTATCGAGCTTGATCCAACATTCTCAAAGGGATACAGCAGAAAAGGTGCGGTCCAATTCTTCATGAAAGAGTATGACAATGCAATGGAAACGTACCAGGAGGGTCTAAAGCATGACCCTAACAACCAAGAACTTCTGGACGGTGTTAGAAGGTATATATACATGTGTAAAGTCACGGAGAGAGTTATTCACGCTGTTATCTTAGTGCCTATGTAACGTACTGTAAATCTTTTTCTGTAGATGTGTACAACAGATCAACAAGGCAAACCGTGGTGACCTTACTCCCGAGGAGTTGAAAGAAAGACAGGTTATAAACCAGTGTTGAGAATCTTCTTCTTTCTTTTGTTAAGATAAAACTTTGTGAGTTTAGGTTACGGAAATTGGGATTTTGTTCTTTCTTCGTGCAGGCTAAGGGAATGCAAGACCCGGAAATCCAGAACATTCTTACAGATCCTGTAATGAGACAGGTAAAGAAACAAACTTCGCTAGATTTTTTCACAATTCAGAAATCAATATTTCGCTCAGATTAGCTGGAGCAGTCCAGTTAACCGATCTCAAGTTATCTCCATGTTGAAGTCTCGCCTAATTTTACTAACACTTTTTCTTTGAACAGGTTCTGTCTGATCTCCAGGAGAATCCAGCAGCAGCACAAAAACACATGCAGAACCCGATGGTCATGAACAAAATCCAAAAGCTTATCAGCGCAGGAATCGTCCAGATGAAATAAACTCAGAAGAAAAGACATCAAATTTCGGTCTGTGACAACAACAAAAAAGACATCAATTTCGGTTTGAATTTTTCTTTACCTTTGTAACTCTCAAAACAAAATCGAGTTGTTCACATTTTTTCAGAGTATTCTGATATAACATTCTTCTTCTCATATCCATGTGTTTTTTAAGACAATAATAACCTTGTCTTATTTGTATAAACCAAACAAAACCACAATAATTAATCACTGTAGGATTAGTCTTTAACAAAATCAAAATCTGCCTTAAGCAGTAACTTCTTGATCCTTGGACGAAAGCTGGTTCTGAATATGCTGAGGAACAACATCGAACTTAGCCAACTGCATTGTGTATGAAGCTCGACCTTTTGTCATCCCTCTCAATGTACTCACATACTGAAACATCTCTGCTAATGGAACCAGAGAATCCACTACCTGCAATAACAAGAAAAACAATGCCAAATCATTTTTATCAAACAAGTTTGAGTTATTCGATTATTCGGTTTTAAAATTTCGTACCTTGAGACCACCGGGTTTGTCTCCAAAGCTGTTGATCTGACCTCTTCGAGAGTTGAGATCACCAATGACATCACCAAGATGTTCTTCAGGTGTAACTACTTCAACTCTCATGATAGGTTCAAGCATTCTTGGACCTGCTTTCCTCATCCCTTCACGGAAAGCTCCTCTTGCCGCAAGCTGGAAAGCTAGCACACTCGAGTCGACATCATGGTAAGATCCATCAACTAGACAAGCACGGACATCAACAACCGGAAAACCTGCAAGCACACCGGAGCTCATACACTCCTCAAGTCCTTTCATGACACCGGGAATATATTCTCTTGGTACAGCTCCTCCTTTGATCTCACTCTTGAATTCGTATCCTGTTCCTGCTTCCAATGGCTCAAACCGGACTGTAATATCAGCAAACTGTCCTTGTCCACCAGATTGCTTCTTGTGTGTGTATTTTACTTCAGCTACTTTGGAGATACTCTCACGGTAGTTCACTTGCGGTGCACCAACATTAGCCTCAACCTGAAAGATTAAAAAGGAATTAGGAGCTTGGAAACTTGAAGAATGGAATAAGATTTAGAGGTAATATTATACCTTGAATTCTCTTTTAAGTCTGTCAACGATGATCTCGAGATGAAGTTCTCCCATTCCCTCAATGACTGTTTGGTTCATCTCTTCATCACGTGAAAAATGAAAAGACGGGTCTTCTTGAGCGAGCTTGATCAATCCCGTAGCCATTTTATCAATGTCTGCTTTCGTTTTTGGCTCAATCGCTACCTTGATGACGGGATCAGGGAAGTCCATACGTTCAAGGACAACAGGGTTTTCAGGATCACTCAAAGTTTCACCAGTGATTGTATCCTTGAGACCCGCGAGAGCGATAATGTCCCCTGTTAAAGCCACTTTAACATCTTCTCTGCTGTTTGCGTGCATTTCTAAGAGTCTTCCGATTCTCTCCTTCTTTCCTTTGTTAGCATTCAGCACGTATGAACCAGCTGTGAGTTTCCCTGAGTAAACTCTCACAAATGTAAGAGAACCCACAAAAGGATCACTCATGATCTTGAATGCTAACCCAGCAAATGGCTCCTCATCATCTGGTTTCCGCACAATGGTAATTTCTGGGTTCTCAGGATCAGTTCCATTCATCGGCGGAACTTCAACTGGTGAAGGCAGATAATCAACCACAGCATCAAGTAATGGCTGCACACCTTTGTTCTTAAAAGCTGAACCACACAGAATAGGCACAAACTTCCCTGTGATGGTTCCTTTTCTAACCAATCTCTTCACCGTGGCCTCGTCAGGTTCAACTCCTTCTAAATAGTTCTCCATGACCTCATCATCCAAATCAACAATCAGTTCCATCATCGCCGCCCGATACTCTTGAGCCAAATCTTCAAGATCCTCTGGAATATCCTCGTAGTTGAACTTCGCACCAAGCTCTTCTCCCGACCAAACTATAGCTTTCATCCTCACAAGATCAACAACACCTTTGAAGACATCCTCAGCACCAATCGGTATCTGAAGCACCAATGGCTTAGCACCCAAATTAGTCACAATCATGTCCCTAGTCCTGAAAAAGTTAGCTCCAAGACGGTCCATTTTGTTCACAAAGCAAATCCGAGGCACACCGTATTTATCAGCTTGTCTCCAGACAGTCTCGGACTGAGGCTCGACACCAGCAACACTGTCGAACAAGCATATAGCTCCATCCAGAACCCTGAGAGCACGTTCGACTTCAAGAGTGAAGTCCACGTGTCCAGGCGTATCAATGATGTTGATTCTGTGCTTGTCCCAAAACGTTGTGGTTGCAGCTGAAGTGATAGTGATTCCTCTTTCTTGCTCTTGTTCCATCCAATCCATTGTAGCTGTTCCTTCGTGCACTTCCCCGATTTTGTAGTTTCTTCCTGTGTAGTAAAGAATCCTCTCCGTCGTTGTGGTCTTTCCAGCGTCTATGTGAGCCATAATACCAATGTTTCTGTAGTCTTTAAGTGGCACAGCACGCTTCGCCTCTCCTATAAGTAACAGCAAAAAAAAAAACACATTGAAGCAATTCAGCATAAAGTTCAAAGAGCAAAAACATCATAAAAGCACAATAAACATTACAGAGTAAGTAAATATCAGAGCTTTAACCAATGGAAACACCTCTCGCGGACAATTTAACGAACATTCGAAAGGCATTCAAACTATGCATAAAACTGAAATTGGGCAAGAGAAAGATGAAAGCTTTCTGAAAGAGAGACCTTCGGCAACGGCGAAGACAGAGAATTGTTTCCTCCTGTGTGGTAACTTCGAAGAACCAAGACCAATACGAGATTTACCGAGAAAATAAGGAAGAGAAGAGGAAACTGAAGAAGATGAAGCTCGAGGAGGAAGACCCAGAAAGGTAGCGCGATGAGACAGAGGAACAAGAACAGGCCTTCTCTGTGACCCATTAAGATTACAAACCAAGGAGCCCGAACTAGAACTCGATATTCTCAGAGCTTCCGCCGCCATTGGAAAACTCTGTCAAAGATCACTTCTTTCTTCCTTCTTCTTGTTCCTCTTCCTCTTCCCTCTATCTATCAATTTGGTCACTCTCTATATTGTTCGTGTGGCTTGCGGATAACGAAGCCTTTTGGGCTTTGCGTGGTTCGTTTCTGAACCGTTGGATAATATAATTTATATTTTGTTATCCCCAAAATGACAGCAAAACGAGTGTTAACGAGTGGTACATAATCTTTGACAAGCAAATCAAGCAGAACATACGCAATAAACAATCCAAAGTACAATTGAAACAAAGTTATGAATAGTGATTACAACAACCGTTGGCTTGAGAATAAGTTACAACAAACGTTGGGTTTTCTAAAGGTTCGATTCTAAACTACAAGATAGATTATCATTTTGATTAGTGATGAATCTTACATAGTGACTAGTGAGTTTTACCACATAAGATCAGCAGAAAGCAAGAGACACGATTAAAAAGGTTTTTAGTAATAATTAACACTTTTCCACCGTAATCTCGGTCATGTCTTAACAAAATTCAAAGAAAAAGAAAACATCATTATGATTAGTGATGAATCTTACTAAGAAACGATTTATGGGCCTTGACTTTCACCACCTTTATATTGTATACCATTCAAAAACTAAGCTAACGCAAAATTATACAAAATCTTTAGATACAATTATCAAATTATATACACCATACCTATAACGAGTACATAGCACACATACGTGCATACATATAAACAAAATGCAAATTTTGCCAATAAAAGATAAAAACAAAGTTTGTTTTGTGTATCATGAACATTTATGATCATTGTTCATGTGTGGACGCGTACATATTAACGAGAGCAAGCGCGTTGCTAGTCATTCGAGCAATCTTGACAACATGTCGCCGAACCAAATCTTTCACGACTGCTTTGGCTCGAGCGCCTTGGTCGAAACCATCCATACACGTGTCATCATACGTGAGCGCAGCACTGACCCATGTCTCAACATCCGACATAACCATCTCAAATTTCGAACTATCCTTGTAGTTAATCGAATCCAACTCTCGTATCGAATCTTGGAGCTCACTCACCGAGTCTCCAATCTCCTCCACGCAATCAGCAACAGCAGCCGCTTCAAAACGTGTTAGACCGTTTCTTCCGTGAGGAATGTTTTTGATGAATTTGGCTGCAGATTTAGCGGAAGAGAGGGTGAGATTGAGGGCGGTGACGGCGAGTTTTTGAGGGTTGGAGTTGATAGTTAAGGCATAAGGAGATAGAGAGATGCAGCAAAGGGTTTTGTAGAGTGTAAGGTTGCATGATGTTTTGATGTAATCTAAGTTGGTTTGATTTGAATATGTTGATGGAGTTGATGAGGATGTGATGAAGAGAAGAAGAGCAATGGAGAGAAAAAATATTTGGATATGAGTTAAGATTTTCATCTTTTTTGGATCCTCGATTTTTCTGAAATAGGGGAATGGGTTATGTATGTATATATATATTATGATATATATAACTTGTGAAAAGAAAATTGCTCGAGTATATTAAATTATTAATAACTCAATCATATCCAATAACTCATTTCATTGAAGCTGAGGTTTTTTGGTGGAAAGTTTACCAATTGTCCGGCTCATATGTTTGATATTTTTGTCATATATATTATTTTTTAAAAAAAATGTATTTCCTAAAAGGCTAAAACTATAAAAAAATATATCTGTTTTTCTGTTTTAAACAGTAGAGTATGGATTCCCATATTTTAAAAGTATGGAACAAATCAATAATTGATTATAAATGTTCTATGAAAGCGATACATAGGAAAATAAAATTTATTAATTAGAAAAGTTTCCATTAATGGAGCGTGAAACTTTATAACTATGAAACTTTTTTAGGAGTACATACAAATGACTCAATGTGAAAATGACTTAAGAATGTTATGAATTACTTAAAGTTCTTTTTGGATCTGCTATGTATCACAATATAGTAAATATGTTTAAATATCATACACATTAGTTGTCTCATGTTGCTTCTTTGTTATTCAAACGAAAAAAGGTAATTGTGGTACTAAAGATATTTATTATTATCTTCATGAAGGGTTGTAAGTATTGTAGTTATTTGCTGGCTTTGTTGCCTTGTGAACCTCATAATTACATAAGAGAAGCCTGACCTTGAGGAATTATTTTATTATTGTGTAAATTTGTATATTTATTAATTAGTCTAACTTGATTTGTTACATTGTAGTTCATATTTTACTGAATCCTTCCAAAAGAAAATAAATACAAGAGTTTTTATTTACCAGAAAAATATTAATCAACGTGAAGGTTATCTTTCTGTATCTCTATTCTGCCTCTGGTTTAGGTGAAGAATATGGTTTAGTCGGTTTTTGGCTTAAATTAATAGAGACATGTTTTTTTATTCGCACATATAAAATGATTTAAGTATAAATTTTTTTTTGCCTTTTCACCAAAATATAAATTGATCGAAGATTATTGTTGAGGATTGAGAGACAAGAAAGAGAGAGATTGTAAAGAATCTTTAAACTCGGTTTGAGCTGTTCTAATGCATAACTGATCCATTCAGCTTCTGAGATATATCAGAAGATTAAAATGGACAATCGCTTGTGTCTTTTTGTTTTTTCGTTCTTTTACTTTCTTGTTTTAATTGCGAAGTTCGATATTTAAATCAGAATCGCATGTAACGATGTGATTAAATAAATCAAAGCTTCAAAATTTAAAAATTCACCATTGTAGTTGTTTTTATTTTTAAAAGTATGATCAATATTTCTGTTTTTTTTTTTGTGATAATCATAAGACCATAATCCGATTGTTTTTATATCCTCGATAATATTTGCTTATGAAAACTTAAAAATGCGAAGATTATTGTTGGCCATTGTAAATTATTAACTTTTTTGAGTATGAAGTCGAAAAATTGTTCCAACTATTAAATTCTTTTGACGAGTGAGTTGTACCTTTTGATTGTCAAAAACATGATTTCGAATCTTATCTTGTAACTAATAAAATGTTATTTCTAAAATGCTTGCTTTTGAAATCCATAATTACAGGGAGAGAAACCTGGGTTTGATGAGGAAGAGATTTATAAAGGATAACTTTTCTTTGGTCATAATCTTTTTCTACTTTTCAAAGGATTACACTAATTTCCATTATAAACAACACAAAAACAACTACATACTATGATAAAAATGTAGTTGTATATACACTGTTATTCAAAGAATTAAAGTATACTTGAGTACAAATCCTTTGACTAGGAGCCAAGTGTATGTCAAAAGATCAAAACTTAAGATATTGCTCCGATCGATATAATGCAAGTAGTGTGTTATTGATGATAAACACGGTGGGAGAAGCTTTAAGATACTTTGATAATCACGTTCAGTTTTAAAATATTTTGATCATCTTTAAATACATATTTTTGCAAGTATCCGAATCTTTTATTAATAATGTGTATAAAAATTGTATTGATATACGATTTCTTTGAATATGATTGTTTTTTCATAAGAAAACCCCGTTCAAATTTGTAAAGATATCTAAACTTCTTTTCTTTAGAAAAGTTAAAATCAATTATTCTAACTAGATGATGAAAATATATTAAGAGTGTTTGTTACAAGGTTGTATACGGGCTTTTGAGACTGCGAATACTTCAACTAGTTGAAAAAAAGAAAAAGAAAAAAAATACTTATTGGTCTTTTCATATTATCTATAAGTTTCTATTAAAAATGAAGACAAAAGAAAATATATTTTTGGATGAGAGCATGAGAATAGTCTTACGTGAACGTGCAGTTCTAAATAAAAAAGATTCCAAGATCAACATCAAAATGTTGTGAACTCACAAGGAACAAAGACAATGGTACTAGTACTCGACCCCCCCATATTATTATTTATATTTTGTCTTAATCTCATGTAATTGTGTATGCATATATAAACTAGAATCATCAAAAACTAAGGAACTAGACGATAGAGGCCGAGAGGTATCTCGCATTTTGTGCTAACATAACAGAAAAATAATCATTAAACAGCTAAGCTATGACCGATGATGAGTTAGTCTAATGACTATAACTTTTAAATTATCTAATAGAAATTTTTAGAGGTTATATGTTCATGTTGAAAAAAAGTCTACTTTTCAAAATAAAATTATATGATATTATAAAATTTCGTTTAAGGGAATGTATCGGCTTACGGTTCTAGAATCTCATAATTGTTTTTTAAAATAAAAATAAACAGGTAATTGATTTACTATAAAAATACTATAATTTTTTTCAAGAAATGAATTAAAACATAGTAATAAAATATTATTAGTTTTTTAAAAAAAAAATGTGATTTGAATGGCACTCTCATGATCTTGGACCTCTAACTGCACCGGTTTACCTCTATTTTTCTAATTGATTTTCCAAATCAGTCATGATTAAATTTCATTCTGTTAACATATGATCTTTTTTCTAATTGGACCGTTAACTGCACCTATTTTAACCCCCTAAAAGTTATATAATATGGTCTTTTCATACTTTTATGAATTTTAGTCTAAACATTTTTCTTTTGAAGTGCTTGGTGATTTGAAAAATTTACATGAAAAAATAAAATAGAAAACGCCTAAAATATATAAAATAAAATGAGTTAGAATATATATAAACTCATTTGATTTGAAATAATACTGTACTTCAAACACAAAAGTTACCATTTCGACGAACAAAAAAATAAAATTCTTATACAATTACTTTCACAATCATACATCATGCTAACAATAAATAGATAAAGGAATCTTTTGAACAGATAATCATGTAACAGATCTTCTTCGCATCTACCGGTATGATTAAGTATCAAATAATAATAACAAAATCATGCATGCTACTTTTCATGAAAATTTATTCTTTCATATACTTTATAAATCTCCCATTAAGGTTTTGTAAACATTTTCTTGCTACCGGCATATTTTTTTAATGAATTCACATAAAAGTAGCTATGTTATCTTAATCCAAATCGTATATGTTATAACCTAATCGCATTACAATAGGTTATATTTGAGTATGATATTTGGTGCAAATAAAAATTTCTTTAACAATCTACTGTTTAATTAAAAACTTTACAACTACGTTATTAGGCAATTCATCAATCAAAACTCATTTACGTTAAGGTGTTGCTTGAGCATCCATAAGATATCAAACTCATTTATTTGACAATCAAATTTCACAAATATATATATATATATTGAATATAAAACTATTTTTTAAAACCAAAATTTATGTTGGAATCATTTGGCATAACGGTGACCACCTCTGAAATTCATGACACATGTTTGGAGTTCGAACCTACCATCTTTCAAATTTTTGAGGGAATATTAAAACCACTAAGCTAAATTGACAAAAAAACCCAAAATTTGTATTATGGTGTTCAAATTAAATAAAGGAGCTTTAGTTTGGAAAAAAATCCGATTTAGTCAAAACATTTGATTTTATTCAAGAGAGACGTGTGATGAACCATTCAGTTGCACTATCGTCATATAAACTTGAAAAACAGGAAGAAAATGACGAAGTTTTTAATTTCCATGTCATCGTCCGTTTTTTTTTTTTTTTTTTTGTCAATATAGCCTAGTGACTTTAATATCCTCAATAACATGTGGAGTGTTGAGATCGAACCCCAGACCTGATGTAATGAATGCAGAGGTAGCTACCATTATGCCACATGATTCCTACGTCCGTTTAGATCTCGTAAAATATAATATAATGTAGTTTACAGAATATATCTAAACAGGAACTGTATTAGCCGATTAAATGTCGAATTGTGTAAAAGTATTACTATATGTCCCCACACAGATATCTATATATGAACGATACTATAGTTGGTTAGTCTTACAAAATGATCTTGATGTGTAGACGCCAAATTAGAATCACAAGTGCACAGTCATAATCATATTAACTAATCTTACATTCGTTTCCATAATGAACTAGATGTTTCGTAGACGTAATTACGATGGCCAAAATGTTTACATCATAAATCGTTTTTGCAGACAATACTTTTCTATTGGTAAAATGTATACGAAATGTTATATGTGTCCATATCTTGTTTTTTTTTTTTGTTTATTTACGTGTCCTTATCTTTATGTTCGGTTTAACTTTAATCAAATCGAACTAAACACAGCTCAACTTAACTGATGAGATATGTGAATGTCAATATATAGCTTAATTTGTTGATTAAGAATTTATTGAATCATTAGTTTGAAATATAGAACGACTTAAAATCACAACTATTTTGGTGTTATTAAAATCTGTTAATTTTATTTAGTCACAAGTACATGTAAATTAAACCAGAATATTTATAATGTCATCCGTTTGTAGATTTTGTCAGTGAACTTTCGAACTATAGTTGAATCGTTTGAGGAATCACATCTAAAGTATCGACTTATAGTGTATCAAATAATTTCAAAACCGAAAAATACTCAACAACAAAAAAATTGCCATTATCTTCTCAGTTTTTATTTTTTGGATAAAATATTTGGTTCTGTTTTTATCTTTTAGATTTGCTTTTTTACGTTAGCTTTCGGACATGATCTCTAGATATGTATAATGTCGTCTCTAGGCCATCACATACTCAATCTTAATGAAACAAAAGTTAAGAAGAATCTCCCTTTTCCTTTTTCCAAAAGATAAAGAGAAAGTTCCTTTAGAAATTATGTATAATGTTGTTTTATGCAGAATAATTATAAAACAATAAATAATTATTTAGTGAATTAATGACATTTTAATTAGTTACTTTTTAATAGATGTAATTATAAATGATTATCTATTTTTTAAAATCATATGACACAGTAGTAAACTCAGTATCTTACAATATTAAAAGAAATATTAAAATTATTAGAATAAATTGATAGAAAAAATAAATATATAATAGAACGAGATATATTTCAGAAAATTAAAATAATGGAGAAACGATCAAAATCAGGAGCGGCACGATTGCATATATTATGGTCAATCCCACTACAAGTCGTCAAAATTTTATGAATAAAAAAAAAAGATGTATATCGTTCATCAGTCTGTAAAGATACGTTCAGCCAACAAGTCTTGAAATATTTTTAAGTTTTAAACCGATCTACTAAAGCATATGCTTATTCGATTGATTAAGAACTTTGTGGTATGGAAATAAAATGTAAACATTATACAATCGTGAAAAGATAAAACAAATTAGAAACAAATTCAATTTCTAAAGTCACAAAACAAAGAGCCCATTTAAGGCTTAACCCAAAAGTTGAGACTAGGCTACATGTTCTTTTATCGAGGTGCATAAAGAGAGGTGGGTTAGGAATTAACGGCACAATTATTTCGTTCATTAATTTATTATTATTAAAGAAAATGCGTGATTCTTCTTAAAAACTTTAAATATCTCTAGTCTTTGATGTCTTATATTTTGTGTTTCTAAACCGTAAATTGCGGCAACAAGATTTCGTTGGTGCTTTACTTAATATCATGAAGTTCGGTAGTTGTCGTTGAAACTTTGTCATGTCCTTTTAGGGCGACGTTTGTCATTTTTTTTTAACTCAGAAGTACAATTGTATTTGAAGATGTAAGTTCTTTAAAGAAATAAAATAAAACCTAAAACGAGAAGAGTGCTATCTAATAATTTTGTCTAATCAACGACTCACTTTAAATTTAAAAATGTTGAGTGGATATCTCAAGTATGTGTCATCATCATATATTACAGTTCATGACTTCATGTGGTCAATAATACAGCTGTTACTGCTAAAATTGGGTATCATTGGCTTACTTAATTAAATTGTGTAAACAATAATATAATTAATTTTTAATGAAAAATAGGCTGTTTCTCAATTATTATGTATAAACACGTTAATTTTGTCCTGAATCACTAGAAACAAATCAAGACTTTTGTCTCTGGACAAATCTGGTCTCTTAACCTTCTCTCTTATTTATCTTTAATTCTTTTCGTTAGTTTGTTACTCCCTCCTCCGTTCTTTTTTATCTGTCGTTTTAGAAAAAATCTCTTAAATTAAGGAGTATAGTAATTTTACTTTCTTAACCTCAATATAATAATAAATTTACATTAACTACCTTACTCTTGTGATTTATTATTTTCTAAAAATAGTGTAACTAAATAAGGCTATTTTTGGAAAACTTTTACAATAATTGTATTGGAAAAAGTGAACGACAGATAATTTGAAAAATAAAAAAGGATATAAAACGACATATATAAAAAAACAGAGGGAGTCCTAAATAAGAACAAAAATGTAAAAATACATTATAACTTGACTGGGAAAGATAAACCTGAAAAAGATTATATCAACTGTAAATATAAATTTTAGTCTCTTATAAATTTTGTACTATAAATTATGGGTATAGTGATTAGTGTCCACAAAAAAAAAGGTTCAGAAAAACATTTTACAAATGGATTCATTTAACCAACACCCTTTTTTTTTTGACAACTAACCTACACCCTTACCAATGGTTTAAGCGTAGCAAAATTTTTTTTTTATAAAAAAAAACAGATCTTAGTGTGAATCTCAAAAACTGCATTTAATACGCCTCAGTAATATCTTTAATTTGAAGTATGTCTATCTAAAATTTACGCAAAAGCAGAAGTACATCTATATATTTAATTCTCTTTAAGTGCAGTATTATACAGTACAGAACGCAACAAAGATTGTGTGTAACAATCTTTAGTTTAGTTTTCTTTCGACCGACATAAAAAAAAAACATTTTACACAGCTTTGAAAGACTTAGGATTTAACATACAAGCCCAAAATTTCACATAAACTAGTCGACAACCAAAAAAAAAAACTCCATTCAGGGAATCTTCACACTTCGTTTCTCTGCAAAATGATTAACCAAAGCAAGAGCATTGCTAGTGACTTGAGCCACGTGAACCACTTTTAAATGAATCAGCCTCTTCACTTTGCCTCCCATGGCTCGACCCGAAAATCCATCTAGACAAGTCGTTTCGTCCGTCAAAGCGGCACTAACCCATGTCTGAACGTTACTCATCTTCCACATGAAGTCCTCACTAGCCACAGCATGACCAGCTCGACCTAATTCTTTAACCGACTGGCCTAACCGGTCCACACTGTTGCCTAACACTTCGATACAATCTTTGATTGCTAAATATTCTCTACGTTTGAAATCTGGGGTTCTATATAAAACAAAAATTAATGTTATGCAACTTATGACATGATACGTACACAGTCTCCAGAGATTAATTAGTCTAGTTTTTATCATAGAATCTATCGATTATGAAGCACAAATTAATGGTATAGAAGAACATACCCTTTGGTTAGTTTGGCGACGAATATAGCAACGGATCTGGCTCGAGCCAAGCTGATGGTGAGAGCGGTTTGGGCGAGATCTTGGTCGTTGTTGTGTCGAATCATGGTGGCGTAAGCAGAGAGAGTATGCACGCATAGTGATGGATATCGGGTGGTTTGGCATGAGGACACAATGAACGGGTCTAGTTCGGACCGGTTTGGGTTTGCGGATGAAGATTGGAGACTGGTTGTTAAGAGGAGTAGAACTAGAAATATTGTAATTTTAGGCTCCATGATGTTTTAAAATTTCTTGTTTAAGGGTTTGTTTCTTTTGTAGTGAAGACGAAGTATACAAGGGATTGCTACTTATATAAGATTTGATTTTAGGTGAAAGACTCAAAGTATTGACTGTTTTGCATATAGTTTTTTATTATATAAAAAAACAATAACAAAAACAAAAATAGGTAGATATATATCTCATTATATTCACTTTGGTTAAATCCCACTGACACAATCTAGCTCTACATTTTGATATATTTAAATTATATGTTACATGTTATAATGTGCAGATTATACTTTCAAGATGAGTCATCGATCGACACATATCCACATGCTATAAGTAAAATCGACGATATAGTTTAAAGTTTAAAGTTTAAAGTTTGTTTTATATTGCATTCTATTGTATATTTAATTATTTACCTTTCTCTCCAACGCACTATTGTGGTTTGTTTAGGATGCTTATCCAGATCATGTGGAAGTGACGACAATGAGCTCATGCGATTTATTTGGTTACTATTTATTTTTCAGCGAGCGTTGAATCCGGGTAAACAGGCCAACTGAATAGGATATTTACCTAAAAATTAGTACGATTTTAATTTTATTTAGTCAAAACTCCAATTTGATGAGCAGTTCGGAGTTAAACTATCATTATAGTTTCTGCCGTCATAAGAAAAAGAAAATTCACTAGAAATGACAATGCCTTGATCAGACAAAAAAAAACATTTTATCAGTTGTTTGATATTTTCAAGTTATTATGAAAAAATTATATTCATTTAAAATATGCTATAAATATTTGTATTTTATAAAATAATTATTGGCTGGATTTTTTGTATAAAGTATCAAACAATAAAAATATAATGAAAAATAAAAATATTAATAACTTCCTAAAAACTCGGTGTGTTTAGTTAAAGTAAAGTCTTTTAAAAAGAAATATAGGATATATATATGTATAAATATTTTTAGATATTGTCTATTTGACATTTACTTTGTAGCTAAGATAAAAATAATTTGTTAACAATAGATTTTGATCAAATGATTCTTAAAAAAACATAATAACTGATTAAGGAAATATAATTTCATATTTATTAAATCATGTAAAGTATACATATGCGACATGATGAAAATAGTGAACCATCATCTTTCATCAGCAATTATCAATGAATTTTTGGATCTAAAGGGTTCAAGCTGTATTCCGGAAAATGTTGGATTACATATTCTTATTTCTGGTATAATCTTGGTCCAAAACATATTAGTTACCACACAAAAAAATTATTATTCAATCCATCATATTTGATTTAGATTGATAATATATTAAATATTTTAATTTTTATAATAATCGTAATTATTAAAATACATTTATAAGGTTGATAGAAAACAGTTCATGTGAATCTACTTGAAAACCGTACGTCGGTAGCCAAAAGAAGACGATAGACAAGTGGACATGAATCTTTTTTTTCTGAAGTCATTATGATTTCACCATAGTACTCTGCATTGCCCGAAGATAACAAACAAAAAACATATGCCTGTAAAGAAAATAATTAGGATAATTGTGTGACAGTGGAAAATAAAATAAAAACTTAAAATTGATAATGAAAGGCCATGCTTGGAAGTTGGAACCAACAGTTTTCAAATTCATAAATGTCACAACTCTTTGCTTTAGTTATTGTTCTCTTTATAGTTTCCCACACTTGATTCATTTCTTTTCTTATTCTACAACTTTATAAAAGATTGATTCATTTCACTTATTACGAATAAAAGAGATTTGATCGCTACAGCGAACATGATCCCATAATAAACAGACATGCAATGAATGAAAAAGAGCTTACGAAAGTAGATATTTCGAGTCTTGGTTGGTAGATGCTAAACCGGTTTAAATGTGAAAATTTAAGCAAATGCTTCTATATACTTGTAGATCTTAAATGACCTTAAAGATATAAAACATTCGTTCGGGAGAAAGAAATACATTTTACTCAACAAAACAAAAATATAAATACATTTTACCCGAGAAAAGAAAAAACATTCCAAAGATTGAGAAATCTTTTCGAAGACTCATATAATCAATCCTACACCGTCAAATACTTTAGAACCGAAGCACGTACTTTCTCCATGTAATCTCCTGCTTCTTTCTGCAAAAGAGAGAGTTTAAACGACGATAAACAAAAGCTTTAATTTGGTAATAAATAAAACATCTCTAGTTGATGAGGTTTGGTTCGATTCCGTACGGTTTTTATGTATACCAACTGGTCAATTCAATTAGAAATTTTCGGTTCAGTTTAATTTTAAGATTCGAACTAGAAGCATTTTTTTACTCGATTCAACAAAATCAACCGGGTCTAACCTGGTTTCCTCTGTATGCATTGGCTATGTTTTCGTCAAGAAGTGTCAACAAAGATCTGTTGATTTCGTTTTTCTCCACCATATCCAACAACTGTAATAACAAAAGACGAATCAAAACAATGGTTCAGAATCATCTCATGAAGCATCATAATGTGTTTATTGGTTTAAGGTCACACATACTGTTGCCTTAATATCGTTTGAGGTTAAAATCTTGGTTAAGCTATGTGTAGCCGTCATAAGCTCCTTTTGCATTTTGTCATAAGCCTCTGCAAATCAACATAACAATAGTCAAGAAAAGTACTCAAAAACCGGTTTAAATTGTTTGAGTCGATGAGTAAGTCATCAGGACACAAACCTATTCCTTCTTCTAAGGCTTTTTGAAGTGATTCAAGCTCAATCAACCTGTCTTCATTTTCCTGCATCATTTTGCCCGAAAACAAAAAAGATTAGTTAAGATGTCGATTTGATTTCCGGTGATTGCTTAAATCTTGGTTTGAAGAAAACTGTACCGCAGTTTTTGTAACAGCAAACCGGATTTGCCCAATTTCAAGTCGAATTTGCGCAAAGAACTCGTCGTTTAACCTGAAAATTACAGTAATCATGAGATAATTAACACAAGACTCCAACTTTTGTAACTCGTTTTAATACATCAAGCAACATATTACACTTTAGTGATATCTAAAAACCTCCTGAAGTTAGTATATTTCGATAGACTCACTTGAGGAATTCAAACATCTTCAAAGAGGTAATTCATCGAACAACTGGTGTGCAACATTCAAAACTCAAAAGATTTGTTTCGCTACTAACCTTCCTCGAAGCCTAGCGATTTCGAACTCAATCTCCTGAGCTTCCGTATCAAGAAAGTACTCAATCAGCTCCGCTGAAGTATCAGGTACAACTCTAGACTGACAAAACCCATAAAGAGAAAAACAAAATCAGTGAAACAATACGATTAAGATTATGTGAAAACCCAAATAAGTATAATTGCAAATTTTGTTTACTTCTCTAAGAGCTTGACGACGCTCTCTTTCTTCGCGGATTTGTTTCTGAAAAGCTTCTTTTGCTTCAGAATCTCTCTCTAGCCGGCGTTTAAACTCAAGACGAGCAATATGACCAGTTTGTGCCGGACCTAAGATACCTTTTGGATCCTTCCTTATGATTAAACAAAATGTTCATCAGCAAAATCAAGAACAAGAATCATATAAAATATGAAATTAAAAAGAAAAAGGATGATGATTTCATTCTTTTTACCCATTCGCAGAAGATTTTGCTCCTCCGTGTATTAATTCTCGGGACTGTACGGACGGTGTTCGCGACGGCGATTCCTATTGAGAGCGAAGCCATTTTATTTTATTTTTTTGATGAGAGCTCTGCTTTTACTAAGCTACGTTACGTTATCTCTTTAACTTTCTTATCTGTTGTTATTATGGCGGGACTATTTGTGACCGTTGAATTGCAAGTGGTGCTTATAATCGTTTGATGGGATAGTAACCGTTGAAACGTTTTGATCTGACGATAAGGTTTAGTCCACGTGGTAATATGAGGAGGACAATTTATAAAATTTGGGGAAAGGCCCACTTCACCTAAAACCTTCGGACGGCCTTTCTATGGCCCGGTATAAATATTCATTCTGAAACCTTTTTCAAGTCATTTAAGAAGTGACTTTGATATCAGGCTTATCAGCATACATGCTTACCAAGACATGTTCGAAACCCTCTCCTCGCTTAGGAGGGTTTCCCCACTTCCTAAAGCTCCTTCGGCTGATGATCAAGTAAGCCATTGGTCATCATGATACGCCCACAAACAAATGTGTAATTGAAATAAGCACCGATTTTTTTTTTTTTTGTGTGGCTTTTGCTGATGAACTTTTAATTGTTATGAACACTAATATATTATCGACCCGATAACAAGCCAAGCAGCAGATTATATAAAGTAAAAGACATTTAAAAACCAATACTAATCTAAGTTAATTATAAATAACACGACAAACCTTGCCGACAAAGCGTCTATGTTACTGATATACTTTATACATATAAATTTTACATATGAAGAAATGAGAAATAATGCATGTGGTGAGTGATTTTACACAATAGTTGAGACGATTCATATTAATGATTTTTACCATGTGATAATTAGACAATTTATATTAAAGTTCACCTCTATTAAAAAATCACTTAGATTTATCGTAGTAAATGTTCAGGGGATTTCCCGTCTTTATGGCGTAAGTCATAGAAAACATATTGAGTGAAGGAGTGTTTCGCCCAAAATAGAAAATATAAGATAAAATACCATGAAAAACAGAACTGTCGGTCAATCGAAAAGAAATATTAAAACAGAACTTTGGTTTGGTGAGTTTGAAGATTAAAAAAAAAAAAAAATAGAAAGTGAAAAATGAAAATCCGACCAAGAAATAGTCGGAATGTGACTTGAGAACGGTCCGTTCTCAAAAGGGGATAAGAGAATCCCTACGACTTCTCAAGTGAAAGGAAGAACATTAAAAGATACTTTAACTATTATGTAATTAAACGAGTAGAAAAAAAGATTGCAATCTTTTTTTTTTGTGTGGACAAAAGACTTGTATTTATAGGATGTTACTTGGTCCGGATTAGTATATCGCGTAGGTTTCCTGGATTTTGGGTCGGATTTTGAGATATCGGATCGGACATTGGATAGTTTAGTCAAGTTAAGGTCAAAATATATTTTTTTACCTTCCTTGGATGTATCTTCTGGCCTTTCCAACAAAGCTCGTCCATACTTCTGATTAATATCCAGTATATGAACTGGAAGCAATAGTTTTGAGGCAGTATGTACATCTTCATATCTTTGTCCTTTATTTGTTCCAGCAAGTTGTTCTTTTCAGATGGTGACATAGCCGCATCAGCAGAACTCATCAAAGAAATGAGAAGTTGCGGGTTTGAGGGAGATGCTTCAACCTTTGGTTTGGTCACTATTAAATGATGGGAGATTGGACAAAAGCTTTTTGTTAAAACTAGCTTTTTGGATCTTGTAGAGCAACTCTATTCCCTTCTCCAAGCATCTGTGAGGTCAAACAAGTTATTTAAACGGATTTTGTGTTTGAGCTCCGTGAAGAAACACATTTGTGGTGAGCATATGTGGTACGTTTGAGTAATGAGTCAGTGGTATGCGTTCTCTGTTTAAAGGTCACAATCCACCATTTTGTTTGGTTTAACAATCCATCAAGAAAATAGAAATCATATACATATTATGCTTCTTTGTTTTCGCTTATGAAATGTAAACAAGGACTCTGTTTTTGTTTTGTTCTTCCAATGTATTCATGAAACAACAAAGAACAGAGTCATTAGATTAGACAATGCGGGTCACTGCAGCATGGACAGCATCAGCGAGTTGAGGCACTGTCTTCGAACTTAGACCTGCAATGCTTATCCTCCTGCAATACACAATTCTCATTATAAAGCTAAAGTTTTTCCATTGAAGCCCATTTTTTAATCAATAAGTGAAATGACAATAAGTTTGCTTAAAATATTTTTCATTTCAGGAACTCATGTATACTAAATAAATCTGCTTTATTTCTAGCTAAGAAGTCTACTTAAAATATTTGAAGAGAAGTGACATAACACTCCTCACCCATCATATGTCATGTAAATGTGATACTCTTTGGCTATCGAGCGAACTTGCTTCTCATTCAATCCGGTAAAACTGAATATCCCAATCTGTTTGATAATGTGACTCCAGTCACCAGGTGTGCCTTCAAGAACAAAATGACACATATCAGAAATTGTGAAATGATTCAATATTAACAAGTTATAAAATAATAAAAACATTAAACCAAACCTCTAGCTTGTAAAGCTTCATATAACTGTTGGCGCATGCTAAGTATGCGGTTAACCATTCCTTTCAATTCAATGGTCCAGTCCTTGTACATATCACTGCCAAAGATGCATATACAATTAAACTTTTAAGCATAATCCATATAAGAAGTTCGTTATGCCTTTTATTCATTTATTATATATATGAACCATTCAAGATCAAACTTGCATTTATATAGGTATATACAATTTACCTGTTTCTAAGAATTGTGGTAACAATGGATGCTCCATGAATAGGTGGTGTAAGATACATAGGTCTCACAACAACTAACACTTGGCTTCGAACTTTCCTAGCCACATCTTCTGAGGTGCATACCTTAAAATTAGACCCACAAAGATTATATATATATATATATATACACACTTTTCGAAATGTTTTAGTATCATAATAAATCATAGCATATATATACGTTTGTGTGTGAAAATGAAAAGTTTTTTGATAGCTTACAATGGTAAGAGCCCCGATACGCTCTCCATAAAGACCCATATTTTTGGCAAAACTTTGAGCTATCAAACATTCACCTCCATCAGCAACAAACATACGAACCGCTTGTGCATCTATGTCAAGGTTACCACTAGCAAAACCCTAAAAATTTGATGGAAAAAAAAACACTATAAACCAAGATTTTTTGTTTTTGGTATGAATCGTGTGTGAACACGATAACAGAGTACTTTAGTTTGTTTGTAGAAGAAAGAACCAAAGCAAATGTACTTTTGTGACTTACCTGATATGCATTATCAAAGAAGGGTAATAAGCTTTTAGATCTCACTATTTTCCGAATTTGTTCCCATTGTTCGAATGTCGGGTCAACTCCTGTGGGGTTATGCCCACAAGTTTGCAATACCACTATAGCTCCAGACGGTGCAGAACCAAGGTCCTCGAGCATGCCTGTTTTGAAATCAAGAATTTATGATTGGTACGTATGCATTAAGCATCATCATATTTGGTGAAAATGTGAATAGGTCAACCAATCAGTAATCCATATAAAAGAAAACAAAACGTGACAATGAGATGAAGGTGATAGATAAAGAGTTTGCATATAAACATAATTGTAAAATCAACCTTTGAAGTCTAGTCCTCGGGTTTTGGGATCATAGTAACGGAAATATTCAACAGACAAACCCGCCAAATTGAAAATATTGGGATGGTTCCCCCAAGTTGGGTTTGAAACGAATATGACACGCTGAAAGCAACGAGAGATTGTCAGTAATAAGAACTTTTATATTACACTAGTTCTACAAGATGCCATGACAAGATTTTTTAAAACCACTAAAATTGGTCTAAGTATTTTGAGTTTATTGTAGTATAGGGTTGATTCGTTTTGCATCTTTCTGAATGTTAAGATTTTTTTTTTTTTTTTTAGTTTTTTTGAACAACATTCATTATGTAGGTTTGAATCTGAGTAACACAATGACAACACTAGTAAAAACCACTAGGCTGCATGTATATATATGATCAAAATGTTAAAGGGCTTTTTACGAAATTCTAATGGCCACTAAATAAATAGTGAGAAATTTACTTGTTGGTTGTGTTTTGCTAGAAACTCAGCTCCAACTCTTAAAGAACCAGTACCAGACAAACACTGGACTGTAACAACTCTCTTCTCTTTCACTGCAGGACTGTCCTCAAAAAAAGAACAAAAAAAAAATCATTACAGAAGAGAATCTAATCAAACCTCGGATTAAACATAAAAAATAAAATAGAAATTTAGAGAGAAGAGCAGTGAATTAAATACCTATCATCACCTAAGATGAGCTTGGCACTCAATTTGTTAAACTCAGGAAGTCCATCAAGAGGGAGATACTCTTTGTCCCGGGACCTTGAGGTACAACAAAAATAAACATCATAGGCTGAATAACTAATCTTTATTATTTAATATTTCAAAAAGGTGAGTTTAATATTTTTTATTTTATTTTGGAAACTGCGTTGAAACAATCAAGGTTGTACTTTAACTAACGAGTATATGACTTACAGGTCATTCGCTAGCTGTTGTTCAGCTCTTCTCACAACCTCAAGAACAAGAGGCTTTCCTTCCTTTATAAGATAAAAATTACACAAGCGACGACTAATCTAATTAAAACTTGAGTTCGTAAAAATGGATAATGAACTTAATTATTGAGAGACTATGAACTGTGAAGATTCATGCAACGTAGACAGGAAAACCAAAATTACCTCTGTTCGATAGGTACCTCCGCTCAGATTCAACTTAACCGGACTTGGATCATCTATACTAGCAAAATATACCTGTTTGTACAATCATAAAGAAGACGTTATAACTAAGAGTACACCAATAAAATCAGATTACAGCTATATATAATGACTAAATCATAAGTAAGATCGATGTATAGAGCCTTAAAGTGAAGTTTAGATACACTGAGAATGGGATCTTCGGGAGCAGGAAGAACGCTTGACAAGATAGAATCCATGAGAAAACGTTTCACTCAGTTGAACTCTTGAAGTGAGTTTGGAAAAAAAACATAAAGAACAAAAAAAAAGCTTGGATCAGTTACTTAAAGGAGTGTTATGTGAAGTCAAAGCATGATTAGGTAAACCAAAATAAAGATTTTTAATTCAAAACCACCCTTTGAGTAGGTATTGCATTCATGTCTTAAATAAAAGAAAAAGTTGTCATATGATGATATTTTATTTAAGCTGATATATATGGTCATTTTTAAATGTGATTTTAGGTGTACCATCGATCAGAGCCGTGCTTCACGTTGTGTGGGATAGGGCATGCCTAATGCCACACAAATAAAAAAAACTGTAAAATTAGAGGGTCACATTGTTTTATTTATTTATTATCCATTAGTTTAAAGATCACCTTGTTTTATTTATTTATTATGCATTAGTTTAAAAGTCACATTGTTTTATTTATTTATTATGCATTAGTTTGAAGGTCACAATCCTCGTTCTAACAATGACGAAGGAGTATAACTTATGTAAGTGGTTACATCAAATTTCTAAAAATCAAATTTATACTTCACAGTATTAAAATAGATATTAAAACTATTAGATTAAATTAACAAAAAGAACAATCTATAAAAAAAGAAAAATCATATATAGTCTTGCTAAATGTAAACCAAAAAGGCAAAAACTCTGTTTTTTAACCAATTGATTTATGAAACAACACAGAACAGAATAGCTAGATTAAGTGATGCGGGTAACTGCAGCATGTATAGCATCAGCGAGTTGAGGCACCGTCTTTGAACTTAGAGCTGCCATGCTTATCCTACTGAAATACACAATTATCATTATAAATGCTAAGTTTTTAAATATACAAAATAAGTTTAACATCTTCTCCATTTTCCAAGCACTTAAATGTAAGTATATATACAAAATTAGTATTCTATTCAATGAAAAAATTACAACAAATGAGCAAAACATTATTCTACTAGGTTGCACAGGAATAAGTTAAATGAAGATATTCATTTATGTTTCGTTCATATATTTTAATTTTCTAAGCAACTATCTTAACTCATGTAATTAATAAAAAGGAAAAAAATGACAATTGTGTATGGTATGGTCTCAATTGTTTATTTTAATTTTTCAAATAAAGTGAAAACAAAATTAAGCGTCTTAAGCAAAAACAAATTGTTAGTTGTAGTTTTAAATGTAAAAGCCAAATGCAAATGAGAGGAGAATCTCTTGTTTGCGATTGGAAAAACTATGTGTTTTTATTAATAATAAAATGTTTCATATTTGGTAAGTGTGAATTTTCTTGAAATGTTTTTTCTCATTATCCTAATAATCATCTGAGTAGTATATAAACATTTGAAGAGAAGAAAATATTTCCCTTACCCATCAGAAGTCATGTATATGTGATATTCTGTGGCCATCAGGTGAACTTGCTTCTCATTCAATCCTGTGAAAGAAAACATACCAATCTGTTTGATAATGTGACTCCAATCACCAGGTGTGCCTGCAGGAACAAAATGTTACAATTCTGAACTTATGACTGATTCAATTAACAATTATAAGTTTTGAGGATAATAAAAGCATTAAACCAAACCTCTAGCTTGTATGGCTTCATATAACTGTTGGCGCATGCTAATTATGCGGTCAGCCATCCCTTTCAGCTCGATGGTCCAGTCTTTATACATATCACTGCCAATATTTAACCACACAAGAAATTTTGAGCATAATTAAAGTTCATTATCTAATAAGCATTTCAACGTTATTGTAACTCATGCATATATATATATATAGGTATAACAATTACCTGTTTTTAAGAATTGTGGTAACAATGGATGCTCCATGAATAGGTGGACTAAGATACATAGGTCTTACAACATGCAACACTTGGCTGTGCACTTTCCTAGCCACATCTTCTGAGGTGCATACCTTCACATTAGCCCCACAAACATTATATATACACTTTTCACAATGCTTTATTATATAGCCAATATTTACGTTTGTGTGTGAAAGTGACAAGTTTTTTGGTAGCTTACAATGGTAAGAGCCCCGATACGCTCACCATAAAGACCCATGTTTTTGGCAAAACTTTGTGCTATCAAACATTCACCTCCATCAGCAACAAACATACGAACCGCTTGTGCATCTATGTCCAGGTTACCACTAGCAAAACCCTAAAATTTTGATGGAAAAAAACACTATAAACCCCGATGTGCTTGTATGAATTCATGTGTGAACACTATAACAGAGTGTTTCATTTGTTTTTAGAACAAAACAACAAAGGAAAGGTAGTTTTATGACTTACCTGATATGCATTATCAAAGAAGGGTAATAAACTTTTAGATCTCACTATTTGTCGAATCTGTTCCCATTGTTCCAGTGTTGGGTCAATTCCTGTGGGGTTATGCGCACAAGCTTGCAATACCACTATAGCTCCAGACGGTGCAGCGTCAAGATCCTCGAGAAGACCTGTTTTGAAATCAAATCTTTACTTCAAATTATGATTGGTAGAACACTAAACGTAATAAGTATGGACGTAAAGAAAAGAAAGAAAATATGTAACAATAATGATATGATGAGTTTGCATATGGACATAATTATAAAACCAACCTTCGAAGTCGAGTCCTCGGGTTTTGGGATCATAGTGGCGGAAATACTTTACAGACAAACTCGCCAAAGTGAATATAAGGGGATGGTTCC
Organism: Streptanthus diversifolius; assembly: GCA_039880935.1. Lineage (NCBI taxonomy): Eukaryota > Viridiplantae > Streptophyta > Magnoliopsida > Brassicales > Brassicaceae > Streptanthus > Streptanthus diversifolius. The sequence continues at coordinate 24,814,757 of JAXGFM010000012.1, forward strand.
CCCAAGTTGGGTTTGGAACGAAAACGACACGCTGAGAGAAATGAGAAACACAATTGTTTGGTTTGTTTAATATCTTATAAAACATATATTTTGGTCTGAAAACTTTTTTCATAATAATGTAAAAACAAGTCTACCTTTTTATAAAACATTTAATAAGCCAAATTTGAAGAAAAATGCAAAACGTACTCTATATTACAAGAATATTACAAGATTTCCTTATAATATATGTCACGATTTACATAGCAAATTCTTGTATGGCTAAAATTTGTCGCAAATTTTGTGAATTGTTCGTTTTGCATCTCTTTCTAAAATGTTAAAGCTAAATAAACTTGGGAGAAATATTTACTTGTTGGTAGTGTTTTGCTAGAAACTCAGCTCCAACTCTCAAAGAACCAGTACCAGACAAACACTGAATTGTAACAACTCTCTTCTCTTCCACTGCACGACTGTCCAAAAACGAAAACAATATTTATAATAAAATTATAAATAACCTAAAGGATTTTATAAATTTTTTTAAAAAAATATATATAATCAAACCTCGGATTAAACATTTTAAAAAGATGATGGGAAATAAGAGCAGCTAATATATTACCTATCATCACCTAAGATTAGCTTGGCGCTCAATTTATTGAAATCAGCAAGTCCATCAATTGGGAGATATCCCTTGTCCCGAGACCTTGAGGCCAAAAAAAAAAAATCATATACTTATCAATTTACAAACAAGAAAAAAAAATTATCAGAAAAAAAATTGCATGCTTTGATTGTCTGTTTGCATGTTTACAAATTAACCCATAATCATAACATTTTAACTGAAATATGAAATGAAAACACACAAAAAAAACTTATGAAAAACTGTCAAAATTGAATATTTTTTTAATAACGTGATTATTTTTTCCTGAAACAATTGAAGTCTTACTATATTATACTCCAATGAGTATTTAACTTACGGGTCATTCGCTAACTGTTGCTCTGCTCTTCTCACCACCTCAAGAAGAAGAGGCTTTCCTTCCTTTAGACAATAAAATAAGTTAATTATCATTGAGTCTGTGAAGATACCTTAGAAGCAAAAAAGGAAAGTTACCTCGGTTCGATAGGAACCGGTGAACAAATTCAACTTAACCGGACTAGGATCATCTCTATAAGCAAAACCAACCTGTTTTCATGACCATACAAATAAGATTTAAAACGTTCAATAACATCGGATCTAGCTACTCTTTTATAAAATGGATACAGAGACTTAGGTTGAAATGTATTTACAGTGAGAATAGGATCTTCCGGAGCAGGAAGGACGTTTGACAAGATGGAACTCATGAGAAAATGATTGAATCAGTCGAAAGTGAATTTGGAAAAAAAAAATTAAACAGTCATCACTTATATTGAAGCATAAGTAGACTCACCAACCAAGAGAATCCAAATTCTACAAAAACTGCCCTTTTAAATTGCTAAAAAACAAATGAAATTTAAGACAATAATTTCTTATATAAAATTTCCATTGTATTGATAATTATTTTTAACTTTGTTTTGAATGGAGACATTAGACAAAAGCGTTTTAAGTACAGAGTGGGGGCCATTCACAGCTTTAACGTATAACCAAAAAGTAATAAACAATTAATTACTTTGCATGCAAAAGAAAATTTGCCTTTAAAACTCTGACTTAGCCCAAATAAAAAAAAACCTCTGATCTCTTATACTCACAAAATAATAAATTGTTAGAAAGGTTGCTATCTGCCAGTTTTTGCATTGCAATTTGCAATTCTAAAATTTATTTTATTTTATTTAAATTTTGAATTCGAAAATTACTTATAAAAGTTGAGTATCGTTTACTTCATTATCCACTTCTATATATTAACTAAAATCTACAAAATCCAGAAGCTCTCAACTTTAACGTATGCTCTTATATTGTTTTATTCTTATTTGTTAAGTAGTTTTCATCTTCATTTATCAAAATTAGATTTATTAAATTCTAGAAGAACTAAAGGAAATATAATAAATCTTTATTTGGTTAATGAAGATGAAAAATTTTCAAACGCGTTAGCTCGAGAGAATTTTGAGAACTATCAATTTATTTTAAGAATTACTTGTTGGACGTGTTGGTTTTATTACATAACCGTAAAACATTTGATCTGCTCAAAATTCTTTAAGAGAGAACCGATCAAGATGAAGAAAACGGTCTACAGACCGGTAAATCTTTCTCGAAGAAGGGCGCGATCCCAATAACCGGATTGGATTCAAAGAAATTGGCCGGTTTAAGCTCAAAGCTAGCCGCTACGGTTGGCATAACCGGATAATCTTCTTGACAAGGTACGTGATGGAATCCTAGTGTATACCACAACACTATGTCCTTGTTTTCGATCGAGCGGTCCCTGTTTCACCCCCCAAACGAGTAGATTAGAAATTATGTTTCAAACCAAAAATCTCTACTAATAGATAGTATGACTCAATTGGTATGGTCCATTGGCTTCGTACCGATCTGACCAAACTTGTAGTGTGTCATCGCCGTGGCTCTGGTACGTTAGAATTCCTCCAGCATATTGTTCTGACCGGTTATACCGAGTTACCCATATCTAAACCAATAAAACCAATTGCATTGGTCAAAGCAAACATTTGTTGGATACATTGAGTCCTAAACCGAAATTTAAACTAATTAAAAATCTCATATATCAAATACAAAGCTTAAAATTAAGTACCTGATTATTGCTGAATGCACCTCGAATCTGAGGAGGATCATCGTGATCGAGCAAACTCGCTGCATTAGCACCTGGTATGATCCTGTAACCGGCCGGATTCCCTAACCGAGACTTACGGTTTGGGTTTACAATGTGGAACTCATATGGGTCATAGAGGCTCAATTTGATCTGGGCATCTTTCTCAGTCTTGGCTACATGTTTCTTGATCTTCAAGTAACTCTTCCTCGGAGATTTTCCAGTGGGTGGAACTCTTTGCTTCTCTAGATGAACCTTAACCAAAGAATTGTTCGTCGGTCCATCAATATCCATGTCTAGATGAAAGGCTATGAAATGATCATGGACGACTCCAATCACATTCTCAGAGATCAATGGTCCAGAATCATCCTCTTTATCACCTAAGTCATCTACATTCTCATAAGGTGTCCCTTTCACCATCAACATACCTGAAGCCGCGACCTATTCATAACATTCAACTGTAAGGAAACCTGAATCATATACAAAACCAAACCATTCTTGACATACCGTAACGCGAATCAAACCATCAGTTTGAAACTCCCAATCGAAAGTATAGTCGTAATTTCCAACCGAAGTTGCCATCCGAGCGACCAATGTAACTTTTGGCCTTGACTCTCTTATCTATTAAAGTCGTATAATTAGATATGAATCATATGGATATAATAACCTTTGGTTCCTAATATTTGAGTATGATAAAAGAAAAGAGACATACATCGACATTGGGGATAAGCATCTCAGAATGTCTCCAGCTGACATCACCTGCATAGCGTTCAAACAAGCATATCATATTAGGTTGGACAATGGCTTTTCCATCCGGCGAGGCAAAAACGCCATCAATGTAGTAAGCATTTCGAGGGCAATCGTTGAGGGGCACAAGCGGCATTGCCCCGGGGCCTAAACCGATCTCTCCCGCATCTAGATAAGTTTTGTAGTACCATAGTTCCTCTGGATCCATGTATGGTACGAACAACTCCGATGGGAATCCTTTGTACATCACACTTCTTGGTTCACCTGCGATCTCTCAACATTAGTAAGAACATGAACAAGAGTGTACTGTTGTGGCCAATTCATGATAGTGACTTGATATTAGGAACCTCCTTGTAATGTTTGGTAATTAGTTACTGCAAATGTGATTGTTTCAGATTCTTTGGCCGTCGGAAGTAGATTCAGTAGATTAGTAAATAAATAATATTAGAAATATACTTTTTCGATTAAAAAAAGACAACAATTCACTTTTTACTTTTTTACCGCTTTTGGGAAAATGGTATAAAAATATAAATAAATAAAAACATCCAATTGACACAACTCTATGTGTTGTAATCAGACTGATTTGAGACGTAATTTTATAAGAAAATTATTATACTAAACACTTTACCCAAAGTATTTTTCATGATAAAGGATAGCACACTTATGTGTTTTTTTGTTGTTGTTGTTGTTGTCGTCGTCGTCGTATATACGTACATAATTGAATTATAGTGTTATATATACCTGTCTCTGAGTCCCGAACCGTGGCCTGAGAGATGATCATACCGACTCGGTTGTCAGCTTTAACATGAAAAACCCAATTAGCCCACTTAACCAAATGTCCATCTTCGACCCGAAAACTAGGACCATCCGGCTGCTCAATTGAAATCGGGTTGATTCGATCCATATGGACCGGTTTATTCTGAACACTATACCGGTATTCTGTACCGGCGGCTTTGGGAATTGGAACCGGGCCTTTATCGACGATCTTGATAACCTCCAATTTGTCCATATCGACCAATGCATAAAGACCTTCAATGGGTCTCATGAAATAATTCGGAGTGTCTTGTGACGTGAAACATTGGACTTTTAGGATTCGACGTCCTTCTTCGTCCGGTCCAAACCATCCGGTGAACGTCGGTAGGGGTTTCAAATCGGAAAATTTAACCCCACGCGCTTCGATTGACCGGTTGAATTCGACACTCTTCAAAGCAACCTACATTTTTTGTTGGTTGATATCAGTGTGGATATATATTAAACCGATGTAATGCGCACATACCATACCGAGAAAATATATTTAAACCATCTAATTCGATTCATTTTCTAGACCGTATTGGTCAGAAAGTGAACCAAAGAACAACCGGTATGCTAAACCGGGTATGTATCAAATCAAGAAACTGCCCGTCAAGAGTAGAAAACCTTTCGATACCTGTGAAGCCACGACGAGGTCGTCAATGGTGAGAATCGGATAACCAGAAGTGGGGTTGACCAAATCAGAAATGACCCGACCCGAATCAAGATCCACGATAATGACGTGGCTTTGACCACCCAACAACGCGAGGACCTCAGCTCTTCGGGATGGAAGCCGATCTCCTTTCTTCCACTGGACGACAACTGTCTTATCCGGCTCGTCAAGAGCCATGGCGTGAATCGTGGCCGACCCGGAACCGAAACCCGGGTCATGACCCAAGAGGATGGTTTGGACTCTCGAGATTTCTTGCACCGTTAGTGGGTCAAGTGGATGATGAGGCTTTACGGAAGAGTGGTCAACGTGGAGTTTAGGATCCGATCCGATAGTTTTCCGGATCCGGGTACCGGATAAGAAGCCTGAGTCAGGTCCAAAGACCCAAGAGTAAGTGGCGAAGAGAAAGAGAAAGCCGACGGATAAGAGAGAGATACGAACAAATGATGGTTCAGCCATGTTTGACTTTGGGGTTCTTAGTTAAGCTTTTGAGTGTACTTATACAACTATCTATAATACTACTTTTCCTAGGGTTCGGATTATAATTTAAGGGTTTTGGTCCTAATTCACCATCTTCGCTGAGCAAATTTCTATTTAAAAAAAAAAATCTATTTAACTCCTAAACTTAATTCTTACCATTTTGGACAGCAAAGAGATCAACCTTTTTCCAATATACATCATAAATTGTTGTTTTTCATCTCACAAGAACTACCCAAAACCATTCCCAGTTTCCCACATCCATTTTAACGAACAAATGCAAGACATTAACTGCATCTTTTTACCACACAATTTAAGCCAGATAACTGTTTTTCTTCATTTATTTAAGTAACTACAATTAAACCACTATAAATCAATATTCAATTGATTAATAAACGCTGTATAATAATAAATTGTCAGAAGTTGGGCTAATGTAAAATTTATAAAATTCGATAAGATAATAAGATAATAAATTTTTAAAAATTCATATATAAATATATGATTTCAATAATATCGTAAATTAATAATGAAATAAATTTATATGTATATAGGTAAGACAATATACTAAAATATGAATACACTATTTTTTTACTTAAAATTAAGATATCATTGATTTTTTATCTCTAGTTTTACTTATTGTATCAAAAACTCTTATTGATATTTTTTTAGATTTGAATCCAAACTTATAGAGTTTTTTATAAAATGATAATTTTTATATTTATAAATGGTTTCAAATGTATTGTAATATCATTTTTAGTCACATCTTCATCATTGCGGAATTTAATTATTATTTCTTATACATTTTGAACTTATAACATACATGCTTTTTACATTGAATATCTTATTAAATAATATTTTAGTGCATTAAGCAATCTATCTCATTTTTATTAATAGATTCATTTAAATTTATTGGGATAATATATTTTAATTATTTTTATTAAAAATCATGGACAAAAAATTATTTTCTATAAATTTATTCATTGATTCGTATCTCTATAAATTAATAAATTTTCGGAATTAATAAATTTTCACAATTCCAAAATTATTAATTTATAGAAATGTTATTGTATTCTACCACTTAATATGGATTCTCGAGTCTAAGCTGATTGTCTCAATTGTCTAATCCGCATAACACAAGCGTTGGAGAAAATGTTTATTTCAATATTTTTCTGTTGTATATTTTATTTTTATATTTTTATCACGATAAGTTGTTTTCATATAATATTGTATAAAATTTTTGATACAAAAAAATTTCATAGGATGTTATACAATATTCAAAACATGTTGAATAAAATATTTTTTAAATTTTGAAATTGGTTCAAATAGTTCAAATTATTCTTCTAAGAAAGTCAATAAGATTTAAACACTCAAAAACATTTTATAGTTGAAATATTTAATTTTTTAAAAAAATAATTCAGATTCGAATTAACACGATCAAAATTGAAACATAAATAAAAAATACAACAGAAATCATTCAGGTTCAAATCGACAAATTTGCATCTGCCTGATCTTCTTCTTCTCCTTCTGATCTTCCTCCGTTCAATTAGGAGCCGTCTCAGACACATATGAACTATACTCTTTGTATTTTAACATTTTTTTTCGTTTTTCGACGTAAAAGTAGAACTGTGGTTTTCTAATGTTTTTTTTTGCTAAAATTATATGAGAATAAAATACATAGTAATATCTACTCTTTCATGAGAAAGTGCTATTGAAACTTTCAACTTTGTAAACGAAGCCAAAAAAACTATTAATTTGTATTTACATCATTTACAGCATAATTTTTAAAACAATGTTTGTTTAAATTTATATTTATGTTGAATACATCATTTAAGCTGACAAAAAAATTGTTTCCATTTTTATAAAACAGTGTTTTTTTTTTTGTTTTTTTTACAAAATTTAATGTTTTTTTATTTCATCCACAAAGTTAAAGGCTTTTTTACTGCACAAAATACAAAATTCAAAATAAACAAATACAATCTCATGTTCTTGGATTCAGTTTCATCCACCTTAACCTGATACAAAGAAAATGATAGGTTTTGCCATCATTTTTTTGGGGGATAACTATAGGGAACAAACATATTCTTCATATGTTTTGATGCAATCGCTTGTTCTTAAATCAGTTTAGTTTATGATCAGTTCATTCTCAAGATAAGTCCCTGATAATATATCAGGATGTTGTATTAAGATTACCTCTTCTACGACCATTATGTGTAATAATGAAAATATTTTTACAGCAGAGAGAACTCAATGAAGTCAGGAAATATTAGATCTCACTTAGCGACCATCCTAGCGATGAAATCTTCGTACAGGATCTTACCATCCGATCCGACATCAACTTCCTTGACCCATTCATCGAATTCACTCGGCTGCAGTTTCTCGCCGATACTTGTGAGTATGACTCAGATCCGCCACAGCTACGAATCCAGTGCATTGCTTGTAAAATTGCTCTCTCGTGGATCATCGAAATGTGGTAGTACAAAAAAAGAACATCAATTTACACATAGCGAGACGTAGACGTGGCCTTGAGTACACAATTCCAACATAAAACCTAATCGAAGATTTGCCGATTCAATCTCGCAGCTTTGAGTGAAGAGATCATCGATTCCCCTTCTTGAGAAAGACTATTTCTCTCTACAAGTATAAGCCCTAACTTATCACGCATGTGTTCATTTCTCAACTCATCTCCCTCCATTTCACCAAGCTCAACAGCTTGTTTCCTTGTCACTAAACCGTAAAGCCAAATGCTCGTTTCGGGTTTCTCCTCCATTTGGATGCTAACTCTCAACAATGACTTGGACTCCAGTTCATCTGAGTTTGGAGTAAACAACACCGAGAAGTTGCCGAATGTCAAATCAGGTGTCTCAAATAACTGATCCAAGCTGCTGTTTTCTTCTTCGTCTTCTTCTTTGTCGATGCAGCTCTGGTTAGGGTTTGAAGCCGATGATGATGCCCTTCTTCTAGCAACTCTAAGTATGTTTGCTGCTTCTCTCATTCCGCTTAAGAAGGCTCCGTGCATTGTAGCTGGATACTGTTTGTTAGTCGCTTCACCTGCGAAGAACACTCTTCCCTCTCCAACACTCTCAGCCAAAATGTCGTAATCATCTCCAGATGATCCCACCGCAACATACGAGTAAGAACCGTACGAAAACTTGTCTTGTCCCCATCTGGAACAGAGAGCTTGAACCGGATCAGGAACAACGATTCCTTTTGGGTGATATATTCCGCGTAGTATCTCCAACACCCGTTTAACTGAATCAGTAGGCGACATTGTTTCGAATCTTTCTGCGGCGTCTCCAGCTACAAGTGCTACAAGTAATGGACCACCGGAGACAGAAGAGTAGCTGTAGAACAAGAAGAACTCTCCTCTCGTGCTTGAATCTTCCGTTAATCTCCCAAACGTATCAATCTCTTCCCCCCAAAAGTTATAAGGAAACAACATCGCCACTTTGTTCAACAATCCATATCCGAGTCTCTGTATCGCTTCTTTCTTCTTCTGAGGAAGCTCAGGATAAAACCCGATCGCACCTTTCTTCAGGACACCAAGAGGAACCGTACAAAGAGCCATATCACAGTAGAACTCCTTATCACCCGCATAAACAAGAACCCCATTGCTGCCATATCTGATGCTCTCGACAGTGTTCCCATAGAAAACCGGAAGATTCTCAGCCAAAGCATGTACAAATATCTCGTTACCACCAGGGATGAAACAATGATCACCTCCCATCTCATACGGATCATCTTGATCCCAATACGCCATTGACAAGTTCCCTAACAATGTAGCATTTGCATATTCCAGATTTGCTAAATGCCAATCTAAAAGCATCCTCTCTTGCTGATCCTCAGCAACCCCATAAACCAAACGGAAAGTTTCAAGCGCTTCTCCCAACGGTACATCTACTGATTTAATCTCCTCTATCATCGACTGTCTAAGCTTACAAACTCTATCCAATAGCTTATTAAACGATGCTTCTATCTTAGAATCAACACCAACGTCAACAAGCTCACCACTAGGTAGATACAAAGGACAAATATCTCTAACCTTATGAAGAGGCAAACCAAGTTGTCTCGCCAAAACACCAAGCGGATTCCCATTAATACCAGTGAGAACACTTCCACCAACATCAGCCATTGCCTCAACACCACCATCACCACCTTTCATCTTCCGGGTCTTAACCCGCCCACCCGGTCGATCTCTACCTTCAAGCACCAAAACCCTAAACCCCATTGACAACAACTGTCTAGCAGCTATCAAACCGGCTAAACCGGCCCCTACAACCACAACATTAGGCGGCTCTACACCATCAAACGACCTCAATTTCGCTTCTTTGATAACCGGAGCGAGCCCGAAGTTGATGTAACCATGCTCAAGGAGAAACTTGTAAGCCGTGTCGACTAGGGTTTTGTGTTCGGCGCGTATGGACTCGAGCGCGTGATCTCGCGTGAGCCAATTCGAGACGTTAGATCGCCAAAGAGCGATGATGTGGTTCCTCACAACGATGTAATTGGCCTGTTCTTTGCCTCCTATAATCGAAACCACATTGGCTTCGATTTCTTCCTCTGTGAGCGAGTTTACTGGAAACCCTACCGACATTGCGGTTAGGGCTTCGGAATCCAATTCTTTCCCGACGCTATTGCGGCGGTTTCTGGAGAACGCTGGGTTCGCGTTTATCTCCGTGAAGAAACGTTTCCTACGACGTCGTTTTCTTGCCCTAGGTCCAGGCTCCGCCGCGTTAGGGTTTTGCGATTGCTGCCCCGCCACTAGATCGGAAGATTCTTCTCCAAGAGATTCTGATACTCTCGTTTCGAGTGCTGTATCTTGAGGAGTAGGGGGAGGAAGAGGTTGAAGCTCCGTCAATGGAGAATTGTCGTCTAGTGAGTTTTGGCCGTCTTCATGATTTCGCTCCGATTGACTCGCCGATAGCGAGACGTCTGTCTCCGTCGCCGACGCATCGGAAATGGCGTCGTTGTTATAGGCGGTGAGCTTTTCGGGAGTTTCTCCGGGTAGATCCACGTTAGAAAGGGTTTCCGGGTCTTCGGGTTTAGATTCGGGTAGGGTTTCTTTAGTATCTGTTGACATGCTCGTTGTTGTCTCTGTTGTGAGTGGGTGCGAGCATAGTGTTGTTCGCCTTCTTCGTTTTTAGCTCAAAGAAGATGTTGAAAACGTTGTCGTTTGGAGCTTAATCTAGTCCACCAGTTAATGGGCCTGGCCCAATACAAATGATCGTCCAGCTTGATTTTCTGTTGACGTATGTTGGTTGGTCTTCATTTTTTCTTTTTTCAAAATTTCTAGAATCTTTTTGGAAAAAAACATCCAAGTTTGGTTTTGCAACGTGTAATATATAAAACCAATCTTCCTATTTGAAACTATCACAACTGTACCATTGAATGGATATAGAGTTTTCACAACAAAATTGTTATCTGGTTTTTTACCTTTTAGTTTTTCTTTAAAGATATTAAACTCATAATTAAACTAGTCAAAATAATTCGAACAAGGATTCATTCTCTTAATTGAAGATCATGGTTTGAATCATTCCACTGTTGTTATCATGTTTGGCTATTTGTAGACTCTTTTAATAATAAAAACTCCAATTTTTTATAGATTCTGAAGTTAGTTTGGATTTTGTAAATCATATATATATTCAAACTAACAGCCGAATCCAAATAGATTTTTAACTTTGTAAATCATATATATTCTCCAGCATGATTATTGATTATATAATTTACATTGTATAGATTTTATCATAGACCATATATATTCCAGCATCATCACAAATTTTATAAAAATTCAGAACTCGTATAATCATATATTAACGACATCATATGGTCACCCTCACCCCACATATACCATTTAAGTCAGAATAATTTCATATCATAATGGTAATGCTAAATAAAAATATAAACATATCAAACTTTGGAAATGACGAAGAATATAAGATGCAATACATTTTGATATTACGAATAAGTTACTGACCTTACTCTTTAGATCCATAACCATAAAACATATGCAAATTAATCGTCTTTTCAAAATTTAGATTCAAGCTCGTGATTTTGATATTAACTTATTTGGAAATATATCATCAACTTGTAAACAAATAGAATTACAAACGTTAAGTGTTATCAGACATTAGTTATTTAATATAAACAGACCCAAGTAATAGAATATGATTCTTTTCCAAAAATCCTTTCATTATCCAATAAAATTTTGCAGAAAGTGGGAGAAAGAGGGAACATAACCAAATATTCATTTAACCGAAGCTTTTGTAGTCGTTTTCAAAACGAAAAGATTTTAACATAATTATTTCTCGTGCCATTCAAAGTATGTAGCCAAAATGGGCACAAGTAAAGAAGACTTAAGGTCTTCAGGGTAGGGTAAACATTGATTTGTATGAAAACCTAAGAACAAGGCTTGAAAAGTAAAGAATAAAATGCATTTTACTTACTCATTCGCCAACAAAACACCTTATCTGTAATCATTGACTTTGAATTACCAACTGATGATCTATAAGTAAAACAAAATATGTCAAGACTTTACAAACCAAGCGTTTGTGATATTCAATACGTTGCAAAACTAATTGTGTAATTACGTTGCAATAAGTTTTGGTGATAGTAGAACTTTGGAGAAGTATATATATATATATATATATGGGAAAAACTGTCAAAAAATATAAATTTATCAAAATAAGTCAAAAAAAATCTTTAACTTTCAATTGAGCCATTTAAACATTTAATTTTTTTAAAATAACCAATTTAAACATACATTTAAATTGATCACACCATTTTGATTTTCAAAAAAGTCAACCGTTAAAAATGGTTAACGACCGTTAAAACCAAAACGACGTCATTTTATTAATCTAGTTATTTTGGCGTAATCAAGATAAATGTATGTTTAAATTGGAGATTTATAACAAAATTATGATTTAAATGGTGCAAACTGAAACTTGGTGATTTTTTTGGCTTTGTTTGGAAAGTTCATAGTTTTTTTGGCCAAAAAAAATTATGATTCAAAAAACCACGGCCTAAGGTTGTTTGGGTCCAGTTCGGATTCGGGGTCCCGTTGGGGTTTTTTCGTACTTTCGGTTTGAGTCTCAGACAAAAAAAACAATGGTATGAAATCGATTCTAAACCTAACTTAAATGTGTGTTTATAAAACAACGGTCTAAGACATCATACACATGAATTTGTTTTTAAAATCTATCTGAACCAATTGACAATATTATAAATTTGCATTTATTTGGTAAATTCAATATATTGAACATGGTTCATTTGGTTAAAATAATTTTATTGACCCCAGTAATCAACTTAACGACACCAAATAAATGCAAATTTATAATATTGTTGATTAGTTCATAATAGATCTCAAAAACAAATTCATGTGTATGAGGTCTCAGACCAAAAAAATTACGGCCTAAATGTTCCTAGTTTTTTTTTGTCTTTCATGATAAATATCAATTTTGTTTATTTAGTATGAGGTCTTTTAGTATGGGTGGACGCTCGGGATCCCGTTCGAATTCGGTTCGGGTTTTTTGGATTTTCGGACATTATTTTAATAACATAAATTATATTACAAAAATTGTGTATTATATTTACCAAAAAAAAAAAAATCACTGAGTATTAGACATTAGTTATTTAATTTTTATATAAAAAAAATCAACCTAGCAGCAGTAATGTGGAATGTGAACTTTTATCAAAAATCCTTTCATCCTCTAATAGAAGAAAACTTTGGAGAAAGTGGGAAAAGAAAATGGGGAACATGACCTAATATTCTTTTTAATTGAAGTCTCTACCGTCGTTTTCAAAATGGAAAGAACAAAATAATTCTTTCTCTTGCCTTAGTCCCACTAGCTCTTAGGACACATTTGGTATTATTAGATATTGCACACTCGATGTATATATATAGTAGGTCATTATAACTTATGATCTCATGATTCATCATGTGATAAAAAGCACTAACAATGAGGATAACTTGAACAAACTAACAGAAAAAGAAAAGAAAAATAAAACGAGAGAGAACACCTTATCATCAAATAAATTGTCTGTAATTCAAATCAAATATAGAATTCACCTTATCTAATATATTATAAATTTAATTATAAAATACTAACACAAAAATAAATTCAATATATTAATATATGTTATTCCATAAAAAATAAAATATGTTAAACCAACACAAAATAGATTATCAACATATATTATTTTATAAACAAATTCATATAGATTAAAATATTATAAAATATTTTGTAATTTAAAAAAATATGCTAAACACCATAAAAAACAAATTATTAACCAAAAAAACCAACATTCTAAACTGCAATACAAACACCCCAGCTTATATGAGGTGAAAATATATTATTAATAAAATTTAAACTATTATTATCTAACATATTCAACTCAAATGATATTTTTAGCATTTTATTTATTAATTATCATAAATTTTTAAAATATAAATATTATATCTTTTAAAAATAATTTTTAAACTAAACATTACAAAATTTAACCTATATTTTTTTTTTATTCATTCAACTGAATAAATCAATTGTCAAGGGTTTTAGTAAATAACAAAACTAAGTTAAATGGAGTAAAAAGCTCCACAATTTGACAAGAAAAAAATATGAAAGCTGCATCTTTATTTATATCCGTGCAATGGAGTAAAAAGCTTCACTTCAAACTTGGCTAGTGGCTTGAATGAGCCTTTGTTGGATATGTGTTCCGTGTGGCATAAATACAGCCGAAGATTTCAAAGTGGCACCAATCTCCTTCAAAGTGTCATGTTATTTTCTAACGAGCTGAATCTCTCTCTTTTCCGGTTAAACCAGCATTTGATATGTTCATGAAACCGTTGATATGATGCTCAGAAGCGATATTGACAATCATCGTCTTGACGATTTAATATCCATAAAGCGAAATAACTGTTTTGAGACTCTCGTTAAAAGCATCTGCAATGCTGTCTTTTGAGTCAAAAAGGACATCCAAATTGTTCCTAGAAATGCTTGTGTTGAGGAGATGGAAAGCATGCGCCTGGATTTGAGCAGTTGGGTCACTGAGAAGGTAAACTGCTTTGTATGCAGCTGTCTTAGTAGATGCCACTTTATATTGGATAGATGCCACAACACTCACAAAAAGGTTATCCTGTGTTTTGCTTTCAGCACGGATGTCGAGCTGATGTGTCTTCATGTAGATGTGTCCAGCAATGGCATGACCAAAGCATCTAGGAACATAGTGACATCCTGGTTCCAGTTTCTTTTCAAATTTAACTCCCTTTTCTTTCAATGCTATTGTGGACTCCTTAACTTGAACACAGCACCAGTTACCCATCCTGAAGCAAAAAAGTTTTAACAAGTAAGAAGCTTTAAAATAGAGAAAATGACAATAACCTAAAAAAATATTAATCATGCGCTCAGCAAAGATTAAATTCTAAATATCTTTGTTTCAAAGAGACTAAAGCGACTAATGTAGTTGATCTCCATTTTAATTTTTACCTACAAAAACGCCGAGTCATCATACAAAAATTACTAAAAGTTGTTATGATTTTTTAAACAACTATTCCCATAAAACACTAGCTATTTGTTTCAAAGGCTGTTTTATTATATTCTGAAGCCAATAACCTTATCTTATGTATACGTACCATGCAAGTCACTATTAATTTGCATAGCAAATCTTAGGAAATAATTTTTTTATATATATACTATCGGCAGATCATCCAGTTAATTCCGGTAAAACACATGCTAAAAAGTAGATTTATTGCCATGGTTTAACGGTTCAATGGACACCATAAGTTCCAAATTCCCAAAAGTTACCTACCACTTAACTACAGTCGTATCGACAATTTAGAAATATTATATTTTCTCAGTTATAAAATGTTGATATTGTTCTTCTTTCTTAGGAATAGTGTTATGATGTTATATAATCCAATTCTCAGACTGATTTGTAAAAGGGAAAACTATTTGACAATTTTTTTTTTTTTGTAATTTAACTTGTTAGATAAGCAATCGGAAGAAACTAAGATAAGGATATTGTATATGTACATTAGAAAATAACAAAATGAAAACATCCACCCAACAAAACACATTATTATCTCAAATGCCTTTAATGGGAAAACAACATCTTACATCAACACTTTACGACCAAGTAAAACAGCTGTTTTTTCGTTCATATTTGTGTGTTTGTAATATGTGCACGTATATCACATAATACTATATACATCACGTTTCTTCTATCTCCCTTATTTTGTAAGATATCTTCTCTACTTCGATCAGAATTTCATATTAGTAGCTCTTTATGTAAATCTTAAACCGCTTTTACTTTTTTACGTATAGATTCGTTAACCGATTATTGATAATATATGTGACGACATGATATATATATATATACATGTCCAAAACGGTCTGTAAGTTGTATATGAATGGGATCAACTTTATTGATTATTTGGAAAAATAAATGTCCAAAACGAGTTGCCGACCAAATCCAAAACCAGCGACGGAAGAATCGGTCTGATTCTGGTTTAACAAAGGACGTGGGTGGTGGAAATATCATTAATTTAATCCAATTAACTAACACCTTATTATATAAGAAAATTTTGCTATAAAATTAAATAATGAAGAATAAACACCACCCACCTGCATAGTACGTAGAATGTTTGTTAGAAATACTTAATATACATAGTACCGAGTCAATTTAATTGGGGATAGTTAGTATCCTATCTATTATATTGTACCAAAGCAATGGAAAATTCAAATATTTTTTTGTTATAAGTATAATAATTTTAAGTCGGTTCCGACTACTAATTAGAGATCAATTAGTCTAATTTCGTTATAATCCAAATCCAAAAACTCTCACACGTCGGATTCTCATGGACAAAATGTTAATGTCAACGATCTAACAACGCAACATATCTTCCAGAAAAGAAACAGAGAATAAATCATCTTGGTATAAATTAATTATACACCCGCAAATTTACGTTGTCTCACGGATTCAACCCTTATATTATCTTTGCCTTCCATGTCAATTTTTTTGGATGTTACTACTTAGATAATCAGAATACTGAATTTTCTAAATACAGGACAGACAAAGTCCATTGTTTTGTTAGCTAAAGACAAAGGTGCATTTGGTTGACACTTTAACTTTGAACTTTTGGTTAGAAAAGAAGAAATATAAGTTTAAAAAGCATGTTAAATGATTAATTGAATAACGAAATAGTAAAATGATCGAATAACTTTTTACTTATGGGTGGTACTTGTCAATTTGAAGAATATTTGGGCTAAAACAAAATAAAACAAGAAGTATGAAGGGCATCGTCTGACTGTTACGCGGAACACTTTTTACCAATAAAAAAAAAAATCAAAACAAGACTTTTCTTCTGTCTCTTGTATTATTATAAAAGCATACATTGTTTGTAGGTTTTACGCTAGACTCTGTGACCCAACGAACAAGTTAAAACACACAAAGAAGGAAAAACAAAAAGAATAAGAAGAAGAAGATGAAACTTATTTGGTCACCGGAAACAGCATCGAAGGCTTACATCGACACCGTTCAATCGGTAAAATTCATATCTTCCGATCATATTTCCGAGAGTTTCCTACACGTTCTCAAAATTAAAGTTTTCAATAAAAAAAAAAAAGAGAGAAAAAAAAACTGAAACTTTTTCACGAAGAAAGCTATCTTTCAGTCTTTTCAACATCTCTTAAGAAACCCAATTCTCTAAACTTGACAATATTTTCATACCATTTGATATCTTAAGATGGAAATATTTGATCTTTGCACGGTTTTTTCATACCATTTTGAGACTTTAAGACGAAAATGTTTGGTCTTTGCACGTTTTGGCCCTTTGTTTGTAAAGTTTTTAATTTTTGGATAATTTTTGTATAGTGCGAAAAACTTGGAACCCCGGGAGCGGCGGAGCTAGTGGCAGCGATGGCGGCAGGATGGAACGCGACTCTAATCGTGGAAACATGGTCAGAAGGAGAAACCATAGCCATAAGCGTTGGTTTAAACGTAGCGAGTCAACACACAAACGCAAGACACATTTGTATTGTACCAAACGCTATATCAGAAGCCGCTTATCTTCAAGCCATGACACAAAAATCTTGCTCCACCTTGCCTGAGACAATCATTATGAACGAGGAAGAAGAAAACTCAGAGAAGACGATGCAGAAGCTACAAGGAATCGATTTCTTGGTAATTGATTGGGATCAAAAGGATTTTGCAGCAAACGTTTTGAGAAACGCTGCGTTTGGTAGCCGAGGAGCGGTTGTAGTCTGCAGAAGTGGTTACCGGAGAAGCACGTCTTGTTTCAGTTGGACAAAAGCGTTTAGTGACCGGAATGTTGTGAGAACGGTGACTCTCCCGGTTTCCGGTGGTCTAGAAATTGCTCATGTGGCGGCAGCGAGAAGCTGTGGGAAGAGTGATAACAACAACAAGAGAAAATGGATCAAGCATATTGATCAAAGATCAGGAGAAGAACATGTTATTAGAAAGTAAAAAGAAAAAATAAAAAAAAAACACTAAAAATTTATAGAAAGAAAAAAAGTGTGGAATGATATGTTTTATATTTTCCCTGTTTAAGATTTGTATGAGAGTGATTTGTACATAAACCCAATATATTGCAATTTTTATTGGAAGATTTTTGGTTGCTGTGTTACATTACATTCCATTAAAATGACATACTCATCCAAGTCATAAAGCTTTGGAATCAACCTGGACTCCATTGTATTGGTTTAAGTTTAATCCCAACTACTGCGGTCTCTTCTCGCAGCTTTCTTGTCTGAAATAACTTTTTTGCTTTTAAGCCGTTTATCATCAGCTCTCGCAGCCCTGAAAATGTACAGAAGTCACCGGGTAAACCTTGAGAGTTGAGGGAAGAAAGAAGGATTGGTTTTGGTTTGGTTCTTACATCTTTACGATTTTCTTCTTCTGTTCTTCTGATGGTGGTGGCGGAACATATGAAGCCGCATCAATTATCGCCTGTTGAATTTTATATGATTAAACCAAAACATCAAGGAACAAGACCATGACCAAAGACAAAGATATTGAATAGAGTCATTTAGTATTTTACCTGTAGTTTTGCAAGTGCATCGTCGATGTTGCCTCTTCATAAAACATACTATTAGGAATGAGATAGTTTCCTTAAAAAATGGAACAAGGAAGAGAAGTTAATAAGGTTACTGACTTCTGCGTTCTGGTTTTGGTTGAAGATATCACAAGTTCTCCATCCTTGTTGATCCGATTCTTCTCCTGTTGACAAACAAAAAAATCTAAATACACGACCCATGAAAGAGCTAAGTACTCCCCCCCCCCAACAAGGCAACAAGAGCAGCTCCAAGTATCGTACAACATTTTCACAATTATCTGTACTTGCTCCATGGAGCATGACACAGATCAAACTCGCTCTCATAGTATTGTACAAGGGATATAGTGCAAAAACAAACCGTCTGTATGATTTTCTCCTTGATCCTGTCACTTAGCCAGTATGCGTTTTTCACATTGAAGCGCATGTCTACTTTGGTATTCACTGAGAAAATAAACAACAAAGGAATTGGTAACATGTGATACACAAGCATTTATACATCAAGTAATCAAAACAAAAACTACAATGCAAAAAAAAACTGTAAGAAAAAGCGGATTAAAAGGTCAGACCTTTGTTCACATTCTGGCCTCCAGGACCACCGCTTCTAGCAAAATTAAGGGTAACATGGTCTGCAAGTAACAAAGACAGAAATGAAACTACGAACATATCAAAATGTAAACATAATTACTACAAACATAGTTCCACTAAATCTACAAAAATTCCATCCCTCACTTTCCTGCAAATGAGCTTAGTCTTATCCAAAGATGAAGAGCAAACAAATCGATTTGAGATTCTCATTGGCTTCCATGAGTTAACTCAGTTCTCTCTGATGTTCAGGAATCATCATCAGAGAGTAAAGAAGTGTCCATTACCTATTAGAACAAACTAAACCCAGTTCCATTTCCTCAAAAATTTAATAATTTTCTTTTGTTTTGACTTACACCAATCAAAACAAACAAACCTTACCAAGAGTGATTTGAGGAGTAGGCTCATTGCCAGCGGAATTAGCCCTCTCCTCCGCCTCATGAAGCATCTGTTTCACCTGAGACAACCGTGAAGAAACTTTACGATCACCACCACCTCCACCGGAACTTGACGCCGCACATCGGAAGGAACCGAATCGGGAATTAGATTGAACCAGAGCAATCGCGGGAGTGCGACGGAACGATCGGAAAAGAGATTGACACGATTTCGATGAAGAGTAAAGGAGAAGCGGGTGATGAATAAACTCGCGGAGGATTAAGTTCGTCATCGTCTTGATTGCCGCCATTTTTTTTTCTCGGCCTTACGCCTGAGAAAGTTTCCGATGTCAATGACAGTGACGAAATGTGGAAAAGGATGAAAAAAAAAAAAAAATCCCTAATTTTGCGTGGCTCTCAAATTCCCGGTTATTAAAATTAACGGTTTGGTTATCTCTTTACTTTCAAGAGTATTCGGTTTAAAAATTAGAAATTTCACTGGTGATTTTCCGGTTCAAAAAAACCGCCGGTTTCGGGATTATAATTCTTAGGATCGGGTTGGGCTATGTTTCGTCCCGTATCTGTATCGTATGAGAATGCATTTTTCTATGGGATAAGTTTTTAATTTCTAAAGTCCTGTTTGGAACAAACAAAATCTTTTTATACATATATTTATATATTTTATACATAATTACATATAAATATATTACAATCAAATACACTTAAAATTTTAAAGCTTTAAGAATAATATAATTACTTAGGTTTCAATTAGGTTTGATTTTGTTTTGTCTGTCAATTAGGTTTTATATAAATTTTTTTTTTTTAAAAAAAAGAATCAGCCACATACGTGATACAAATTTTGTTCTTCTTTTTCTCTTAACAACAAAATGTAAATTCAATTTGATGAATTTATTGAGTATATCTAGTTAGCTATAATGGATTTTCTAGTTTCACTTTCTCTAGTTTTGCTTTTGTAAAATTATAAACAAAATGAACTCTCTGTCCCTGCATCGATGATGGACAAAATTATGCTTCTATATATATATTTGTATCATCTTTTTTTATTTTGTTGTTGAATTTATTTTTATTTCACTTATTGTGTTTTACATTATGTTTTTATTTATAGGATCATGGTTCAGTATCTTATAGAACATGATTTAAATTTAAATTTATCATTTTTAAAAACATCATTTTTTTCAGGAATTCCCGTTCCTGTCCCGAATTTCATATGAGACATAAATGGGACATGTTTTTATATTCCTAAAATTCTCGTTCTGTTCCGTCTCATTCCTATAAATTCCTGTTTCTGAATTTCTGTTTGCCAACCTCCTAATGATAACATATAAAATAGATTAAGTAGTAGTAAAAGGTTGTAAGCTAGGAAAGAGACACATTGGGAATAAAGGTAGGAACAAGTAGTAATAAGGTTCTAACCTAAGCATTAACGATGACCCATCTTTCATCGAGATTGCGAAGAAAATACTACGAACATAATTTAACTCTGCCAATAAATTCAGAATGAGAAGCTCATAGCACAAAACCAAAGTGAGCAAAACGTTAACCATGCGAGAAAGACCTGAGTTACAAACCCACAAAAAGCCAATCGCCAACCAAAAACGCATAGTTGCAAGCTTTAAAAATTTACAATGACCCAAACCTTTTTCAAAGTTAGGCCCAGAGAACGCACATAAGACAGAGGAAACAGAACCAAATAATGCATACTGTAAAAGCCTTTCACAACGTGTTCTAAACATTTTCACATTAAAATCTATTCTACAATTCATATAACTTTTAGTGTAAATTAAATAATAAATACGTAAAATATCGGTATACTATTTGTATAAAGGTTCTAATGGTTTCGGTAAATGCTCAGTTAACGTTTTTTCAAATATTCTAATTTTTGATTCATTACATGATGTTATTTTATGATAATATTTATTATACAGATTCTATTTTATCGTTTACATTTCAAATGCACATATATTCAAACATGAATTACGTTTATAATACAATAATAATGTTAATACAAACTAGTAATCTATGTAGGCAAATTAAATAAAGTTGGACTATGGAAGCTAATTAACAAAAAAGAAGAAGCAAAACTGTGAACCATAATGCATATAAACTGTTGGTTATTATATATAAAGCCTTTCACAACATTTTCTAAAAAAAAGTTTTATATTTAATTATATTCTGTAAGTCATTTAAATGACATGTGCCAATGCAGGAATGTTGAGGGGGCAGTAACTTATTTTCTTTCTAAACTGACTTTATTTCATATATTTTTTAAACTAGTAGATCTCTTCTATACCTAATCAAGAAAAAAAAGCGATATGAATGTGATTATGTCTCAAAAACAAACATCAATTATGAAGAGAGCAGATTTTCAGTCACTTTCTTAATTATAGCTTCGTATAACATGTTTTATATATCTCACCATATTGTCCTAAAATTATACAACTAGTATTAAAACTAAACACTACATATGTATGATACTTTGAACTTCGGTGTTAATATATTATTTCAATTTGCTGGTGTCGTTCCTAGTTGTTATATATGTCACTCCTTTTTTTGAAGTGACATATACATATAAAATCAAAGAGTAAACACTACATACATTGAAGTATAATCTCTAAGTAGATATATATGTTACTCCTTTTTTGTGTGTGTAGAGAACCATAAGTTAATTTTTAACAAAATAAAATGAAGAATAATAAGTTTTGTGAAGATTGATTAAAACATTCATGTTATTGATAAACAAAAACAAATGAGAGTATAATTATAACTAAAGAATATATTTTAACCGATAGTATCGATTCATGATTTGCTTGCAAACAACGAAATCTAGAGGAAATTATTCCATCACATGCTCCATAAGAAAGTTTTATGGTTAAAATATTACTCAAACTCATAATTCAAAATACACATAAGTCACATAATATCTTTTTTATCATCATGCATTTCATATCAACCGCCCGTAAGTAATAATGGTCTCTCTTTACAATCTCTAGCAATTTTAAGAGTATAATACTAACACATGGAGTAGCAATCTGGACTCCTAAGAAACCCAATCATATATTATATTTGAATTAAAAAAAAATTATAACTACGCTGCCAAAAAAATGTATATTCATATATGAAATGAAAAATATAAACTCCACTTCCTTATTCTGTGTGTAATGGTAAAATAATTCTCTGTAACAATATTCACGATAATTATAAGATTTTGGTTTCAAAGGTCCATATGTTAATAACAATACATATTCTGTGAATATACATCAGAATACGCATCAAACGATTAGGAATACAGATCCATAGTTGAATTATTAAAAAGAAGAAGATTATTTTAACTTAATTAGTTTATCATGCGATTGTTTTTGTTTTATTTTTAACAGATTTGGTTAATTCGGAAGTTGATAGCTTTGGGAATCTTATTAATCTCTCGAAGTGCAGAAACATGCACTATGTGGATTATACCTGGCATATATATATAAAATATATCTGTCTCGTGACGTGATATTGTTTAAAAGTTTATAACAAATTATGTGTTTTATTTGCTAGTTCAATGAAATACTTTTCATTTGATAGTGGTCATTATAACTTCATTGTTTTGCACATAAATAGGTAAATGGCATATTTTGGTTTTTTTTTTTTTGTTTATTTCACATCTGATGCCTGATGGTATGTATTAGTTAGCTTAACCAGCAATAACTTTCGAAATTAGTATTTTGGTTCTTGGACCCACCTCCACAACATTAAAATTAAATAAAAACAAAAAATAAATGTCGCAGCTATATATGATCAGTAGAAAATCACCACTAGTTTGTAAAATAAACATTTAAAAACCAAAGGAACAATATCTACGCCAAGAAATTTATTCGTTACGTTACCTATTAATTTATTTAGCAGTTATAAAAAGAATGCATTACTTTCTGTACAAATCTGTTCTAAATATTTTTAAATATTATGTTATAGTATGTTCTTCAAAAACTCGAGATTCTTGACGTCACTCAGAGAGCGACAATCACGTCATGTTTCCAATGAGATTCCAGTCAAACTTCGGATGTTTGACCACACGTGCCGGAAGACAAAATCAGATAAACGAGGTCGTTTATATACAGCATTCTTATACGTGGGGAAGCATATGATCTGCTACACCGTCGCCAACGTGTACTCGCTTGACACGTGTCTGTCTAAGAGTGGGTATTAACATCGAAATATTGCTGTTAATCGAGCGGCTATAATGAGCAAGCCTACAGTTACATCAGTCAATCAAGGGCTTGATTGGGTAAATCCGATTCACGATGATCAGTGGTGGAATCGTTTCTTTTTTTTTCTTATATAAAACGAATGGATAGTTATACTTTTTTATACTTTAAAACATTTTTATACTTAAAAACAAGCGGTTGATACATAGAATTTTTTTAAATATTTTTTCTATTCATATTGTTAAAAAAATAAGCAGTTGAATAAATAGTTTTAAAAATATGGTGAAAAGTTAAATTGAAGCAGTTATAAACTTATGACTGCATAAAAATAGTAAATGGTTGAAATAGATGGTTGAAACATGTGGTAACAAATCAAATAAAAGTGATTATACTGCATAAAAATGCAAATAATTTACAGTTTCGGTAAAAAAAATAAATGTTTAAAGAAAACTGAATAGTTTTTTATAAAGATTTTGATATATAAAGAACCTATAAAATTAGCTTACCTCTTATTACTATATTAACTAATTTTCTCTCTAATTAATACACTAAACTTACTAAACTAATATAGTTAAAACTGAATTCTTAATCAAAAAGTTGCATTAGAAATAGAGAAAATCCTTTTTTCTGAAACAAATTTTGTTTATTGGAATAGTATTCTTTATAAAATAGAGAGAATATATAATGTTTAAAAGTGTTGTTATTTTAACTAGAAAATACAAAAAAAAAACCTAGAAATCATGTAATATTTATTTCGTCAAAAAATATTTTATTTTTGTACTTCTTAAGTAAATTTTCTTATTCAACTATTTGTCTATAGTCCAAAACATCGTTTAAAAAGTTCATTTAAGTTTGAGGCTTTTGGTTTTTGTCTCATCTTAAACCTTTTATAAACCTATTTTAGGTTTTAGTCGAGGATTTTTTTTTTTTTATAAAAAAACTAGACTGATTTTTATCTTCTCTTCTTTAAACACATAAACTTAATTGTCACACAAAAATGATGATGAGAAATTGAACTTTAAGGTTTTCAGTCACCAAAAAAAAAGTTATGAGATCAAAACTGTATAAACCTAGATATTCATCCAGTTTTGTCTACATTAAGGGAAAATTGTCCACAATCATGATTTGGTTTAATTTGGTAAAACCAAATTAGATATGGTGGAATATTCAAAATGAATAATTTCTATGTAGTTTTTTTTGTTGTTGGTAAAAACTAAATATCATATAAGTTAGGTCTGAGTTTTAAAAATGCGAAAAAAAAAGAGAAAGATTTTAAGCGACAATTTTTTTTAATCAAATAAGCCAAAGAAACAATAAGTTTCCAAAGTTTTTTTTTGTGTATAGTGATGGTGTTACAGATGAGTTATGTTCAATCTTTTTATGCATACACGAGACCAATGATCTCTGTTAATCGTGCCACATCTCAAGGTCATCAGCGTAAGCATCAAACTTAATGTATTGTATATGTTACGTCGTCATTTAATCAGATAAGCAGTGGTTAAAGAATTTGCCATGTAATAAAAAAACTATATAGAAAATAATTATAGCCTGTAATGAAATTTGCCTGTATGGTGGTAGCCAATAGTTTTAGATTTTTTTCTACTAAGTACTTTTATATCAGTTTAAGTAATTACAAAGATAAAATGTTATAGTTGTATAGGAAAGCAGTATTGTTTTAGGCAAATCTCATTAGCTGTTGAAAATTGGTTGGATATACGATTTATAGTATATAAAATAAAACAAAATTTAATATCCTACTAAAACCATGTCAAAGCAAAACGAATCTACTTTATTTTTTATTTATTTATATAAGAAATGAGAGTTTGTATAATGATGAAGAAGCATTGGGAGAGGACGAGATTCTTATGTATTAAAAAAGATTGTCCTCTACCATATCATTATAATTTATCTTTACAACTTTATAAAATCTTTTACAAAAATAAAAGTTAAAATCAATGAAAACCATATTCAAATAATGAGAGAGAATTTGGTGAGAAGTCAGCATTTGCCGACAGGAAATTCTGTCTTACCACCAAAATACCAAATCAATAATTCCAACCACTTTTTTGAGGTCGTAACCTTTTTGCTTCTTTCTTTGGCCTCTATGCATTATTTTATATTTTTAAGTAAACAATACTTATTTCATGTCAAAATGTATTAATTAACTCCATAACATTGATGATGTTTTAAGTAAAATTGCTAAATAATGAAATACTCTAATCTTTTCTCAAATTTCTAAGCTCTTGATCTTCTTCATCTTTAAAAAATATTTTTTACCCTTTAATATAATTAACAATAATAAGCATTCAATTTTAGATTTTAAAAAGTAATAAAAAGACAATAATGATTTACTAAACTATTGGCATATTGGTGGTCACCTATAAAAATTATCAAACATGTCTGGAATTCTAATCAAACATCTTACAAGAAAATATTAAAACTACTAAATTAAGTTGAGAAAAAACTATTCATAATAAAAAATATACTTTAACTTACTAAAATAACACAAACACTGTTTTTTGTCAACTTAGCATACTGAATTTAATATATCTTTTAACATCACGGGATGCAGAATTTGAATCTGAGACATATGATGAATTTTAGAGGTGGCCACCACTGTGGTACATGATTTCTACAAACACTGTTTGAACAAATATAATTTTAAATAATACTTTATTTAAAAATTCAAACCTTTTTTTTAGCAAAGAAATCATTTATTTTAAAAAAATATTAAATCCTTATATAAAGTAGGAAATAATCAAACAGCTAATTAAATTGTGTTAAAATGAAAAATTTAGAAGATTTTTTCGAATAAATATGTCGTTTCATATGCATATTATTTTGAAATCATGCACTAAAATTTAATAATCCACATTAAAATGTTTTTTATAAATATTATATATGCTTTAATTTGTAACAACGTCAGTCAAATTTTAGATCAAGAGTTTATATTCTCCTTCAAAAACAATGTTTTGAAACTTACAAGCCCTAAATTTTAAGTGACAATTAAGAGAACTTTTCATTATATTTCCAAAGAAGAAGAAACTTAGCCTTGTAACACTGAACCCAAAAATCTTGCCACACCTAAATGATCACGAAAAATCCAACCACCACAAACCTGACGAATAGAATGATTATATATGTGCTACATCAATGCATGTGAGAAAACTAAATTGTGCACAAATCCAATAAGGGTTCTCCTGAGTAACTAAGGGCGCAGGTCGAAAGATAGTCGAAGATGATAAGCTACTATTAGTCGCTTCTAACCATTCACAAACCTTGAACAGCGAGTATTCCACATCTGTAATAGGATTTATAAATACGCTACATTAACCAAAATGGAAGTATCTCTTTATATGAGTTACCATATTCATCTAGAATAGATCGAAGATCAAATTCTTGGAATGCCATTCTCTTTGTACATGCATGATATCAATTGATATTACGGTCTCTCCCAATCAACTATATGTAAATTACGACTCTTCTGTTTTTAAAATAACTTTTAATTTCTGTAAATAGAAGCTAAATGTTTTCAGAGTAAAAGAACATGATGTTTCTAACAGCTACAAGATGTCATAGCAGACTTTAACTCTTTTTGAATCTCGTCGAGCATAAGGTTTGTGTTCTGATGACAACATTCATATATCTGATTATTAACAGAAAAGTGATTGTGAACGTCTGAATGTCAATCCTAAAAGACATAGTTTTTAAAATTCGATTGGAGTAGAAGTCGTTTGTCAAAACATTGTATATAAATGTATATCCTGTTAAAAAGTATCATAAACATATAAAAGTTTTACAATTTTTTTTTTAATGAAAACTAGAGTTTTTGTTCTTCTTATATTTTTTTAAGACAATAAATGATTAATCTCACTTCGTTAAAGCAGAATAAAATTAAAATTTTAGAATAAAAAAAACTATTCAAAGTTTTTTCTAAAAAACATTGGTGATGTTTGTTCAATAAATCAGTTTTACTTTGTTCTTTTGGTTTAGGATGTAATAAGTATGTAGAAGCGTTTGTCCATAAACGTAATCATAATTTACATAGATATTAATGATATTTGAATAAAGCTATGGTATTAAAAAAAATCAAAAAAAAATTTCAGCTGATAGTACTTTTGAAAATTGAAGTATTTTTTAGAAGTGTTCTATATTAATGTATTTGTATACAAACTGAGCTAATTTTTGTTTTAGTCATACTTTTTTGAGTAGATATGAGCTTTGAATTTTCTTGAGATCAACAGCTAATGGAGGTGGGTAAGATGAATCTAATACCAATCAAGTATAAAGTTATGAAAACAAAAATAAAGTGTATTCTTTTTTCATAATAATATGCTGTTTGTGGGGTATAATTATTGATATATACTTTTTGGGTTTTTAACCCCTCCTTTGGGTTAGTGAAAAATGATGCCTTGATGAATAATTTAAAAAGCAATCCAATTTCCTTGCACTCAATAACAATTCGTTTCAACATTTTCAAATTGATAGATTTAATAATCACAGTTGAAAGTTTTATAAACTACCTTATATGAAAGAATATAGATAAATACATGTTTGTAAGAAAATGGTTGTTGACAAGGCATTGTCACAAGAAATAAAAGGGAGAGTACTTAGATGTATCTATTTGTCTGGCAAAACACCATCCAAAATGAATGGGTTTCTCATTACTTTCTTATATATATATATATTTCTTATTAAGTATTAATTATTTTATTGTTTATTGGTGGCTCTGTTATTACTTAATTTGTGTAATTTCACTTTATTTGTCTAGTCAGTCTAGTTATAACATATTCACCACTATAATTCAAAAGTTCAGTACTATTGATAAAAGCTATGATGAAGATTATGGAGGTTAGATTTCCATATCAAAAGATATACAACAACTAAAACTTTTTTCAAACAGTAGTTCTTGACTTTTTATTTCTTTTACCACCATTTATTGACAAGTGTAAAATCATGGGTTTGCCCAAAAAAAAAAATATTTCATTTTTTATATAAAGAAAAGTTATAGAAATTATCATATATAATACAAATCATGAGCTTGGGTAAAAAGGACAATACATTTGACCTTTTTAACCATTCACACAAAACACACACATAGTGTGCTACAAGAACCGAATCTTGGGAGCCTTATCGATGAAAAAAATAACAAAAAAGCAACGTTTTGGATTTTGGGTCTAAGCTTTAAAGATTGTTCTTCTACTTCCACAGTTTCACTTTTTCAACTTCAATGTAACATCAAAGAGCTATGATTTGATGCAAGAACCTCCCACTACACTTGTTTTCTTTGTGGGGATCCACTTTTCTTTTTTAAGAAAGAATGTAGAAATAAACAAACTCGTATAGATTGATAGTTAGATTGATAGATAATCATAATCATATTGGCAGTGAAAGCGAATGCCCGGTTATGTTCTAGGATGACAAAAAGGCCTACATCTTTCGTCGTCGTCGACATCAAGAGAAGAAACTAACATGTTACGATAGAAGAAAGAACGTGAAAGTTATTCAAATTTAAAAGGCTTTTAAGTCAATTTCTTGAAAAGGAAAGACATTGGTTCGCGTCATGATTAAAGAATGTTAACCCTGATGAAAAAGAAAAGAACAAAAGAGACAGATAAAGGGATCATTAAAATTGTACAATAGAGAAGATGAAGCTGTCGCTGAATCTTTCTGTTGATGCCATTAATGTTCTTAACTACAAGCTTTGAACTTTTGGACCAACAGATTAATGATTACCACAAGAGAAAAAAAAACCTAAATAGAACTCGTTTCACACTGTATTTCATTGCTACTCAAGCCAACTAAAAATGGTAATATGATAAAGACAAGAATCACTTGTTTTTATGAATTCAAAAACCAGTCTCAAGATCATTGCTACAGTCGAAAAGACACTGGAAAAATTTGCCTAAAATTATGAAGAAATAGGCTAAAGAAATACAATGATATGGCTCTCTTTCTCATCTCCTAAAGGAGCCCAAGTACAATTGAATCAACGGTAGTAAAAAGAAAGAAAAAAGAGAAAAGAATTCAAGAAATCCTACAAAATGGCCAAATTCTAATGAAAACCAACCGAAAAAAGAAGTAAAAATTAACATGTCACACCGAGGATGTGTCAATGAGAACATCGTTTAACACATCATCTTCACCATTAGCCATAGTGAGAAGCTCAGCATCTCTCTCTTCATCGTTTGAGAAATCTCGTCTTTCGAACTTCGAATTGGCTGATATAAAAATTAGCTTTTGTGCTCGATCCATAGCTGCACGTGATCGACCGTGCGAGTTTACCCATCTCAATATAGAGGAGTTGCATTTGAACCCACAAGAAGTCGCATGAAGGAAAATAAGCCTAACAGCAACTCTCCCCAATGACCTGAACTCACTAAGATAAGTTTCCCAAACAAGTCTACTGCTTTGCGGATTAGCTATCTTCATCTTCCCTGAAACCGGGTCTCTCTCCTTCATTTGGACAGCCCTCGCATAAACCGGATCAAGCCCTTCGGTTCTCCATTTCATCAGTTCCATCATTGCAATATGTGCCTCGTCTCTAGACACAAGCCTTGTTATGAACTTATCAACATCTTTCTCTTGCTCCGGGGACAAGCATTTGAATGGAGGAAGATACTTCCCGCTGCTGTCTCTTATCAAGTAAAGTGGGTCAAGTATAAATGCCGCAGCCCAAGCCGGGTGATAACACTTGTTGAATCTTCTCTCAACGAGCTTCTCAACTTGCCTCTCTTCAACTACATTGAACTTAGCGTACCAATCTTTAATCTTCGATCTTAGTTCGTCCCAAAGCGGCAAACATTGCCCTATCAAAGGCCTCTCTTCCTCTATTTGTCGAGCCATTTCTTTAACAAGCTTTAGCAACGAATAAACCGCCTCTACCTCGTTCCAGAACCCGACATCCCCACTCATTTCACCAACCTCTCTAGCCAAGTGATCCTCCATTAGAACAACCTTACAAGCATCATCATGCATCACCAACTGAATCGCTCTAGCGGAATTAAGCACATCTTCAAGGAGATTATACAATGGCTCAAACAAGGAACATTCCAAAGGCAAATGCAGCATTCTAGATTCTCCTTGCTCTTGCAACTGATACTTACACAACGCGTTTCTAATCTGCGCCTTGTTGTTGACGAAATTGACGAGCCTCGAGCAGCTTTGAGAGACGGATTTGAACAAAGGAAGCTCTTTTATGAAATCTTTAATCAAACTGTTGAATCCTTGAAACTGACAAGAGAGGTTCACCATCCATGGATGCTGGTTCTCAAGATTCCTCAACGCTTTAGTCATAAACCTATCTGAAACGATCCCAACGCACCTCTGAGGTGAATTCCCACAAATACCCCTCACCGTCTCCCACAAGACTTCCTCTGCGTAGTTAGACGGAACAGCTCCGTTGACAAACAGAGCTCGTCTGTACAGACTCGTCCCATTGGGCAAATTCACAATCAGATTAACAAGATTCTCACCGGAGTTTTCGAATTTCCATCCGTCGGAAGCGACTTGGAAGAACATTGCGTCGTGGATTCTTGATTCAGCCTCTGCTCTCGAATCCTCGTACTTCAAATCCAACCTTCCGGTGACGAAATCTCTTCTTGAGATGATCGGTAACCCAACTTGCGTAAGAAAAGTTCTCAACTTTGGATGCTCGAGACCAGATAAAGAAACAGAGCCGCAAGATTCGAACACCCAATCGGAGAGAGAATTAAGCGCCGATTCTATCTGAGCTTTGCTAAGATTCTGCGTATGCGAAGTTTTGGGGCTTTTAAGCTTCTTCACACTGTTCTCGAGCATAGCTAAAGGACCCAAATCGTCTTTTCCACCGGAAAGCATCATATGCGGCTGCTGAGTAAGCAATCCAACGGCAGGAGAAGACGCCTGAAACTGCAAATCTCTGCCGCAGAATCTCGACGGATCAACGACGGTGAGAGGCGTCACATGGTAAGAGCCAGGATGATGATGGTTCAACGGCGAAGGAGCTTCGACGGCGACGGAGCTTCCACCGGAGGAATTTCGTTTACGACTAGACTGCGGCTGAGGAGGATGCGGAGGAGAAGGAGAGATTGTGGAGATGGGTGTGGGCAAAGAGCTGAAATTGGGGCAAGTCCCGCGTTTGAGATGCTCGGAGGCGGTTCGTGAAGGGTTAGAGGCGGAGAAAACGGCGTCGCATAAGGAGCAACGGAGCTTAACGGCTTTAGGAAGACCAGTGTCGGTGTTGTGAAGTAGGATTGGTTCGAGATGACTCCAATACCACGCGCCTTTGCCTTTTACTGCTTTTGTTCTTACCATCATTAATCCTTCGTAACGCTTCTGTAACGCCTTTGACGCTAATTCTTCCGCCGACGGTAATGGCGGTTGCTGCGGTTGTGGTGACTGCGATTGAGTCGCGTTCGTCGTCGTCGTCGCCATTTTTAGTCGATAGTTAAAAGAAGAATCTCCGAAATTCGATAACTCCCCTCGGAAAAGAGAATTGAAAAACTTTCCAAGAAAATGGAAAAAGAAATTTCAGGTGAACGAAAGTTTCCTTTCAAGGAAGGGTTTAAGCGGGACTTGTTGATTCTTAGTTTTTCCGTTGTTTTTATTTTACGGGGAAAAAACTGTAAAAAAAAAAAAGATGTTAAATTTCAGCCGGGAAAATCCGCCGGTGGCCGGAGATAACCGGAGCTCCGGTGAATTTTCATGGTGGAGATCAGACTCAAGAAAGAAAAAGAATCTTTCTTCCTCTCTTTTTTCCCCTACTTATAAGAAAAAAAAAAAATCTGTTTCTTCTCTCTGCTCTCACTGATCGTTTCTATTTTTAAGAGACTGAGAAAATTCAAAGAGAAGAAAGAGACAGGAGAGAGAAGAAGGAGAAGAATTGAAAATAAGGGAGACAGAGTTTTTAAAGAGTGAATCTCACGCGTTAGAGGTAAGCGAGTGGAGTTAAAATTTAACATTGAAGGGAACGTTTGATAGGAACAAGGTGAGACCAGAGTCCCACGTCGTACGAGAAGGAAACAAAGCATTGGATGTTAGACTCTCTTACATCTCTCTTATTGGTACGTGTACTTCAATCGCTCCATAATGGTTTTTATTTATTAATTATTTAAACAATTTATATATATATATATATATTTTTTTTGTCATAGTTTACTGTCTGCTATGATAACAATTTATTATTTTTAAGGAAAAAAAACTAATAATTCTTTTCATTTGTTTTTTTGGATGTCTCCTCTGCTCATTTTTTTTTTTGTGAGTAAATTGTTGGGTTCTTATGTGGAAGAGGTCTTCGTCTGTGTTCCTCTTTTCCTTAATTTATACTTTTATATATATAATATAATATTAATTTTATACTATTTTATAGTATCAACTATCCACGTAATCAAATTTGGTATCTTAAGAATTATGAAATGGTATAATTCGTGTTGTGAACTAACCAGTAACCACCCATATGATTATAATGTAGGGAAATCATTCATGACATAAGCAGTTCACAAAATTAGTACAAAATCATTAAATGGTTTTTAAGTAGATAATTGTGTGAAAGTGTTAATAAATGAGTGACAGATACAAATTCGTTTTTTTTATTGTTAGTGTAATAATAGATTTACTTTTTATTATTATGATTCATTATTCATTATAAAAAGGAAAAATACAAGAATGATGAGTGGGGTTTCCATTTGTGTCTTGTTGTCTATGTGGGATATATTCAGAATGTGGGCATAAAAGGGCAACCTAGGAATTTAATTTGTTTCTATAGAGACTGTGTCTGTGACTTAGAAAGAGAAGACTGTGAATGAGAGAGTGTCTGTATTGTTGTTGTTGTTGTTGACCAAAAGGACATTCCTTAGTAAAATACTTATCTCAATTTCCACAATTCAGTAAAAAAATAATATTTGTTTGATTTATATGGTTAAGACAACAAACACATGTACTCAAACTAGTTTAACTGCATTTTACGAAAGAGGTCTCACTACTTTCATTTTGTTGAAAAACAAAAATTATGTCAGCTTTATTGATCTAGGAAATTTTATTTAGATGAAGAATTATTTTTTGACTCGAAATATATGAACAAATAATTGAAATTTAATATTACATTACTGCTCATAGACAAAATACTGCTTCTGTTTTAGGTATTAATCAATGATGTTTTTATCATTCGAAGTGCTGTTTAATTATTATTTTTCAATGAAAAAGAATCAATATGTTCTAGCTACTAATACATCTTTATTATAGGCTTTAATCTTTTGATCATTGATTGTAAAGTAGAGAGATTTTAAGTCTTTTTGTATTATTTGTAAGCATTTTATTAAAGACATCTCTCGTATAGAAAATGGGTAAATAAATAATCAATGTTTAATTTTGTTCCGTCACCCATTTCATATATTCTTTGTTGTTTAATTAGCATGAAGGGAAGCCATTTTTGTCTTGAATGGAGTATATATTACGTTGCTATCTATCTGGTTAAAATTTAACTTTTGCGTAGTAGATAATTCCATGCCTTTTTTATTGAAATATTTGACTTCTTACTCTCTCTTTTTTTTTTAACTGTCTCGTGTGGTATTTCGTCAGTTTCATGGTCGTTACAAAACTCATTTCATGTTTTTCTTCATTGTTAGTTTTACTCTACCTTTCTTGTCTGTAAAGTTATTTACCCTACTTCTTCTTTTTTTAGTTTACCTATTTACTCTACTTCCGCTAGCTTTTACTATTATACTCTTTATGTAATCTGTAGTGGAATCTTTTGTTTTTCTATGAAGATCTGTATATAGTGGAATTTAAACATAGGTTGTATGCAAATAATAACAGATACATGTAATATTGTACTTGATACATGACTTATCACAATTGTTTATCTGACTCGACTGCTAATTTTGTTGATCCTAGTCAATGTTGATCTAAGATTGCTTTTTATGTGTTTGATTATTCATAAAACTTAGGGCCATAGTACGTTATATATATATTTTCTGTCGATCTCTTGACATTTTATAAACCAATAGTATCCCCTGTGTCTAGATTATTAAGGCAATGATCTATCTTAATCAAATGTCAGTCTCTGGAAACAACGAATCGAATGCTATCTATAATATATTACGTAAGGTTACAAACTGAAAAAATGTTCAGACTTCGGATCATACCTTCTTTCCCTTTCTATATCTGCAATATTTTATGGTAATGAGAATTTATATATATATATATATATATTATTGTCAATGGATATCAGTCTTTTCTATTTTTAAAATCACTTACGTACTTTTTCTTTGTAGTCTGGCATATGAAAAATACAATAATATCCGAAAATTTTAAAACAACATTGTGTAGCAGTGCTGCTTTTTCACGTCGAATATAAATATTGATTTGTTGAGTTGTTAGTTTATATAATATAAAATGCGAGAGAACGATATACTTAAAAAAAAGAATAGGCTAATCTCTTTATAAAAAAAAATAAGATATAAAAGATTGAAGAAATAAAGACAATTAAAGTAAACAAGTGAGATTAGTAGGAGTCAAGATTTAATTGGTCAATGTCTAAATGTCAATATAGCCACACGTCACAACTGTCTCCCACCTTCTTGTGTACGACTGTATAATGCACTTATACGATCGTTTAGTTAAAAAGAGCAGAAAAATCGAACTATAGTATATACAGACGAGCACAATTATTAAAAGATGAATGGTCCTAATGCAACGATGATTTGCATCTAAAACAATTTTATCTATCTATTTATTTAAATACCGCATAGTCTAAGTACGGAGTTACTGATATAACCGTTAAGATTATGAATTATTATTCGCGTGGGGACAACTATTATGATTTATGACTGAAGTGTTGTTACGTATTAAATGTTACAGTTTTAAAATAGTTAATGTCGTGCTAAAACCGTGAAATAAATTAGTTGATTTAGATTAAACTTTTGTTACAAACGGAAATGATATTTTTTTGATAATCTTTCGAACAACTAAACTTGCACTTACATTCGCAATGCACTCCTGTTTCACATTTAGTGGAGAAAAAAAACATTATTTGCTATGCACTTATAATTTTTTGTTTTGTTTTTGCCGATGAAAATTGTTTGCTATTAGAGGTGTAAATTAAAGTTTTATTGATTACATTTCTCCTAACTTGTGGATCTTGAAGACTTTATGACCCCCAGGTTAATCGCGAACCAACCCGTTTGACACTTCTATTTGCTATTCAAAAGTGAAAACCAAAATATATCTACTTTTAATGGGCCTTCTGGGCTTGGTTTCTTACATCTTGATTAAAGTCGAATATATATTGATCAAAGCTTTCGGTTTTAATGAAGATGTAAGAAACTAAGCCCATTAGGCCCAATAAAAGAAGATCACTAGGGTTTAAGATAACGAAAAGAACAAGGAGGCGACGAAGAAGTCTGATCTAGACGAAGACAGAGAAGAGGAAAAAAAGGTTTGAGCAAAAATGGACGCGAGCATGATGGCTGGACTCGATGGTCTTCCTGAAGGAGACAAAGCGAAAATGGCATCCATGATCGATCAGCTTCAGCTACGTGATAGGTTCGTGTTTTAGATCTGTAGCTAATTATAGATCGTTCTTTGGTGCCTCGCTTCAAAATGAGTCTATAGTGGTTTTATATCGTTATTTGGGTTCTTAAAGCTTCATTGGTCAAAATTTTAACTGAGTTCATCTATATAGTTTTTTTTATTTGATTATTTTAAGGTAAAATTGTTTAGAAAAGCTTCACATGATTCTAATTTTGCAACCTGCTTTGAACCTATGGCTTGTTGTCTGACATTGAAGCTGAGATGAAAAAGATCTCCTTAAAACCAGTGTAGTCAAATTAAATGTTGCGTCTGGACGTTAAGGGAACAACAATTTATGCATTGTACTAGAATCGATCTGTTTTGATTGGTTTCTTATTTTCTCCAAAGATGTTCTGTCTTGAAAATGGAAGTTGTTTATTCTGTTCTCCAGTTCTCTGTTCGGAGTTCCAGACCGTAACTTTGTTGCTTCACTTTCAGCTTGAGGATGTACAATTCGCTGGTGGAGAGGTGTTTCGTTGACTGTGTCGATACATTTACGCGCAAAACTCTGCAGAAGCAAGAAGAGACTTGTGTTATGCGATGTGCTGAGAAGTTCCTCAAGCACACAATGCGTGTAGGTATGCGGTTTGCTGAGCTCAATCAGAACGCACCAACTCAAGATTGAAAAGCCTACTTACGTTAGTTTGGTTTTTTGTCCGGTTTATGAGCTCGAACCCTGAATAAACCGGTTTGTTAATGGTTCAGAAAACTCTGATACTGTTCTTTTGAAATTGATAATACGTGTGTATTTTCAAATTATTTTTGTCTAACTAAATCCAATTTTGATTTGTATTTCAGTGGGGTCTATGAATAATCATTTCATATCGATATTCTAGTGACCAATACCACTATAATAATGTCTTCTTTTATTCAAAGGTAAAACTAGTGAAAGTGATTGATTTATTAAATCTTTAATCCTAAAGATGCACTTTTATAATACAGGTTCATAGTACTACGACCACACCATAATCAAAGTTAGACGCTTCCTTTTGTCTCTCTTATCTTAATTGGGCTTAATTTAGTGACCCATGGGCTTTAAACTCGTACTGATTCGACCGGTACCGGTACGAACATTAAACTATTGATGATAAAAATCGTTGGAAACCGGGAATTGATTCGGTCCATAGATAAAGGTCAAAACAGGAAGGAAGTCTCGTTCCAAACCAGTTCCGATCAGAGAGAATCTCAGAACAGAGACTGAACTGTTGTAATTTTCCGACCAGACACTTATCTCCGAAACTTTATTCTCCATTAGGAACGTAGAGATCAAAAAGCTTAAAATAGAAAGGGTGATAGAGGAGAAGAAGAACAACAAAAGTCGATCCGAAGTAAGGAGGAAGAGAAGGATGGGAGATGTCTGGACATGGATTATTTCATTCTTAATCCTTATCACTATTGTCGGATTAATTGTTTACCAGGTTCGATCCGATTCCTAGAAAAAGTCCTAAACTTTTGTTCCATCGAATTTTTCGTACCTATATTGTATTAGGATAAACTGTGCCTAGCCTTATTTCGATGAGAGAGGAAGAAGAAGTGTTGAACACTGAAATTAAAGGGTTTCTTGATCTTGAAACATAAAATCGTTTGTATGAATTGGTTTTTGAGTTTTGCAAAATGTGATAAAGGAGTTACTTTTAAGGTTTCCGTACATGGTTATCTGTCAACTGCCAACCGTTTGTGTGAAATGTTCTAGTCTTTGCTTCTTAGATTTTTTGAATTAGTCAATGATATAGTGTAGGGAATCTCTAGGTGTCCGTACTCGTGTGATAGTTTTCGTTTTAGTTCACAAAAGAAATAAGCTTAGATCTTTAATAAGTGCTTGTTCTTTGATGAAATGAGTTTTGGTTAGGTAAAAATGGATTTTTAGCCTTTTAAGGTTTTGAATGTGATCATGATTTCCTCTCAATGAAGCAGTACAAGGCATTTTATCTGTGAATCTTGATCATAGGTCTCTATGCTCTTGTGCTTTGCTTGTGAGTTGTGATAGACAGAAACTGAAGTACACAAATATGCATATTTGTGAAGAAAGCGACTCTGCTTATTGATGATACAATGAACTCTTTTTCTTTCCTTTTCTTGCAGCTTATTTGCTTAGCTGATCTGGAGTTTGATTATATCAACCCTTACGACTCTGCATCAAGAATAAACAATGTGGTATTACCAGAGTTCATTCTTCAAGGAGTTCTATGTTTGTTATACCTCGTAACTGGTCACTGGTTCATGGCACTACTTGGTGTCCCTTACCTCTACTACAATTTCCAACTGTGAGTATCTTTTTTTTTTTTTTTTTTTGTTAAACAACTCTCTGACTTTTTGGAGCAAATTTAAAAAACATTCAATGTCAAAGCTGACTCTGATTTTTAGAGAGTATATATTTTCTTTTCTGTGTTAGTTACTCGAAGAAACAGCATTTGATAGACGTGACAGAGATCTTCAACTTGCTTGATTGGGAAAAGAAGAAACGGCTCTTCAAGCTCGCTTACATGATCCTCTCTCTCTTCCTGACCATTTTCTGGTAAATATCCTCTTCACTGTCTTTTTCTCAAATTCCTGAAAATCATATAAAAAAACTGTTAAACATATGTTTCAACTTCTTCTTCTTCTTATTAAGGTTAATCTATTCAACACTGGATGATTATGAGGACTGAAGGCAATACATGGTTTCATTAAAACAGCAATGTGAATCATGTGACATGAAAAAAGAAAAGGTTTATCATATGTTCATTACTTAGTATGTTTGTTAGGGTTTATGACATTAGAAATTTATGTAATCTTCCGAACCTGATTTTAGTCTGTAGAGAACATTCTGATCTTGTTGTAATGATGCAGTGACTTTAGTGTTAACACCAGAGCTCTTAATGGTTTTGGTCATCGAAAATGGAACACTTTACCTTGTTCAGAGGCTTTCCATTGTTTTTAGCTGCAAAAATTACATAGTCATTCCTTTTTAGAGTTAAAATTAACTTTGAAGTACCAAACAAAACTAACAAATGATTCAATTGTCTTCATCGAAAGGATCTATCGTTCATTATCGTGGTGAGTTCTTCTCAGAATAAAACGTGCATTGTAAC
This sequence comes from Streptanthus diversifolius, assembly GCA_039880935.1. Taxonomy (NCBI): domain Eukaryota; kingdom Viridiplantae; phylum Streptophyta; class Magnoliopsida; order Brassicales; family Brassicaceae; genus Streptanthus; species Streptanthus diversifolius. Next base: position 24,853,989 of record JAXGFM010000012.1, read on the forward strand.
TGCTGAGGAAGATGGAGAAGAGCCGCATCGAAGCCAATGTGGTAGTCTATAATGGCATCATTGATGCATATGATCAAATGGTTCCAAATTACCATTTTTCTCCTTCTAGTCACCTTATATTTTACTGTGTTTTCCTTGTTTTTCTTTTCTTTATTAAAGATATTTTAGTCAATTTGTCAATTAAAATTGTGGTATATTTGAAAATGGCAAGGGAATAATAGTATTTTGAAAAAGTGATATTCTAAATACGGTAGTCAAGGCAATAATAGTATTTTAAAAAAGTGAAACTCTAAAATGGTAGTTTTAAAATTATCCCTTTTTAAAATGTGAGGAATTAGGAAATTTTTTTATCAAATTGTAATCCTGAAAGAACATAGCTGACTAATTTGCTTTAGTATGCATAAAGATTCATGTAGTTGATGCAATACTTTAAATGTTTTATCGCTTTAAATTTGAACACACCTAACATCTACACATGTACAATATCCCAAAAACACCACTAAAAAGGTCATGAGTACATTATTTATAAATACTAGGACTAGGTGTCACAATAGTCACAACATAAAATATAAATTGTAAAACAATAAACAATGAGTGGAAGTAAGCAAAGATGGTGTCTATCGATTTTGATAATAATGGTAGTGATACTATCAATTTCTCAAAATGCAGAAAGCGTTAATGATTCACCAGTGATGTCAGAAAAAGGATTCTTGCCAAAGCCACTATCCTGTGCGAAAGACGCAAGAAAAATTCCAGTTTGTGCAAGATCATTGAGGGATTTCCATTTCCAAAATATCAAAAAAGAATGTTGTAGTCTTTTACTCGGTCTTCGTAAAGATTGTTTTGAATTTTTGTTTCCTGTGCGTTTTGTTTTTCGTATTCTTAGGCTTAAACGTGCATGCAAAGCAATATCCGCAAATGTTTAATAATTTTTTAAAGTGTCATTGTTATTTTACTTTTAAATAACAAGGATTATTCGTATTATGAAAAAATTATAATAAAAATTACGATTCACAGACTATTATTTTGGTCTTTTATTGTCTTGTTTATTTGTTTCTATATAAAATAATGCTTGAAGTTTCACAGACCATTATGCATGAAAATAAATAATATATGTCCATAGATTTATTGTTATCAACGGTTGAGTATAAAATAAAGGTGACCCTCATCTCTTTGTATTAACCAATGGGAAATTAGTGTTACTCTATCTTTATTTTTTTACGTCCCAATTTTGTTTTATCATGTATTTTAAAAACTTCTGATATTATATTTAGTTTTATTTTAATTGTAAAATATTTGTGATCGTATATATTATTTGCAAAGCCATTTGATAAAAATTTATCAATTAAAATTATCTTTATTTGCATGATTATAATTTAGTTTTGTAGTTTTTATTTAATTTTATGTTTGAGTATAACTTAAGGGTTAGAGTTTATAATTTAGGGTTTGGTAACTATGTTTTTTTTATTTAGGATTGAGGACTTAAGACTTAAAATATGACTAGACTTGGTATTTTTAAAAAACTTTATTTTTGTTTTGTGGTATATATAGTGATTATAAATTATGCTTAGAATTTATCGTTTTTATATTTAAATGTAAAATTCAGTTAAGAGTTATAATTCATAATTTGGGGTTTAGGATTTAAGTAATAGGATTGGGAATTTATAATTTATGATTCAGGAAATATTATAATTTTTTCAATATAATTTATAACTGTTGGATTTTAGATAAAAATATATATATAGTCTACCTATATAGACTAATTTACTTTAGTATGCATAAGAATTCATGTAGTTGATGCAATACCTTGAATGTTTTATCGCTGTAAAGTAAGATATTTGAACACACGTAGCATAGATGCATGTACAACATCTCAAAAAAACACCACTAAAAAAAGATTATGAATACATTATCATAAATACTATGACTAGTGTCATAGTAATCACAAGATAAAATATAAATTGTTTAAACAATAAAGAATGAATGAAAGTAAGAAAAGAGGATGTCTATCCATTTTAATAATGATGGCATATGATACTATCAATTTCTCAACAGACGCAAAACAAAATTCCGGATTGTGTACCATTTCCGTTTCAAAAATATAAAAAAGAGTGTTGCATTGTTTTGCATAAATTGTTTTGGAATTTTGTTTTCTTTATGTTTTGTTTATCATATTATACTTAAAATTATATGCAAATTATTGAAGCGCAAAACGTTTAATCATTTCTTTTAAAAAATATGATTTTTATTTTATTTTTATGTAACAACGATTATTAAAAATTATAATAAAATTACTATTCATAGACCATTATGTTTTGACTATTATCTTGGTCATTAATTGTCTTGTTTGTTTGTTTCTCTACAAAGTAATGCGTGATGTTTCACAGACTGATGCTTGAAAAACCGTTTGCATAATTGTTAAACATGAACTCAAACATATGATTGGCCTTGTTTAAGTGATCGTGCATATAAAACCCATTGATCTGTGAATCCTAGAGTGATAGTTGTAGACCTTTTCATCATCTCCATGTTCAAGAACAGATCAAGCTTCATTCCAACCAATTTTCAACTTAAACAAAAGACAAAACTAAGTAGACGAGGAAGAAAACGAGTATGTAATGAATGACAAATGAATGAAAGCAAGAAACTGTATTGATATCAGTCCATAATTTAGATACAAACTTCTCCTTGCAACATAAGAATACGCATAATCACTATATACACCAAAAAACCAAAAATAAAACACATAAAAGTTTTTAAAAAATGCCAATTCTAATCATATTTTAAATCCTAAGTCCTCAATCCTAAATCCAAAAAATTTGATATTGATTAATACAAAGATATGAGAATCACTTTTACTTTATTCTCTACCGTTTATAACAGTAAATCTAATGGGCACAAATCCTTTTATTTCAAACATAATAGTCTATGAAGCTTTAAGCATTACTTTATAGAGAAACAAATGAACAAGACAATAAAGAACCAAAATGATAGTCAAAATATAATAGTCTATGAATCGTAATTATTATTATAATTTTTCATAATACAAATAATCGTTATTACATAAAAATAAAATAACAAATGATAATTTAGGATTTAAAATATGATTAGCTCATGTACTCGTTGTATATATATAGCTCATGTAATGTCATTTGAGGCGATTTTGTCAATTTCTTGATCCTCCATAAAAAGAACCAATCGATATACAGTTGATGATAATTAAAGTCTTATCTTTCTGTTCATATAATATCGTCTTTTAAAATAAAATATCGAGTTATCAACTTCTCTTTTGGTCATATCTAAACCGGTCGGTTTAAAAGTCAAACCGAGTCTGTCTCTGGGGTTCATTTAGGATTCATGGAATGAAATTTTATCCTTTTTACAGAGCGAAAGACAGAGAGATTGAGAAAGGAAAGCGGAAGCCAAAACCAAAGAGGATGAGAAGAACATCGTTTGCGATTGCATCGAAGACGAAGCTATTATTTGTTCATCGGATTCTTCTGGAGAAAGGTAATCATGGAACTGCTTCTCTCTCGATTTCCATTTGCGGGTTGTGTTGCTGGAGACGAGCTTTCTCTGGCGCTAGTTGTGATTACAGAGAGAAAATTAGAAAAGGGTTTCTACACGATATGAATTTAGAAGATGCAGTTGGTCTGTTCAGTGAGATGGTAAAGTCTCGTCCTTTACCTTCCATTGTTGATTTCAGTAAATTGTTGGGTGCCATTGCGAAGATGAAGAAGTATGATGTTGTTATCTCTCTCGGTGAGAAGATGCAAAAGTTGGGAGTTTCACATGATCTCTATACATACAATATTTTGATAAACTGTTTTTGCCGCAGCTCCCAACTCTATCCCGCTTTAGCTATTCTTGGCAAGATAATGAAACTTGGCTATGATCCGGATATATTCACGTTTAACTCGCTACTCAATGGTTTCTGCCACGGTAAGAGGATTTCTGATGCAGTTTCTCTGGTTGATCAAATGGTGGAAATGGGATGTAAACCTAATACCTTCACATTTACAATTCTAATTCACGGACTTTTTCTAAACAACAAAGTCTCAGAAGCTGTGGCCTTAGCTGATAAAATGGTGGAAATGGGATGCGAACCTAATACGGTCGCATTTACAACTCTAATCCACGGACTTTTTAACCACAACAGAGTCTCAGAAGCGTTGGCTTTCGTTGATCGAATGGTGAGGAAAGGATGTCAACCAAATGTGGTTACTTACGCTGTGGTAATAAACGGCATATGTAAGAGAGGTGATACTGATTTAGCTTTAAGCTTGCTCAAGAAAATGGGGGAAGAGAAAATAGAGGCTGAAGTTGTAATCTACAGCTCTATTATTGATAGTCTTTGCAAATACAAACACGTGAATGATGCACTCGACTTGTTCAATGAAATGGAGAGAAAAGGAGTTCGACCAAATGTTTTTACGTACAACTCCCTCATAAGTTGCCTTTGTAATTATGGTAGATGGGAAGATGCTGCTGGACTAGTAAGGGATATGATTGAGAGGGAAATCTACCCCGATGTAGTTACTTTTAATTCATTGATCGATGGGTTTGTAAAAGAGGGGAAACTTTTAGAAGCTGAAAAATTGTACAAGGAAATGATCCGAAGGTATATAGCTCCATCTATTTTCACTTACAATTCTTTGATCAACGGACTCTGCAGGCACGGTCGCCTAGAGGAGGCCGAGCAGATGTTTGCTTTGATGGTTGGCAAGGGTTACCTCCCAGACGTAGCGATTTATAATTGTCTAATAAATGGATTATGTAAATCGAAGAGAGTAGAGGATGGTATGGAACTCTTTCGTGAGATGTCTCAAAGAGGACTGGTTGGCACCACAATCACTTACAACACTCTTATCCAAGGCTTTTTTCAAGTTGGCAACTGTAGTATGGCTCAAGAAACTTTTAGTCAAATGGATTCTTTTGGTCTCTCTCCAGATCTTTGGACCTATAACATTTTGTTAGGTGGTCTTCTTGACAACGGGGAACTAGAGAAAGCATTGGCTATATTTCAGGATCTGCAAAAGAGTGAAGTTGAACTTGATATCGTCACTTATAATATTATCATTGGAGGGATGTGCAAGGCTGGGAAGGTGGAAGAGGCGCAGGATTTGTTTTGTAGCCTTAGCCTCAAAGGAGTGCAGCCCGATGTTATAACATACAATATCATGATCTCAGGATTGTGTACTAAACGTCTACTGCAGGAAGCGGCTGCCTTGTTCAGAAAAATGAAAGAAGATGGACCTTTTCCAGACAGTGTTACATATAATACGCTAATCAGAGCACGCCTTAGAAATAGGGACAAAGATGCATCAGCTGAACTCATCAAAGAGATGAGGAGTTGTGGGTTCTCAGGAGATGCTTCAACGTTTGGCTTAGTCACTAAAATGTTGTTTGATGGGAGATTGGAAAAAAGCTTTTTGGACATGCTTCCTTAAAACCATCCTTGAGGAGAATAAGCCTTTTTTTTTGGTTTGGTCAATCGTATGGTACAATCTGGTCCTCCCCCTGCGACATTTTCTTTTTTGGTCATTCAGACTTTTTTCACATTCTGTCATGCTTCTCCAGACAACGCTAAGATCCTCGTTCGAAGTGAAGCAAAATAAACGAGGAGTTACGGGTTCTCTCCAGAGATGCTTCAACAATAAGCTTGGTAACTAATATGTTGTATGATGGGAGACTGGAAAAAATATTTCTCGATATGGTTGAGAGAATAGTTGAGCAACCATGTTTCCCTTGAAAGCAGGCATGTGTGAGTAAGAATTTTATCTCCTTGGTATCTCCAGTTGGATACAATGCCTATGTAATCCACTATTAACCACAAACATTTGTGAAAATTTGTAGACACAATGTAATATGTGGTTATTCATAGAAAATATAAACCTTAAACACATCCTAATCCATAAAGTTTTAATCTTTAATCATAAACTCTAAATATGTGAGAATCATGTAGTACAACGATAGTTATATCTGCAATTCATCATGTCTGAGTTAGAATTTAATACTTTGCTATGTTAAAAAAGATATTAAAAGTTGACAAAAAAATTCTAAATCTTAAATCTTAATCTCTTAAAAAATAAACATCAAATAATAGGCCAAAAAGAAAATCCAAACACTTACTTTCAAAATTTTCATATATAATAATTTTATATTCCAAACTCTAAACCTAATTAATCATAACATATATATAGTATATATATGTATCCAAAATCCAACATTAATAAATTTTTATGAAAAAATAAATATTATATTCTCTGAATCATAAATCATAAATTCCAAATCCTATAACTTAAATCATAAGCCCCAAATTATAAATTATAACTCTTAACTGAATTTTACATTTAAATAAAAAAACTCTAAACTCTAAACATAATATATAATCACTAAATATACTAAGAACCAAAATAAAACACTTACAATTTTTTTTTTAAAAAAAAACCAAATCTAATCATATTTGGAATCTTAAGTCCTCAGTCCTAAATCCAAAAACTTAGTTACCAAACCCTAAATTATAAACTCTAACCCTTAAATTTATAATCAAACATAACGATTAAATAAAAAATACAAAACTTAAATATAATCATGCAAATAAAGATAATTATAAGTAAGAATTATGTGGCATAATGGTAGCTACCTCTGCATTCATTACACCAGGTCTGGGGTTCGAACCCAGCACCGCATGTTGTTGGGGATATTAAAGCCATTAGGCTATGTTGACAAAAAAATAATTATAATTGATATATTTTATCTAATGCCAAATCATATATGTATGATCACAAATATTTACAATTAAAAAAAAACTAAATGTAATACCGAAAATTTTAAAAATACCTGATAAAATAAAATTGTGACGTAACAAATAAAGATAAAGTAACACTAATTTCTCATTGGTTAATATAAAGAGATGGGGATCACCTTTATTTTATTCTCTACGGTTGATAACAATAATTCTAATTGACAGAAATCCTTTATTTTCAAGCATAGTGGTGTATGAAACTTTAAGCATTACTCTATAGAGAAAAAAAATAAACAATACAATAAATGACCAAACTAATAGTCAAAACATATAATAGTCTATGAATCGTAATTTTTATTTTTATTTTTCATAATACGAACAATCGCTGTTACTTAAAAGTAAAATAACAATGATATTTTTTTTTAAAATGATTAAACATTTGCGCCTATTAATCTGCATACATTTTTAAGCCTAATAATACGATAAACAAAACGCACTTACATCCATGGTTTGAAGAGTGGATAAATCCAGGATCTGAACATTCCTTAACCCTTTAAACAGATTCTCTGGATTGCTATTTATAGGAGGCATTGACGTAATAAGATAGAGCTTAGCTTCAACAAGGGAGTCAAGATTAACAATTGGGTACGCGTTTCGAACAATATCATAGTACTCTAAGTAGACAAGACTTGGTGTATCAAAAGTAATGCTCCGTGGCTGAGGCCGACCATAAGTACGACTAAGATAATTGATACTAAGTATTTTAAGAGTCGAACAGGAAACATATCAATAACAAACCCTCTTCCTAGTTTCAACTTAACAAGTGTCTTGTAAGTGAAGATGTCTAAAGACAATGACGTCAAGACTTTAGAAAATTACGTCAAGATGAAGATAAACCAAGGCACCACGACTCTTGAGATACATCAGTCGTAAATGGAACCGTGAAGCACAAAACAGATTAGTGGAAATTTTGATTAGACAAAACAGATTCTCAAGCTCGTCTCTCTCTTCTCTCCGTCCATTATAAACGCTTGCAACGTAATCTTCAAACCTACTAGTCAAGGTATCATCATCACCATGGGCATGAAGCAAATCATACCTTCCTCAGAGGGAGCTCAAAGATACAATTAAAATATTTATGAATCTTAGAGAATGTGGCATCTCGATTACTAAGTGATATGATTGAGAGGAAAATTAATCCAAACTTTCAATACGTTTGTGAAAAAGAGTAGATTGAATCTTGTGAATGCCCAAAGAACTAAACTTATATGTACACAGCCACAACAATCTCTTCATTATGTACAAAAAGAAAGAAAAACAGAGTAAGTGAAACGACCAGGAAACAAACTCTCATGCTTGTCTCTCCATCCACTGTAAATCTTACTCGTCAAGGTATAATCATCATCATCATCATCATCATCACCACGAGCACGATCATCATCATAGTGGATTTAAATACCATCATCACTACCATCTTGATTCCATTGGTTATAGTCTCCATCAACATTTCATACATCACCATCGTAATCAACTTCATGAAAACAGCCGTTCTAGCTAAAACAATCATCATCATAGTAATATCTTGTGAGAATGTCGTATACATTCTTTTGTTCTTATCTATGGTGTTACTTTTTGAAATGTGTATATGTTATTGAATGGAGAGGAGAACTTTGTACATATATAACAGGTCAGGTGAGTGATTAGAAGATATAACAAGAGCAATCACAAGCATATCTTTTGTTATTGAGTGGTGCTAATACTCTTTCCTCCGACAGTTACCATCAAGCATACTGTCTTTCACACAAAGCATAAAAGAAATGTTGGGTTTCTCCATAAACAAAGTTATGAAATCTTGGCCGTCAATCCAACAGTGCTGAAGAAAAGTGAAGATTCCATGAGTCAAAATTCTATCTCCAGGGTAATTAAACCGGGTCAAGTAATCAATTTCTCGGTACAACCGAAAGGAAACCAGGTACGAATTTGCTTTCTCTCTTGCAACTATTCAGTTAGGAGTTTGCCGTATATTACCAATTTACCACATAAGTTGAAGCATCTCGTTAATATAAGATTGTTCGTAGGTAGAAGCATAATGGCGTTGACGAGATACCAGATACGGAACGAGTACGGCTTGGCGGTTAAGGAACTGTACCAATCCACCGATAAGGAAGATGCTGAAGCTTTGCTCGAAGGTTCATCAATGGCTGGACTCGTCGGCGTTTTGCGCCAGCTTGGCGACCTCACTGAGTAAGTTTCTCTCTCCCTCTGATCATCAGTGGCCATTTGAGAGACCTTATGTATAGTAGACTTTGAGTTTTCTTTTGAGTAAGATTTCGTGTTCATATAATTATAACAAGTTTTATGTCTCTCTTCAATTCATACTAATCAGATTTGCTGGTGAGGTCTTCCATTGGCTGCATGAAGAACTAATGACAACCACAGCACGAGGGCAAGGTTTGGGAATTCGTCTTCAACAGTTAGAAGCACAAGTTCCTAACTTAGTTGAGATACCTATTCTGTCTCAAACCGATCATTCAACTTTCTTTTACGATCCAGGCGAGTCATCTTACTCTACCTTATATGAGCTGTTAGATTCTCTTTATGGAGACCTATTCTACGTAATTGATATTAGACTTCAGGCATTGGATTATTGATAGGTGATGCACTATTTCAGGCTTGGAATGGCATTCTAATTTGCAAACTGAAGATAATCTTATTTCTCCACACAAGTTGCCTCATTGTATTATGGATTCATATAAGGAATGTCGTGGTCCGCTTCAGCTCTTCCTTCTTGACAAGTACATTTTCATCAAAGTAATACTTGGCTTACAAGTTTTTGTCATTTTTCTGCTGTCTTTTAAGGTTTGATGTTGTTGGGTCTGGATCATGCTTGAAGCGTTACTCTGACCCATCTTTGTTGAAGACGCTTAGTGTATCAGCAGTATTAGCAACATCAAAACTCAGAAAAGATGAGAGACCACGTAAAACAAAGGTATTCATGTAATACATTTTCTTATTCTGAATTTACTTTACCTCACTCTGCTACTGTTTGTCCAAAACAAGCATCTGATATGAAATGCTAATTTTTCATCTACAGAAGAAAGCATCACACACGAGTAATGGAGAGAGACTTGGGGATTCACAAACGTCACATGCTAAGTGAGCACTCATGTCTCAGTCATTACTATTTCTGAAGTTCATATGATCGACACTTTGATTTGTTTACACAGTCTACTTTTTGGATGGGACAGGTTGAATCAGCTTTTCTTATTAGAGCATGTTGAGAACGGACACGTAAATCCTGAATTTCATGTGAAACTAAAGAGAAGTCATCTGAATGGTTCTCTAATGATCTCAAGCTCTGGGACAAGTTACATGGAGAAACTCCTCAAGAGTTATTTGCCGTACTGTGAAAGAGTTCATGGGACTCTCGATCAGTCATCTTTGTCAAAGGAGAATGATGTTACAGCATGCAACGTACGAGAAGGCTTATCAATACCTTCTCTGGCTTATTCAAGCAATGGAGACCCTAGAAATGAGAGGGAGATGGAATATACTGCTGATGATGAAAGACGTGGAAGACCAATGCTTTGTTTCGAAATAAGCTCTTCTGTGAATTTTTGTGGCAAGGCGAACGATGACACAGATGCACCTGCTTCTACAGAGTCAGAAGGAAAGGAATCAGACAGTGATGACAAGACTAATGATATCTTTGGACAGACAAAGATCTGTACTAATGCAGATGCAACTCAGACAGAGGTTCTGGCTCAATGTTCTAATGTTTTTCACCACTCACCAGAGGAAGGAGAATCTAATCTGTTAAAGCTTACACAAGTGCCACTAGACGCATCTGAAGGTGGGACCAAAGCTCTTCAAACAAATTATGTTGAAGATGATCATTTTCAGAATAATTACAGTGTGGAAACTGATTCTGAGATGTCTTTAACTGCTTTAGTGGAAGACCAATTCTCTTCCACAACAAATAAAGAGATAGAGATAGAGTCTGATTATCTTGTTCAAAACCAGCATATTAGCACATTCGACAACTTTAAAGATTTATCTCTGAATATTGATGCAGTACATGACAGTGCTGTCCCAAAAAAAGATCAAACCAACTCACAAGACATATCTTCCATGGATACCGAACACTCTGGACACAATTCAACTTTTGAAACCAGTACAGAAGTTGGAATTCTCATGTCAGATACTCCAAGAGATGTTCATACAGAAAATTTGAACCCCTCGGCCTCATCTTGGCAAGAAGACGCATTAGCCAACTCTGATCTACCATCAGATTTTGGACAAGAGGATCCACAAACCATGTCTATTATTTCAGATAAGAGTAGTGAGCTTCAGGTACAAATTCCTGATAAACAAAGCAATGATACTTGTTTTGCAGGTGATAGCCATACTAGCTTGAATGATAAGGCCAGTGAGTTCGTACCCGAACTAGACATGGAAATTATTAGTGATCCACAAGAATGTCTTTTAGGTACTCAAGAATGTATTTCACCTGAGTATTTCATGCAGACACATGGCCAAGGGCAAGGGAGTCCATCTGAAACAGATTCAGAAAATCCAACAGCAGCAGCAGCCGAGTCTCTTCCTACACATGATGTTCTTCTTGGTGTTGAGTGTTCACCTTCAGAGGAAACACTAATATGCAACGAAAAACCTTTGCCTTCAAGCGAAGCTGAAATAGAAGCTATTATTGCACCACACCAAGGAACTATCACATCATTAAATGGTTATATATCTCAGTCTGTTCTTTCCATGGATCTGACTGATCAAGAAATTTTTTTGGATGTGTCAATGGTTCCCTCCTCCACGTCTCTGCATGAAACACCTCAGGGAGATCCAGAGATAACGCCTCCGCTTCCGCCTCTTCCTCCGTCACAATGGTAGATGGGGAAGCTGGTTGAATCTGTTAAAAGAGCTGAAACTCAGTTCTCTCCTGTGCCATCATTTGCATGCAGTGGGAACAACAGTTTCTACATTCATAGGGATGAAAACACACAAAGAATTAGTTCAAGCAACCGAGGCACAAAATACGTCAGAAGCCTCGGTTACAGCAAGTGAAAACCATAATTCTCATGGTTATACAGTGGAAGCCGTGTCAACTTCAGCACAAAAGACTCTGAGTGAACCATCTAAAGCAGCAGAGGAGAAACAGTCTCAGTCAGAATCAGTTGCTTCGTTGTCACTACTCACAGCTGAAGCTACACCAGAGGCAGAATCAACCGAAGGCTTAGAACCACTAGAGTGGTTTAGTCAGAACTTAAAAGAGCACACCAATCCTAACCTTGCAAAGCTAGAAGAGGAACCTCAGCTTGATCATCCACTAGAACCACCAGGAGAAACAGAACGAGACAATAAGTCATATGAACAGAATGAGAAAGTTAAAAAGCTTCCAAGAGACAAGGACTCGCTTGTTATTGGCATTGATTAAAGCATGGTGATTAATTACCTTAAAGTCTATATCTCTATGGTTAGTTTAGTAGCCTCTTTATCACTCTCTCTGATGTTGATCATGTGACTCTATTTTGTTTGATTACAGTTGAGGAAGGTATCTGAACGAAACAGGACACAAATTGGAGCTCGAGTGGAAGAGAATGATTCACTACTAGAGATCGTACGGAGCAAGGTCAAACTCTCTATATAACTCATCTTTTTTTCCTTTGACTTCACTCAGATTTTATAAAGTATAACCCACTATAACTAATAAAACGCATTAGCAGTCGTTCAACTTGAGACCAGCAGATGCGTCGGTGAGACACAACTTTCAAGTAGCTGTTCCTATAACCAACTTGAAGCTCGCTGCAATTCTAGAGAAAGCCAATAGTCTTCGCCATGTCTCTCTCTCCCTCTATCCTTTAATTTGTAATATTAAATGTATAATATGAGAAGAAGTGATTAATGTGTTTACTTATTATATATGTAGGCAATGGCGGGAAGCGACGACGACCAAGATTCAGACAGCTGGAGTGAATGAGTCTACATGTAACCTATAGATGACGTATTGATCATATACACACACATACATTTTGTAATTTGTATAGAAGAATTGTTAGCTTATTTCACACATATGTAATGTAATGTCACTCTATTTTTTTCCCATCTACTCTCATTTTTTACTTGCTTTACTGAAGTTTTTTCGTTAATGTTTAATTCGTTCTGTGAACAATATTTTCGTGACTCAACAAAACTTCACCAATGTATAAGAGAGTCAAAGAAGGAATGTCCTCTACTTTCCTCTTAATTACAAATATTGGTTTGTACACACACACACACATGACATGACATTTGAACAAGAGAAAATTTTCTCCTATATATATTCATTCTTTTGTAAAACTTAAATCAAATTCAAATAATCTGAAATGGAGGGTCAAAAGCAAGACAATGAATATATTTTTCGCAGTCTATATCCATCTGTGCCCATTCCCGACAAGCTTACACTGGTATAGATTGGAGGGTCAAAAGCAATACTTCAAACTATTTTCATTTGATATTAGTAAATCTACTTTATGTTCGGTTTGGTTTGGCTACACTTCATAAGTCGATTTTGATTATTAAAGAAACCACGGAACCCCATTAGATTAGAAACAATTTTGGTTTGGTTTTGGTTTACAACTTTTTTGGGTTCGGTTTGTTTAACTATATATCCTAATGAGAATTACTTAATTTATGTGTGAAGCCTGAGTTTGTGCTCCAAGGAGTTGAAGAGTTCACAGAGAAAGTGGCTTTTGTAGAAGCTGTGACGGGTAAAGCCGTCACGTACGGTGATGTAGTGAGGGACACGAAGAGGCTAGCCAAAGCGTTGACCTCACTTGGACTAAGAAGAGGTCAAGTAATGGTTGTGGTTCTACCAAACGTTGCCGAGTATGGGATCATTGCCCTTGGCATTATGTCCGCCGGTGGAGTTTTCTCCGGCGCTAATCCGACAGCTCTTGTCTCGGAGATCAAGAAGCAAGTTGAAGCTTCTGGTGCTAGAGGAATCATCACTGATTCTACTAACTACGAAAAGGTACAACATTTATGTTTCTTTTTATAAATTCTTTTTTATACGGGTCGGTTTAAGATTGAATTCTTTTTTTCCGGTACATATTTCGGTTCGAGGTTGGTTCGGTTGATATATACTTATTTACCTTTAACATGTATTGTTATGGACAGGTGAAGACATTGGGTTTACCCGTAATAGTGTTAGGTGAAGAGAAGATCGAAGGAGCAGTGAACTGGAAAGATCTTCTAGAAGCAGGAGACAAATCCGGAGATAACGACAGAGAAGAGATTCTTCAGACAGATCTCTGTGCACTTCCTTTCTCTTCAGGCACAACAGGATTACAAAAAGGAGTGATGCTCACACATCGCAACCTCATAGCCAATCTTTGCTCTTCTCTCTTCAGCGTCCGTTCTGAAATGATTGGTCAGATCGTGACTCTTGGCTTGATTCCGTTCTTTCACATTTACGGTATCGTTGGAATTTGTTGTGCTACGATGAAGAATAAAGGCAAAGTTGTTGCTATGAGTCGGTATGATCTAAGGCTTTTCTTGAACGCTTTAATTGCTCACGAAGTCTCGTTTGCGCCTATTGTTCCGCCGATTATATTAAATCTTGTCAAGAATCCAATCGTGGATGAGTTTGATCTTTCGAAGCTTAAACTACGCTCTGTTATGACTGCTGCTGCTCCGTTAGCTCCTGAGCTACTCACTGCCTTTGAAGCCAAATTTCCTAACGTTCAAGTCCAAGAGGCAAGTATAAAGACCTAAGAAGTTTCAGTTCATGTTTTGTTTGAATGTTTCGATTAATGAAGTTTGGGTTAAGTTCAATCGGTTAACATGATTGGACATTTCTAAATATTATGTTCATTGATATATTTTTCTATTGAATTAACTTTGTTAATAGGCTTATGGATTAACAGAGCATAGTTGCATTACGTTAACTCATGGTGATCCTGATAAAGGACAAGGAATCGCGAAACGAAACTCGGTCGGTTTTATACTTCCGAATCTCGAGGTGAAGTTTATAGATCCTGACACTGGCCGGTCACTTCCGAAGAACACTTCCGGTGAGCTCTGTGTGAGGAGCCAATGTGTGATGCAAGGTTACTTCAAGAACAAGGAAGAGACGGAGAAGACGATCGATGAAGAAGGTTGGCTTCATACAGGAGATATAGGTTACATTGATGATGATGGAGATATCTTCATCGTTGATCGCATCAAAGAACTTATCAAATACAAGGGTTTTCAGGTAACTTAATCTATAATTAATCTTAACGATGGGAAAAACATTTTTAGCACGGTTTACTTTCCGGTTATTTCGGGTTTAAGAACGTTATATTGAACTCGGTCTTTGGTCCAGATTGGATTTTCAAATTTTTTGTTAGTAAAAATTCTAATCAAATGTCAAATTAGGCCTCGACTGTTAATTTGCCTTTTTTGTGTTCACTAAAACGTTTACGTATACTTGTATTTGCAACAATAGAAACCTTAGTTGGTTAAGTTCGGTTTAATTACAATTTTGGTTTGGTTACGGTTCAGTCTTCTCTACGTAAAACATTTTCACTATGGGTCTAAAAACAGAGGTGTTTAATTTCCGGCAGGTGGCTCCGGCGGAGCTTGAAGCTATTCTACTCACTCATCCATCAGTTGAAGACGTTGCCGTCGTGCCGTGAGTATATATATATATATATATTCTTTAAGCTACATATTAAAATTTCAAGAATGGTTAATTGAAACAAATTATTTGGAAAAAAAAAAATGAAAATAGGTTACCGGACGAGGAAGCCGGAGAGATTCCGGTGGCTTGCGTTGTGATGAATCCTAAAGCAAAAGAGAAAGAAGAAGACATTCTTAGTTTTGTTGCAGCAAATGTTGCTCACTACAAGAAGATCAGAGCCGTCCATTTTGTGGAATCGATTCCGAAATCTCTCTCTGGTAAAATCATGAGGAGGCTTCTCAAAGACAAGATCCTCAGCATGAAGAAATCATTATTTTAATCTTACAACAAATTACTAGTAACCGTGCATTAATTAACGTTTTATTATCCATTTGTCGTTTAATTTAATCTCTTTCTACTAAGAATGTCTTATTATCAACTTCTACAACGTTTAATCAATCCACAGTTTCTTCCTACAACACCTAGTAACCCCACAAGTCCTTCACGATTACAACTTTTCTCTAGATAAATTAATTAGTACCAAGAAGAAACACACATTTCTCATGATCTTTAACGGAATTTTATCGGTATCCGATGATTCGATTCGATATCGAACCGATAATATCTGAATCAATACCGAATGATTATATTTTGGTTTCTTATTGAATGCAAAACTGTTATATCCGAAATATCCGATACTGATAAGAATCGATCCGAAATCGAATCCACTGGATAATCCGATAATCTGAATATATATAAATATATATATATAGATATAAATATATATAAATATATATATATATATATATATGTATATATAAATATGTGACATACAAATTTGTTTTTTTTACGGATTTTGGTTGTTTACATTTAGTCGAACCAATTCATTTTTTTCATTTTGGGTACAATAATTTTTTTCGGATACAATTTTAAATTATTGGGTATAACCGTTTCGATATCAAACCGATAATCCGATACCGAATACTATCCAACAAATTATCAGATATTTTCATGAAAATTTGAACCGATCCGATACCGAAAATACCGAACCGATAATGTTTCAGTCTTTTATTGGATACAAAATTGTTATATCCAAAAGATCTAATACCGATAAGGACCAATCCAAATTCCCACCGATAATCTGAATTCCCACCCCTAACCTATAATGACACACCAAAAACATTTGGCTTACTTTGTTAATTAGATTCTCTCCTTTTTATCAACCTTTACCACCGAATTGGCTAATATAAACACCGGTTCATAGAGACCAACCCAACTTTAAACAAACCCAAATCGAAATCTTACAGTATTCCTAAATGTTCTTTAGACCTTGCAAAATCCTTTTTGTGAGCATTCGTGACCACACTTTCGAAAACATATAGTAGCCTATATGAAGGTGATCTTTAGTGAGCTGGCTCGTTACACTGAGCCATCTATATTTATTATTACTCAGCTTGTAGTAACTAAAAATCCATGTAAAAGCATAACAGTTTAAATGGTGATAACTACAATAATAAAGACGCATAAAGCACTATGTAGGCGTTAGTACTATTTAAAGCATGAGTACTATTTGAATGGTGACGATAGTAATGAAATGTTGTCAAATTACAATGACTATAAATCTATTCAAAGCATAAGATTTTGAATGATGACATTAATAAACGAGATTTTACGTGAATTGTATGCATTTGTTAGTCAAATTAGCATATGACAATAATAAACGAGAATTAACGTGAGTTGTATGCACTTGTTAGTCAAATTAGCACTCGCTAGTCAAATTACATTGACTAAATGAAAAGTATATATATATATATGTGAATGATGATAACAATTATAAAGTAGTCTAATATGTAAATAAACTAAATTCACAAAGATCATAAATTCATTTATCACCATGCAAACACTAAATGAAAAAGAAAGGCGATCGTATAAAAAGAAGATAAGAACTAACAAAAACATTATTACTAAAACTTGTATTTTGAACATCAGTGAAAATAAGTAAAACACTAAAACAGAACTCGTTAATCGTTACCGATGTAAAGATGCGGTATTTTTTTTATTATGGTCTAGTTAATTACATTTAAAGAAGGAATCATATCAGATCAATATTATCATATTAGCTCAGATGAATTTTTTTATTGAATGTAATAATAGTTTGTTTAGAATTTTAAAATTATACGAAAGTGATTATCGAAGGCCACACGTTTCAAACCTCTCCAACTAAACTGAACGTCATAAAGTTGAACTTTTTTTTGTTTGTTTGTAAGATAATTCAACATCGAATAAGCTATAAAATGATCAACATTCATTGTTTAGTCACAAAAACGAGCAAAAAGTAACAAAGTCATCTTTCTATTTTTGGTGTCAATTAATATCAATTTTGAAAAGAATAGAGCCACTTATACAAGATAAAGTGTATAAGCGAATTATGGCATAGTTTCTGTCTCAGATTAAAACCTAAACCAATGGTATTGTTACGAAACCCACAGGAATTAGGAGATGAAACTAACTCATCTTTCTATTTTTGGAATCAATTACTATTTATAATTTGGAAATACTAAAGCCACTTTTACCACTTTCACAAGATAAAAGTGTAGGTTACTAGCAAATATGTCATAGTTTCTGTCTCAGATCAAAAACTAAACCATGGTATTGTTACGAAAGACCCACAGGAAAAGGAGATGTAAAAGAGACAAGGGCTAAATGGTCATTTCATGTACCATTTTCTTTATTGCTCTACAACCGCCACAGCTCTCCTATAAAATCAACACTCCTCTCACTCCTTTCTTCGTACAGTAACTTATTTCTCACTCTTTCTTTCCGTTTTCTACTTTAGTTTCTTCTTTCAAAACATTTACGTCGAAAATGTCGTCTCGTGGTGGTTATCGTGGTGGTGCTGGACGTCGCAGTTTCGGTGGCACTGGACGCCGCAGCGTTGGTGGGTCTCAACCTAACCAGAGGCAGGAGCAGTTCTTTGATTATGTCGTTTCTGGAGATCGAAAGCCGAGTTCTTCATCTTCTCCGTCGTCGGGTTTTGTTTCTGCTGGTGACGTTGCTTCTTCGTCGTCAGCGATTCCCGTGCGGAGAGAATCCAAGGTCTCGGAATCTGATTCTGCTTCAGCTCTTAGTCAAGAGTTAGTAAAGAAAGTCCAGATTACTCCGCCGGCGCCGGCGGATAAGATTCCGGAACGGCCTCAGATTGGTAAAAAAGGGTACAAAGTCAGGATTCGTGCGAATCATTTCCGCGTTGCCTTTGAAAATAAAAAGATATATCACTACAATGTAAGCATCCTTCGATTTTTCCAGCTTTCTTGTCTTTGTTTATCCGACCAACTTGTTTTGTCCCTTTTTCTGTTCGGTGTTCTGAAATATTTTCTTCAGTTTTCCGTTAACCTTATATGTAAGAATCTGATTTAAGTGTTTGCATCGCTGACTTGTTTTTTTGTTTTGTTTTTGGTAATCTACTTCATCAAAGGGTTATAGCAGATTTTGATCCGTATTATTTTTGTTCTGTTTTCTGTAAATCTTGAAACGAACACGATGAATCTTTGATATTTGTTTGATCTGTATCTGCTCACAGGTTTCAATCAGTCCTGAGGTTAATTCGGAGAAGGTTAATTCGGAGAAGAGTACTTCGGAGAAGGTTATTCCGAAGAAGGTGAACAGGGAAGTGCTGAAAGCTCTGGTAAACACCTACAAAGAATCAAACTTGGGAATTAATACTTATGCCTATGATGGCAAGAATAGTCTCTACACTGCTCATGATCTAGATCTGCGCCTAGAGTCTAATGAGTTTGCTGTAAATTTGAATGACAACAACGCTGCTAGTTCTTCTTCTTCTTCTAGGTAATGCTTATTGAACTCTTTGTAGATGTGTATAGTTCTTGTTTAATGGTAAGAACTGCCCTTTTTTTATTAGTTTTTGGCATTGTGAATGTATTCATATGGCAGGAAGAAGGAAAGAAAGTTCAGAGTTACTATAAAGTTGGCGTCGAGACTTGATCTTCATCACTTAGGAGAATTTCTCGAGGGTAAACCAGTAGAAGCTCCAAACGAAATAATTCAGGCTCTTGATGTTGTTCTCAGACATCAACCATCTCAAAAGTAAGTAACTAAAAAATTTCTTAAAACTTGCCAAGAGTCAAAAGCCTAAACATTCACTTCGCTGTATTGCTTCATGTTCAGTTGTGTTACTGTTGGGAGGTCATTCTTCGACCCCAACCAGAATTCCCCACGGTTGGAAGCAAAGTTTAAACATCTTAATGGTGTTATGTGCTGGCGCGGATATTTCCAAAGTCTCAGGCCTACTAATATGGGGCTGTCGCTTAACCTTGGTAAAATGGACATGTTTTCAATGAATTTTATGTTTAATAGAGATTTTTCTTATGCATATAGCTGAGTTATTTTCTTATGCTGCAGATGTGTCAGCTACTTTCTTTTATGAAAATATTTATGTCAATGAGTTTCTCATAAGGTACCTGGATATTAAAAACTTTCGCAGACGACTTAATGACTCAGATCGTGTCAAGGTATATTACTTGACGTTTATTCAACCAGTTAAAAGTAGTAAATCTTATAGAAGAGGATGCAATTGTTCATACGATTCTTAACTTTGAACTTATATGTTGGTTTCTAGGTCAACAAGGCTTTGATGGACATAAAAGTTAATTTGAAACATTTTGATTTCAAAAGAAGTGCCAAGATCAGTGAGATTTCCAGACTTCCCATCAAAGACCTTAGGTGAATTTGCTTAATACAATCAACCTGTATAAAAGGCTAGAGTTGTGGGACTTTATTTCATTGCATATTTCCTTGAAATTAACTTTTCTCTGTTCTTTCTCAGTTTCACTTTGGACGACAAGTCCAAAATAAGCGTTGAAACGTATTTTTCTACAAAATACAACTGTCAGCACCTGCAAAATTCACTACCCGCAGTTCAATCAGGGAAAGACTCAAAGCGAGCCTACTTTCCAATGGAAGTATGATTCTATTCAAACATTTCATTTACCTGTTTACCTTTAAATGCTGGTTTGTATCATTAAAGATGTGCTTATTCTTGGTTTTGCAGCTCTGTCAAATAGCTGAAGGACAACGATACACCAAAAAGCTCAATTCTAGGCAGGTTGATGCGTTGGTAGACGCTACCTCCCAAGGACCAGTAGATAGAGAGAATATGATCAAAGAGGTTGGTTTAATCTTTATTTACATTCACATTTACAATAGATACTATTTGGATACAAAGAGTCTTTAATTTTAGACTAAACATCACGGTTTGTTGTTTTTGTTACTAGATGGTCGAGGAGAATCATTATAACGACATTACTCTTGTGCGGGATGTGTTTGGGATGTCAGTGACTAATGAGCTAGCATCGTTAGAAGCTCGTGTACTTCCTCCTCCTAAGGTGATTCTCTCCACTTCCGTTTTGTGATTGCTTTTCTTTATTGCTAGACTTTTAACAGATGTTGTTTCTGTCTACAGTTGAGATACCATGAAAGTGGTAAAGAAAAATTTGCTGTTCCAAAGATGGGAAAGTGGAATATGGTTGAAAAGGTAGAACCTCAGTTAACTATCATAATGTTGAATTTTCTGTTCTATTGTAGGCACTTCATAAACTAATTGTGCCTTGTATTGTGGTTATTTTCAGCTTCTTACATTTGTTGTTGTTTCTTTTGTGTGTTAGAAAATGTTTGATGGAGCAAGAGTTGATTCTTGGGCTTGCGTAAACTTCTCTAATCTTCACAACCAATTAGCTCAAACATTATGCGACATTTTGATAATAAAGTGCATCGAGAAAGGAATGGTCTGACTCTTTTTTTCATGCTTTGGGATACTTCTTGTCACACGATTTGTTCATACCAGAAAGGTCACTAACTGTTTATTTTATTTGAATCTTTACTTCCAGCAATTTGGATCACCTGTTACTCAACTCATCTGTAGTGGGCCTCAAATAATTGAGGAAGAACTTCGTAAGATCCACGAATATTCACCTAATCTCCAACTGTTAATTGTAATATTGCCTGATGATATCACTGGGAACTCGTATGGTAAGTTTTTTTGCAATTGGTTGATGTAATAACTCTGAACATTCTGGTTTCAGGGGATTCTAATTTGTCTTTTTTTTTTTGTCAACAGGAAAGATTAAAAGGATATGTGAAACGGAGCTAGGGATTGTCTCCCAGTGTTGTCGTCCAGAACAAATTTCTAAACAGAAGAGCCAATACATGGAAAATCTCGCGCTGAAGATTAATGTCAAGGTCTTTGTCATCTTATGTTTCATGTTGTTTTATTATCCTTTTGCATTTTGTTTATATTATTTATGATGCTGTGAAATTAAGTGTCATTTTTTATTACAGACCGGCGGACGGAACACAGTTCTTGATGATGCTATTACATATAAAATTCCCAATATTACAAAACACCGGACCATATTCATGGGTGCTGACGTGACTCACCCGCAACCTGGAGAGGGCTCGAGTCCTTCTATTGCAGCGGTATATATTGACTGCTTTTTTTACTTTTATCAGTTGGTTCAGCTTATATAAGTTTCTTTCTTTGTTTAACCACAAGGTTGTTGCTTCGATGGACTGGCCTGGGATAACCAAGTATCGTGCACTGGTGTCTTCTCAGAAAAGTAGGCAAGAAATCATCGAGGACATGTATACGTTAATAAGGTAAGAACAAAAGCTCTAACGTTTTTTTTTTTTTGTTCTTTTCGTTTTCTTTGATTTTTCAGATTTACAAAAAAAAAAAAAAAACATTGTGTTTCTGAATACAGGGAACATATCAGCGCCTTCAAAAAAGCTACGGGAGAAAGACCTGAGAAGATCATATTCTATCGGTAAGTCATATATATATTGATTGATGGGTTTCTGAATGTAATCATCTGTTTTTTTTTTGTAATAATTGTTCTATCTTTGTATGCAGCGATGGTGTAAGTGAAGGACAGTTTAACCAAGTGCTGTCACATGAGGTAAATGCAATACGTAACGCGTGTGAATCCATCGAACCGGGTTATCGTATGTCTATCACGTTTGTGGTCGTCCAGAAACGACACCATACCCGTCTGTTTCCTGCTCAGCAAAAGAGACCTGATCAAATTGTCAATATCGTTCCAGGTTTACCTCCACAATATGATCATTTATCAACTTTCAATTCTTTTGATGATCTTCAAACATAAGATTTCTGAAACATTGTTTGGATGTTCTTCTTTAGGTACTGTCGTTGACACCACAATCTGTCACCCTATACAGTTTGACTTCTATTTGAACAGCCACGCTGGTATTAAGGTAATCTAGATTTTGCCCAACTAATTAAAAAAATATATCTGAAAGTCTCATCAGGAATTTTTTTTTTTTTTTTTTTGTGGGTGTCTTGAATGGTTTAGGGAACAAGTAGGCCTGCTCATTACCATGTGCTACTCGATGAGAACAATTTTAATTCTGATGACTTACAAGCGCTTACCAACAACCTTTGCTACACGTAAGTATCAGTAACATACATCTTTTCCCTTTTGACATGTTACTTATACAATAAATTGTCTAAACAAAAACGTTTCTCTAAACCACAGGTATGCGAGGTGCACAAGAGCTGTCTCAATTGTGCCACCAGCTTACTATGCACACTTGGCTGCATTTAGAGCTCGCTACTACCTCGAAGGTGAGATGTCTGATGGTGGTTCGAGCATGACCAGGAACACGGCTACAAGCAGCACGAGTGAAGATATTTCGCCTCTTCCAGCAATCAAAGATAACGTCAAGAACGTTATGTTCTTTTGCTGATGAAATACTTCTTTGGCTACTAGCCTACTACTATTATTCAACTGAAAAAAAATAAAAAATAAAAACTATCTTCGGATTTGGTTATTTATAATTTCTCTTTTGGATTTCGGCTGTGAATATTTTGGATGATTCAGCCAATATTTGGTTTTCGACGATGATCTCATGTCGTTGTGGAAAAAGGAAAAGGTTTAATTGTGGTTATAATTTAGACTAATGATCTGATCAGAATTTGCTTATGTATATTCTGCGTTAGTTTCTATAACTATTTCTCAGAAATTTCAGTCATTAATCAGTGAATCTAATTTTTACTGATTAAGACACTCTCTGAAACCCTACCCTCTAACTGAAGAAACCACTAACTTATCTTATTATATAGCTCGACCTAGTTTATTGGGCTTCGCCCTTGTTTGTTGTTCAATTTCATTAACAATAAATAAAACCTTTTCAGCCTTCACCAACTGATTAGCTTTGCCAATCGCATCTGTTCCTTTCCTCTGAAATCGAATTCGCATTCGAGATTCACCGGAAATCTAAGGTCTCCACAGAATGTGCTCCCACATTTGCACTTAAACCCCATCAATCCCACTTTCTTGTTACAGCTCAAATACCTCGTCGTGGCTCCAGTCTGTGGAGCCGTTTCACTGCTCGTTCATGATGACGCAAGAGCAGATTCGAGGGAAGTTTTGGCTGAAGCAGCTTGTACTTCGGTGACTTTGAGTTCGTCATAGCATTTGGAGCAGAGGGTCATTGTGGGGACAAATCAGCTAAGGTTCTGTTGTTGAAGTATATTCTTTTAGTTTTGTACTAGTTGATATTTTTAAATTAAGCATATAAATTAAAAAACATTTAACTTATTATTTTCTTAAAACAAAAAATATTTATTATTTATTTAAATTTATTTCAACCAGTAATAAAATAAACTGTAAAATACAAATAATTATGATAAATAAAATAATTAATAAATTTTATATTAAAATTAAAAAAATAACTAATTTTAAACAAAAAAAAATTACATCAAATAAAAAAATAAAAAGTATTAATCTTAACTTATGACCCCCAACCCCCAAAAATTCTAATATTTTTTTCAATTTTCTACTACGTATATGTATTGCTTCAATAATATAATATTCACATCGGTATTATTATAAAAATAAAAAATAAACAGAATTGAATGCCGTTTATTACAGAAAGGTAATATTAGAAAAAGCTAATAAATTTCATGTTAATAAATTACAAATACAATCTGATTTGATAAAAAAAATTTCTGGTCACTAATCATTTCGAAAATTAATGGACGAATGCTTAATAACTGGATTTCCTTTGTTGTCACTTATTTTCACCATTAAAAGTGTTTAAGCTTGATACGTTCCATAACTAGGGGAATAATATGAAATATGAAACAAGATATATAAACATTTGAATGAATATATATATATATATATATATAGTTTTGTGGATAGTATTCTAACTATAAATGTAATACATTAACATCAATGATATTAACAAAATCACGTTTTCAAAATGTAAAAATATTTATTAAAAAACAGTTTAGCAGTCATCGCCAATGTTTTATAACTAAAAAAATTAAAACGTTTCTCTGAATTGTGAACTATCATTTTTAGGAATCGGTTTCATTTATAAATTGGGTGAGAAGTATCCCTTTACTCGAACTTCTTCCCCTCGTACTTTTCTTCTTCGCTTCACCAACCATCTTCAGCATCCATCTGTTTCGAATTGAAGAATTCGTATAATTTAAACTCGAGTAACATACTTTCGAGGGGGTTTTACCCTGTCAAGTAAATTACTGTATTACCCTTGGTTCTTCTTCTTTTTTCCCTTTTTTTTATTTACTAGGTCCCTAAAGTTTTGGGCTCTCCGAGAACTTTCTGTTTTCTGTAGAGTTTTAATCATAAAACAGGACGCACGGTCCATTTCCACACGCTATAAACTTTAAGACATACAACCACACAAACTTAAGGTCTATGTTTATAACCCTATCTTATAAAGTTTAATGTTTATAACCCCACAATTGAGACATTTTAAACCTATTTCCCCAAAATCTCGATTTGTAGCGGTTTTGTAGTGAACCGTATCAAAACCAGTCCATAACTAGAATAGCTTAAACCGGCGTCTTCAAAAATACCCATTGTTGACAGCGATACTCTCTCTAAATATTTTCAAGCTCGATGCAGCTCATTCGTTCCTCTGTTTCTCCTATGTGTTCGAAACCTTTCTATCAATTACCATCAAACTTTTCATCTTCGATTGCTTCCACCAGATTAAGATCCAAACTTCAGTTTCTCCAATCTTTACACCTCGTGTAGTTTTTGCCAGAGCTGCCACCGGAGCCACTGAGTCCATTACTGATTACAGAGGAGATATCGGCGAGATCTTCGGGGATGTCTCCATATTTACTGCTTCCGGCCAGCGGGTGCAACTCAGCGATCTCTGGGATCAGAACGATGTACATATTTCTGTGCTGATTACTACTTATCAAAGAAAATGAAGTTGAGGATGTATATAACGAATTGTTGTGATAGAGTCTTACTTGAATTGTGATTTTTTTATGCACAGAATTGATGCCGTTGTGCTCTTGAGGCATTTCAGATGAGTTTGCTGGTAAATTAGATTGATAACCTTACTTGCTTCTTCTTCGCCGGCAATATCATTTATCTCCATTAATGCCGATTGTTTGATTTTTGAATTGTTGACGATTTTGGGATTTAGGGTTCAATTCATCGAATGAATGTGGATTCGGGTTGTATTCGGGTAGTATTCGGGTATTAATTTCGGTTTATGGGTTAAAATCTCGGTTTATAAGTTAATTAACGGGTTAATCAACCTCGTCATTGGTTTATATGTTTAAGTGGTTTAGTTTAACCAAAGATTACCATCGGTTATGGTTTCTCAAACTTTAAACTTCATTTGTTGGAGAAATAGGTTTACAATTTCTCAATTATGGGGTTATAAACATTAAACTTTATTAAGATAGAGTTATAAACAGAGATTTTAAGTTTGTGTGGTTATAGGTCTTAAAGTTTTTGACGTGTGGAAATGGGTTGTACGCCCCATAAAACATGAAAAAGTAAAATATGGGAGTAATTATTTTATTAAATGTGCAGATGTTTTTTTTGGATATGTAATTGGATTTATATCTCAATGTATTGTAAGATTCAGAGGTGCGGTCCAAATGCACATTTTTGACTGAATTGGAGTTAATGAGTGAAACATTGAATAGCACCGACTACTGACTACTGACTACTGAATCTGAATCTAAAATTATTTGAGTTGACTCTTTTCATTGCATAAAAATAGGTTAAATGTGAGCTGTAAATTTGAATATTTTAGTTTCTTTATTTAAACTAAAATGAGAATCATAATCACGGTGTAATATGATGTTGGTAACATTGGAAAAGAATAAAATAAATTTCGGAAACCGTATGCATCATACAAAAATATTTAGAAGCTTTCTTTAAATAATTTAACAAAACTAGCGACATAATAAAACAATTCTGAAAAAAAAAATGAGAAAAAAAATCAATTAAAGTATTTTAAAAATTTTAGATAAAGCCCAGTTGGCTAGTAGATAGTATTATTTCGTATCATTTCTTATATGGTCGAAAATGTATAGGATAGTACAAACAAAATCCATATGGAAATAATGTCCTTATAGTTTTTAAATTGCTCAAGCCACATATTTTGTAGGAGCCATAAGGGCTATCCTTTCTATACATTTGATTGAAAAAGAACAAATATATTTGCTATCTTTTAAAAAATAATGCGAGACAGAAGTTGAAAAGAAGAATAAAATGGATTTGGCTTCGTGTGTGTTTCCTCCTCAAGTTGAGATGGTTGCGGTTTTGATCGTTTATAATCATCATGTGGGCTCCTCACTTGTGCTTTCGTTTTAAGATTTCGTGGTTCCTTTTGTTATAATCATAGCCACATGATTACAATATTTTAAGTTTTAAACCCCATTATGTGTTAAGTTTAAGAAACTCGAGATTGCGAGAGATCGAATCATGACTTGTCAAGAAACAACCTAAAGAGACGTGTAAGAGGCTTTCTTGTATTGCACTCATGTTATAAGGCTCGGGCAACTTTAAGAGATTGAGAGATTTAGCTTGATTGATTATCTATTCATTAGTCTAATAGTTGAAATTTAGAAGAGAAAATAATTTACCAATTCATTGGGCCTTGAAATATATTTGAGGATATATGTAGTAGCTTTAGAGGGAGATAATTCAATGATATAGCTAAAGACATATAATTGTTTTGGATCTGTTCAAACTATAATTTGATGGTAAGGAGTCAGTAAATAGTAGCTTCCCAAATGGTGGTTCCATCACAAGAACAGAGCTTTTTGTAATCCTCTCCTACTCCAGCACTTCTAGCAACTACAGCGGCAGTAATCCCCTGTAACGACTTATCTTGTGTTTCATACACCACAACGGCTCGTCCAATCAAGTCATTTACTTTCATCTTCTCTTTATTTACCGTATACAACGCTTCTCCATTTTGGTCTGCCTCTAGTGTTCCTAAGTCGCCTGGTAGCTGTATAACCAAATCATTTACTTTCTTTTTTTTGTACCGGGTTTGGATTGGTTCGGTTTAACCTAATGGTTTGAGCAGGAAACTAACTAACCTCTGTGGCGGTTTGGTCTTGTTGTAACGGATTGTATATCTGTCCTGTAGAAGCTGCTCCTTTTGTGAGATCTCCAAACTCATTGATACACCAACTGTGTTTTCCTGGAGACAACCCACCAAAACTGGCTTCGATTCTTACCAATTCTGTAGAAACTTGAACGAACCGAACCACTCCGAAGATGTTTGGGCCTTTGAATTCTGATACTGCAGCTGGAACTAAGAAAATATGCAATCTCAACAAAATCAATGTGAAAACCGAAAAGAACGAAGGTTTAAAAAGCACATACCTTGAGGGATACCTTGGCCAATTAAGCAAGCTTTTCGACCCGTTTGTTCCAAAGCTGTGATCATTTGATCAGATGGTTGGACAGACGCCATGGGAGAGCTAGTAAAGCTTCTCGCGTATCCCAAATGAAGTGGAGGCGAAGAAGATCGGCGAAAAAATGCAAAGGGTAGAGGCTGAGATTTGGTAGAGGAATGAGAGAGTGAAAACGCCACCGGAGTCGCAGACGCAGCGGTGGCTGTAGCAGCAGCTCCTGGAGTCGTTGCCACTGACCTCAGAAATGACACCATTCCCTTATGTTGAACTCGTACTTTATTTTTATTACATATGGCTTGTGTCAAGTTTTACTACTGATAGTACAGATTGTACATCTTTTTTATGTAACCAATCATTAAGTTAATACAAAATGATATTACATTACACTTTGCAACCAAGTAGTACAATGGTTCTAATTGGTTGCTATACTGGTAGTACAGATGGTACATCTTTTAGTACAAAAGTTGATATTACAAAATAAGAACATTACCAAAAAAGGAAGTACACCTTGTAACCATTAAAATGAGCAGTACAAGTGATGGTACAAAAGAAATTGCTTGTATATATAGAATAATGATGTAGTACAGATTTTTTGATGGTACAAAAGATGAGTATATAGAAACAAATACCAAACCAACTGGTATTGAAGACAAAAGTATAAATAATACTAATAGAAAATGATAGTACAAAATGAGGATTGTAATAGTATAATAAAAATACCAAAAATTTCAATAAGAAAAAAAATCAAAAATTAACACTTACTTTAAACGAAGAAATTATATTTTTCTAAAAATAATCTATCATATTTTACCCTCAAAAAGTTAAATTACCAACACATTTAACTAATAAGATGTATAATAAAAATAAAATTACAAGTTTTCAAAAATAAAATAAAAACTTCAAATTCGATAATTTTTATTTTTGGAAACCAATAATAGTAATTCTAACTGAAAATATAGAAAATAATTAAATTTATCGAATACATCACATAAGAGACACAAATTAAAATAAGAACACAAATTAAAGATTAACTAACATATCAGCTATTTGGTTTTGGACAATAGCCATATGTGGTTGTTGAGTTTGGGTGTGTTTAACTTTCTGATGTGTTATCATTGAAATCACAATATAAGATATTTAAGCGTCAGGTGAAATTATGAATATTTATGGTAATAAAATTTATTTATTGGGTGTTTCAAATATATATTTTGGTTATTATTTTACGATCCTTAATATTTTTTCAAATTTCAAAAGTTCGCTTAATAACGTAATGAAGTGTTTCATGTCATCTTGACACTATCCTAAATGACATCCGCAATTTCACTTTGATTTCTCCAAAGAGCCAGATAACTTGTTAAATTGGTATATCCAAAATCAATAAGGTAGTATTCACCACTATGAGGTTTTGAAAATGTTTAACTGGTTTATGGTGTTATTGTCAAAACCCTATAGTCATAAACAGAACCGTGCTCTGTTCCATATGCATGAAAAAGCTAGTATAAATTATATATTGCTATAATTTTTAGGGAAGTTATTGAGAGATTGATCAGTGTAGAGTTTGGAGATTCTAAAAATTTATAGATTTAAAAATTTACATGAATTATATTTTAAATGTATTTTATTATAAAAAACCAGTAAAAAACTATATATTAAAACTAAAATAAAAATATGAAAATTGGAATTTGACACATTATTTGGATTTTCTGAAGTTGCAGTGGATCTTTATCAAAATATTTACAACAAAATCTAACAAAAAATTTTTTGGGAATTTTAATTATTACATAAATTTTAAGAATCTCATGCATATACATGATATTTTGAAAATTATATTTTATGAGTAAAAATGAAGAGAATTTATCATCCAATAACATTATATATGTTTTTATTAGATAAATACTCATAAGTTAAAATAGTTAATTTTTGAATAATAAGGGATTTTGAATAGAATCTTAAAATTTTCAAACCAACAACAATAGATTTTACATTTTAAAAATCTATGAACCAATAAAAATAGAATTTAAAAATTAATAAAAATATTGAAAAATCATTTACCAGTAACCCCTTAGACTCAAGTGATTTATTTCTTAATTTAAATAGACACAGCACTACTAGTTTATAATGTAGAATTAGTGGGGGCAAGTTTAAAATCAGTTTGGTTCACTATATCAAATTGTTTCATAATTTCGGTTGGAATTGGGCACCATAATCAGTTTAGATATGAATTAAAAAAAAAAATTACCATAGTAAAACCATGGTAATGATCATTACCATAGTAAAATCGTCGGAATGATCATTTAATATCATTAATTTATCAAAATCTCTATGTGCAAGAATATGAAAATGGATATGCAACTAAGGGACCCCTTTAACAAAATGTCAGACCTAATCCTGACCCTTACTTATTATATTTAATATATTAAATACACATTATAAAACCTTTACTGCACTAACAATTATTGCAAACCACTCAATGGTTTTTTCAGTGTCCACGTTATCATACTGCAGTTACACTCCCTAATTATTGGGCGTTACATCAATATATCAAATACAAAAAAAAAATATGTCTTAATCACCTTTTCACTACATTTTATTAAAATTTAAATATGAATTAAGTATTTTTCAATCTCCATTTTACTCAAAAATAAAAAGAGATATAACAAACAAAATAACAATAGCTAGTGAATAGAACAGTTTTGAGACACAATTGTTTAGGTATTCTGTTTTGATGATTTTAGTGGAATTGTTGGGAATTTGGGATGTATAATATTGGTGGAATATTGGGGTTAGCTTAGAATTTGTGTTCGTCTTTCGTTATTGATGTGCGATCTCCCATATTGATTATCTTGTGCAAAGAGAATGATCTTACTGATCTTCGATTGGGATAACTTGAGAATTTCTTTCTGAATACTATGTAATGCCTAAATTAGTCACATTCTACTGAAAATAATGTATTTAGAAAATGCCTAAAACCTCTCTAAGGATTGGAGTTCCAATTTGCCGTATGTGTTTGGTAAGATTTGGGTTAAAAACTATCTTTTTGCCATATTTTATGGATTCTTGCATAAATGTTTTGAAGAAATTATTTACTTTCACTTCGTTCGAAGATTTATCTCTCTTTCTAGAGGTTTTCCTTCTCTTCGGCAGGAAATGGTCGATAATCTATCTCATAATTTCATTGTTTTTTTCTTTCTAATCCGATCCATCTTTCATTATTAGATAGGATTAACAGTCAAACTTGAGTACGTGAAAATGCCTAATTTAGGTTTATGAAAATTTTGCAGCGTGACCAATCCATCCATGTCAGTATTTACGTGTTGTATCGCCCCTACATTTATAATAAGCTCAAGAGGAAAATTTTTAAATACATATTGTTTCATCCAACATACAGGTTTTAGAAATTATAATATTAATAATAATTGACGTAAATGTTTGGTCCAAGAAAAGAAATACAGTAAATGTTTGGTTCATGCTGCAAGAGTAATATTCAGATCTGAAATCTAAACTCTAGCTGTCAAGTCATTTCCCGACCAAAAGAGTTTTCAAATCTGTATATATGAATATTTTTTTTAGAAAAATTTTCGTTTCAAGATTTTTTCACAGAAATTAATAAACATTTCAAATTTTATATCATTTGATTTTTAAGATTTTTATTTTGAAAAACAAAATGATCAAGAGAAGTGTCAAATAAATCTTGTAAGATGAGCAGAATCTAAATTATAATAAAATCAATTTACATATCAAATTTTTCTATTATTTTCATAGTCTTATTTTTACTAAAATTAGTATTTATAAAACGTTTTTATGTTTTATGTTTCGAATCTTTTCATAAATTTATGATATTTAAATTATCTAAATTAGTATTAGATAGATCTATTATATTTGTAGATATCATATAATTTCGCATAGAAATTTATTATTTATTATCATAGTATCTATTTATATGAAGCAAAATTCTAAAACCTAAAATATCTTTCACCAGTAAACTTAGGGAGTACTGAATTATTGTAGAACAGGAGTTAATCCGAGTTGAAAATCTGGGTTGTATAATTCAAGCACATTTAAAACATATGTTCCCATCCCCTTTTGACGTGATTATTCAATAGCCACTAAATGAACAGCCCTAAGGTTTATTTAATACTAATATTATCAACATTTAATCCCAACTACTCATATTTAATAATATGGAGATTTTAATGAAAGTTAAATGATCAATCACTAACCTGTCATCACATCTGTCTTATTAAAGGGGAAGATAAAAGTTCTTGGAGCGAAGTATAAAGAGACTCACAAGTAAGGAAGTCACGACACTACTACAAATATCAAACCAGAAAGTACTCATAACTTCTAAATTCTAAGATTATATTTTCACCAAGAAAAGATGGATTTTATGCCTTCAATGTTCGCGCCTGATTTAACTGACGAAGATGGATTACTATTTTCTGATTCTTTTGTTCTTTCGCCGTTAATATCATGCCAAAACCATGATGTTTACAATCCAATCGCAGACAAAAATGGTGTGAGCAATAAGAAACGAAGTTTGTGTCATATATATGGCGAAATTGAAGCCAACAAAGGGGATAAAGATCGAGAAAGCAAGAAGATGAGACACAGAGACATTGAAAGGCAAAGAAGATTAGAAGTTTCATCTCTCTTCAAAAGTCTTAGATCTCTCTTGCCATTTCAGTATATCCAGGTAGCTATCTAAAAGATGTTTTTTTCTGATTATCTTAATAACAATTTTCTTTTATATATATATATATATATTACTTACATATAGGGCCCAACTATATATGTATATATCTTAATTTTGTAAAATTATACTGACAATTCATTCAATTATAAATTTATACATACTTAAATCCTTTACCTACATTAATTATATTCGTATAAGCTTTTGACACTAGTGCAATTTTAGTATCTTTTAGTATTTACATATTTTTATAAGTTAGCTGGTAGTTCAAAATAAAAATTAAATGGAGTTTATGTATATCCAGCTAAAGTTAATTTACTTATTTGGATCCGACATTAACGAAACATCCTCTCCAACTGATTAATCTTTGTTTTTATTCTCAACACTACTTAATTTAACTAAACTCTTAAACCAGATAATTACAATTTATTGTACAAATGACCATATCGTTTAATACGCAGGGTAAACGCTCGACAGCAGATCACGTTTCTCAAGCTGTTAACTACATCAAAGACTTACAAAACAAAATCAAAGAACTCAACGAAAAGAAAAATCGGTTTAAAAACTCCATACCGGGCACAGTTACGGCTCAACCAACTACGGAGGAATGCACTAGTAGTTTATCATCATCATCATTGTCAACATCATTATCGAGATGCTCCTGTGTAGATGACAAACACATTATGGTTATGGTCATGCCTTGTTTTGTCGGTATTGAGATCATCGTAAGTTGCTGTCTCGGACGAAGCAAGTCTTGTCTCTCGAGTGTTCTTCAAATCTTGGCTCAAGAAGAAAGGCTTAGTGTAGTTAGTTGCCTCTCAACTAGGCTGCAACAGAGATTGATACATACCATTGTTTCTCAGGTAAAATTATTACTAAAGTTATCATATATAGTTTCTAACATCATTTTACTTCTACCACAATTTTATTTGCTTCACAAATTATAAAATTTCAGTCTTTTTAAAACCATTTATGTGTAATTAAAATCAGTATTGAATAATTTTTTTTTCAACATTGTGAGTATTGAATAATTTAAACTTTAACTATTAGCTTCTTTTTTTGAGAACCAGTTACTTTAAAAAAAAAAAAAATTGGCCATATATTGGTGTTGATTTCCAGAAAACAAAATTGCTAGATTTTTCTCCTTAGATCTTCAATGAAAAGAACATATAATTTCCTATATCTCTTATAATATCTTTAATCCAACATTTATTATTAAATTACTCATGGTATAATAATAATATTAGTCACTAGTGAAACTCATTGATCTATGACACATAATTCTTGACTCATATTACATATTACTTCTTGTGTATAAAAACTAATATCAAATATATCGTGGTTTTCACATCAGGTCGGCAATGGAATAAAGATCAATATTTCGGAGCTTAAAGATAAAATAGTAAATATGTAACCAAAAAGGAATGTGTGGCCAAACTTTATAATATATATTTTATTTGTGTTGTTAGCTACTAAGATCATGTTATTTTAGTGTTACGGTATATTTGTTTAGTGCCTAGAGTGAATATTTTTTCAGAACACTTTGTTTTGTTTTAAAAGTTTTGTGTTATTGATACTGATTTGAAATAGATTACATCATAAAAAAAGACTTGACAGATAATTTAAAGAGAATTTAACGATATTTTATATCCCAATTTAGTGAGTATGGACTTCTGTAATGACACATTGAAGATATCAAAATGGATTTGTCTCAAATCTTAAAGGCCAACAAAAGACATTTTGGTATCATAATAGCAGACAATTTTCTATTACTTTACTTTTAACAACATCATGACAATAGTGTTCATATTTTAGATTGATTACTTTTTATTGCCTTTGTTTATTTTGTTTTGGAAGATTTGGTAAAACCCGCTAAGCACCGTCAGACAAATTTATACTGCAAAACGTAAATTAGATAAACAAAATTGATTGAAACTAAGCCAAGCAAAAGAATCAGAAAGTCCCATTTTTTCTTTGAGCAAAAAAGGTCCCATAAAAACCAAAACATCAACTGAATAGACTAAATCTTGTTCTTTTTTACGTTTCCACAAAACATCCTAACACACCATACAAATTTTACACTAGTAAGAGTAACACGTTTTGAGGATGGAAAAATTACCAGATATGAAAAGGATGCTATACAAACATTGAAGAAAACCAAATTCTGCTCAGATTGAAAAGAAGTATTACAAAAATGAAGATAAATTATAGATATATCTAAAATAAATAATTATAATTGCCAAAATGATAAGATACAACTGTTTTTTTAGTATTCATCTGTTATATTACTAAATTTTCATTAGACATATTTAAATTTATTAAGGTTTCATTAAGAATAATTATGAAATTAATATTATATTAACTTACAAACTATATACTAATATAACATATTTCCAAAAACCTGAAATCATGGGTCCATTTTTTTAAATAATTTTTATTTTCAATTTAATATAAATTATGTGAAAAAATAAATGATTAGCAACATATAAATAATTTTGTAAAAATAGAGAACTCCATATTTTTTTTATAGGTTACCTGGTCATAAATATTTTATTTGATATAAAGTATATTTAATTAGTGTTTAATCTATTTCAGTTTTCACAAAATTTGAAATTACATTCATTTAAAATAAATAGTTTTATAAAATAAAATATTAAAATATATAATATATTAAAAGGAAATATAGATATATATATATATATTAAAATGCATAGTCATATCATATCTTCATACTAAAAAATATATATAAATTATATAATAAAATCATCTATACCAAAATAAAACTACCAATACATTTTTAATTTTAATTCGACTTCTAAAAATTAAAAAATATTAGAATAAAAAAAATTAAAATTGTTTTTGTCTTGGGAGTGGGTGACAATTTATATAATACATCTATTTTAACCCAAAAAAAATTAAGACATATTTATATACAATTTTCCCAAAAAAAATAAAAATCAGAAAAATTAAAAAATTTCAAATAAGTTAAAAATTAGAAAGTACAAACAAAAATATATTTTATATTACATTAAATTTTTTTCCAAAAAAAAAATAATCCCACTCTTTAAAAACGCGGATCAAAATCTAATTTGAAATTACAATAGCTTGAAGGGTAAACTAGATGACATATCTACGTTATAAACTTTCTAAGATGAGAAAAAATGCTCATCTTCTATACATCGTTCAAGCTTGACAGGTAAATTATGGATCAATCAAACGCAACATGAGAGACAAGAGGTTACAAGAACACCATAAAATTTTGTGCTATCAACTTTTTTGATTATAAAAGACAAAAATAGTAACTTTTCTGCCAATTTTTTTATATTATTCATCGTGAAACTAGAAAATAAAATTGCATATATTTATTTTAAAATTTTGATATGAAAGTTAGATTGATATTTCAACATCTATTTGCTTTATATTTGATTTTAAGTTCCATCTTATTTCAAATATTAGAAATTAATTTTTTTTTTAAATACGATGATGGTTTTTTCATTAATTATCTCGATGAAATATCATCGTGAAAATTATTGCTGAGTACGTTGATCAGATCAATTTAGTATCAAACTTTCGTGGTTGAATCGTATACACATCTTACATCACTGTAGCTTGCAAAAGTGTATTGTTAACCTACAGTTGCTGAAAGGGTACCAGCCGGAAAGAGCAACCCCTAAGACAAGCCGAATTAGTAGCGATCTTGACAATAAGACCTAAACATGTCTTTCTAGTCAATGTCGGTTCTATGTTGAAATTATATATTATCCATATACTAACCCATTTGTTATAATTTGACTTAAACAGAAGAAAAAAAATGAAATAGAAAACATTTAAAAGTAAAACTAACTAAAATTATCAGAATGTTAAGGGAGGCGCAGACCAAAACAATCATGAACGCACGTGTATTACTTACTTGTTCATATTCTTCTTTTATTAGTGTGTCTCACGTTGACACGAATTGTTTTTGCCTTTCATTTTAGCAAAAGAAATTAGTAAGCCATTGTATTCATTATATATGTGAGATCTTACGCAATCATAAGACTTGGCTTGTCAGAGAGAAAACAGAAGTACGTAGATGCCCTCGAGAAAAAAAAAAAAAAAAACAAATGGATCAAAGTTTGTACCGCAAGTGCTTGGTTATTTTGTCGGTAATGACGATGACCGGAATATCGACTGCGGTATATGCCGGCAGCCCGTGGCGTCAGGCCTCAGCCACCTTCTACGGCGATGAAACCGCCCGTGACTCCATGGGTAAAAACCAAACAATCCATGGGTTTTCGGTTGCTATAATACGTTCGATCTATCTCAAAATTTTCACAATTGGTTGGATTGGCAATTTGAAAACACAATTTAAGTGATTATATACATATCAAAGCCCTGCCAAAGTTTTTCATATGCATTACAAAATCAATCTAATACCAATATGGTAATAAATGTTTTTCTGAACATCGAAATTTTATTAAGGCTAAGGCCCATGGCATTATAAATAAAAGGCTATTATAAACCCACTTGAAGCTAAAATTGACATTTAAATTAGGAAAAAATATTAAAAATATTCTTATTACTAATCTTTTTATTCACTCATTCATGTAGCTCAAACTAATAGTTGTTTCGATTGGCCTAAGTGTTTTTCTCAAAACCACCAAAAGAAATACACTACAAGAAAACAAGCCGGAAACTGACAGATTTTCCGACGGACAAAGTTCTGTCGGAAATTTCCGACGGATTTCTGACGGAAAATGCACATAAGCAATTTCCGTCGGAAATAAAATCCGTCGGTAATCCGTAGGAAAGTTTCCGACGGATTACCGACGAATGTATTCGTCGGTATATTTCCGACGGGTTACCGACGGAATGTAGCCGTTGAATATTACCGTTTAAATATATATGTTACATGACCGTTTAAATATATCCGTTAAATCCGTCGGAAATCCGTCGGAATACGTCGAAATTTCCTTATAAAACACATCCTTCCTCTCATTTATAATCACAATAACAAAGTTTTGTAGGTTTGGGTTCAATCGAATATTCTCTTGAGGTGGACCTTGTTGTTGACTTCACCGTACACACGGATGATCAGGTGTTTGACGATTCAGAGGAAGATTTGGAGGAATTCGAGGAAGCTTCCGATTCAGGAGACTCAGATTACTCATCATCGGACGATTCAGAGTAGTAGTTTGTTTGTAATGTAAATGACTTTTTTTTTTTTCAACACT
This sequence comes from Streptanthus diversifolius, assembly GCA_039880935.1. Classification (NCBI taxonomy): domain Eukaryota; kingdom Viridiplantae; phylum Streptophyta; class Magnoliopsida; order Brassicales; family Brassicaceae; genus Streptanthus; species Streptanthus diversifolius. The sequence goes on from JAXGFM010000012.1 coordinate 24,892,038, forward strand.
TGATATTTGTGCACAATTGATATATTTATTATATTTGTCAAAAAAATTTTATGTTTTTGTTAATATTATATCTTCAATGTTGAACTTACATGTGTATTTACATGTATATGATCTATATATATTAGATTTTAAGATTAAAATTTATGAAAAATAAGGTGTTTAAAAGAATTTGAAAATTTTTGAAAGAATTGGAGTGTTTATGTAAGACGTACGGATTTTTGTATATTTCGTATATTGAATTTTACAATTTCCCACGGATTAATTTTTTTAAAATCCGTCGGAAATCCGTGGGAAATTTCCCACGGATTTCCGACGGATTCTGAATTTTTTATAATCCGTCGGAAATCCGTGGGAAATTTCCCACGGATTTCAGACGGATTAAAATTTTTTAATTCTGTCGGAAATCCGTGGGAAATTTCCCACGGATTTCCGACGGATTCTGAAATTTTTAGGGTTTTCGACACGCGGTCAAATGCGCCGCGTCTCAAAAAAATTAATTAGGATTTCCTACGGATTTCCGACGGAATTTCCGTCGGACATCCCATTAATTCAAGAAATGCGAAATATCTTCCCCATTTCTTCTCCTTCTCTCCCGCACAAAGTTTTTTCCTCCTCTCCCTCTCCGGCGAATCTCCGGCGTGTCCTCCTCTCCCTCTCCGGCGAGTCCTCTTCCTCCTCTCTTCCTCTCCGGTATGTACTCCACCTCTTCTCTCCTCTCTTCTCTTCCTCTCCGCGTGATTTTTATGATTTCTTCTCCTTTTGTAGATCTCTCTCTCCGCCAGCCACCTTTCTCACCGCCGGCCACCACTTGTCACCGCCGGCCACCTCTTCTCACCGCCGGTCATATCCTCTCCTCCACCAATGTGAGTTTTTTTTTTTTTTTTTGATTTATGATTTTAATTTTAGATTTAAAGATATAGAATTATAGATTTTATATTTTAGAATTTTAGAATTTAGTAATTAGAATTTCAGATTTTTAGGAATTATTAATTTAGATTTTAGGAATTATAATTTTAGATTTTAGGAATTACAAATTAGATTTTAGATTTTTAGAAATTAGATTTTAGGATTTTTATAATTTTACATTTTAGAAATTACAAATTAGATTTTAGATTTTTAGAAATTAGATTTTAGGATTTTTATAATGTCCGTACCCGAGGTACAAGGACATGCCGAAAGAAGAGAAGGACACATGGCACCGAACTTTCGCGGTAAAAATCTTTTATATTTAATTATGTCAATTTTATTTTTATATAATAATATTATTATTATTGGTTATGCAGCAAGACTTCACATGGGAACCATCCCTCACAGCACATGTACTTGCCCAATTTGACAAGTATGCCGCGCGCTCGTATTCCATCCACATGTACGAGTGGAAGCAGCATTGGATTCTCGGCAAAGATAAGCCGAAGGACCTTGAGGACGACGTGTGGCAGGGATTCTGCAACTATTGGGCGAACCCAAACACGAAGAAGCTCTCCGAGACAAACTCGAAGAACCGGAAGAGCGACCGAGGTGGAAAGGGAATCTACGTTCATAACGGCGGTGCGAAAACCGTCGAACGAGAAGCAATGGAAATGGTAAGTTTAATTTTAATAAACATAATTATATTTATGTTTATTATTATTTATTAACAATATTTCACAGGCGCAAAGAGAAGGCGTGGCTCCCGACTATCTCCGCGTGATCGAACAAAGACACACCAACAAAAAAACTGGTGTGATCCAGGATCAGGGCATGCGTGAGGTAGTCGAGAAAAGCAAGAAGAAGAAGGAGGATCGACAGCAAGAAGTTGGACTCTCGCAGCTTAATCTCGATGGGTCTTCCTCGTCGAATGAGCTACCCCGGGAAGAGATCAACGAGATTGTTCTCAGTGTAAGTTTTCACAACTGGAACTTGTATTCAATAAATTTTTTTATAAGATCATAACTAACAACATTTTTTTTTCGTAGGAAACTCGGAAAGTCAAAGGACGGTTCGTTGGGTTAGGCGGACTTCCGACTCAGGAATCGTCTTCTGCTACTCCGCTGTTTACGCCGCTCAGGTACAGAGATGAGATCCAAAAGCTATCACAGACGGTCAGAGAGCGTGATGCGGAGGTCGAGGACCTGAAGTCCGCATACACCACAACTCAAGAAGAGCTCGCCTCCACCAAGTCTCAGCTCTCTTCGTTGCAGCAAACAATGAAGGCGGCATTTCCGCATCTTTTTCCTCCGGATGACTAGTTTTTTTTTTATTGTAATTTGAATAATATTTTATTTATAATAAATTTCATTTTCAAAATTTAAATTCATTTGATTTTAAATTTATTTACAAATTTTAATTTAATAATAAAAAATAATTTTTCCAAAAAAATGTTTACAAATTCTGTCGGAAATACGTCGGTAACAATCCGTCGGAAATCCGTCGGTAAAAGCACCGTCGGAAATCCTTCGGTAAAAGTCCGTCGGAAATCCGTCGGTAATAACACCGTCGGAAATCCGTCGGTAACACCACCGTCAAAAATCCGTCGGAAACGTTGCTGTCGGAAATTCCGTCGGAAAGTATTTCCGTCGGAATTCCGTCGGAAATTTTCGACAATTTTCCGGCGGCCATATCCGTCGAAAATGTCCGACGGATTTTCGACGGATATTAATTTCCGACGAACTGTAACCGACGGAATAAATCCGTCGGAAATCCGTCAGAACAAAGATTTTCTGACAGATTTCCGACGGATTTTTCCGTCAGATTCCGCTTGTATTCTTGTAGTGATAATTGGTTAAGAACTGTGGTTTGTGCTCGTGTAGTCGAACGACAAAAAACAAGCATCGTTCTTCTGAATAAGTAAACATATATATATATATGGTCAATTAAACCATGCATATATATGTCAATACGCATTGAACTTGATCGTCCGTTTTTGGTGATAGCACAGCCCAAATCAGTCTAGAATGAACGTAAGCTAGGGTTATATGTACTCTTGTTTTCTCTTTTCCTATTGTAAATTACGTAAACAACATATATACAGAGTGGCATGCAAAAGGACTGGAGGAATAAGGTTCAAATTTGAAGGAAATGGATATTGGCTTCTTGTGTACGTTATGAACGTAGGTGGTGCTGGTGACGTCAAGACCATGGCCGTTAAAGGTAGCCGCACCAACTGGATCGACATGAGCCACAACTGGGGAGCTTCCTACCAAGCTTTCTCTTCTCTCTACGGCCAAATCTCTCTCGTTCCGAGTCACCTCTTACACCACTCGTCAGACCATCTACGCTTGGAATGCTGCTCCGGCTAGCTGGAGTGCCGGCCAAACCTACGAAAGCAATGCTAATTTCAGCTGATTCGATTGAAAAAGGGGTGAAAAATGTTATGTCAAGTAACGGTTCTAACCTTTGTTCATGAGGCAGATCGATCTAGAGGCTATCTTATTTTAATAACTCGGTTTTGATTATATATTTAGTGCTAATTAATTATTGTGTATTTTATTTTGTTCATCATTGGATATCTCGTTAATTGGCTTCAACGACACAAATTGTTGAACTTTTCGTGTTTAATTTTTGTTTTTCGTTTTACTTTAGAGTTGATGGGATCTAATTGATATCTCTTTTCATTGACAACGTACAAGACTAGCTAATTCCTGAGTTATCTATCAAGATGACGGCACGATCAAATTCTTTTTTTTTTTTTTGCGGATATATGTGAACTTTTACTACGTGCTTAATCTATAGTATCACTTAAAATTAATCTTCATCTTTTATTAATCTACTTAATTACTCTCATCGTACCCCATGAATATATAATTGTACCGAAGTGACTAAAATATACTTTGACGAATGTTTAGTCACCCACAAAATTAATATATACACTTACGTGTGTATGTTTTCTTTTCTCACTTCAAAAAGATTTTTTTTTATTTAATATGTAGACGTACACTTTACTCAATTCAATCTCACGCCGCCTTTAATATCCAAAAAAAAAATCATACAAACATACACATATATATACATAAAGATATCTTTACATATATAAAAAAAACCTTTCCCTTCAATCTAAAGCCTTCATCGAGCTAAAGAAAATTTCATATCTGATGATCAATAAAATTAATGTCTTCCTCTTCACATCTTCTTGTCTTTTCCTCTCAACAACAACAAACGAAAAGAATAACTCAATCAATATCGAAAATGGCAACAACAACAACATTCTATCTTCACTCTCTTCCACTAATAATATTCATATTATTTTTGAGAATGAGGAATACGATCTGAAAGAAAAGAACAAAAAAAAAGACAATAAGGAATATATGATGCAGAAGTGATCCAATAGAGTCCAAACTGAAAATATTATTCGGCCCATCTAGTAAATTACCGATGAATATTGTGTAACATTAATGTTATCTCCAGTTTTTACTTTGGTAATGGTTGCATTATATAAGTTGACAAGTAGTTGTCATAGGAATGGGACCACAAGACTGTTTCAGATGTGAGATGTCTTAAATCTTAGGCTTAAGAAAACGACAATACTGTCCCAATTTTTTATTGAGTTCGACCAACTATCAGACGAATATTTTGATTTCATTGCGTCAAACAAAAGGTATTTTGTAAACAACTACACACAAATGGTGAAAGGAAAATAAGTTTTTTCTTATTGGTGAAGGCGTGTATCTTTCTCTTTCTGTTTAATTAAATGCAAAAATCCTTCTTTTTGTTGATCTTTTGCTTTCTTTTACTTTTCTGTTTTTACTCATAAATATTATGCTATTGCAGTTTAACTCCATTAAATTTTTTATGTTTTTAAAACAAAATTTCCCCAGGTTTCCACATTGAGAATAATATATAAAGAATTAATGAATTTAAATTGATTTTTAATTTCAGTGTATGAAACATCTTGGATATATTGTTACCAATTTTAAAATTATAATAGTGACATTACTAAGTGAATCAGTATTTAGGTTAGATAAACCATGTTAATATTACTAAACTGAATATTGCTAATATATTCGATTAATTTTGGATACCAACAAACCGCTTCATAAAAAAAACTATACAAATTTATCATAGATACACACTTGAATCAAAATTCAAATGATACAATGGTTTACAGCATAACATATATTGATTATATAGAGTTCAATTTGGTTGTGTTCATATATTTTTATCATTGCATTGTCCAAATATATCACCATATTAATACTTCAATATTACCTTAAAATTACTATTACACGTGCAATTTCCATTTTCTAGAAAAAAATTATATAATAATCGCTTTTTTAAGAAGTCAATGTTTCACCGACCAAGCAAATTAAAAGCACTATGTATCTGCAATTTAGTAATTTTCTCATTTCTTGGAGAAATAATATTTTGACTTTCTCACCGTCCAAATATATATATATATATATATAAAAAAAAAGAAATATTTTTCATTTGTTCATTCCATCAGGTTTCTAAGTTTCAAACCAGACTCGATAAAACGAAATTAGAATACTACTACTATGTTTGGTTCCACAATATGCTGATAGTCCTTGACGTAAAGTTATGAAAAAGTACACGTTAATAACGTTCTTTAAAAAACTATACTTACGCATATAAATATGTATATGTATATAAATGTAAAATGAACACACATCTCTTTCTTTAACCGAAACTAAAAACAAATCGTTTTTTTTTCTTCTTGTCTTTGTCTTGACAATGGTTTGAGACCTAATAAGTGATTCAACAGCTTGAACTTAAAAATTAGTTGAAACTTATGAAAAATATGAGATATAGAAAATATATTCCTACCTTTAAACGACAGGACCGGTAGACACACCTAATCCTCTTACAACCACTGAACCAATGACACCAAATTAGTAGAGTACTATTCAAGAGAACATATATAATTATTTACTCATCCAGTGGCCTGGTCACTTCTGATACAGCTTTAATGCACCATTTCTTAGTCATGTAACCTTTAAACAGTAGTCTATTTCTGAATTAAGAAAATTTAATTGCAGTATTTTTTTTTTCCGAGGTCTCTCTACACATTTATATAAATTAGTTAGGGATCCCAATTTATTGACTTATTTATTTTTCTTATCAGTTCTCTCTTTTGAATTAAGGAAATATTCGAATATTTGGGTTTCACATGCTAAAAATGATTATCTACTTATAAAAAAATAAACAACAGAATTTTTTTATCTCATTATTTTTAACTCATCATTCTTCTTAAATTTTATTTATTAATTTTTTTATAACTCTAATAAAATAATTTCAGACAAAATGAATAGGATTATTACAAAATAGATATTTCTAAATATTATTCTCTCTTATTCATTTCAAATCATGTTTAAAATTTTTTCACATTAAAAATAGCATAATTTCATATATTCTTTTATTTTATTTTGTCAACTTAGCCTAGTGGCTTTTAATTTTTTATTTTCTACACCAAAATCATCATTTATTATATAATTAAAATAATTAAACCAATAATCAAAAAAATTCAGAATACAAATGACAAAATGATATAGAATAAATTATTTTTTTATTGAAAGTATAAAACATCACTTAAAATAAAATAAAAATTTGAGTAGAACGTTATTTATTCTGAAACAAGAGAATATTAACTAACAATATTATTAGCAGAAGACGAAAATATTTTTCGTAATATATTGTTCTGAAGTATTGAACTTACAGATATACTAGTAGAATGTCATGCATTGTCAATATATTGGGACAAAAAAGTAAAATAAAAATAAAATAAGAGATGTTTACTTTTTCCTCTATCTCATAAATCCCATAAATTTTCAATAAAAATGTGAATAACACGAATGCTCTATTATATATGTATGACACCTTTAGTTATGTAAACTATGTATATTCTGTTTGGATTTACTGTTTTAATTAACGTTAATATAAACATGTGAATTTTTTTATATAAAATCGATACAAACTAATCATGATTAAGAACATTAATATGGTGTGGTCGGACCAGTCCTCTCGATCGGGTCAAAATTCAAAACATTGTTTTTTGTTTGGCTCCCCAAAACATTGTTATAAATAAATAATATTTTATATTTAGAAAAACAAATAGGTGAAAAAACAAATAAAGGGGAAAGATATCAGGACAGCTTTATATACGTTGATTTCTTCGGATCATTATCTCTCTCTCTTTATCTGTCTATGAGCTAACCGTACAAACAAAATCCGATTGAAGAGTTAGGGTTTTCAGGACAAAAACGTTGTCTCTTTCTCCGTCTTCGATCAAGAATATGCAAGAAGCGGCGTTAGGTATGACTGGAGGCACAGTAGTCGGAGGCGGAGACGGAGACGCAGTCGTGGTGGCGGAGCAGAATAGACAGATGAAAGGTGAGATAGCTACACATCCCATGTACGAGCAATTGTTGGCCGCACACGTGGCATGTCTAAGAGTAGCTACTCCGATCGATCAGCTTCCGATCATTGAAGCTCAGCTTTCTCACTCTCATCATCTTCTCCGATCTTATGCTTCGACCGCCGTTGGACTCTCGCATCATGATCGTCACGAGCTCGACAATTTCTTGGTACGTTGATTGTTGTACGTAGTACTTAGTTTATACTTTGATTACTTGTTTTTGGTTCATTGTTTTTTTTTTTTTTTGAAAGATTGATTTATAATATAATGGACCAACAATGAATATCGTTACAGAAATTTTTGATTATTCTTGTTTGAAAAATATGTTTCAAGAAAAAAAAAAATGTTTTTCCAATGATTTAGTGGTTTACTTTAACAGCAGTTTCGTGAATTTAGTGTGAAATCCAAAATGATGACTTTGTAAATTTTGATGGAATTTTTGTGTCGCCATAAGTTTTCTTAATAAATTGCTAGTGGACCAACTATGAGGCAAGTTATCAATTTATAATCTAATTAATCTTGTGGAATTATGTTTCAAAGAAATCATTTTTTCAATTATTTTGTGGTTAATTTCACAACATCAATTTAATCTGAAATGTGTGAATGATATTATAAAAAAAAAGACCTAAACTTTGACACTTTGTCAAGATCCATGGAAATTTATGTATCTTCGCAAAATTTCCACATATATTAGCTTTATGCGGTATCATGATTAGTTGCTAAAACTATGTAGAGTGAGGCAATGTAAAATGTCATATTTGTAATTAAATTGAATTTTCTATTTAAACTTTGATTATTCATGTTGGTTGAAGCCGGTGATTACTACTCCATACTAAATTTTGCAACTGCATTAGAGTGGAATTGATATCTCAACAATAGTTTTGGAAGTAATTTGCGATTATTAAAAAAAAAAATATTTTATATTTTAATTTATTAAACTTGGTAGAAAATATAACTATATAACTACAGAATGGTTCCAAGCGCTCAAAACACACCACACCAGATGCACAGATTTATGTGTGTATGCATATATATATATATGGAAATGTTGATTAAACTTAAATGAATTAAATGATTTACTAATATGTTGGTATAAATAATAATAAAATTGGAAACAGGCACAATATATAATGGTGTTGTGTAGCTTCAAAGAACAGCTGCAACAACACGTGAGAGTTCATGCCGTCGAAGCTGTGATGGCTTGCCGTGAAGTTGAGAACAACCTCCACTCTCTCACAGGTTTTTTCTCCTACGTTTTCTACTTATTTATGTAATTATCAATTTATCAAATATAACATTTTTAGTATTTATTTATTTTATATGGGGAACATTAAGAATACGACTTTTAATTACCATGTTTTTATCGTGAATATCTAATATATTTATATGACTTCATTAAATATTAGAAACCACATCCATATATATATAATCATTAATATTATGTTCTATTAAACCACACAGGATGTAGCGAATACCATATTAATTAAAATTAATCTTTAGTGGAAAAAAATAGACGAGTTTAGAAAAATAATTGAGTTAGGTATCTAAAGGTTCTTGCTGATCATACCAGATATGAACAACCGGTGAACATAAAACTTGTATACAATTAAATGTATGTGTTGGAAGATGACCATGAAGAATATAGCTTTCACAAATAAATATAAGATATGGGTATAATTAATTTGTGCGTAACTTTATATGATTATTCTAAAGATGTTAATGTTCCAAGAGACAATACCTCCAAAGCCTTGGAGATATGCAAAGGCGTTAGAATCATTTAACCTTTTTTCTTTAGAGGATAAAAATAAAGAGTACAAAACTTAAGTGTTGAAACGCAATTTTGTAACAGCCTGTCACATTTCCACGTAGATCGTCTATGGAGTTTTTTTTTCGCATGACAATCAAATTTTTCAACATGCGCAACTATCAAAATAATCAAATTTTAAATATAAACACACTTGTATTTACATATTCACGCATTGATGTGGCTTGTTTTAAGCTTTTAGTGCTTTTGGGCTTAATCCATCTAAATCTAGTAGTTGCACTGTTGGAATAACAATTTCGTTTAAACTTTCTATCATTCCCGTAGGAGCGACATTAGGAGAAGGGTCTGGTGCGACGATGTCCGAGGACGAGGACGATCTTCAGATGGATTTCTCATCGGATAATTCCGGCGTTGATTTTAACGGCGGACACGATATGACGGGATTTGGTCCACTGCTTCCGACTGAATCAGAAAGATCTCTTATGGAAAGAGTCAGACAAGAACTTAAACTTGAACTCAAACAGGTAAAACTAGATCATGTTATATATGAATCACAACAATAATATGTTTATGTTATTTTATTCATTTTTCTTCTTCTATTTAAATATTATTTTTTTCTTCTCAATAAGGGGTTTAAATCGAGAATCGAAGATGTAAGAGAAGAGATCATGAGGAAAAGAAGAGCTGGGAAATTGCCTGGAGACACAACCACTGTCTTGAAAAATTGGTGGCAGCAACATTGCAAGTGGCCTTACCCTACTGTGAGTACTTTCTTTTTATATTTGTACGAACCAACACATATATTTGGGTCCAATTCTTCGTTTGCGTTTGCATTTACGTTTACGTTTTCATGTAATAATATTGTAATTATTACAACATGAAACATCAAATGCAAATGTAAACGCAAAGAAACAATTGGGCTCAATATGGATTCACACTCAATGCATGCAGTCTTGTCTTCTTTTCCTTGTTAAAATCCTTAATTATTATATGCATCAACATAAGTAATTCCAAAGTAAACAAATATAGATTGAGAACAATAATGTAATTAACAATAACAAAGTATATAATGTTTAAAACGATGTGATTTGAACAGGAAGATGACAAGGCCAAATTGGTGGAGGAGACCGGATTACAGTTGAAGCAAATTAATAATTGGTTCATTAATCAACGCAAGAGGAATTGGCACAGCAACTCTCACTCCCTCACTTCCTTGAAGTCCAAGCGCAAACACTAATCTCTTCTTACTAATTAGTTACTACATTTTCATACTAGTTACATATATTGCTTTATCATGCATGATATATGAGGTTCATGTTATTTGGTAATGACGAGGTGTGATCATTAATATCATGTATTTACTTAGCTTATTACATCTCAACCACTAAATGATTTGTGCTTTGAGTGAGTACGTATTGTTACTAATTCATTTTGTTTTACTTTTTGCTGTGTACTCAAAAATATTTCTGTGATAACCAGACTAGTTAGTTGTGGACTATGCTTTTTGGGGTTCACTGGACTATAATCTGGAAATATTTAGGCATAGTTTGATCAGTTTAGAAATATATATAAATTCTGACAGTTGTAATATTTTTACCAATAATAAATATATAAACACCATTGTACAAATTTAAAGTTGGATAGTAACACAAAATATATGGCTAAATAGGGCAGTCAATTTGGGTTTAAAGTTCTTTATTTGAGTTATTTGTGTGACTAAATACTTCATATTTCCAAATGATTTTACGAAAATAATGATGCTTAGAAGGATATAAAAGAACTTTAAAAGTAAAAAAGTACCTCTCGGGTCGAGATTGAGATTTGGATCTTAGCAAAGACATTAAATTAGTCACATCACTTGTCCACTACGATTCAGAAAGAGGATCTGATCTGTTTATTAGTTTATATATAAAAAGTATACATAGCTCATGGGAGCATCTACTGAAATATTTATTTCGTATCTCATCTATATAAATATTATTATTTTAATTTAGTTTGATTGTGTTGTCAAATTTTAAAGTAAAAAAAAAAAAATTAATCCATTCATAACAAAACATGTCTCGCAAGTGTTTTTAATGGGTTCTCAACATCATCCATTTTATTCTCTTTGTCCTTATTTTATTAGTTTTCATTTATTTAATAATAATATATTATTTGAGATACCATCAACGGGGTTATGAGTTAGTCCAATTATATATACATAATTTAGGTTTAGCAGGAGTTATTGGTTTAAATATTTTAATATATTTATAAATTTGAATTAAATTTACTGTTATTGATTCCATATTTTTAAAATTTATGTTAAAATTATGTTAATTTTATGATTTATAAATCTTAACTTAAATACGTGTTATTCAATTATATAAAATTATTAATAGATTTGATTTTATAATGAATTTGCGTAGATTTGAATGGATTTCTTTGTTAAATATATAAATATAAAAATTCAAAAGACAAATCTCATATTTGTAAATAATTATTAAAATTCATATAATAGATTTAAAAATCAGTATATTTTGTTTATATTTATAAATTTCATAAAAAATTCTAAATCAATTAAAATACATCAATGAATGACACCCATTTACATTACACTAATTAGTTATTGACAAAAAGTTTTTTTTATAGAAATCTTTTTGACAAAAAGTTATACGAACTAATTAACTGAACAAGAGGTGATCCTATAATGGCTCGGGGTTTTGTACGTTGGGAGTTTTATATGCTTGATATGTCAAATGTTGGTTAAATCTTATATATATTTGGTTAAATCTCACTAGTTTCGGTGTCAAATCAATAACAAAGTTACAATAAATATAGAACCTTTTCAGTTACAAAAAATAGCATCATATACGGTAGAATGATGTATATGTAGTATCAATCTCGACCATATATGGTATTATTTTCTGAAATGGGAAAATTTTCTATATTTCTTCAAAGAGTACTATAGATCAATGGTTGCCAATTCATTGACGGATTCTATTTGCCAAGTTAGCGAGTTGCTCTCATACAAATCAAACGGTTTGGATAATTAATATGTTATTATTAATAGTTTTTTTAATAGTTATATCATATCCGGTAAGTGATCCATCATGGGTAAGGTGTAGGGATCGAACCCCGATTAAAAAATGATATTGAGAAATTCAGAGGTAGTGACTTACCAACTGCACTACTTAATCCCATCACCTAAAATGTTACCGGAGACTCAAACCTAGATAGAGGGACTCCCGCCCCCACTTACCACTGGACTACGAAATCTTTCGCTGTTACTATTAATAGTTTAAGTGTTAGCTAATAATTTTTGTTAAATATAATTTAAATTGTATTTTTAATTTAGAAAACATTTAAATATTTGAAATTGATGGTGTCAAGTGGACGGTTTTTAAAAATAGGAAAAAAAATTAGGTTAAAGATGGGTATGTTTAAAAAATGGGACGGAAAATATATTATTTGGCCAAAAAACATACGATGTAGTCAATCACCAACGCAATCACTAACACATGCAAAACTAGAAACACTTATTTAAGTAATGAAATGTATATGTGCAGTACAACAACTAAAAATGGTGTTGACATCTGATAATTCCAACATCGTGAAAATGATGTCCTGATCAGAGAAGTGGCCAATATTTATAATTTATTTAGATGAATTCAACATCATAAATAACTACAAATTTTTACGGATCTCATTCTATCTAGAGGAGTCGACCAAGAAAGCAGACAATCTAATACGTATACATCACTTTGGAACCAATATGTTTTTAGTTTTCTTATGATCATGTGTTGTCAAAAAAAAAAAAAAAAAATGGAAATTCAGATCTCCAATGTTTTTAGTTTTCTTATGATCATGTGTTGTCAAAAAAAAAAAAAAAAAAGGAAATTCAGATCTCCAATGAAGTGGAATCGCCTTTGTGCTAACAAACATTTTTTTCTCACGTGCCACCGCCTTCACGGATCCCAGTCTAAACTAAGGGACAGTAATAAACTATTCTAAAAAACAATCAACCACTACGAATATTATAACTTAAATGTAAATTTACTCCAGTAGCTGAAGATTTTTAATAACTATCTGTAACGCCCTCGTATTTACCATAAAAGAAACAATAACACCCTGATACAATATTTTTGGTCAGCATCACCCTAAAAAAGATGACTACACTATATGAGTCCAAAAATCGTAAGAGTTGTGCAAATATGGAAGACGAAGTCGTGAAACAACCGTTTAATCTCTGTGACGAAGCAGTGACCAAGACACATAATTTTGGTATTGTCAATGCGCTCATAATTTTATTATGTTAACATTTTTGTAATATATTTTTATAGGTTGATTTGGTCAAATTCGCATAAAAGTGTTATATATTAAACTTATCACTGAAAAGTCTCACACTACTTAACCCGAATTTGGAATACTTTTCAACTAATACTAAGGTTAAACAGATCAATTATTACCGAAATGCCAAATAAATTATTTGGACCGAAACTCAAATCCAAATTTCATATATAAATGTGAATTTTGTTTTGAGATTCAATCCCCGAGAAAATATTTAACAATTAACACATTGCCAAATTTCATCTATCATTTGATCATAGCTGTGTACGTTTACCTTAGAATTTATGAAATTGAGATTTATGGATTTATTAAAAATTTATATAATAAAGTCAGAACTTAATTATTTACAAAAAATCTAGACATCAAAGACAAAAAAAAAATGATTTTTATTGACTATAACTGATCAAATTTTATAAAAAGACTACCTACGTAATTTGTTTATTCGTAATTTGTTTACAAAAGAATTAAAGTTTTTGGAGAGAGTAGTCAATTCTGTGTTGAAAACTTTCTATCACATAGAGAAAGTTCTCAATGTTTTATTTGGTCTTTATATACCTTCTTATTTATAGATTTTCATAAATCGGTCCTTTTTCTTTTTTCTTTCTTTTTTCTTTTTTTCTAGGTTTTCCTTTTTTCCCAAATTTTTCTTATTGGACAAGTTGTTAAGATTTGGAGTGGACTGATTTTAATTTAGAAAAGACTATAAAAGGGCAGCAGCCTAATTTTAAATTTAATTTTTTGTTCTACTAATTTAGTTCTATTTGAAACATACTTCTAAATTAAAAAAATAATAATATCAGAACTGAAATGAACCATTCCTAGTATTAGTGCGACGAAATACTTCACATTTTCTAAACTCAGACAATGTTACAATTTTTGTGGTTGTTTTTTATAATGATTTGAGAAATTTTGTAAAATGTTTCAATCTCTGAGGTCGTAAATGTCAAAACAAAAAACTTAGGGTGGTAAAATTTAAATATTTGTTCTCCCCGCAAAAATGGGATAAAAAGAAGCATTACCGAACACAAAACGTCTCTATATCTCTTCTCGCACCACTCAGATCCATTTCTCTCTCTCTTTTCTATCTTCTCTATTTTCTCCGGCGGATTCTCCGATCACCGACAAGAGAAAACAAAAAAATGGGTTCCGAAGCAAATGGCTCACTCAATTTCCTAATTTACGGTCGAACCGGATGGATCGGCGGTTTACTCGGCAAGCTCTGCGAATCTCAGGGAATCTCCTACACTTACGGCTCCGGTCGGCTTCAAGATCGTCAATCGATTTTCGCCGACATCGAAACCGTTAATCCTAGCCACGTTTTCAACGCCGCCGGAGTAACAGGACGTCCTAACGTCGACTGGTGCGAGTCCCACAAGGTCGAGACTATCCGTACGAACGTCGCCGGAACCTTAACCCTCGCCGACATTTGCAGGGAAAAAGGACTCGTCCTGATCAATTACGCCACCGGTTGCATATTTGAATACGATTCGGGTCATCCTCTCGGGTCGGGTATCGGTTTCAAGGAGGAAGACATTCCTAATTTCACCGGATCTTTCTACTCTAAAACCAAAGCTATGGTGAGACAGAGAGTGACTTTCTTTTCGATATTACATTTTCGATCCCTTTATTTAAGAAATTCTTCAGATTCGATCCGGTTGCTTTATTTTTTTTAACTAATATAGTTCTAATTCGTGTGATTGATTAAGTTTTAAAATGTTAAGTTAGGCTCCAAATTTTATAAGATGAAAATCTAGGTGTCAGTTAGTTCAACAATGTTCCAGATTCGTGAGAGTTCGTGTCTTCAGTTTTTTTTTATTCACATTTTTAATCCCTTTATTATGGAATTGCTTCAGATTTGATCCGTTTCTTTATTTTTTTACTCTCTGATCCCACAAAAAAATTCCAAAGATTTGTCGGTTCTGATATTTCATAGGTCCAAGATCTTGAATTAACTCTCAAGAATGCTTCAGATAAAATGTAGATTTACGTTATATGTTCCAAATGTTCTGAGATAATCATCATCATGGCAAGTTTATTGATTGTTTTTCTTAATCTAAATAATAAGGTTGAAGAACTGCTCAAGAACTATGAAAACGTGTGCACGCTAAGAGTGAGAATGCCGATCTCTTCGGATCTATCAAACCCAAGAAACTTCATCACGAAGATAGCTCGGTATGAGAAAGTCGTTGACATCCCAAACTCGATGACCATTCTCGACGAGCTCCTTCCGATATCGATCGAGATGGCAAAGAGGAACTTAACCGGGATCTACAACTTCACAAACCCGGGTGTGGTAAGCCACAACGAGATCTTGGAGATGTACAGAGAGTACATTGACCCGAGCTTCACTTGGAAGAACTTCACGTTGGAGGAACAAGCTAAAGTCATTGTGGCTCCAAGGAGTAACAACGAGCTCGATGCGACTAAGTTGAAGACTGAGTTCCCTGAGATGTTGTCTATCAAAGAATCTCTCATCAAGTTCGTGTTCGAGCCGAACAAGAAGACTCAAGTTAAAGCTTAAATTGCTGAGAAAATGTTATTTTGAGGTAAAAGTTGAGGGTTTTTAAAAGAAATATCTTTTTTGGGGGGGTTTATGGGCTGAAAAAAAAATTGTTGTGTTT
Source organism: Streptanthus diversifolius (assembly GCA_039880935.1). NCBI lineage: Eukaryota > Viridiplantae > Streptophyta > Magnoliopsida > Brassicales > Brassicaceae > Streptanthus > Streptanthus diversifolius. Next base: position 24,908,098 of record JAXGFM010000012.1, read on the forward strand.
TTGTATTTTTTGTTTTCTTCTTCCCATGTTGTTGTATTGTTAAAATAAACATTTTTTATGACAAATAAAAAAATGTATCATTTGCATTTTCCTCTTTCTTTCAATCAGAAATAATTTAATGTAAGCTTTGTTAATCAATCGTGACTAATCAACCATTAATTGTATATATGTAGAGGGGCTTGTGTTTTCTGTACTAAATATTTAAATTGGTTATTGACTGAATCAACCAGATTTTATTTTACATTTTAATTATGATGTATTATACTATAACAGTAACAGCTATTCGTTTCCTAGCTTACAAAATTGGGTACACATTTATCTCTAGGTGAGTGTTCCGTTTCCAGAAACCGTTCTATTTTCAGGCAATATCTTACCATCTCCGACGACTTTAAAGTAGAAGCGACGGTACATAGAGTCAACCGTAACGAGAGATAATAAGTTCCCGGCGGCAACAAACCAATGTGTTTCTTTTAAGTGATTAAATCCGTACCATTCTATGATTAGAAGTAGATTATGGATCAACCAAACTACCTCATGCATGTTCTTCAACTTCTGATCAATGTCCATGACTTCTGCAATATTTATTCGTTAGACTAAACAGAGAGTTTTTGTTGTTGTTATTGTTCTCACGGAGCTTAAGAGAGAACATCGTAGCGGCTAGCATTTCAAGATCAAGAACCAAGGATAGTGTCTTAGGATTCTTGAAAAAAAAAAAAAGAGATTGAATGGACGAATAGAGTGATCTTTACTAGTTCTGGCTTCAATACATCTCTAGTAGCCTCATCAATAGAACTGAAACTTTTTAAACCATGGAGTCAAATAAGAATTTCACACCCGAGTTAATGAATTGATTTTGGGATATCTTAAATATGATCAAGACATATCTTTTCATGGATAAACACAGAAATTATAATCTACACATACATAAAATTTAAAGTCACCACAACACTAGCTCCATACTTTGTCTTCTATTTTCTTTCATAGCCTTTTTTTCAAGTGGATTAAATAATTCTTCTTTTCACCTTGTTAAAAGGATCATTATATCTCATCACTCCTCCTTGCTTCGTTTCAAAGTCATTACAAGTTTTTCTTTTAGTTTCTCGAACTGCATTGTCCTCAATGAGTTAGTGAACAAATATACAACTAAGCCATTGTTGGATGGAACCACACACATATCATATTGAAAGATAAAAACATCACAGCCTTTCTTCCATTTTCTTTCTAATCTTTTTTTTTTCACAAGTGGATTCAACCTTTCTACCTTTCCCTATGTAATTGGATCAGCTCATCAGAATAACATCCAATAAGAATCATATAATTCTACAATATAATATACAATTGAAAAAGGTAAGATATTAATAACCATGGTTCTCGGCATGAGATCTGAAATCTTAAAAATTTTGAATTTGAGTTTTCATATCCTTCTTATTCCCCTCATTTCCTCTCCCCAGCCACAAAACTATTTAATATAATCTTTAAATCTGTACTATTTAATCTCTACAAATATATGCTAAAAAAAACAAGAAGTATCTGCAAATTAGCTAGTATTTTATTTAACAAATAACTAGATATTTATTTTTTGATACTGTAGTTCTTTTTTGTAAATATATATATATATATAGTTTTTGATCTAATATTTGTTTTATTGTTTTATAAAATATTTTATCTTATATAAAATATTTTAGTTTAAGTGAACGTAATTTTAAATTTATAAAAATAAAATAGATTAATCTATAAATTTAATATCTTCTGTATCAAATCATTATAAGTTATAAAACTTAACGAATTTAACTGTAAAAAAATTATTTATAGCTTTTTAGCTACTTTCATAATTTTTAATATTCACAAAATTATCAAAATATTTTAATTATTTATTTGCTTTGTTAAATAGTATTTTTAAATTTAAAATTATATTTTTAATAAAGTAAAACTTACTACTTTTAGATTTTTTGGATACATGTTCATTTATTATAGTGTTGGAAAACATGTTTTGTAGAGAAATGTTAAATTTTCATATTTATCCTTAATGAATTTCTAGTAGAATTATTAATATTCAAAGACATTACATGTAACATAACACATAGTTTTTTTTGTAAAATGTTTTATGTTTTAATATTATAGATTAACATAAAGTTACAACATTAATCATGTAAATCATTTTAACTAGCGACTAATTTTCTGGTGAGATAAATAATTAAAAGAAATCAGGAATTTTTTAGATCTCACAGGTAAGTAAGCCTCTCTTGTGTATCTTTCTTTGTGTACGCGTTACAATTTACAATGTTATCTCACCTAGAGGTTAATATAACCAAATGTCAAAAACCAAATTAACAACAAAATGATTACTAACCCACCTTCAAGACAAGGTAATAAACTTAACCTTACTTTTTAGTTAAGCATTGAAAGCAAAACCCACATGTACTAACACATCACATTCTCCAATCTTGAAGCTTTTGCACCATGATTATGAATGATAAAAAGAAAACATTCTGTGTTTAAAAAAAAACATTTTGAGCTTTGTGTTAAAACCTAATATGATGTTTATTAAACCTAAGACAGAGACTAAGAGATACATAATTTTTCCTTCATATGAAATTGTACAGTAACTCAGATATAGAAAAAGAGATTACTACTTTTCTCCTTTCTCATGTGTTTAACTAAGCTTAAACCAGTTGCAGGGCAACTCTCCTTTGGCAGGTCGTTTTTAACTCGATGATGGGGAAGTTAATTATGATATTAACATGAATACATATGTGTGTGGGTGTAAATATGTGAAAATCTGATATATATATATATATGTGTGTGTGTGTATGTGGAAATAAAGGACCTGCCAATAGAGAGAAGCCCTGGAACTAGTGAGCTTACATGTTTCTCTTCATTTCTATAGATCCAGGAAGTCATGTTTATATACATATATATATATATATATATGTGTGTATGAGTACATAATACATATACATGTATAAATATCAGATAAGGAATTTTCGACAAGGAATATCAGATTTTTCTAATATGTGTTTTGTAATGCTGGAAATCTATTTTTGCAGCTTTTTATCAGAACAAAGGAGGTGAGAATAAAAAAGGGAATATGAAAGGTGAGAATTTTGAAAATTACTTAGAATTTAGTATTGAAAATTGAAATAATTGACTGCAAGGGGGTTTTAATTTTGTTTGGTTTCGAATTTTTAATTATTTGATTTTGTGACTTGTTAACTACATTTTTGGTTTTGGAACAGGTTCTATAAATTTTGTTACAAATGATATACAGTATATTTTAAGAAAATTTGAAGTTTTAGTCGATGCATGGTTTGGTTCAGTTCGATTTTGAATATGCTTTGTTTGTTTGTTTCGTATATGAAAAAAACATTAAAACTAAAATAGTTATATCTTTTCTGGTTTAACTTTTTAATCAATGTTTTGTTACTAGTTTTAGTTTGGTCGACATCACTTAAACCAGAAGATACACTTTAATACTAATTAATTGATACAATTGAATGAATTAGGATCAAATTCCATACTTTTAGTTCAGCCGTTCTTTTATGAATTTTTCAGTTGTTTTGTAAATTAAGTAATCAAAATTACCATGAAATATATGTGTATTATGACCAATAGCATATGCCGTTGGATATTCTATAGTTGTGCCATGATCAACAAGAATAGCTTCTCAGTCGAAAATAAACTATTTTTTGAGTTGAAAATAAATTAATTCGAACAATCACCTTCCTACTTTATAGAGTCCGAATTCATAGACAGAAAATAAAATGGAATATTCTGTTTTCCCACTTTATGAGAACCTTGTTTTCCTTTATGAGAAACAATATGAATTTCTCGATAAATATTTTAGACACATTTCTTAAAATTCTAACATAAAACCACCAGTTTTTTTTTAATCTAATATATTTTTTCGTAACGAGCATATAAAAAAAATACCTATTGTTGATGAAATTTATGTCATTTAACCAATAAAAATAAAACCATGAACCATTAAAGATATTCCAAATAATTTTTATTCTATAGAAAATCATGGAAATTAGTAAGGGTTTGTTTTATTTAAATGTTTTTGAGCAGGACATGGTACAATCCTCTGTCATATTCCAAGCAGGACATGTTTTATTTAAATGTTTTCAAAGTGTCACGTTTTCTGAATAGTGGGGAATGTTAATGTTGGGCTTCATACAGGCCTAATACCAAGCTCGGCCTAACAGCGGCCTGTTATATTTTAACAGCAATGCGAACGAACAAACTCAGTCAGTCCGGCCAGCCTTAAAAGAGAAGGAACTCTCACATTCGAAAGCTCTCAAATATTTTGACATTTAAGTTCTTTTTTTTTTTTTTAATTTAATCGATCTAACATCTATTGCGTGAATCTTTGCAGAGGCAACATTATGTTTCTATCGCATATCAAGTTGATATTACAATGTCTCTTGTAAAATAAGTTACTCTATGATCTCATTTCTTAGGAGTTGAAGTACTTAAACAAGAGAAAACCAACATTGGAATAAAATAACTCAAATAAAAGCTCATTAAAACAGGAACAAGATTTCTAACACATGGAAGATTTGATGCTTCCTGAATATATACGAGCATATATACATACATTTATATATATATATAGACTTATATATAAAACACATAATTGGAATTAGTAACCTTGATGACAGCAAATAATCAAATAAAGAGAGGATAATACACACTGTTTCTTTTTTATTCTATTTGTAAAATTGGTAGCAAAACCTCTAACATATCAATAGAGAGAGTTATAAGTACAACAAGTAGCCACAATGGAGCCAATGCAGATGACAAGTGATGGTAGAAGAGTTGCATTCAAGAGATGGCTTCTTCCCAAGTATCCTCCCAATGTTATGGTTGCATCCGCCACAACCCGAGCCAACGTTCCAGCTTCCGTCGAGAGTAATCCTCCGTTGTAAGTTCCTTTTGATAGCCTCGATGACATTACCCGCGATAACAAAGATAGGTTCACACCTAGATAAAACAAAAGCTGTTTAGAAACAGTTGGTCTTTAAGAAAAAAAAAGACAAGAGTTTAGTCTTCTTATATATATATATATATACCTTCAAGTACTTCAGCAGCGACGAACATTACTAAACCAGAGATTACGTATTGCGGTACGGTGTATGGAAGAAACAAATTAAAACTGAAGAGAATCCCGAAGAAGACTATGATCTCAGATGTCAAAAGGATTTGCCTGCAATATATCGCATATAAGTCACCAAAAAAGCATGGAAAAAATATCAAAGTTTCAGATCAGATGCGAAAAGACACTTTATATGTATTCAATCACCAGAAACATGAAAAAGAAAAGGGAATCATGCGAAAAGCTTAAAGCTTTTAAGAACCAAGCTATGAGATCGCAAAAACATCGAAGAAGTTTGGAGCTTTAGATTAATTTAGTCACTGGGTATTAAAAAAAGGATCAAGCTTTTAAGATCTAAGGATAGTACTTTTGGTTTGGTTTAAGTTCGGGTTCGAAGATTACCTGTCTTCAAACATATTACTGATGTAACTTCCAACAAGAATGTTGATTGGTAGCACCGTAAGGCCAAGGCACGCCAAGAAGATGGCGACGGAGCTTGTTGACCAACTAAAATAGTATGAAGTAATGACACTAGATTCCGACAGTAATATCTCCATCGCGTATTTGAGCATGAAGTAGATCAACAGTTGAACCTGACGACCAAAACCGCACAGCAGAGCTTTCAGTCAAATAAACTTCTAATATATCAAGTCCGTCAAAATCATGTATTTTTCCAAATGATTACGAAAACTGATGATCATACCTTAACAGATGGAGTAAGAAGTCGGTATGCATCACCGAAAGAATTTGCAGGTCTGCGAGAATCTTCTGCAGATTCTTCACTTTCATCGCAATCCTCTTCATCTTCCGGCAAGATTCCTGAAGTAATCAGCAACGGCTTTCGTAGACCTTCCTCCACTCTACTATTTTCTTCTCTATCTGTCAATGCATCATTCAATCCAATCAAAACTCGTTTCAATCAGTAAAGGAACAGTTTTACTATTAAAAAAAAAACTCTACAAAAGTAGATTACTTGAAGTTGTTTCATTCCGTTTGCTTCTTTCTTGTTCCTCCTGTTCCTCTGTATCACGCAACGGCTCTTTGAATGAAATGCATAGCCATATCAAATAGAACAGCCAAGCCACAGCCATAACCCACCCAGGCAAAGTAGATTGGTTAAATGTCAACTTGTAGATCTTGAATTTGATTTGGAGTAAACCGGCGAGTGCAGGACCACAAGCCATTCCAAGAGCACTAGCACTGACAAAACCCGCTGATGCCTGCATTCGGATTCTTAAAGGCACACAATCACTGATATATCTCCTGTTCACAGCTCTTGCTGATCCCAGCCTACAAATTTAAAGGGTTAGAACAAGTTGAAAGGTTTCCTCTTTTACACGAATTCACAGGAATATTAACTTTTAACTTACCCACAACAGAGACGGCCGAGTAAGAGAAGCGCAATGGAATTGGCATCATAGGCCAACGCATACATTAAGTTTCCGATAAAGAGAGCGATGCTACTAAACACAAGAGGTTTGAAGTAAGACTTGTTGGACCAAGCGCTGAAATAAACCGATGAGAAAACTTGAGCCACAGCCATAGATCCAATGACAACACCACAAACCGTTGCAGCAGCTCCGAGGCTCATCGAATAGTCATCCGCTGTGGGGACGATGATGTACGTGTTGACCATGTACAAAAATGTGTTTCCTAAATTCAGGAGTAACGAATTAAAATGGTAAGTCCGTTCATCGATGGTATCCTCAGAAGGAGTCTGCAAATCATCTTGCATGATAAGAGCATGCTGTGCCAAGAAGTTGAGGAAATTCGTCGAATGGGTTAACTTGTCCACTGCGGTCTTAATTGCCTCAACCACAGGATCCTGCGGAGTTTAAGGAAATAAGCAAGAATAATCAACAAGAGTAGAGGATTTTGATGTTATATTTCTAAAATGTATTACCTGAAGCGGAAGGACAGGTTGGTCGTATATTGAGTAGAAACTTCCTTCATTTTCTTGAAGCTCATGAAGATTGCGGGATATTGCCCCAACAACAGCTCCTACACCCTATAAATTTCATACACAGAACAGTTAAGATTCCTAACAACAAGAGACTATAGATGAAACCAGTGAAAGAGCGGTAAGAAAAATTTACTTACCACATGCTTAAACACTTGCTGAAGCTGTGAGTATGGATGATTGGCTCGGGTTTTCACGTAATAGTCCGCGAATCTATAGCCAAACCGTTTGTCAAATTTCTTCAGTATCTTGCGCAGACCAATGGCGTTCAACTCAACGAAAACCAGAAGCTGTAGAAGATCTCGTCCAACATCTCTGTATGATTCTCGTAGCTCGACAATTCTTGATATGTCAGGCTGCTCAAGTATAGCATCATGCGTTTCTCTCAGTGTGGCTAATCGTCCTGCCAGTAACCCTTGTTGTTCCAACATGAAAAGGACAGTTTTTTCAATCTACAAAACGATGAATCGGTTTCAATATTTCGAACAATTCTACGTTTTAACGGAGTTCCATCTAATCATCAAAATGGTAAACGTCTCATCTAATAAATAGAAACAATGATAGACCCACTGCAGTTACTTGTATGAAGCCCCATTTAACCTTACAGACATGCACGCAAGATAACGATTGAAACAAATTCATCTTGACAATCTGTCTATAACAATAACATACTTGAGTATCGAGCATCCTCGAGAAATCTTTCAGAACATGGCGAGGATGTTGAGATCCGCCCCGTATTTGTTCAGCGTATTGCTTCACTTTCTTCTTCATCAATTTGTAATTGATGTAATAGCTACAACGGAATCATTAAAACGTCATTAGGAAAAAATGAGATAGTCAGAGCATATAATTAAAAGGTTTAAGATGTCGCTAAAACCGAAATGTCATAAGCAGATGCATACCCTCTCCATTCTTCGATTTGTTTCCGCTGCAGATATTTCCCAAATGCCACCATCTTTTTATCGCATAAAGCAGAGAACCAACTTTCGATAAGAGCCTGAGAAGAATGTGGAAACTAGAACACCTTGATATCACTTATATAAAGATTTTGCATTTTGTCAACTCGAGGAAGCAAACAAAGAATGGGTTTGTGGCATAGCGAAAATGAATTTAATACAATTACATAATAATATTATCCAAAGTCAATAGCATTCCAGGACACTTTTTAAATCCTAAAGTGGAAAGGAGAGAGAAGAACAGATCCAAGAACATTTGTGACACATTCAAAGCTCTCCAAGACTTAAATTACATTGAGATTTCAATCAACCAATCCACAAGAAGCCCTACTCACTGGAGCTAACTGAAAATTTATAAAAACACGATCATTGAGGTTTCACATTTTAAGATTAGTAAACAGACTCTCACAAAGACAGCTATAAAAGTAGATTTCAAGAGAGAGATAGCCACAGAGCAGATTCAAGGTATTTACGTAAAACCCGTATTAGGAAATGAAAGAAAGAGTCAAGGAAAAAGAATAATTTGACTCAGGCACCAAGAGATCTTATAGCATCTAAAAGGGACAAAACCTCAAATGGGTTGTGAATTGCTGCGTATTGGATTAGTGCTCCAGCACAATATATAAATCAAAACAAGAACATTTCCAAAAAGCAATTTTTAAAGTATACAAATACGAAAGTCAGCGACAAAATGGCTGGCTATCTCTACAAACCATGTGCTCAGATGATACGATCACGTAAGAATCACTGAGGACATTAAATTACTAAATCAAATCAAAATTTTGAAGAAACTATAAAAATTTAGCTTATTCATACTTTTTCACAACACAAAATCCGCAAAAAAATCAGCTTATCTTTTCTTAAAACTCTTGCATTTCAATTCAGAAAGATAATTTGCTCTAACAAACAAGCCAAAGCAGAGATCCGATTTACATACATGAATCAATAAACTCACAATGTTTTCTTTTTTACCTGTATCTATCCTCCTTTCTGGTTTCTTCTTCAATACAAAAGCTGATGTCTTCCTTGAGATCTTATACAGAACAAATCTCTGAAAATATATTAAAATAGTGGGCAAAGGGATCAGAACACACGAGCTTAGCATGAAGGCCTACTACACATAATAATAAAGAAAGAAAAATATATATAAATAGATCTTAGTGGAGTCAATGATCAATGATTCATAAAAGCAGCCAACTTGCTTTAAGTAGGCAAACAAATTGTTTATGCCTGTTAGAAAATTCCACCTTGCAGCCATATGAAAAACGCCAAAAAGTTTTAAACTTTTATTAATAGACTAATATGGAGTCCCTTTGAACCTTAGATTCTCTCATTGTTCAACTTTTCCCCTTTTTGTTCCTTTGTCTAATCCTCTACGATCGTTTTTTGTTTACTATGCAATGAAACGAAAACAATGAAAGAACAAAACTCTCAATACCTTAATTCGATTGACAAAAAAACCGATTTTTTTCTGTAATGGTTTGAGATATAGATGACCAACAACCTGAAAAACAACAAATTTGGATCAAAAAGTTCATTCCTTTATGTGTTAAATCAACAACAAAAGATCTGAGAAAATCAAATACCAAAGGATGAGTTTTTGAAACTCAGAAAGCTTTCGATTCTTGTAATTAAAAACCAAGAAAGGCGGAGAAATCGGTAAAGATAAGAAGAAAGAGATTCAAGAGAGTTTCGGATTAAATAATGTAATCATCAATTTGCATTAACTCTGAGGCCCAATCATTGAAGAAAAAAAAGAAGAGAGGAATCAACTCATGTGTGCCGAAAGTACTAAATAGGCACATTTCCATAAAAGTGGTCTTTTTATGTTATTAACTGGAACTTCCAGGGTGGGTTTCTAGATCAACGGCTAAAACTTTTGGGGTCAAACTGAAATAAATAATTGTATAGGGTTGTATATGAAAAAAGCTACTAATGTATCGTTGTTCTGATATTCTGTGTCGTTATTCGTTGTAGAATTATATAGTTTTTAATTAACAATATACAATCCCAACGAAATAATTAGAAGAAAATAAAAAACTAACGTATTCACAACTTCCTTAACTTCTTTTTTTTTGAATAAAAAATGACAGCCACGGACTCGTATGGGTGAAGATGTGTCCGTAGTCAATTTTATCATCATTTCATGTGTACTGTAATGGACAAGTCATGGACTCATCATATGTGTCCATATTCGATTTGTGTTCTTTATTTTTATAAATTGAGGAGAGTTAAAAGAAAGCGACACAATTTTAGTTGGAAGATTTTAATAAATTAAATGAAAGATTTTTTTTTGTAGCTTATTGCATTAATTTAAAGAGACTATGGATTATAACGTTGGATAAAACTTTTAGTCCAAATTGCTGGCACAGACTTATTTTAATTCGTTTTTGTAATTACGTACAATACAATGTTCTCTGTTTAAATTTTCTTATCTCACGTGATACTCGTTTTCTATATATGTTGTTAAGTTTATTATTTCTTCCGTAAAATAAACACGTATAAATAAGCTGAAATTTAGTTGGATCACTTTAGTTGAATTTAGTAATTTTCAAAATTATTACTCACTTGTTCAACGAAAGAACAACCAAAACAATTTTAACGGCACTTTACACTTTTTAACCTAGTTATTAGTAATGTAATATAATTTTTTTATGGTGTCAGATTTTATCCTGGTTTAAACAATGTACTATTTGCTTTTTTTAGGGTAAAACATATAGTACTTGCATTTTAAGAAGCATAATTCACAAATGTCAACCATTACGTGTTTATTTTTCATTGGTCACCGCAGTTGCTAAGGTTCCCTGAGAGATAATAGAATAGAACAAAACTCTTTAGCTAGTGGGTAATGGCATTATGGGTTCATGACATGTCTCGCTATAGTCTTTCACACCAAAGTCCACACATTTTGTTCATTATATATATAAACATCGAAAAAAATAAGCTGAAGAAAAAAAGAAAATTCATCTAAAGTCATTATATATCCATAACAAAAGCAAGTTAAGTGCAATTATGGACCTGTGTAAAGAGAGTATGAGCAAATGACATGCAACTCTCTAGAAGCCAAAGTCGATATCTAGAATCTAAATCATCATACATTGTTTTTTTCTTTTTCTTTTTGCTTTAAATTATCATAATAAATTGTTTGTTTATATAATGTCCACTATTTTTATTTAGCAATGAAATGTTCATTTCTGTTGATATAAAGATTTAGAAACATTAAAAGGTTATACGTGTTTGATTACTTGGCGAATTTTATAGAATACATATTACTGCCTAACTTTTATATCTGAACGAAGTATGTTTTTAATGTTCATACGATCTTAACGCGTAATCAAATCCGATTTAATACATGTGCGCGCGAGTTTATAGTCAACAAAAAGGTTTTGTCACGTCACAATGCTATGATATAAATTTCAAATGACGATTTTTATTATTATTATCTAGCTACTTTTAGGTATTTTAAGCATAAACGATGATAGCATTTGCATGTGACCAATGTGTTTTTTGAATCTTGAGTCTTGACGAAACAATAAAACGTAATAGAGATCATATTTTCATAGCAACTGCATGAAAACCGATCACAACTCTCTTTCTCCCTCTGCGAATGTTAGGTCGACCTCTCTGTTTGAGATGTATTTTCGGTTCATTGGTTCTTTAAGTTAATGTCTTAGCCTTTTACTTTTTTCTTTTTTGTTATGTACTAAGTTGCTTGTAACGACAATGTAAACTGAAAAATCGGAATAGACCCAAAAGAAAAAAACCGACCACAACTACGAAAGGTTGAGAACATAAAGTCAAAGAACCACGACCACGTGAAAACAGAATAACAAAATACTGTAATACAAGAAGATCATTAGCAGTTGCATGAAAACCAATCTCAACCGAGAAAGATGAGAGCATAAACCGGTGAAATAAAAGAAGTGATTTTGATACTACAAACCGGGTTCTTTCATTCTTAGGTAATTACAAGGTGGAAAAACTTTGTCGTTTGTTCAAGTTCACCATAATGGAAATTTTTAACCGGCTGGTTAAAAAAAGGTCGATACCATTGTTTGGTGATGTATTAACTATTTGATTGAAAATAAATTTGTGAGGACAATATAAATATTATTCAGGGGTGATTTTGATTTGGTTTGGATCAACGGTTCAATTATTGAACACCCAAACCTTCAAAATCTTCTCCAGTAGTAAACTCAACCCGATCATGAGTTTTAATGGAAAACAAAATATACGAAATAGTGAGCCAATGACAACATCAATTTTTCCCGTAAATTAAAATCCATAACGACATCTTTTGTTTATATGATTGGGACCGGGTTCGATGTTATCATGGTCGGGACTGGTATCGTTGTATTTGGGTTATCTTAGTAATCATGTTCGAATGCAGATCCAATATCAGTTTGAGACAACAATAGTTGAATTTTGTTTGGGAAAAATCCAAACAACTTCGTGCGAACTTGTCTGATTGACAAATTCGGACATCATCATAATATCAGTGAAGTTATATGGGCTTATAAAACCCAATAGAGTCGAATACAAATATCAGAAAATGAGTAGTCAAAAATATTTTGAAAACTATAGTTGTTATCCTGCGTTTAATGCAGCCTCACTATCCATTCCCATCATTCATTACACAATCTCGCGAGAGGTATGAATATATGAACACATTCAACCTATTTTACATTTCCTTTCTTCATTCTCTAGCTAAGAAAGTTTCTAAATACTAATGGCTGCTTCCCATATCGTATTCACTGATCTTAAAGCTGGCTGTGATGTCCAGCATATTGTAGCTAGGCTTCTTTGGTTTTGGAACGCTCGGAATGTCAAGAAAAAGTGGCGAGTTTATGAGTGTGGACTTAGTGCTGATACAATATAAATGTTAACTTTCATAATAACAATTAAAAAAAACCGTTGCCGGCTACGAGAAAGTTTTCGTAAAGGCGCGAAGGTTGTTGCCGTCTACGAGAAAAGTTACCAGCATTAAAGTTTATATAGTTTCATTTCATATCCAAATAAACCTTAATTTATTCACACGGTTATATCTAATACCTAAACATTAAAGTCACTCACCACATCCATCCCTAACAGTCTTTGTTTATATATATATATATATACACCTATGGTCTTGGTCTTACCCTAAATATGATACCAACGAATCTAAAATTAACTTATAAGCCGCATGCAGCTATTTCTTCAGCTACTATGTCATCTCGCTCGTATCTCTGCCTCTCTAGCTCGACAACAATTACTACAGCTAATAATAATACACCAGTCACTTCATGATTAGCCATCTCCAGGTCGATAAGCAGTTGCAAGAAAAGCAATATAAAAAAAGTCGATTCACCTCACAGATGTTTCCAAGTGAAGATGGTTGCTCTACGTCACCCCTTCTCTCGAGGATGATGAAACCTGTTTTAAGGAAGCATATCGAGGAAGCTTTTGTCCAATCTCCCATCATTTAACATATTCGTGACCAAACCAAAGGTTGAAAGATCTCCCTCAAACCCGCAACTTCTCGTTTCTTTGATGAGTTCTGCTGATGCGGCTGTGTCACCATCTCCAAGATGTGTCCTGTTTAGCATATTATAGGTACGGTCATTAGGGAGAGGCCCATCTTTTTTCATTTTCCTGAACAAGGCATCTGCTTCCTGCTTTAAGCCTTTCCCACAAAATCCTGAGATCATTGTGTTGTAGGTTATGGCGTCAGACTTCACTCCTTTGTTGTCGAGACTACAAAATAATTTCCATGCATCTTCCACCTTTCCACCCTTGCACATCCCTGCAATCATAATATTATATGTAATAATACCAAGTTCCATTCCACTTTTTTGCATATCGTGGAATATGACCAATGCTTCCTTTAGCTTCCCGTTTTTACAAAGCCCATCTAGCAAACTGTTGTATGTCCGAATACTGGGAGGTACACCATCAGAAACCATCTGTCTGAAAACTTGTTGGGCATTATCACAATCTCCAGCTTGGAAAAACCCTTGGATAAGAGTGGTGTAAGTAATTGTATTACCAACCAATCCTCTTTGAGACATCTGGCGGAAGAGTTCCATACCATCCTCTACTCTCTTACACTTGCAAAATCCATTTATAAGAATAGTATATGTCACTACGTTTGGGAAACAACCTTTGCTAATCATTAAAGCAAACATCTGTTTGGCCTCCTCTAGACGATCTTGCATGCAAAACCCATTGATCAATGAACTGTAAGTGATAATATCAGGATCTATAGAACTTTTGATCATCTCCTTGTACAATTGTTCGGCCTCCAAAAGTTTCCCCTCTTTCACATATGCATTTATCAATGCACTGAATGTAACAACATCGGGGTTGATTTTCCTCTCAATCATATCGCTTTGTAGACGGGAGGCATCACTCCATCTTCCGTAAGTACAGAGGCAACTTATTAGGGAGCTGTAGGTAACAACATTTGGTCTAATACCTTTGTTCTCCATTTCACTGAACAGGTCGAGTGCATCATCCACATGTTTGTATTTGCAAAGACCATCAATAAGTGTATTATAGATTACAACATTCGCCTCTATTTTCCTTTCCTCCAACTTCTTGAGCAGAAGTAAACCCAAATCAATATTACCTCTCTTACATAATCCATTTAATACAACACCATAAGTAACGAGACTTGGTTGACATCCTTTGACAACCATCCGTTCCACGAAAGCCACAGCTTCAGAAACTTTGTCGTGGAGAAAAAGTCCGTGGATTAGTGTGTTATATGTGATGATATTAGGTTGATGTCCCATTTTCACCATAATGTCAACCAAAGCTACGGCCTCAGAAATCCTATTACCGTGACAGAAACCATTGAGAAGTGAAGAAAATGTGACTATATCAGGCTCAAAGCTAAGTTTCATCATCTTGCCAAGAGTAGCTAAAGCATGAGAGAGCTTAGAGTGGCGGCAGAAACAGTTTATCAAAATATTGTACGTATAAAGATCATGTGGAATCCCCAACTTTTGCATCTTCTCACCGAGAGAGATGACAACATCATACTTCTTCATCTTTGCAATTGCACTCAATAGTTTACTAAAATCAACAATGGAAGGTAAAGGACGAGACTTTACCATGTCACCAAACAAATCAATCGCATCGTGTATCTTAACATCTCTAAGCCCATTTCTCAGTATCTCTCTGAAATCATAACTGGCACTAGACAAAGCTCGTCTACAGCAACAACCGAGTCCGCAAAAGGAAATCGAGGGAGGAGCAGTTCCAAGATTACCTTTTTGGAGAAGATTTCGGTGAGCAAATCTCTTCCCCGTCGACGCAAACGCAGACCTCATATCCTTGATTTGGCTTCAGCTGATCTGGGTTACGTCTCTCTGCCTATCTCTCCGTCGAAGTGAAACGGCAGCAGAAAATGAGGTATATCCAATTAGGTTTGAGAGAAGATGAATAAAATTTCTTAATAAATTACTTTATATATTATTAAAATCAATACATATGTGTAATAAGATAAAGAAGGTTGGAACAACATGAATTTTAATTTTGAGATAAAATATGTAAATAATTTTAATAATATTCTACATGTTTATTGTTTTATGGTTAATGAAAAAAAAAATTTATAATTTTTTAAGAAAATCAAAAGACATAGAGTAATTAACAGGAAAATTTAATGTGTAATTTTGGTTTAATGAATTGATTGATATTTTCTTAGAATAAATATATATGTTAAAGTGTGTGTTTTGTTCCTCACTAGACAGCCCTTGCTATCCATTAAAGCAAACATGTGCTTAGCCTTGTCTAGGCAATCTTGCATGCAAAGCCCGTTTATAAGTTAACTGTAAGTGATGGTATCAGGACCTATAGACCTTTGTCGGATCATCTCCTCGAGTGCAACATCCACATTTTTGTATTTGCAAAGACTATCGATGATTGTGTTGTTGATCAAAACATTAGCCTTTATCTCCCCTTCTTCCATCTTCTTGAGCAGATTTAAAGCCAAACCAGTATCACCGCTCTTACATATTACCGCACCGTAAGTAACCAAATCAGGTTGACATCCTTTCGTAACCATTCTGTCAACTAAAGCCACAGCTTCTTAGACTTTGTTGTGGAGAAAAAGTTCGCGTTGTAAACGTGACGGCATTAGGTTTGCAACCCATTTCCACCGTTTTATCAACTAAAGCTACAGCATCAGAGATCCTATTCCCGTTACAGAAACCATTAAGAAGCGTGACGATGCTTGGCTCATATCCAAGTTTGGTCATCTTACCAAGAACAGCTAAAGCATGAGAGAGCTGAGATCGGCGGCAGAAACAGTTGACGAAAATATTGTAAGTATAGATATTACGTGGAATTCCCAACATCTCCATCTTCTCACCGAGAGAGATGACGACATCATACTTGTTCATCTTTGCAATTGCACTTAGCAAATTATTGAAATCAACAGTGGATAAACCGGAGAATGAAGTCCTTAACCGGTCAACATCTAAGTAAGAAAGTTCAAAAAACTCTTTCAATAAATAACTCTTTTAGCGTAACGGTAGGTTGATGTTGTTAAACTCTTTAAGAGGAAAAGCCAAAAAGGTATAGCCTTTTGTAACGGACCGATGACTCTGTTTTCGATAGTCTCGACTCTATTAAGTTCCTCGTGAAGAGATTTACGATGCTTTTGCTGTCTGTAACGGACATTAACATAGAGCCTCGTGTTGCTGAGATTCGTGGTAGTTTCCATCGATTCTCTCCTCTTGCATTTCATCTTATTTTGTGATTTCAACGTCTCTAGTTTCGTCCAAATGTTTCAGTCTTTAGAAGAATTGTGGGAAGAAGTTTTTATAAGGAAGGTGTAATAGAAAGTGACACAAGAAGAGGCCAGTGTAAATTTGTTTGTGTATTGTGGAAATTGAAGTTTATTCTGCAAACATTTCAGGTATAAGTTCTTGAGCCATAGCCATAATTATCGTATTCCTGAAACATTCAGAGGTCAGCTTGCTCATTTCGAAGATGAATAAAAGATCATGTAAAGGAAATAAGCATGTGGGAACTTGTGATGCACATTGGTCATAGAGGTATAAATAGTGGATTCTCTCCAAACCGGGTCAATTAAATGACTCTGGTCTGTATGACACGCTGCGTTTCATTTCCCACAAAAGGACAGTTCCATAATGAAAATAAAAGAAAAACTCTTTTTAACTTTTTAATCTCAAGTTTACATTGAACCTAAAACTATGAAACGAAGATCCTAATTACCCCTCTTTCTCTTTTTACACTGAGTTTTTTCTTTTCATTACTCTCCAAATATTGTACAAAAAGGTTAAAAAAAGCTCCTTCAAAAAAAAAAGCTAGCTTTTGTAACCTCTAAACTAAACCAAATTTCGGTTTAGACTTAAATCCGCTTCAACCGGTCCTTACACGAGCTCGGATACACAATTACAGAATCTACACATAACCCTCCTTTGGTATGTGTACAATCGATCTGAGTCATGGAGAACTTAAGCTTCTTACACGAGCTTTTCGATTTCCCAACCTCAAAATCTCCAGCATGGTAGTGACTCCAGGTTCCTGTTTCGGTTAACTTGCATTGAGATGAAGAGTGTTGACCATCATCCGTCCAGATTTGAAACTGAACCGGTTTGATGTTCCAACCATGAACCTGTTCAGTGTTGCAAACCTTCCAACCAAACCGCTTTCCCGGTTTGCCTAGATGAAGCCTGAAGAAGACGCTGTAGGTTCCAACTGGGAACGGGAACTCGATTTCTCCGTCAACTTGAAACCACCAGATTTGCTGCAGATATGCTACCGACGAAAATCTACAATAAATCAACATTTGGTAACACAAAACATTCATCAAAAGCTATAACCTTGAATCATTGATATCAAACTTTGATAACGCAAAGACAAGCTTTGTAACCAACATACATAACATGCAATGAAAGCTTTATGAGATTTATCAACGAATCTATTGAGAAAAACAGTCACAAGTGCTACTTGTTTTGGTTTAAGCTCTGATGAGAAAGAGAAAGAAAATCTCACCGAGATTCATCAGACGGAATGTGATTCCAGTATCTCCGATCATCAATCCCGGTGATCGACAATCCTTTAGCCGATATGCATAAACAGAGATCACTGGTTCGTTTATCAACCCAAGCTTTCTGCAAAAAACCAAAAATCAAAATTGAATAAAAAAAACATTAACTTTCTTCTTTAATTTTCCAGAGAAATCAAAGAAAATTCTGAAAAGCATTTTCTTGAAGCAAAAGGAGAAAAAAAAACAGAGAGAAACCATGGAAGGAAAAAGGACAAACCTTTGTGCCTTGGTCGAAGGAATTAACACGAGAGAGAAAATTATAGATGTCTCTTTTGCGAAGATTTTCCGGGAAACCACCGAGGATTTTCTCGAGAATTAATCTGTAATCTGGAGGAAGCTTTGATTCCCAGACGAAATCAGCCCAGGAAGCGCTACGAAAAGCCCTGTTAAGCTTTGAGAATCTGCAGATCTCGACGGGATCCAAATTCTCGAGGATCAAAGCCACACAACTTTCAGGCAAATCACCAAAACCAGGCTTTAACAGATCTCTGTTACGATTAGAAGACGATAAACCATTGTTAAAGAGAGAGAAACCCGAACCCATTCAATCACAGGGCTTATTAAACCCTAATAAGGGAGAGAATAAATCCTTTTCCCGAAGAATTAAAAAAAAAAAAAAAAATACTGGTTTTTGCTGTTTGGATGGATCTTCAAGAAGACAACGGAGATATCATATGGAAATTTCGAGACTTTTTCTTTGTGGGTTTTCTACTTTTGACGAAGAAAAACCAAATCTTGTCTCCGAAACAAAGCAAATGGGAGAAAAGAAGGGCTTGGTTTGGTGGTGACAGACAAATGCTGTAAGGATTCGGATTTTCGGACGGTGACGCAAATGAAGGAGGGTATGTATATATATACATACATGCTTCAAGTCGAGGATCTATTAAATAAAATAAATAAATAAATAAACTTAAGTATATATTAGTGCCAATTTTATTACTAACCAAACTGTTTTTTTTCTATGGAAATAAGCTGTTTTGGATAATCTGTTTGGATTTTGGATAATTTGTCCATAATTTTATAAGTTAGTGGCCGTACATTTCTTTCGACATCCAAATATTTGTAATCTTTGAGCTGTAAGAATTAGATATAACCATAAGACAAGTCTACGAGATTACAACCATTAACATTTATCCAAAAACGAAATAACTAAGCATTTTGAATGTTTCTAACAATTATGCATGCATGTATCGTTCACAAAAAAAAAACAATTATACATGTACTCTGGTCACATACTAAATGTTTTCCAATAATTATTCATTTTTTTTTCAAATATCATTAAGTAATACTTGAGATATATGTCCTTTTATTTTTACTAATATAGTATATATAGAAAACTTAACAATCAATCTTAATAAAATAAGAAATATTTTATTGATAAGAACAAAATATTTATCTTTACACGAATTTCGTGTTAAATTTGAAACGCATGATAAATATATTTGGATTTTATACTTGTGTTGTGATTATAAATTTTGGAAATTTATAATTAGATATTAATATTTTCAGTTTAAAGTTATTTTTCAACAATATACATTTACATGCATTTAAATTTAAATATTTATAAAAGAAAGACTTGTACACAAAGTTTTTTCATGCTATGATTTTAAATGCAAACACATAATTGAAATTATACCATAAATAATTAACATAATTCTTTAAATCTTAATTTTTAAGTTTTTTAATTTATTATTAAATAATATTATTTCAATGTGATATAGTTTGAATTTTGTTAGCATTATGTATTATGAATATCTAAATTTGTATGGTGACACAATAGCAATATTGACATAAATTCTGTTATATCTAATGTATTTTGAGGATGTTTGATATTCATACATACTTTCTTTTGATAAAATAACTTGTAGAATTTTTATTTTGACATCTACCTATTTGTTAAAAAAACTATTAGTTTTTTTTTCTTTTGACATCTACCTATTAGATTGTTTTTATTTACTACAATTTTACTATTGTAGGAAATATCTCTCAAAAAAGAAGATATTACTTTTTTTTTGTCAACTAAAGAAAGAAGATATTACATCTCATATTAAAAACCTTGTAATCCATCCATTTTAAAGAATTGGATTTAACCAGCTTGATATATGTAACTAATATTGTTTTTTTTCTTTATTATGTATACGCGTGGATATAAGTAACATAAGTTTGCAGGGCTCTATTTCTCACACGTGTACACATTTTTATATTTGTTGTATGGAATTGTATGTTGGGTAACAAACGCGTTTGAGTCATTAAGACTTATGGAATATATTTTCCTAATTGTATTTTATCATTTTCTGAAAATGTGTTTTCTCAAAATGTATTAGATAAACTAATTTCATTAGCTTTGAAATCAGAATTTGATCAATTATCAGATTTGAGTTCTCATGTTTCATAAAGAACCAATCTTGTTTTCTTCCCTTGCAACCTTTAGAATGAGGAAAATATTTTATTGAGTTCTGTCTATCTTATATTCACCGTAATTTGAACATTTGTGTCAAACTCATTGATCTTTGGTTGGTTAATACCTGAAACTAACGTGTTCAATCAATTTAGGTTATTAATAAAAAATTTGATTGTAAAAAAAACAAAAATAGATTAATTAATCGTTATTAGAAACGGTTTAAAATGTATATAAAGTGTTTAATTTTTCTTGGATTTTTGAAAGTCTTCACTCATATCGAGTTAATGTATTCAAATCAACTTTGTTTTTTTCTATGAATATATTTGTTATAAAAAAGTAAAAATTTATTGACCAGTCGTTACTAGAAATAGTTTTAAATATAGATGAAACGGTTACTTTTTCTTATAAATATTTGAATTTTTTCACGCTTGTAACGTTTTTAATAAAAATATTGATAGTTGAAAGATTCAAACAAAATAATTTTTAGATTAATAAGAATTTAATAAAACTATATCACATGTGAGTCATTTTTTACATAAAAAATAAGAATAATAATTAAAAGATTCAATTAGTTAATAGAAAAACACCTAACAAACACTGTAACATATGTTATTACCACTAAATAACACATTTTAAGCCAAACTTTAATGAAATCGGAGCCTAAGATTTTTTATGTGTTAGTAATTTGAAGCTAAAACTTCAAAGTTAATCCATTAAATACGACTTTGGATTTAGGCCAATAATTATTAGTTTGAATCCCAAAAAAAAATTATATGTATATATATATACGTAAATAAAATAGGATACGAAATTGTGTTTTAATTTTGAAAAAAAAAAACAGGTTTGTGTGGAAACTGATAATATTAAGGAGTCATTGAAAGTCTATTACTTTAAAAAAAATATAAGTTTGGAATTACTGTGGATGTGAAATTTGTTTATCAATGGTTATCGGGCTTAATGCCGTACCTGTTCTTTTTTATATATATATAAATGTATCAAAAGCTTTGTATTTTATTAAATAGAATGAAAGAGTTTGGTATCTGAAACCAGCCAACATAGAATCTGAAATGTTTACATTGGCAATACTTGCAAATGCTTAGATAACTCGTAGAAGAAGTAATCACCGAGCAGGATAGCTGAATGACATTGAAAATATGATTCTCCCAGAGAGGCATCTCCGGTGGTGGATATACATTCTTTGTATGAAAATCCAAAACAGCTTATCAACAAAGGATCATATGTCGAAATAGAATTCGGTAAGCAGCTACTCCATAGAAGTTTGAGGATCTCTAACTAAAGGATTATTGCAAACACGTTACTCGGCTGATTGGGACACACTTGTTTCTATTATTTTAGACACAACCCAAAGAAGAATGGACATATCCTATAGATTAGAGTTTTTAGGTGGTAAAAGATATAAGGATAGTCTCGTATTTTTGGTTTACTTCAAAGAATTTATATTCAGAAATCTCAAGCATAATTACTATTTCGAATTAAAATGAGATTGATATCATAATATGTTGTGATCCATAGCGGTTGAATTTTCCAAAAGGCCGAAGATTCAACAAACAATGCCGAATCTCCTGAGATCTTTTCACCAGCAACTGTTAAGCACGTTCATTTAATTTTAGTTCAAAATGTGTGTAGTTTAAAAATCATTCGTCTCCTGTACAATGATGTAAAATTACATTTCATTGTTTTCTATTGATTGGGCAAAGAATCCAAACAAAAGCACCAAGTGTTCAGCACAAAAAGACAAAGCAATTAGCTGGCATTTTTGTTGGTTTGATTTGCAATTTTTTACTCTCATTTCTCGGTTATAGTCCCAGATTAGAAGCTTATTGTAACGTCTGGAACTTATCAAGTATATAATGATCAAGTAAAATTGTCTTTTGACTGAGGAAGTAGCACATATTTTCTAATTTTTTATTTTAACAATGTTTATTTAGTTAATTAGCATGCACTTACCTACTTAAATGTACACATTCGGTTACAACTTTAGTACTGATTTTTTTTTGTATTAAAATTAACTGTTACAAAATAAAGTTATATTTACTTAAAAAACAAAAAAATTAACACTTAGTTCATATTATTTTAATTTTAATTAAACAAATGATTTTTAGTTTGATATTGTTAAAGAAATTATTAGACATCTATTACAAATGAAATTTTAGTCTGAAATTGGTTAAGAAATTATTAGATATCAATTGAAGTTATTGATAGCAAAGCAAAATTGATACACTTATCTAGTATTAATTACAATTGGGTATTGCAATCTGGTGCTTGCTAAGGATTTGAGAGTGTTGTTACTTCACACACACACACACACACACACACATAAAATAAGGACCTTGAATATAATTAAGTGATTAGCAAAACAAATTAAAGAGGGCTTTAAATGTGAGATTTTGAGAAGATTAAGATTATTGAAGTGGAGAAGAGATTAGAAACATTATTTTGTCATTAGAAGAGTATTTGTGGTTGCACTTTACAATTAGGGCGTACACCCTTATTTATACAACTCAGAGAATATATTTATGGAATATTTTGGAGAAAAATGCTCGTAGGTGCAATCAGGATCGATCGATCTTAATATGGATCGATCGATCTAATATTGCGGATGTTTCTGCGATCGATGGCACGAGCTTAAAACGGTCGGTCGTTCGGGATCGATCGATCCAATTTGGATCGATCGATCCTCTCCTCATTCCAACACTCCCCCTCAAGTTTAATCATGATTCAATGATTAAACTTGGATACCATGAGAATCCACCTCATTAAAAACCTTAGAATGCAAAACCCAGTGGGACAAAAACATTCTAAGGGAAAAAGAGTATGGACCTCATGATAAGGGGATCAAGAACATGAAATGTTTGTGAGTCCAAGCTTTGCATGAATGAACTCACAAACCTTTGGACTTGCTGCCTTTGTGAAGATGTCAGCCAATTGATCTGAGCTTCTTGTGTAGCACGGGAGGATTATTCCTTTCTCAACTGCTTCTCTCACCTTGTGGCAATCCACCTCAATGTGTTTTGTTCTTTCATGGAAGACTGAATTTGAGGCAATGTGGATTGCAACTTGATTGTCGCAGTGTATAGTGATGGGATTCTTGGTCTCAACTCCCAAGTCTAGAAGAAGAGCCTTCAACCATATAGATTATGTTGTTAGCTTCCTCATTGCTCGATATTCTGCTTCAGCACTTGAGCATGAAACCACCTTTTGCTTTTTCGTTTTCCAAGTTACTAGGTTTCCACCAATGAATGTGCAGTAGCCAGTAGTTGACCTTATGTCCTTTCTATCTCCAGCCCAATCAGCATCACAATATCCAACAATTTCAGTGCTACTGTTCTTTCCCATCCAAATCCCTTGATCGTGAGTTCCTTTCAAGTACCTTAGTATCCTCTCCACCATTTTCCAGTGAAACAACATGGGATTTTGCATATGTTGGCTTACCTGGTTTACAGCAAAACACAAGTCAGGTCTAGTGATAGTCAAGTAGATTAGCTTACCAACCATCTTCCTATACAGCTTTTGATCTTTGAACTCTTCTTTGGCAAGCTCCCCCTCAGGCTCTACTTTGTATCCATCCTCTAATGGAGTCTTAGCCTCCTTTGAGTCCAACATCCCTGCATTGGTTAGTAGATCCAGAACATACTTCCTTTGAGATATGAATAGACCTTCTTTAAACCTGCACACTTCAATGCCTAGAAAATATCTTAGTTCTCCAAGGTCTTTGATATCAAACACAGATTTTAGATATTCTTTTGTGGATGAAATTCCTACCTTGTCATTTCCAGAGATGATTATATCATCCACATATATGAGAATAACTACTATACCTTCAGAGCTTTGCAGTGTGAAGAGAGTGTGATCAGCTTCTGATCGCCTGAAGCCTCTGTCTCTCAAGGTGACACTCAGCTTATGGTACCAAGCTCTTGGGGACTGCTTGAGACCATATATCGCTTTCCTCAGTCTTAACACTTTTCCTGGACTCACTGAATCTTCTAAACCAGGTGGGGGCGTCATGTAGACTTCGTCTTCCAATTCCCCTTGAAGAAAGGCATTCTTGACATCCATTTGCCACAACTCCCACTCCAAGTTCGTTGCTAAGGAGAGAACTACCCTGATAGTATGTAGTTTAGCCACTGGAGCAAATGTATCTCTGTAGTCTTCTCCATATGTTTGTGTGAATCCCCTTGCCACAAGTTGAGCTTTGTATCTTTCTATTTCACCATTACTTTTATACTTGATAGTGAAGATTCATTTCGAGCTCACTGTTTTCTTTCCCTTTGGTAGATAAGATTCATCCCAAGTGTGATTCTTTTCCATAGCTTGACGCTCATCTTGCACTGCATCTCTCCAAACTTTCAGTTCCTTAGCCTCTTCATAACTTTTTGGAACTATTTCCTGATCTAAAATTCCCACGAAGACTTGATGTTCTTGAGGAATATTAACCATATTGCATACAGCTTGAGTTGGATGGGCAATAACATTATTGTTGAAGTAGACTTCTGTGTTTGTCCATTTTGATGGGAACCTCTGCCTAGTACTTCTGCGTAAAGCTAATGAAGTTGCATCTTGGTTGTGATTGTAGATATCCTGGGAGGAGTTTGGACTAGATTCACCAGGCGAGGTATTTGGGGTAACTCCTGAATCCTCTTGGTCACTAGGAGAGGTGTATGGGGCGACTCCTGAATCCTCTGTAGGAGTGTTCGAAGTATTCGGATTACCAGATGAATCCTCTTGATCATGACCGCTAGATGAGTCGTCTTCTGACTCTGATTCCCCCCCTTCATGATTAGGAGGATTGTTATGGTTTGATGCAGAATTTGGACTGAAATTGGATGATATTCCAAAACTTTCCAAAAGTCTCCTTAGATTATCAGCACGATCAGAAGGGTTTGAGGCTATATCCTTGATCACTTCCCAATTTCCTCCTTCATAATAGCTTTTAGACTCTAGGAATTTCACATCCCGAGAAACTAACACTCTCCTTGTTTCAGAATCATAACACTTGTAACCTTTCTGAGTTGGGGAGT
This sequence comes from Streptanthus diversifolius, assembly GCA_039880935.1. Taxonomy (NCBI): domain Eukaryota; kingdom Viridiplantae; phylum Streptophyta; class Magnoliopsida; order Brassicales; family Brassicaceae; genus Streptanthus; species Streptanthus diversifolius. The sequence continues at coordinate 24,933,609 of JAXGFM010000012.1, forward strand.
AACCAATAAACATAGCCTTTGTACTCTTGGCATCTAGCTTGTTTCTTTGTTCTCCTGGTACTAACACAAAACAAACACATCCAAACACTCTCAAATGATTAAGATTAGGCTTAATTTTATTGAGTACCTCGAATGGAGAGATATCTTGCAGAACTTTGGTGGGGATTCTATTTATCAAGTAGCATGCAGCTACTAAAACATCTCCCCAAAATTGCTTAGGGACATGCATGTGAAACATCATGGACCTAGCCACCTCCATCAAATGTCTGTTCTTCCTCTCAGCTACACCATTTTGTTGTGGAGTATAAGGACAGCTGGTTTGATGGACAATCCCATGTTTGGTGAGATGTTGCTTGAATGCCTGACTGGTATACTCTCCTCCATTATCTGATCTAAGACATTTTATCTTAACATTGTAGTGATTAGTAACATAGGTTTGAAAATGAATGAATGCTTCAAGAACTCTATCCTTAGAAGTTAATAGAGTGACCCAAGTGTATTTAGATTTTTCATCAATGAAAGTGACAAAGTACTTATGATTCTCTCTAGACACACTTGGTGAAGTCCATACATCAGAATGAACCAATTCAAAGCAATGATCATAAACTGTCATAGACTTATGAAATACAGTTTTGCAGTGTTTACCAAGGATACATGCTTCACAAACATCATTATTAAAACTTATCCTAGGAAACATTAATTTCAATGCTCTGAAATGAGGATGTCCGAGCCTAGCATGCCATAGATCACCCTTAATTTCAGAATTATTTGAGCTAGAAAAACAAGAAACTAAAGAATTTAAAGAATTTGAAGCAAAGTCTTCAAGCACATATAGGTCATCTTTTGTCACACCCTGTCCAAGGATCTTATGTGTTTCAATATCCTGAAAAACAAACTCATTAGGCCCAAAGATAGCATGACAATTCAAATCAGTGGTGACTTTCTTAACAGACAACAAGTTAGATGTAAATGAAGGCATATAGAAGGCTTTAGATTCCTTATCAAACAACTTAAGGTTCCCTATACCTTTGATTGGAACTTTAGTTCCATTTGCAATCAAAACATTTCCTACAGCCGGTTCTACATTTCTTATCAAGTTTAAATCCCTAATCATTTGATGAGATGCTCCTGAGTCTACAATCAATGGCTTAGAGATAGTTGTAGCATTGAATGAAGCATGAAGGGATTTACCAATCACATTACCATAGTTCTCCTTTAGGGCTTTGATGAGTGCTTCAAGATCGGTTTTCTTAACATATTCATGCTGGGAAGGCACCATAGCTCTGGTCTCCTCTCCATGAGCTTGGAACCCACTACTTGAACCATCTCCTTTGTTGAGGGTGATCATAGCTTCTTGTGATAAATGAGCTCTTGGTTGATCCTTCCACTTGCTTGGCTTGAGATGTGGTTGAAGTATCCAGCATTTATCTTTGGTGTGTCCTTTTTTCTTGCAGTGCTCACAGAACCATGCCTTTTTATCTTCTTGTTTGTACACCCCTTTGTTTGCCATGATGAGTTCTCTCTTGCCACCAAACAAACCATGTGAGCCCTGTTCCTTTTGGATCTTGGCACACACATCTTCTAGGCTAGGGAGCTTGTCATCTCTGAGAAGGTGCTTAATGAGATCATTGTAGCTTGGATTCAGTGTCATAAGTTATCCAAACACCTTATCTTGCTCTCGTCTTTCATTGAGAACTTTGGGATCAATAGAGCTTGGTCTCAACATCTCAAGTTCAGCCCATAGCGCTCTGAACTTGCCAAAATGCTTAGTGAACTCCATGTCTTCTTGATTAAGATCATTGAGAGCCCTTTTCACCTCAAATATCCTTAATAGGTTTGATGAGTTCCCATAAACATTCTTCAGGGTTTCCCATAGCTCTTTAGCTGTCTCACAATATGAATAAGCCTCCAGGAGAGAGATTTCAAGAGAGTTTTGAATAATGGACATTACCATCTGATCTTCTTGAAACCATTTGTCTTCCACTCCAGGCATGACCATTCCTTGATCACCTTGGGCTTTTTCCTGAGCCGTCTCCTGTGGAGCTTCATTTAAAACAATATGAGCCCAGAGCCCACGGCTACAAAGGGTTGTCCTCATAGTCCTTGACCATAGGAGGTAGTTTAACCCTTTCAAAGTAATTGGAACAACAATCTGTCTTGAGTTTTCCATGTTCTCAGAGATGATTTGCAGGCTAGATTCAAAGGTTTATGTGCTTTGAACCTTTGAAAACAGGGTTTTGTGGATTTGTAAGGTTTTAGAGAGATTTAGGAATGAAAAACCAGAGATTATGCGGAATTTTGTGAGAATACACGAAGATTAGGAGCTTAGAGCTCTGATACCATGTGAGATTTTGAGAAGATTAAGATTATTGAAGTGGAGAAGAGATTAGAAACATTATTTTGTCATTAGAAGAGTATTTGTGGCTGCACTTTACAATTAGGGCGTACACCCTTATTTATACAACTCAGAGAATATATTTATGGAATATTTTGGAGAAAAATGCTCGTAGGTGCAATCAGGATCGATCGATCTTAATATGGATCGATCGATCTAATATTGCGGATGTTTCTGCGATCGATAGCACGAGCTTAAAACGGTCGGTCGTTCGGGATCGATCGATCCTCTCCTCATTCCAACATTAAATATGAAGTACCAATTTAGTTGGGTACACCATGCATACAAGAATCTGTTACCAATTTTCGATGGATTTGGTCCCCTGGCTAGTGTCAATGGTCTGAAGACCACACAAAAAGAGAGCGAAGCCAACAGTCTAGTTATCAATAAAAATGCAGTACAAAAGCTAACATGATCGTCCAAGATACAATATAAAATCTTTTAAACTATCAATCACAATCAATTGGTTCATTTTCTTTCACATTATATTTTGTTTTTGTTTTTAATGTTAAACTTAATTTATAAAGTACAAAACTGCATATACGAAATACACATATATACAAGTTTAGATAAAGAGATTTCATACGATCTAGCTCAAAACAAGAAAGCTAAAACAAAACATGATATATATATGTACACATATATAAAACAGCTAAAACAGATATGACATTCGTATATATATTATTTTTTACTAGTTTATTAAGCCCGTAAATTTTTGTTATATATCAACACATTATATACATAGCTGATCAAATAATAAAAATATATCAGAGATATCATACAATGATTTAACTTATAGAAGGTCAAATAAATAAACAACGTTAGGCTCTGGTTATCGCCGAAAGTTGCAATTATTTGAAGTGAACTTAAAGTATTCGAAAATAATTACAAAGAAAGCATTGAATCTTATGCCGTTTCACATAAAATATTATCATGAAGATTTCAGTAATAATATGGTTTCATATTTGACTCAAAAGGAATGTGTTTATAAACAGCTTTCAGTAATACGATGGTTTCATAACTCAAAAAGGAATATCGAATGTTCTCTTCACACTGAATCTGTACTATAAATTTCAGTTTACTTGAAAATATTTCATAGTTATTTTTCCGATATTTTATCTAGTCACCAAATAGTTATGTGATAAGTTATCACTCCCCTCATAGTGATAACTCGCAAAAGCATATGACAATTATTTAACTCGGCTTGATCAGTAGAAAAATTAAATGATTAAACTGACCATCGGACCTTGGGACATAGAAGAAAAGGAGAAACGTTTCCATAATGTACGACCTCATTGCGCGTAGTTTTGGATGAGCCACGACAAGTGAAAGACCCCAAAGTAGACAAACGTGGCACGTGTACGTACGTGTTGCGTACGTGGTACACTGTCTCTGACGAGGCTAGTATACGACGCGGATCTGGACCATACATATCTCCCCAAAACAATATTCTTATGTTAAAGTATAGATCATATTATTCAATTTCTGAGTTTGTTTGGTCAAAATGCACCAAACATATTATTCAATAAGTTGTTAGATTTGACGGGGAAATAAGAATATTAACTTGAGAAACCCGTCTAGTAGGGGTTAATTGTTTGCTAATTACTATCCTCAAGTGCATAGTACGGTGATTACATAGTATATCATGCGAATCTTTTAAACTTTAAAACTATTTGAGTCGTATCCATTGATAATATGAAAGATTGTTGTTAAACATCATTTTGAGATGTTACAACATGTTTCCGATATAATTTGTCAATTTAGTCTAATGATTTTAATATTCTTTAACATTGTGAAGTGTAATGTTAAATTCGAATCTCAAATATGTGATAAATTTTAGAAATAATCATTATTATGTTACATGATTATTACGATTATATAAAAAAATAAAACAATAATTCCAACGATTCTAATTCATCTGGTATAAACGTTTTCTTAAAAAAAAATACAATTGAAATAAACGTTTAAAATCTTCTTTCTTTTTTCTTTTCTCTTTACTTTTTTTTCTTTCATTTTGTTATTTTTTCACGCGACGAATAAATTATATGCCAATATTTAGTTTATCCTTGTAGCTTCAGTGACTCGAATTTTCCAGAGCAATATAATCTCAGATTTTGGATCCATCTTTAACGCCATCGTGGCTCTGCTTCGTTAGAACAATATAAAGAGGTTTTTGACGCTTCGACTGAGTTTTCATGCGGTTGCATTTTAATCCTTTGTGGTGTTGTTTCTAATCTCATATCTGATATTGTATTGGAATTGTGGGTTTAGGCTGATTTATGTGTGGATCTCTAGTCTCAGTTTTGTGAATTCTCAAATTAGGTTTTAGTTTTAGTTTTCGTTTATATTTTTATTATTTCTCATTTTCCGTGTTAGAAAACAAAAAATGTTCCAAATCTTTATCAGAAAAATCTGGTTTAGTCGGAAAAAAGGTGTATATATACTGCTGAAGACAAAAGACAAAAGACATTAAATTGTTTCGTAATACAAATTTTAAAATTTCTGCTTATGCTATAATTTTAGCCGAAAGGTTACAAAATGCATAAGCAACCAAAGACGACAACTGAAAATGATATTTGAAAACGGGAAAAAAAAACAAAGCTAAATAATATGATGTATGTGACTGTAAAGTTGGAATTTACGATGTATATAGTTTATATAGTGATGTCACGTTTAGTTCTTGTGTTACGATGCCATGCTCATGTATTCTAAAACTAATTCATTATAATAGTCTTTTCAGTAGTAAGAAAGACTACACATATGAATGATTTTTTTTTTTATTATTATTATTGGAAATAATTTTCGGAAACAAATTTCGTTTCAAAACACCAAAGAAATCATCTCTTACCGATCGATGTGTTTGATCATCCCTGCTTAAATCGAAGTCAACCATATCATACAGGCTCATAATCTAATCAACCATTGTTGCTGATGCAAACACTGTTATCATCGCTTCTACCACAAGAAGAGAAAATAATTGATGTTGTTACTTTAATGTAGACACTTTATAACAACAACAATATAAAGTTATAGACCCTACACGTTTGAATGTTTATATTATATTTTACAATGTGCGACTTGAGACCTCATAAGAAGAAGATTGTCTTAATTAGACTCTTAGCTTTTTAGCCTTTTAGGTTTTCTAGCTATGATACTTTTGAAGAAATCGCATGTTTTTTTTTTTAACACGAGAATGAGTTTGGTACAAGTGACTCCTCGAGTCCTCGTGTGCGTTCGAACATGTAGAAAGCTCTACATTAATTATTATGTTTCTATGAATCCAAAAAGCAAAATTATTATGTTTCGATAACAACTGGTTCGAGTCTACATCTTGATTTGATTTTTTTTTTTTTTTTTTTGACAACATTTATTCATATTTCATTATTTCTTTTAACATATAGTAACATGTTTTATCTACTATAACGAAATAATTAACAATTCATTATAGCTAATGGTTTTTTCAACAAATTCAATAACATGATCTAAAAGTGTTCTAAACTTACTTCTTTTTGGTTAAATTCACAAATATGACTTCAATAGTGATTAACACTCACCAGTGACCTACTTTCCGACCAATCTCATTGTATGGCTCTCCATAAGCCTTCATTAATTCATTAATGCACCAATTGGCATAAACGGAACCATTTTATCGGAAAATATAATTAATTTTAACATCCAATTCTCGTAAGTTTCTTTATCTATTTGGAGAGTGACACATGAGTGATGAGACTCGAGCTTAGTCGACAAAGGTTAAAACGACAAGAGCTTAGAATTTAGCATCAGAGCAATAAAGAACAAAAGAACAACTGTAAAACCAAATAAACAAATAAAATAAAAAAATGATAAGGACATTATCGGTGAAACATAGAAGAAGTACGTAGGAGACAAAACTCCCTGCAACTTGTCCTTTGTTTTTATTCTCATAGCATAAAACTATGTTCAAGTTGGTACCTTCTTGAGGTTAGAATTTTAGCAACTTTTTTTTTCTTCTAATGATTTATTTTAGAATTTTCGTTTTAATTTTCACCCCACAACAAATTCTATATAAAATATTTTGATGGAAATCACTAGTATACAAGTACTTCAGTGCGTCTAACCAACATAATATTATAATAAAATAAAGATCTACGCTTTTACGAATATTTATTAGAGTTTCAAAATTTTAAGATGGACATTTATTTTTATACTATGTAAATAAGAATTTATATACTATGTAATATACGTCACTGTCAAATGGTTGTTGACGGTCATAACTTTTTGCATCAAATTAGTTAGTGCCATAAAAAAAAGAGAACAGTATAGTAACTAAAAAAATCGACCAAAAAATAAAAATAATAATTAAGTTGTTATCACGACGACCTATTAATTTCGAAAGTCATATTATGCAACGATATTTTCTGGTTAATTGTTTGTACCGTTTTACAAATTTACAGTACATAAATAAATGGATGTTTTTTTAATTGGCTTACTTCAGCGTTTCTACTGTCCTAGCGAAAATGACTTGAAATATTTTGATCCATTAAAAAAATTAATGCAATAATCCTTAATAAAGAAAGGACAAGTATTCATAGATGAAATCTAGCCATGACTATTTTTCTTTTGCAACCGAACCAGAAGATACAGCAAGGTGAGTGAAGACAAAGTTTCTAGAAGATGATAATCCCATGACTAAAACCAAAAATTGAAAATGAGACTTATCTAATAAGTAATGGGCCGACCACAAATAAGGCCCATATCATCGTAACACTGTTAAATTGTTTTTATTTTTAAATTGAAAAGGAATCTTTCCTTACACAATTAATAAAGTAGATTATCACTAAGCATTGTAGATTCCACAGACAAAATAACTTCACTTTTCTTATTGATAAAAGAAAAAAAGAATAGAAGAATTCAAACTAGTACAAAATATTTCTTCTAACACCTTTAAGTTTTCATAAAAAAATTTCAAATTCCTACCCCAAGCAAAAAGAATGAAAGAATAAAATCAATTTTTTTGTTTCCTATTATCTTAAATTCTTAATTAAAAAAACCATTGATCCCTCTATCTAAAGTCTCTAAAACCCTAAATGTATAATCTTTCTTTAAATTTATTTTTCTCTTTTATCTTAAAGCGAAGAACTCCCTCCGGTTCCGCCGATAGCCCAAGCCGAGACCGTGTACAGCGGCTGATCCGACCACCGTAACGTGACTCCACTGCTGCGTCCTCCTCCTCCACCACCGTCGCCGTCTTCATCGCTCCTCTCGACATTGAAGAATCCCTCATTGCCAGATCCGTACATCCTAAGCAACATCTTGCTCTGCAAAACCTCTCTCTCCGAGACTCCAAGACTCCGAAACCCTAACTGCTCCATCGTCCTCCTCCAATGGCGAAAACCCATATGCCTCTCTTGCCGATGACTCCCTTCACAAGCCACAATGTTCCTTATCTCTCTCCCGAACAACATCTCCTCAATTTTGACTCTGATCAAGCTATCCGTAGCGAGATTCGTGTGAATCGCGTCGAAGATCGCTGAGTAGTACTTGAGTGAGTTACAGACACGCGTCTCGAGTTGCATCGAGTTGTGTTCTGCTTCCTGTTCCGCGATAACGAGAGCGATTGGGTTCGTGCTTCTGATCAAACCAACGAAATCTCTTATCGCAGCTCCTGTTCCGTCGTAAAGCATCTCGTGCATCTGCATAACGCAATTCACAGCGACTGATTCGCCTTCCTTGACGTGAAGCATCCATAGCCTAACGTCCTCGAGTCTATCAACAACAGGATGAAACTCGAACTGAAGATTCATTGCCTCTGCGAATCTGTGGAGACGGTCTCCTGTTTCGTTGAGCTCGAGTTTGGATTCTCCTATGCCAGTGATACGTACGTGACTTGGTGGATTTGAACTTGAAGCTAAGCTCTGGAAGAGGCTAGGCCATTGTAAGCCTTGCTTGATGTCGAAGTCGATTATGTGAACTCTCTCTTTCCCTTCAAATGCTCTGAGTAACATCTCGTTTGCTGTGAAATGAATGAACTTTGGAATCGGTGTCACTTGATTCAAGAACCTCAATGCGTTTCCTGATTCGTCCTCCACCATTCTCTCGAATTCGCGAGACGGTGCGATGTGGAAGATGTGTGGCCACATACGCGCTACTCGAAGAGCCAAAGCTTCGATGTAGTAAGCTATGAGTCGAGTCATTGGTGTTCTTCCTCTAGGAGAAGCAAGATCACCGGTTCTCGCAATGAAGTGATTAATCGCAGCTATGTTCCTTGTTCGGATTGCTTCTAAACATCCAGTAAGCAAATTGACTAGCTCGAAATCTCTCTGCAAGTCGTGCCTCTGATTGTTGTTGTTGTTGACGTTTTCAATGGTTCTTTCCTCTGTGCCGCCTCGGTGTGAATACGGATTCCTTGAACCATTTGTAGATTCTGGTACTCTGTGTCTTAAGCTATGACTCTCTGATGATGCGCTTGTTGATGATCCAGAAGCTTCCTTAACTGCTGCAGCACGGCTACTCTCAATGTCCTTATCGCCTAAACCAGCTAACTCAGTTATCACCGAGTTAACCCAATGTGGATTACTCGGTAAAGGCTGAGAAATCACTTCGCTGGGCGCAAAACAAACCTTTTCCTCAGCATCATCATCACCTGAACAAGTCAAAGAAAAGGGTAATGCTGCAGATGAGTTCTGCGCAGTGAAATGCTCAAACCAGAAACCCCTATTGTGATCATCTCCGGTTTCGCTTCTTTGCCTCTTCACTCTGCTCAGACAAGACTCGTCCTCCTTGTCCTCCTCCGCCAATCTCTTCAGACTCTTCTTTCCTCTGTTGTTGTCGTTGTTCCAAGAAAACCCTTCTCCATTTCCTCTTGTTGTTGCCAAAGGTGGAAGCTTTATGCTCTGCTTAAGAGAACAACCACCGGTCTTGCGCTCAATTGGTTTGTTGTTGTTGTTGTTGTTGTCGAGTGAGATGCTTCTTCCAAGTGGTCGGCTCGATGGTGTTTCCTTACGGGAGAAGCTACTACTGCAGGGTAAGTCCAATCTCTGTGTGTTCATGGGAAAGTGTACCGATACTGTCGCTGATGTTGCTGCTACTGCTTCACTCCTTAATCTTCGGGTCGGGGACAACAATGAAGAACTTGAACAACCTGCCAACATCGTCTACAAAATCTACCCAACCCAAATATCTAAGTTTCTTGATTCTTAAAAGAATGTGAGAGATGATCTAAGTGTGTGTGTGTTTTGCACAAACAACAATTGATGAAAAAAAATGGAATCCGATGAATAAAGAATCAAATTCAAAAGATTTTTTTTTTGTTTGTTTTTGTTATGAAATCAAAGTGAGTCCTATATGAAGATGAAAAAAGAAAGAATTTTTAATGAAATCAAAGTGAAAAAGAATAATTTTTTTGTTTTGTTTTGTGTAACTTAATATGCAAATTTGAGAGAAAGAAATAGAAGAATGAAATGAATCCCCTCCCCCAAAACCAACGAAGAAATTTATATTCAAATAAAGAATGAAAGAATCGAACTAATCTAAAAACTTTCCTTAAATCAATCTACCATAAAACAATCATCGGATTCCTTGAAGCTTTTTTCACAAACAAAATCTAAAATTTTTAGATGATAATGACGACCAACGAATTCACATCATCATGAACAGAGGATGCTCTTGAAGAAGAAGAAGATCTTGAAGTTGCTGGGTTCCATTGATGAACAGACTCGTGACTTGTTGTAAACCCGGTTCTCCATTTCGATTTTCCATTCCGGTTTGCCAAAATCCCCAGATCAAGAAATTTTCCTCAACACATCCACAAACCCCAAACACACAATACCCAGATCACAAAGTTCACTCAGAGATGCTGGAAATCTCTAAAAAAAGATTTAAAAAACTCTCAAAGATTCTTCCTTTTTTTCTTCTTCTTCACTCTCTCTCTCACTTTTGTTTCTCTGTCTACCACTCTACAGATTATGATACTATACAGGCTTGTTCTACTAATACCATACTTCACCAACTTTTTTAGTTTGTTTTCTTCTTAGGTCTTCGAGAATTGAAGTTGGCACTTTTCTTTTTACAGTAAATTGTATATATTTTTTTCAGGGTTGGGCAGAGTGAATGGTACACGAGGAAATCTGGATGTTTCTGACCCGTTGGATCTTTAGAATCGGACGGTGAAAAGTGATTGAGGGTCTAGTGACCGTTTGTCTACTGTCGGAGAAATATGACCGTTGGAGGGAGGAAGGAGAGTGTTGGCTGTGTACGGACATCAATGAAGTCTGATTGTGAAAGCCAAAAAAAATAAAAAACGACTTTTTTATACAACAAGTCAATAATTTAAATTATTGCCTTGTTGTCAAAAAAGGTATGTTAAAAAAAAGACAAATTTTCCTCAACTATTTTGGGTATAAAAAAATGCTGTGTTACTCCGATTTATATTTACTATTCCTTCTTTTATACCAACAATACTTTTATAAATACAAAAAATGCTTAGAAAGTCCATAAAAATTGTTTAATTACACTAAACACTTCCTAACTATGAACAAATCTGTCTTTGGTTCAGAGTTTTATGGTTCGGTGAAGCGACCAATCTGTAACTCTGTGAATATAGGTTTGATCAATCTACTAATACTGATGTGAAAAGTGTCTGCACTTTTAAAATCACATTATTAAACCCATGTTTTAAGTTAAGACCGTGTTAAGAAGAGTTTGTCGAAGAAACGCACTTGAAGCGATAATGTCCCTACACTATTAAATTTGTAGTGTTCTGTTTATCTTCAACATTACTTAGTCTACATCACTTTGTGTGTATGATGATCTCTAGAGGCATGCCGACACAAACTTTAAGCTAGTAGTAGCAGTTTCCGACCTAAAATAAATACGCGCCAAAAACTGCGCTGTGAGCTTAATAACATCAAGCTCCTCCTGCGTGATCCTTAAAGTATACATGTAAACTTGTGAGTTTCTAGAGGTGGAGGTGGAACCATAAATTCAGCCGGAAGATAGGTTTTTAAAGCACGATAGCCTGAATATGTAGCTGCCGATATGTATAGCATGTGAATCAGTAGATTATAGCATGTGTAACATGAGTATGAAGCATTGTCATTACATTTTAAGGATCCACATCTATCAATTCCTTAACTATGGTGTAGTAAACACATATTGTACTAAGAGTACTTGTGAGCTCTAAATTTGATAAAATTTTATTAAGAAGTACTTGGGAGATTGATAACTCTTAAACACATTTGTATTGATATCTTTATTGACCAAAAATATGAAAAAAAAGCAAGACTTTCCTTTCAAAGGCACAACGTTTTAATCCCGATAGAATATAGAGAGTGTTGTCGAAATGGCCGGTTTTTGAAGATAAATGCTTACTTTCTTTGTATTTTATTTTTCATTTTCGAAGAAGATAAAGAAGGTATTGTTCGTAAACCAATCGATAACTAATACTAGTAAACAACACTATTCAATAAGCGAAATCCTAAAATTAACAAAAGAAAAGAAAAAAGAGATTTATTAATGGCGTAGACTCTCCATTCATGAATCAGTAAGAATTCTCCGTCTTCAAACTTTGGAAGAGAGCGTAATGAAATTTGGTGTAACTTCGTAATTTCCAGTTAAAAGACTTTCAACACAATGGGCTTACTACCAAAACTAATAGGCTTTTTCAATAAAGCCTAATGTCAATCCGTCGTCGTTTCTTCAGGTCGGCTTCTTCGTCTGAGTCGTCTCTCTTCACTCGCCGGAGAATTGAAAAAGTAAAGAGAAATGGCGGAGGAGCAGAAGAAGAAGCCGTGCCGGTTCTGGATTTGGGCGTTATCTTCCGTAGTTTTCCGATTGATCTTGATTTCGTTCCCGGTAAATCTCAACCTCTCTTCCCGTCCGGAGGTCTCCACTCCTCTCACCAGCATTCGCCGCCGTATCGCCTCTCTCTCTCTCTCTCTCTCTCTCTCTCTCTCTCTCACTCTCTCCATCTCCCATTATTAATCTACGATCGCGAATTTCGCTTACATTTCATCGTTTGTTATGGATGTTTCAGTTGCTGAAGGTTATTGGTTGAAGCAGGCATCAATGTCACCATATGCAGGTTTCTCTTCTCACTCCTTTCAGATTTGATCTTTCTGTAATTTCCGATTTTGGGTTGTTTGAAGCTGAAACTTTTACTTGTGTTTGTGTAGGATCAATGTATCATGGCTCACCGTTGCTACTCTCGCTTCTCGGACCTCTCACGGTTCAGAGGTTAGTGTCTACTACCAGTTCGAATCATCTTAAACATGGATTTCTTTCAACTTGAGTTTAATTGGAAGACAATTTGGTTGTTGCAGGATTAAAGGTCAACCAAGTCACCTCTGGTGCAGGTACTTATGAGTTAGTTTAGGATTAGATTGTGAGTATAGATCTTTGATAAGATCTTCTCTTTGGGATTAAAGCTATGTAAAAAGAGATCATCATTTCAATGTTTACTCTTCCATAGACAACTTTACTTCGATACCAACACTCTCTTGGATACAGCTTGGTTTTTGTTTTTGCAGATATATTAAGTGCAATGTTTCTTCGAGGTATTGGTCAGAAACTCCAGATGGCTTATGGATTGAATGCGAGGCTGCTTGGCCTTCTTAAGTCATCACGGGATAAAGGTATCATCTAGCTCAACTCTACTCCTTTGATGATATACAGATGTGATATCTTACAGGCTTAGTCCCTGGGTAGATTTGTTTTGGCTCATTTGAGAGTGATTCTATTCTTCTCGCAATTATTTACTTGAAGGCAAAGACTGATCTCTCCTTTTCGTTTTCTCCTCAGGGATCCTACCTTGCGGCAATATTGCTGCTCTTGTATACTTGTGGAATCCTTTCACAATTGTATCTTGTGTGGGCTTATCAACTTCTCCAGTCGAAAATCTGACTGTCATATTGGCTCTTAATGGAGCAGTTACTCGTAAGAAGATTATGATACTTGCATATTGATATTTTCAATAGTTTCTTGGCATTTTACAAACATATTTTCGCTTTTTTTTCTTTCTTATAATCAATTTAGATGAAAAACCCGTTGTTTTGTACCTGTGCAGGACGAGTTCCTCTGGCGACATTTGGTTTAGTCATGGCGACACATTTATCTCTTTATCCTGCAATTCTGACAATTCCTGTATGTTTCATGTTGTGACTTGTATATTTCACGTTTCTCAAAGTAAACAGATTCTAATTCTTCTTGTGTGTTTCCCACAGATTATCTTTCTATTGGGATTTGGTTTGGATGCTCCTCCTATAAAATTGTTCCTTCAGACCAGAAGTGTAGAAAATGAAGACAGATCAACCTCTGCTGCTTCTAAACAAGCCAAGTCGAAAACGACTACACTTCTTCCCTTTTTATGGAGAACAATCGTGCACTTCATGTTCTGGGTACTTCTGTGGTCACTCTGTGTGTTGGTTTTATGTGGCTTATCACTAAGTAAATATGGAGGGCTCGAAGAGATGTTCACGAGGTAACCCTTAGCTCTGAGGAAACCAAAATCATATCGACATAGGCTAAGTTTCTGATAGCCGTATTATATATGGGAGAAAAACTAAGATTCTTTATAAATTAGATCCCAAGTCATATCATATAGTCTTTAGACTTTCTGATGTTAGTATTCTTGTGCCCTTTATTATAGGACATATGGTTTCATTCTTAGTATCGAAGATCTGTCACCGAACATTGGAGTGTTTTGGTAAGTATAAGGTCATATCACCGGTGACAAATAAGAAATATCTGCTTTTCTTAAACCACTACTGATCTTCCTCTCACTTTCAGGTACTTCTTTGCAGAAGTGTTCGACTTCTTCAGAAATTTCTTCTTGATAGTTTTCCACGTAAATATCCTGTTTATGTTACTGCCCTTAGCCATACGGTTGAAACATCGACCTTGCTTCCTGGCTTTCATTTACCTAGCCATCTCCTCAATTCTTAAATCTTACCCTTCGGTGAGTACTTTGATTCATCGTGAACTTATTATTATCTTTCTTCTGAAGAATTGATTTCATAAATGTTAACCTTGCCTAGGTTGGAGATTCGGCTTTATATTTGAGTCTATGGGCATTGTTCGTCAATGAGTTAGCAGGTAAAAGCAAATGCGATGCATTCTCTTTCGCAATGTTTAGCCTTTGCAATATAATTGAACTCTGCTTTTGTTTGGCGTAGATATGAAGTTCTCGTTCTTCCTCTTCTGTGGATATCTTGGGGTTTCTTTACTCAGCCCTGTGATGCACAATCTCTGGATATGGCGGGTAATAATCTTCAACTCAAATCCATAACCTAAGTCATCACAGCATTAGCAACCAAATGTTCCAATGATCTCAAGTTCAGAACAACTGTTGAATTCAAAACCTTTTTGATTTTTCATTTCAGGGCACCGGTAACGCCAATTTCTACTTTGGAAATGCTATTGGGTATGCGTGCTTTCAGGTAAAGTACATGCCTTGATCCATTTCCAAATTCATGACTCAATATAGTGATTAAAAGTTTACATTCATGGAGATCACAATTTGATGTCAACCAGAGGATGAGATTATCAGTTTTTGATCAAAGGATGTTGTAATTTTGGGTTTTCTTGACCAAAAACGGCTTATGGGTTTTTACGGTTTTACAGATCATTTTCGTGGTGGAGAGCGTAAGCGCAATGCTGAACCATGACCGGGCGCTGAAGAGATGTAACTCGAACCATCAAAAAGTCGAGAACTAAGCCATTTGCAGGTGATTGCACCACACGTAAAGAAAAGAGTTTGACTTTAGCTTAATGGTGCGATTAATTCAACCGCAAACGCCTAACGCTGGCCACATGTGTCAGTGTGAGTCGGTTTTTTTTTGGGTGTGTTTGAAACATCATATAAATGACCGATCTCTTGTGACTTGCGTTTAAAGTAACCATTAACTTACGCTTTGTAACGAGACAACAAGTTGAGAAGTGACGGTCTATAATCTGCTTCATTCATTTATGAAAAAGTTAAAACTAAATTTATAAGGTCAAAGACTATGAGGACACCTACACATGCGATCAAATCTGTCTTCTAATATTTGTAATGGTTTTGCCTTTTTTTATATAAAGATTTGCCTTTGTGTTTGCTTTCATCGTTTTAAAACTTATATTCATTGAATATTCTGTAAATTCCCTTTTGCCTTCTAATCCCAAAAAGTTTTAACGATTAGGTTACTTGCACGGTTTCTTTCTCCTTCATTTTTTTTGTTTCTTTAAAAGTTAAACGTAAATGCACAAGAAAATTAGAAAATATTAGGAAAATTAAAAAGGTTTTCCCGATGCGTACGAGAGAGACAAAATGAAGAGGCTTATTCCATAATTCTCTGAAATCATCGTGGAGCTTAGACACAAGCTCTATCAATTAGTTCAAAACCTTAGCTTATAAGTATATATATAGTGAATATATATTAGTAGTGTGTTCGCTTATCTTTCTTAACTTTTAGTAATATAGTAAAACTTCTATAAATTAATAATATTGAGATTTTGAAAAATTTTAATTTTATAAAAGTATTAATTATTATATTAGTTAATGGATAAATTAATATTATTAGTTTATAGAAAAAATGTTTTTGTCCATAATTTTTTTTGAAAAATGATGTTGTTGTAAAAAATTTATTGATAACAATAACATACACAAACTTAATGTTATGAAGATAAAAGTTATTTATTACACTAAAATATATTTTAATAATATACATTGAGTATCTATGCTCATAAGTTCAAAATATAAAAAAATAATAACTACAATATATAATGATAAAGATGAAATTAAAAATAATATTACAAGACATTTAAAAGCATTTAGAAATACAAAAAATAATCATGTGTATAAGTTTTAGATTCAAATCTAAAGGATAGTATTACTAGGAGTTTTTGATAGAATAAGTAAAATTAGAGATAAACCATTAAAAGATCTTAATTTAAAGTAAAAAAACATTATGCTCATATTTTAGTATTTTATCTTAGTTATATATGTATAAATTTATCTACTTAATAATTTATGTTATTATTGGGACCAAGTATTTATATGAGGATTTCAAAAAATATTATCATCTTATTATTTTATCAAATTTTATTAAATTTTTTATTTTCCCAATTCAAAAACGAAAAATATTATTATTTTATAGAGATGCTATTATATTCAAAAACTTTTTTATCGGTATAGCTATGTCAATATCGTTATGTTAAGCTTTGACCAATATTTTGGGTCGTAACTTTACTTTTAGTTTTAATAGTTGAAATTAAAAATTTTATCCTTCAGTTTCTTATATTATCCAAAAACAAGAGTGATCTTTACTAAACATAATTGATATTCTGTTAAATCATTCTAAAACGGTGAGGATGTATTAATTGGGGCATAAGTCCGTCATCTTTGTGAAAAAGGCATGCTTAATTATCTTCTCTATATCATTTCAATCTAATCAGATGAACTGATGATGTGTGAGCTTTCTTGTTGTTTGTAAACTTTACTATTCTTTGAAAAATTAAAATTTTATGTAAAATCTGTCAGTCTCAATACACTATAGTTATATTGATCACCAATTATCTTTGTGATCATTTCACGTCGAACCCCTAGGGATAATAAAGTCTAATATAATGACTTTTCTTTGTCAAAAATAATATATATAATGACTTCATCCTCTTCATTCATATGTTAAAATGTCATACTTTATGCTTCTGTAAGTTAAATCATAAAGAATGACATAAACTTCAGTTAACATCTAGTAGAGTATTTTTTTGTAATATTAAAATTAGTAGAGTAATTTTGTTTTCTCCGAATTATTATTTTTCACCTTTAGATATATACATAAAATATTTTTGTTTTTACATTATTACAAAAGGAGGATACAAATTTATTCTTTACACATAAAAAGAGCACTCAGAAGACTTAGACTCCAAAGGAAATTATTGGCCTTAATGAGAAAAGAAAACTATTTTTTTTTTTTTTGGTACTAATAATCTGCAGCTGACCCTATATTTGCTTCATACCATAAGCAAGTCTATAGAATTTTCTATTTTCCTTTTTCCAATGTGTATATATCTATTTTTTTGACTCTCCATCCTTAGGAGAGAAAACCACATCAGTAACACACCAAGTGTCTCAATGAGCAATTATATCTTACTCCAAATCTCTTAATCCGAATCACTATTCAAGTAAAGTACCTTCTTTTCTTATATATAGAAAAAGGAACTCTAAACTCTGCTTATATCTTAATTATCCAAATCAATCTTAATGCTTAATCAAATCCGTAACACTTTAATAATTTCATTAAAATAATGTTCCATAATGTTTATCAGCCCTTCTCTTAACAGATCCTAAGCTCTTAGGTTTTGTCTTAACCACCCGTGTCAGTCTAAACCTCTTTTTGAGGCCAAGATTAATGAAAAAGAAAAACACTTTTTGTCACCAATTTATGTAACAATCAAATGCAAAATATAATCATTCGAATGTAACGAAGACTAATGATGGAGAGTTTTCACAGTGACCTACCTAGTTATGGCATGGTTTGTTGCAGAATTCGTGAGCCCGTGGCTCAATGGCTAAACTAAATGGGTCCCAAGAGCACTTAGATTTTGTTTACCTAAAACCAAATATATAAGATAAATAATTGATTACTCTGGCTGTTCAGGTTATAATCTGAATAGAGAATACGCAAGATAAAGTGGTTATGAGGATTTGAAAGCTGATGTATGCAATATTGCTTTCAGATCTTGAGTCTAAAAACTATTATGAAGATAATGATTATATGACAAAACACTTGACAACAAGATCTAAACAAGAGATTCTAAGCATGAATGTGAACAAACTTAAATACTTCTATTTCTGTGAGTTTATTTTGCTTCTTTGATGTCACAGATTGCATTAGATACTGGAATATATAGCATAGATATGGAAAGAGGGGAAACAAGCAATTATGAAGTCAACAATGTAAAAGCAGGAACTCATTTGGAATCTTGCCTTATGTTCAGTCTTGTTTTTAATGCCATAATGGTCAATGAGACACAATACACTTGAAAGAAAAAAAAACTATTAGAGGAACCTTCATGCTATCGTTACTGAGTTTTAACTTCTTCTCCTTTAAAAATTGGCAGTTTCTTTCTAGAAACAGATTTGGTTTTTAATGACTATTTTTATTCCAATCTGCAACTACTTAAAAACTGCATTATTTATTTTAATTATCTAATAACAGAGATGTGTAAGGACTTGCCTCTCTATTTAAGGACTCATCATATGGTTTAGTTGACAAAACATGCCAGCAGTTTAGCTTCTCTTCTCTTCTCTTCTTTGTCTTTTTTTCTCTGCACGTTTTCATTTGTTTGTCAACTTACACAAACTGACAAATACATTAGAAAACCAAAAGAAAAAGAGATTTCATAGTTGAGAAAAATCAAAAACAAAAACATTATTACAATCCTCTTACAGTGTGATGTTGTGGATATTGTGCATTTGGGTTTCTCTGCTTTTGATAATCATCACAACTTGGGTTTACAAATGGAGTAACCCTAAATGCAGAGGGAAGCTTCCACCTGGTTCCATGGGCTTGCCGCTTCTCGGAGAGACGATTCATTTCTTCAAACCTAACACAACTTCAGACATTCCACAGTTTATCAAAGAGAGGGTTAAGAAGTGAGTGTTTTCTTCTTTCTTGCATAGTTGAATTGTATACCTAAGTTAAATCCTCTAATACTTGTGTTGCAGGTATGGGCCAATCTTTAAGACCAATCTTGTGGGGAGACCAGTTATTGTATCAACAGACTCTGATTTGAGTAATTTTGTGTTTCAACAAGAAGGTCGTTGTTTCCAGAGTTGGTATCCTGACACTTTCACTGAGATCTTTGGAAAACAGAATGTGGGATCACTGCATGGTTTCATGTATAAGTACCTCAAGCACATGGTCTTGAGTCTCTTTGGCCATGAAAGTCTCAAGAAGATGCTTCCTGAAATTGAGCAAAGTGCATGTAAGAAGTTAGAGCTCTGGTCAAATCAAGATTCAGTTGAACTAAAAGATTCAACAGCAAGTGTGAGTTTCAAGAACATACTTCCCACTTCTGATTAAAACATTCTTAAGTTTCTGACTTGTTAATATATCACTCTCTTTTTTTTTTATCAGATGATATTTGATCTCACCGCGAAAAAGTTGATCAGCCATGATCCAGAGAAGTCCTCAGAGAATCTAAGGGAAAACTTTGTTGCGTTCATACGCGGTTTGATCTCTTTCCCTTTTGACATCCCAGGGACAGCTTATCACAAGTGCTTGAAGGTTATTACTTGTCATGTCTCTCTTTAAAGCAGTGACTCTCTTTGATATAATAGTAGTACTCATGCTTACATTGGTTTTTGCAGGGTAGAGAAAGAGCGATGAAAATGTTGAGGAATATGCTTCAGGAGAGGCGCGAGAAGCCGAGGGAGCATCCAAGTGATTTCTTTGATTATGTAATCGAAGAGCTTAAGAAAGAAGGGACAATTCTGACAGAAGAAATTGCACTAGACTTGATGTTTGTCTTGCTTTTCGCCAGCTTCGAAACAACTTCACTCGCTTTAACTTTAGCCATTAAGTTCCTCTCAGACAACCCTTCAGTCCAAAAACGTCTAACGGTCAGTGAAAAAAAAACAGAAGCTCATATCTGTAAATAAACTAACTAGCTTCTGATCATCACCAAAAGGTATTTTTAATCTTTATCAGGAAGAGCATGAGGCAATCCTGAGAAACCGTGAAGATGCTCACTCTGGACTTACATGGAAAGAATACAAATCAATGGCTTACACATTTCAGGTAGAACTAACCAAATTCATAAATATCCTAAACTTATTACAATGCGTATGATCATCTAACCAAATGTTAAAATACAAAATGCAGTTCATAAACGAAACAGTGAGACTAGCGAATATAGTTCCTGCAATCTTCAGAAAGGCCTTAAGAGACATCCAATATAAAAGTATTGATCAATAAACCAGTTAACCATTTCGATTGACTCAGTCTTCTTTTTTTTTTTTAATATATTATCAATTAATCACGTTGTAAATGGTACTGCAGACTATACCATTCCAGCTGGTTGGGCGGTGATGGTCTGTCCTCCAGCTGTACATTTGAATCCAGACAAGTATCAAGATCCTCTTGTCTTCAATCCATCTAGATGGGAGGTAAGTTCATAAGATATAGTCTTCTGCATAACTTTTACTCCAAGTTACCTGTAATCTATTTTTTGAAGCAAAACCTAATCAAACAAGTGAAACACAGGGATCAGAATCTACTAATGCATCCAAGAATTTTTTGGCATTTGGCGGCGGAATGAGATTCTGTGTTGGGACTGACTTCACCAAAGTTCAAATGGCAGTTTTCCTTCATACCCTAGTCACAAAATACAGGTTTAAAACTGTACATTTCTTTTTTAATTTCATCTGTTGATTTAAAGAGAAAATAACACTTATTGATTTTTGTAATCTTGAATTCATTAGATGGGAGGAAATCAGTGGAGGAAACATAACTCGAACTCCTGGATTGCAATTTCCAAATGGGTATCATGTTAGACTCAAGAAGAAAGAGACTTAGAGAAAGTTAGGAGAATTCTAATGAACACATTTTTTTATGACACTGAAAAAAATATCATTGTATAAAGATGAAGCACTATATTGAAATATCAAACAATACTATTTATTTCGTTGAGAGTTGAGAAGTATGATTTTCAAATGTAATACACTCTTCTGTTTCTTTCCCCCTCCCCTTTTTACACAAGACGAATTTAGTAATAATGTACATGTATGTTATCAAAGGTTAGAGAGGTCAAAGGCAAAAGGAACAAAGAGATTTATATGTTAGAAGAACACATGTAAGAGCTTTTAGAGTATGGTCATGCTGATGACGACGATTAACAGGTCCATTTAGAAGTAAGGGAAATGGCTGAGGCGATGACACCATTTGCAATGTTTGTTCCCATTATCTCCTTTGAAAAGCATATCTAATCCAATCCAACAGTTAAACCAACCACAAGTAGAACCGCTGCGACTACGAAGAGCACGTACTGGTACATGCTATACTTGCGTTTGGTAGGGGAAGTGTTGGTGCGGGAACCTTCCCAACCGTACTGTGGTCGGACAAGGAGGGCAAACCCGAGGCAAAACCTGGTTAAAAACCCTCCAATGTGTGCGAAATTGTCAACCCTAGGAAGCATACCTAGTCCTAAGTTGATTGTATTATGAATAGGAGTGTGATCAGAGCATCCGCCTGCAAAAGAAAGTACAAATGTAGTTGATCGTTACTTGGTTTCACTTTCTATAAAACCGATAAAACCTAAGCTATAGTACAATTCTACATTTTCAAGTCTTAACCGGTTTGGCGGTAAGGACATAAGTACATACCTTGTTGGCATAGATAGTCCAATTGGTGAGAAGTTCAGATAACGTTGCTCCAAGAAGTCCGAAGAGAGCACCGGAGGCACCAACAGAGATACTTTCTTAAAGGAAGAGAGACGAGAGTATGCTTCCACCGAGACCAGCTATTAAGTAGATAAGCCCGACCCTAACTGCAAAGGTAATATCCGTTGATTGATAAAAGAGTCTAAACTTCAATGAGAAAAAGACAGTATGTACGTAAAGGCAAGAACTTACTGAAGCCAAATTGCTGCTCAAGGCGGATACCGATGAAGATCAAACTCAACATATTGGTATGAAGATGAATGATACCGGCATGTAGCCACATATAAGTGATAAGTCTCCATCATTGATGTTCATGTACTACTTTCCTCCATTCCAAAGCTCCCATTTTCTCCAATCTGAAACAAGAAACCAAGTAAAACCAAATCAAACACGAGTAAAAGAGCAAAACCAAAGCAAGAAATCACCCAAATCCATCAGAGAACCATTGCCAAATGAAAAATTTAATCCTAAATTCAACCATCTTAATTGGATCCACAAGAACAGAGAAGTCCTAACAAATCTTAGCCAGGCTAAATGCATAATTAGAGATGAAAAATGGAAACTTTGAGAAACCCACCACAAGTCCTCGAGCTCATTCTACAAGGCATTAACAGACAAATAGAGAGTATATTCAGTTGCAGATTTATAAACAAAAAGATCGAGTCTTTTGAGTAATTTAGATTCACGAATTGTGGAATCTTGAGCTAATTGGGCAAAGCGAATGAAATACTAGATAAATTCTTAGGTAACTAAAAAAAAATGGAAACCTTGAGAAACCCACACAAGCTTAAAGCTCAGTTTCCAAAGGCATTAACAGAGCAGAGAGATCAATATCAATGGCGAATTGGGAAACAAAAATTGAGACTTTTGGAGGTAACCAAGAAGACTAAAAGTTGAGCTTATTTAGAAGTAAAACTTACGTTGAAGAAGATGGGCCAAAGAGAGGAATCTTCCGAGGAATCTAGGGACGCAAGCTTTGTTGGGCCCGTAATTTTCTTAGGACAATCGTTAACGAACATAACGGCGATAAATACGGCGAGATTCGCCACAACAATCGCCGGAATCAGCCACGATGTCCAATGAGTATTGCCGAAGCTTTCGTCATAGAACAGTTGTTGTTGTTGTTGTTGTTGTTATGCGCTCATCTGTTATTCTTCCCTCCTCTCTCCACATCTATATTCACCATTACTCTGTTTTCTCTCTCTCTCTCGTCAGAATCTCAAGATCTATATAAACCGAAATGTCCCAAGAAGTAGCTTGGAAGAAAGAGAGGAAGGATGAATTAGAGGAAGAGGAGATTGAGCCAGAGCATCAGTAATCGGAGAAGAATTAATGCAAAATGTTGTAACCTTTTTAAAATAAAATAAAGTTAAAGGAAAACGCTTTTTTTTTTTTGTTCTTTGGGTTTACGAATTCAACTGTTGAATTCATGTTTACTATGAAAATAAAATTTTCTCGTTTATGTCAAAACTTGAGTATTATTAGTCTCTGTCTCTGTAATCTCTCTTTGTCGAATTTTGTGGAATAAAGTAAAAAATAAAGCTTTTGGTTGTGTGTCAATAGCTAATTAGGCTGCGGTGCAAAAAAAAAAAACAACTCAAACATTAAAACTAATAAAAATTTGTGAACGAAAAGAGAAGATACAATTTGTTTAAAATAGTACTAGTACTATTATGTTTTATTTTGGTTTAAATATATTGTTATTTGTATTGAAATATATTATGATGAAAACCATTATATATAGCAAGGGTTCTATCATTTGTTTAAGCCAAAATAAATTATTTTATGTTTTATAACAAATGGTTAATACTATTAACATAAACACATTTTCTATATTATAATTTTGTAACTCATATCTAGAGAATCACTCTATATGTAAAATTTTGTGTTGTCTAATCATACAGGCCACATTATATGTTTTTTGGCAAAATGTCAACTACCTTTTTCTCTTAAGTTATAAACATTTTGTGTTGTTTATGGTCTAGAATGATACACGCTATTTTTTAAAAAAAATTTGGTATGTTAGGTCTAGTTTTTATTCATCCATATCCTAGTATTAAATTTTTTAACCTTTTCTAATTATCATTTGCTTGTTATGTTTTCATATTTGTTTAATTAGTTATTTTATGTTTTTCAAATTTACATGTTTTGGGTTTATTTTTTTTCTCTTTTTTCATTTTTAGTTTTATAATTTAGTCTCTTCTCCTTGTATCAAAATTATATTATTTTTATTAATTTTGAGATGATAATTAAATCTCAAAAATTAAATATGCTTTTAAATATTATATTTTTATAATATTTATATATATTTGATATTGAAAATTAAATCTAGATTTTATTTGTTTATATATACATATGTGTTAAATAGTTGAATTCAGATTATATAATTTTAAATTAAATAACTAATTGTTAGCATAATGTATGTTAATTTTTTATTGCTTTATAGTTTTAAAAAACTATTATATAGTAAATAAATAAATTTTATATTGTGTAGTAGATTACGTTATATTTAGTTTTTGAACTGTTTAACTTTCTATTATTATCATCATTAATTTAACACTAGTTTTACAAGAAAAGGAAAAAAACTGAATTAGCTAACTTGTTCTCACGATTCAGTCACATTATGAACTAGACTGAATCTAAAACATATCTAATCGAAACGAATGGAGGTGATTGTTGTTTAGTGCGCACCACCAAGTTGTCCGCATTTCTGTTTTTTTCTCCCTTTTCTTGTTTGATAAAATACAATGCATCGTTTTCAATTTCATGCTTAAAAATCTAAATAGCTATAATTAGTACGGCTGGGAACATGTACTTGTTACCCGTTCGATCCGTTCGATCCGTTCCATACCCAGCCCGTCAAGGTAAATACTCGTTTGAAACAAGTCGGGTATCAAGTTCAGTTTAAGATTACCCGCAAGTAACAAGTCGGGTATCAAATTTTCAAAAAAAAGTTAATACCCAGCCTGTTACCTGCCCCGTATCCGTTACTCGTAAGTACCTGCCAATTATCCGTAAAATACCCGCAAAATATCTGTAAATACCTGTAAACCCCCGTTAAAACCCGCAAATATCCACAAGTACCCGCAAGGTTTGCAAGTACCCGCAAGTACAAGCCAAGTACCAAAGCGGCTAAAAAATGCGGATACTTGTTTAGGTAAGTACCCGTTCGGAGCAAGGCAAGTATCAAGCCAAAAATGACATTACCCGTTCAAAACAAGGCAAGTATCAAGTCGGCTAAAAAAAGCGGGTACCCACCCCGTGCCCAGTTCTAATAATTAGTTTCAGTGTTAAAACAATAATGGATCGGCATGTTTGTCTTCGTAAATTTTACTCTTTTCAATTTTTTATTATTTAACATATCAGGATTGAATACAAACAAATTAAAAAAATTATATTTATTTATTTTTTATATTATTAGTTATCTATAACATAATTCACCCAATAGTAAAAAATACTAAATAAAAGTATACATAAAATATAAAAAATAATAATAAATTATACATTGAAAATAAAAAATATTTTCTAATTTGAAACAATTTCATTAAAAGTTTTTTTTTTCTAACATTAAAACGTTAGATAATAAAAAAACTGAGAAAACTACATTAAATAATTTTTCTTCATAATACAGATCATAAACTCACGTGTTGGAAGCCGGGAAAAAAAACAGGCGTTAAATGGAAATAATTCTCTTCTGATGGCCACACTTGTCTCCTTGACGACTTCACTTATCATATCATATTCAAATCATTTCTATTTACCTCCACAAAATGTTTTTTTGTGTGTGATAAACTTAGTTATTGAATATTGTCGACGTAGACAATATCTAAACATTAATCAGTTACACTTTCGTTAATCCAAATGCAAATAAAAGATTAAGTATAATCTAGGGTACATTTAATTAGGTTTTGAGGGTTCCTTCTATAAAATGACATGAAGTGTGAATGTTGAAACCAACTTTATCTAACTATCCATCTATACCACCTGTGTTATCTACCTCAACTTTTCAATGACAAACAATCTTTCAGATCCCTTAACCACTTCCCCTAAACGATTTGATGAAGAAACAATGAGTTTGCAAGCGGAGAGTATCTTATACAACGTGGCCTTCCCTATGGTTCTCAAAACCGCCTTGGAGCTTGGCGTTATTGACACGATTGCAGCTGTAGATGAAGGTGTGTGGCTCTCGGCTTCTGAGATTGCACTTCGTCTCCCAATAAAACCCACCAACCCGGAGGCACCGCTTTTGTTGGACCGGATGCTGGTTTTACTAGCCAGTCATTCGATCTTGAAGTACCGTATGGTTGAAGCCGGAGAGAACGGTCAAACAGGAAATGGTGAGAGGTTATACGCTGCTGAACCGGTTTGCATGTTTTTCTTGAACCGTGGAGACGGCTCGGGTTCTCTCGCGTCTCTGTTTATGGTCGTCCTAAGCGAAGTCTATTTCAAGATTTGGTACGTACGCACTATCTCATTATTTACACACAAGCCAAACTATAATAGATGTCTAATAAAGCTTCTAATAATACGGGTCGATGAACAATTGATTATTCATTAAAAACAGGACACATCTCAGATATGATATTAGAAGGAAATGATGCATTCACCTCAGCTCATGACATGAAAATCTTCGAATACATTGGTTCAAACGAACGATTCGCTGAGTTATGTCAGAAGTTTCGACCTTGACCATGAACAATGTTTTAGAAGTCTACAAAGGATTCGAAGGTGTGAACACTTTAGTGGACGTGGGAGGAAGAACTGGAACCTGTAGAACTTTATAAAACCGGATTTGAGAAATATCAATTTGCAATACAATTAGTTTTTGAATTGAAATAAATTATTAAACGCACATATTAATATATATTTTAATATATATACATATATATATGTATAAACATTAATATTGACATTTATGTAATCATAATTTATTTTCAGCAACATAATTATTGCATTTACATAATTCAGTAATATTAAATTATATAATTAAATAACAAGACCATAATAAACACTATTTAATATTATTATTTAACCAAGAATTAATCTAATAAACATGATTATTAGTGTAATATTATCAAAACATGAATTCAAGACAATCATTTTGATATTAACAACTTAATAAGAACATAAACATGAATTTTGTTTTTAAAATCATAAGAACAAAAAAAAACAAAACATTTGGAGGCGGGATGATCTCTTTCCTTAACTCAATAAAATGCCTGCAATAAGACGGTTTTCATGCATTCTTTGAATCCCAACATACAACCAAACATATAATACTAACATGCTTCATTCATGTTAGAATCTACGAGCTAATATTCTACCATATATTCAAGAACATAAAATCTACTTTTGAAAGAGAAAAATAAAATATGGAGGAAGTTAGAACCTGTTAAACCTTGTGAATTCTCTAGCTACTAGCACCTAACACCAACAACCAAGAAGATATTTCAAGAGAGTTTCAACACTTAGAAACTTCTCAAAGAATATCTAAAATGTGTCTAATGGTGTTTTCTTGATTTTAGAATGAATGGATGATTTTTTCTTTTCTAGGTAGCTTGCTATTTATAGGAGAAGAATAGCTTGGTGGTCAAGTAGATTTAATGGCCAAATTTATTTGGTTTTTAATACCAAAATTTGTAAGTTATAAAAAATCTTTGACCTCCCTAAGTAAATTCTCATTCACATTTTAACTATATATTATAAGTTCACATACTGATTAATATATTGTTTCAACAAAACCATCATAGGTCTTGTGACTTCCAAGTATCCTCCTATTAAAAGCATCAATTTCAATCTACCCTCAGTTTTAGCCCATGATAACACTAAGTGTAAAATATACAGTAAATACTTCTTAAAATTATACTTTTGTTTTGCTCAATTTTACTAAAATCAATAATATGTAGGAGTGGAGCATTTTTCAGCAGACATGTTTACAGAAATTCCAAAAGGAGATGCCATCTTCATGAAAGTAAGTTCATATATACACTTCATTTTATGGTAGTTTTTTTTATCGTTTACATACAGATAATTTAATTGTCAAACATATATATATATATATATATATATTGATTACAAAATGGAATGGATAAATTGACGACAGTGGATACTACATGATTGAGGCGATGAAGATTGTGTAAAGATTTTAAGAAACTGTTGTAAAAGTCTTCTCGAAAATGGAAAAGTGATAATAGTCGACATGATTACGCCGGTGAAACCAAAGATCAACGACCTTTCTTCGAACATTGTGTTTGCCATGGACATGTTTATGTTAACACAATGCTCGGGTGGTAAGGAGAGGTCTTTCTCCCAGATCCAGAAGCTAGCCTTTGATTCGGGTTTTCCGAGTTGTGAAATTATATGTCATGTCTATTCATATTGTGTTATTGAACTCCACAAATAGGATCAAAATTTTATCAAAAAACAATCATTTATCCCCTTCATAAGTAATCGGAGAAGAAGTAAAGCAAAATGTTGTAACCTTTTTTAATAAAATAAAGTTAAAGAAAAACGCTTTTTTTTTTTTTTTTTGGGTTTCAGCGAATTCAACCGTTGAATTAATGTTTTCTATGGAAAACAATTTTTTTCGTTAATGTAAAAAATTTGAACTACTATTAGTCTCTATCTCTGTAATCTATCTTTGTCGATTTTTGTGGAATAAAGTAAAGAATATAACTTTTGTCAATGGCAAGTTAGGCAGTGATTTAAACTCCACTCTCCACGGTTTTGCCGTTTTCTTTTCTGAGTAAAAATAAAACAACTCAAACGTGAAAACCAATAAAAGAAGATAAATTTGTGAACGAAAAGAGAAGATACAATATTTTTTCTTTTTTAAAAAATAGTACTAGTACTATTACGTTTTATTTTGGATTAAATATGTTATTATTTGTATGTAAATATATTTTGATGTGAAACACTATATAGCAAGGGTTATATTATTTGTTTTAGCAAAAAGAAATTAGTCTACGTTTTATAACAACTCGTTAGTATTATTAACATAAACACGTTTTCTATAGTATATTTTTGTAACTTAACTCGAAAAAGTCACTATGTGTAAAATTTAGTGTTGCCTAATCATATTCGCCAAATTATATATTTGTGGAATAAAGTAAACATTAGAGCTTTTGGTTGTGTGTCAATGTCGAGTTAGGCTGTGGTGCCAACTTTTGAATAGTTATTTTTTAAATAATTTGCATTTAAAAAATCACCAAATCCCAAAATAGAAGAACAGATATGGCCTTGATATCCTAGACTTAAATTTTTGAAATCTGAGAAATAACTATTCATTTTTGAATCCACCTAAAAATTAAGATATATACATATATTTAAATTTGATCTTGGAAAAAAATCAATATAGTTATATAGAATTACAAAATTAAATATTAACATACTATATCACAAAATAAAGAAAATCAAAGATATAATATAAATATTTTCGAATTAATTTCAATAAATTTTTTAAAACATATTTGTAATGTTCATTATAAAAATAATCCATTTATTTATGACAGTGTTTTTTTTTTCTTGCAATGAGATCTTTGGATGTTTATTAATTATTATATTGTAACTCTTTTCATCTGTCCAATTAATAGAATAATATCAATGCACGTGAACGGGTTGATCCTTTCACTTGTCACATCCATCATACATGCTTGGCTGTCTGGTTAAAGGTCGAGTTAAATATTTATAGTGTACAGCTACCTTTCTTTTACATAATTTAGTTAGGTATATTAATAAATCATAATTAACCGACAATATGTTATAATAAAAACGATAGCAAAACAATCATGTCAATCTATGGTGAAAATACAGATTAGTATATGTTTTATTTAAAATCAATCAAATATAGTATATATTATTTTTAAATTTTGAGTTTACTCAAAAAATTTGGAAGTTATTATTTTGAGTTTGGAATTAGGCTTTTGTGTTTAAAATTTAGTACTTTTAATTTATAGTTGATTTATACAGTAGTTATGACAAAATAGTATTGTGAATCACTTTTGTCCGTCTATAATTGTAATTGTTGCTTGCCAAAATAAAATATTTGATATTTTTTTATTTTTGTATATTGTTCGAGAAGTTTGAAATTTTTTCATATATCTTTGGAAACCAGCAACTATTTATATATTTACATCTATAAAATATATGGGTATATATTTATTTGCGACAAACGTAGACAAGATCTAGTCATCTAGACACAAATTTGGTTTTACTAGACACATGTAATATCTTCCGTTAATTCCGATAAAAATAAAATATTTGGCACTAGCTACAGTATTTAGATTTTGAGGTTTCTTCTACCTATAAAATGACACTAAATTGTAAATTATCGACGAAACCAACTTTCTCTTTACCACATGTACTTTTGTTATCCACGTTTCTCAACTCTCCAACCAATTAACAGCAACAATGGCAAACCAACTTCAAGATCCCTTAACCACTTCCCCTAAGCCGAGTGTAATAAAAGAAGAAGACGAAGAAGCGGTGAGCTTGCAAGCAGAGAGGCTCGTGAACACAATGGCCTTCCCCATGGTTCTCAAAGCGGCCTTGGAGCTTGGCGTTATCGAAACAATCACAGCCGTAGATGAAGGCGTGTGGCTCTCGTCTAATGAGATTGCGCTTCGTCTCCCAACCAAACCCAACAACCCGGAGGCACCGGTTTTGTTGGACCGGATGTTAATTTTACTAGCCAGTCACTCGATCTTGAAGTACCGTATGGTCGAAAACGGAACCAAGAGGGTATATGCAGCTGAACCGGTTTGCAAGTTTTTCTTGAACCGTGGAGACGGCTCGGGTTCTCTTGCGTCTCTCTTCATGATAAACCTAAGCGAAGTCTATTTCAAGCCATGGTACATACTATTCTTTCATTATTCACAACCAAGTGGTCAATAATTGATCATCAAGTACTCCGATTAATAATTCTGATATTTAAACCGGTCTGCAAAAAAACTTAATAGAAATAATATACCTAATATAAATAACGCAGAGTCAACTAAGAATTGATTTTTTTTTTTTTTCATAGGACACATCTCAAAGATGTGATATTAGAAGGAAAGGATGCATTCGTCTCTGCTCATGGCATGAGATTTTTCGAATACATTTGTTCAAACGAACAATTCGCTGAGATGTTTAACCAAGCAATGTCGGAAGCTTCCACGTTGACCATGAATAAGGTTTTAGAAGTTTACAGAGGATTTGAAGATGTAAACACTTTGGTCGATGTGGGAGGAGGTAATGGAACTGTTATAAGTCTAGTGATTTCCAAGTATCCTCATATTAAGGGCATAAATCTCGATCTACCCTCGGTTATAGCCCATGCTCCTCTTTATCCAGGTATAACAAATAAGTGATCAAATTAACAATATTTTATTTTGAAGTGCAAGTTTTGATAGCTCTTTAAAAATTGTTATATTCGTTTTTGCTCTATTCTAAAATTCGGTTTATGTATAGGAGTGGAGCATGTTTCAGGAGACATGTTTACACAAATTCCAAAAGGAGATGCTATATTGTTGAAAGTAAGTTCATATAATATACATAATATATATGTACTATTTATAATGGAATTTTTTTTTTTTTTTATCATTGCCAATATACAAGTCCGTGGTCAAAGATCTATTAACTATAATAAAATTTGTTAAATTACTGACAGTGGATATTACATGATTGGAATGACGAAGACTGTGTAAAGATTCTAAAAAATTGTTGGAGAAGTCTCTCCAAGAAAGGAAAAGTAATAATAGTCGACATGATTACGCCGATAAAACCAAAGATTAACGACTTTTCTTCGAACGTTGTGTTCGCCAAGGACATGGTTATGTTAACGCATTTATCGGGTGGTAAGGAGAAGTCTCTTTCCCAGTTTGAGACTCTGGCTTTTGATTCCGGTTTTGCTCGTTGTGAAATCATTTGTCGTGCATATTCATATTATGTTATCGAATTCAACAAATAAACTCATAATTTGCCAATAAAAACCCGTACATGTGGGAACTATATATGGAATAAAAACCTCGAGGAGCTTTTTTTGTGTATGTGTGTGATGGGTTTTCTTTTTCAAGATTGTGGAGATTGGTTAGTTAGTATCAATAATACACAAGTATTTTTTTCAGAATATTGCGAAACTATATGCCTTAATAAGTTGAAATAAGTTATTCATTCCATTGTTTGACCCAAAAACAAATGTTATTCATTATGTTTTTTTTCACGTATATTTAGTAATTTAACTTGAAAATAAGTCAATTTTTAAACATTGGACCTCGGATCTAATGACACCAAAAAACCAAAAGCTAATACAAATAAAGAAAGCAACGGGAAAAATGAATAGAAAGAATTAAGTTGGCTACGAAAATAGATAAGAGATAGTATGATCAAAAATAGCTAATTAAGAAATAAGGAATGATTTACGGTAGAAACCCCTTCGTTTATGAACAAGACAACGTTAAAGAACATTGTTTTTGAAGTAGGTCATTGGTTCACCCAAGTCCAGATTTGTGTAATATATGTAATTGACATATAACAAAGTTTTGGTCACTGACTCACTCACTGATTAGACCATCTCCAACGGCAGGAGACTGCAAAAAGTTTCTTACAAAAAAATAAAATAATATTTTAATATAATATAATTAAATAATTATTTTTTCAAAAAGTTGACCAATGGTTGATTGACATGTGTGAATACCGTTTCCTAACAAAGTTCTTATAACTCTTAAATAGGAAACGACTCTAACCTTAGTTTCTTATTTTTATTATATTTTATTGTAAGAAACCCTGTTAGCATCCTCCGTTGGAGATGCTCTTATAGGCTTCATGGCTAATACCTCTTTACGTAGATTTATGACTCATAACATAATTTTTTATATGATAATAGAAGTCGAATCAAATATAAAATTGCTACACAAATTTCGAATAGAAAAAATGCTACTTATTGCTTTAATTGGTCCTTAAAAGTCCTTACCTTTTTTTTTTTCTCTTTTTCTTTTGTTCGAATAATAACTATCATAGAAAGAATGACAATGGATAGTGGTCGAGACAGCCTGCACATTAGCCATTAAATCCATTTCTCTCGAAACAACTTATTGAAAATAGTTTGATTTAGATCATGAGGTACAGTGGTGGTCATCTCTGAAATCTATGACACATGTCTGAAATTCGAATCCAACACCCTATTTAACGAATATTAAAATCACTAGACTATGTTAACAAAAAAAAAATGACCTTCAGAAGTTAACAAAAAAAACGACTTTCAGAACAAAATGACAAATAATAGAAAGCGAGAGTATGCCAAATAAGCAATTAGTGCGAACTCAAAAATATTGTTAAAATGTTCAAAAAAGTCAAAAATATTGCATAGATATTAACCATACGGATATATTTTGACCAAAAAAAAAAACGTTACGTATATGTATTTGTTTCAGTACATATACAAAATTACGTATAATATATCCCTAAGTTCAATTATAATCGTAAATAACACCCACATAAAATATTCGAAATAATATTACCCCTTCTGAGAGAAGAGTTTCCGTGATTATTCCAAGCAATTGAATTTCAGTGGTTTAGTAGTTGTTAAATTAGAGACTATCACTTAGATCTCACATTTGTCAGCAATATACATTATGCTGGATTTGAACACTAGTAACACAACAATGACATTAACGCAAACCATTAGATTAATATGTTGTAGTCGAAAAATCCAATAGTTTATAGTTCATTTTAATTTGAAATAAATGAATTTACTTGGATTCACCAAATAAAGTAATGGATCCTGTTTCTAAACAAAATTTGATGTCACCAATAGGGGACGTCATAAATCAATTGGAGATCTCACATGTCCCCATATCCGGCCGTGAGTCTGATGAAAACATCAAACCAAAACATGTCTGGAGAAAGATGAGTTTAAGAAGGAGCATGTCTTCTTTTCATAAGAGTTGCGACCAATTTGTGGAGCATGATGACATTGCTTTTGTTTGAAAAGTTTATGTTTGGAAAGAACTAGTTTTGTCTATTAAAATATTAGTCCAATCGAAACGGATAGAGATGTTAGGATTAGTTACAGCTATAAAATATAAATAATAGTTGATGCTAAATGCCAGTACTATTCCTGAATGTCCCATGAACGTGGTTAATAAGACCTCTCCCATCTACTCAGCCATTACTCAGATTGCTCCCATATTAGTACTATCAATGCAACTTCTTATGTTGTTTTTCCTATTGAAGATTACGAATGAGGAAGTGGTTATGAATCTTATGTTGCCTTCGATTTATCGGGTGTTTAATCTGGCTATGAGATAAGAGCAAAAATAACCGAGAAGGAATGCACATCAAAACAACTCAACAGGTCCAAAAGCATTGGATTATTGTTTGTGGAAAACGTGGCCGAAGAGGACTTGGCGGCCATGAATCACATTATTAGGGATCAAGTGAGCTTGGTTCTTTAGATCTTCCCCTCTATCTTTTCAGTTTTTGATGTCTTAATTCCTACGAATCAAACTACTTATATGCTTTATGCATCCCTCTTTCAAACTTTGTATATATAATTTTTCACGAAAAAAAAAAGGTCTCTCCAATGATTACAGGTTCACTGAAAATAGAATGCTAATAACTATTTCTCAGAATTTCGTTTAGTAATGTCAAAAATACCAAACTGGTTAGGGTTTGCGGTTCATAGATAATATTCAGAAACATTCACAAGCAATTTAAATCTTGAAAACAGACTGATACAGTAAGGAAACTCCAAGATCTATCGAAACTGTCAGACAACGAGAGATAACCAACTCGGTTTAAACATACAAACCGGCCATCGGTTCATCACCAGAGATGAGTGGAATTTCTATGGCCTATGCTGCTTTCGCTGTTTCACGAACAACGGCTAACTTAGCGAGAAGACCACATAGCTGGAGATATGATCCAACTCCATCACAGATTCTCATATGCGCAAATCCAGTTTCCTGAAGAACATAAATCGGTGTTAGACGAAAAAATGCAGAGTGTCATGTTTTTTTAGATGTGAAGAAGAATCAGATGTATACCTTCATGAACTCAAGTTTCAGATACTCAGCCATATCATAATTCTTTATTATACGGAAAAGCGTTGTGATAATGTCGGTTGGAGAATAGCCCAGATCGTATAGCTGCTTCATGCCGTGACAAGCATCATCAAACTTACTTTCCAACACATTGCGAACCATGTTCTTGACATGAAGCGGATGAGGCTGGTCGCAGACCTGAAAGAAAAAAGGAAAAATAAGTGAAGAGATCTATCAATCTATGATGTGAAACCGAAGTGTTTTACCAGTTAACTGAATTAAGGTTTTGTATCGAACCTTGAAGACGTTTTCTTGGTTGACAAACCGAAACCCGCTGAATGTGGCTTGCAAGTTGTTCAAAGCTTGCCTCATATCACCATCAGCTGTGAAGATTATCGCCTCGAGGCCTTCCGGTACATACGGAACCTTGAGAGATTGAGAACACAAGCAATTAGAAATGTCGGAAATGTTCGGCTAATCATATAGCTTAGCCTTCTTTATTGTTGATTAAAGATAAGAATCCATTTGATATTAGAGACAAGGCATAACAGGGGATATAACTCAAAGTATGTAAACATGTAGAACGAAAGAATAGTCGAAGAAACCATACATTCTCAGCTTGAACCACCACCATGAGACGGCCAAGTATCTCCTGGTCAGATAACCTAGAGAATCGAACTAGTGCGCATCTACTCTGAATGGGCTCAATAATCTTGGCTGAGGTGTTACAAGCAAGTGCAAACCGCGTAGAGTTTGAGTAGATCTCAATCGTTCTCCTCAAGGCTTGTTGTGCTCCAGATGTCATGCTGATTTCACAAACCAAAAATGAAAACACCACAACGAATCAGAAAGAAAAAAACTGACTGGGACAATTCAAAAAGACGGTAGCAAAAGAAACAGTGTAAAAATGCAGAGAAGAGAAAGAAAGACACAAGTAAAAAAAGCAAGCACAAACCTGTCAGCTTCATCTAGAATGACAACCTTATGACGCCCTGGAGGAAGTGTTACTTTCTTCTGCGCAAACATCTTAATCTTGTTCCTAACAACATCGATACCCCTACATCATAACAAACAATGCCACACAGAAAATGAGTATTCGCGAAATGAAGATGCAAAGACAAATCAAGGAATCAGCATCACATGCAAACATACCTATCATCAGATGCATTCAACTCCAGAACAGCCTCTCTATAATTCGTGCCAAGTAGCTCATGAGCGAGAGCCAAAATGCTAGTGGTTTTACCCGTTCCTGGAGGACCCTGTGGATATTAAACAAACATCACATATCAGAGTTATACTAACCAAATCCTTACTAAACACAGAATCACTAAAAAAAAATTGCAACTTTATTAATAGATGAAACATCGAACCCTAAAATTCGAGCCTTCAATACAAAATGATTCAAAACCCTAAAATTGACAAGCTTTATCCTGAAATCTACACAAGAGACAATTTCTTCTTTTTTTTTGAAAATGTCGAGAAGGATTGAAATAGAAGAGTGTCAATTGAACAATTAAGAACAGTAAATCTCACCGCAAGGATAAGATTCGGCATATTCCCGTCGCGAGCGATGACTTGAAGCCTTGAAACAGCGTCTTCGTTTCCGACGATATCGACTACTTTGCTCGGCCTGTATTTCTCGACCCACGGGATTTCATAACCGCCGCCGGAAGACGTTGAAGACGAAGACGCCATTTTTCAGTGAGAAGCGAAAGAGAATCTCCGACCGAATGAGATTTGGGGATTTTCTGGGTTGGAGGGAAAATTGCTGGAGAAAATCCATCTAAAGGTTTTTAGTTTTAGGGGGAGATAAATTTGCAGTAAAGGGTCTAGGAAAAGAGAAGAATACGAATTCTAAACCATATTAAATTAATTTTATAATATAACCCCCAAAACTAATCAATTACTATCAATACTAATTGTGATCATGGCTATAGCTCCGCAGAGCCATTTTCAAAATTAGCATCCTCTGATGAAATGCTTTGCTAGAGGTAATTATGATTCAGTTTGGATGTAAAGAACCTGTAAATCTGTATCTCAAACTTAATTAGAATAATTCAATGCTTACAATTTGCGATTCAAGTTAAGGTTAGATTCTCGAAAAATGCTAAAATACTTAAAACTGTTACATATAAGAATGAGTAGGACAAACCATACTTCAGTGAGAAGGAACAAAGCATCTTCATCTGTAAACCAGAAAATATTTATATAAAATCAATAAAGAAAAAGACGGAACCACTCTTCAATAGACATCAGACCAAAGTTCACTGTGAACTAAACAAGTCTAGAACATAAGAAGAGACAAACTTGCAAATATGCGGAGATCTTTATCATTAGCAGCGAGGAACCCAGGAAAAAAAAAAAACAAGGGTTCGACAATTTATCAAGTTATAGTTTTATATTGCTTGTTGTGATATGTAATACACATATTTGTTGATGTTGTTGAATTCTGTCAACATGTTTTGGTTCTTACTTGCTCAACAAGACATAAAAAAAAATCTCGATTTGAGAATGTTTTTATGATTTGCGTTTGTTGCACGTGTGACTTGATGCATACTCAAACATGCAAAATTCAGATTATTAATAATGGAACTGTTTGAAAATAATTGGCTTAAAAAATTGGATAATTAAAACAAATGGTTTGTTATTTTGTAATGATTATATGATATCGTACAGCTTAACGTAATTTCTTATTAACCGGAAGAAGAAGACTCGTTCAA
Organism: Streptanthus diversifolius; assembly: GCA_039880935.1. Lineage (NCBI taxonomy): Eukaryota > Viridiplantae > Streptophyta > Magnoliopsida > Brassicales > Brassicaceae > Streptanthus > Streptanthus diversifolius. Next base: position 24,971,145 of record JAXGFM010000012.1, read on the forward strand.
TACAACTTTTTTTTTTTTAAGAGAGAAACAAAATAGATGCAGGAAAATAAAAGCACATCTATATATTCTTTTGCTTTATGTTAAATGGTGAAAATAAATGGAAAAGTTTAAGAGAAAGAAGTTCAAGGCTTTTTCTGGAAACCCCATGGATTCTTGTTCGCCCAGTTCCACTGATCTCTGCACATCTCATCCACTCCATATTTTGCCCTAATGAACATATTTGTTATCTTGATTCATATCTTATATCGCGATTTCACAAGCAAGGTTGTATATTTTATATGCGGAAATGGTAAAACCAGTGACTTACTTCCATCCGAGCTCTTTCTCAGCTCTCTCAGTTGAAGCATACACAGTTGTTGCATCTCCAGCTCTTCTTGGACATAGTTTGATAGGGATTTTCTGCAAAACAAATGTTTTGTTTATAGCATTTTTCGACAGGAAATATTCGGTCTAATGCATATTGTCATAATTGGGGAAATAAGAAAGAATAGAGATTTCACCTTGCAAGAAGCTTTTTCGAAAGCAGAAACCATTTCCAAGACAGAAGTTCCTTGACCAGTCCCAAGATTATAAGCAGTACAGCCTAAGATTAAGAACACATACACATTAAACATTCTCAAAATCACAATCTTTGAAAATGAGTTCATTAAACTAAAAGCAAACCCTTCAAACAGTTAAAATGTTTTATAGAGTTTACCAATCTTAGAGTCTGTAAATAGTTTGTTCAATGCAGCGACATGTCCATCTGCTAAATCCATTACATGGATGTAGTCTCTGACCTGCAAGTAGTGTATGTTAGTGATCCAAACCAAATTCTGAATACAAAGAAACAGTAATGATCGATGTTGTACCGCGCTACCATCCTTTGTAGGATAGTCATGTCCAAACACATTGAGTTCAGGTAATCGTCCAACCGCAACTTGCTGGATATAAGGCATGAGATTGTTTGGTATGCCCTTTGGATCTTCTCCAATTCTTCCGCTCTCGTGAGCTCCAACGGGGTTAAAGTACCTCAGAAGAATTATCCTCCATTCTGGTTCTGCCGCGTGAATGTCTCTCGCTATCTCTTCAAGAAACAGCTGCACAAATAAAAATAACATGACGTTCAAAATCTATGTCACAAATGAGATAAATTTCAAGATATAACAAAAAGAGATTCGAGGTCAGAGACTCAGAAAAAGATCAAAATAGTTTCAAGATGATAACTTTGATGTGCTCAAGAGTATAATACCTTAGTGCGACCGTAAGGATTCATAGCCTGTAACTCAAAGTCTTCTACACATGGGACTATTTCAGGTTGGCCATAAACTGTTGCAGACGACGAAAACACCATCTGCATACATAATTCCAGAATCACAACAATTTGTAAGTTTTACTTTGCCATTTATGTGATTTTTACTAACCATTCAACCAAAAAAAAATGAAAGTTTTGATCTAACCATTTTGCAGTTGTACTTTGCCATTGTCTCATAGAGATTGATTGTTCCAACTAAGTTGTTATCGAAGTAACGACGAGGGTTTTCAACGCTTTCACCCACAGCTTTAAGACCAGCAAAGTGAATCACAGCATCAAATCTGTAATTCCTCACAAACAAATAGAATATCAGACAAAAATGAGATATATATATATTAATTTAACTGAATAAAAAATTGCATAAACCTGAGTCCAAACATTACCTCTGTTTGGAAAAGAGTTTCTCAATATCTCCTTTGTTTCTTAAATCACCCTGCATCCAATCAAGACGCCCAAAATCTTTTATATAACTTACAAACAAGTGAAAATCTAACAAGCCATATACTACAAAACTAAATTTTTCAGATATTTCATCGATTACTTACGAATTCAGAAAAAAAAAAATTGATTTCTTTGTTTCTCATAAGGTATTTTGAAAAGATGAACAATCTTAATATTCAAATTTACATAAAAATCAAAGCTTTTTGGTACTGACCAGATTGAATTCAAGCTTGTTAGAGAGATCAGGACCAACGAGCTCACGAACCCTATGAACAGCTTCAACGACAGAGTTATCAAGATTATCGATGATTGAAACCTTAAAACCCTGATTCAAAAGCTGAACAACAGTGTGCGTCCCAATGAATCCAGCACCACCAGTCACCAAAATGCACTGCTCCACAGAAGAACCCATTTCTGTAAACCCACTTCACAAAATCTATACTTTCTTCACTATATAGGATAACAGAAGAAGGTTGAGATGGAGAAATCTCTCTCTCTGATGGTTTCTTACGAAAAGAGAAACAAAATTGAAGACGATGAAGATGAGTGTTCCGTGTCTTTTCTTTGATCTTGGAATTAAACTCGTGAAAGGTTTATATACGTGATGAAGAATATGATACACTTTACACCTTTTTGACCCAAAAAAAAAGATATTGTTCGAACAAAAAAAAATATATATGCATTTGCCTTTTCTTAACCTATTTTTGGATTATGGATAACGAGTGAAGACCAAATCCACGAGGATTAGAGTGGAAATTGGGTAATTTAAAGTTTTTTTTAAATTTCTTTAGTCCTTCGTATAATCGATTTTGTTTACTATTTTTAGATAATTAAGGATTTCGATAGTTTAGACCAAATTAATGTGTGTTATAATTGGGTTGTCCTTGCACGTGATGTCTGCTTAGAAAGTTATTACAAAGTTATCATCTACTTTTGGTCATCTTTTCTCCATTATTTCGTATTAACTTATTTCCCTGATTATCAAAATTTTAGTTTATCATTGAAATCATTTTTGCATTGCAGTAATATATAATTTTATATAGGTGTATTCTAGCAAAGTCTAATTACATATGAATAACATCTTCAGAAGATAATAATAAACAACTTCATGTTTTCCAAAGTAGATATTAAATATGTATTAAAATGTCTTTGTTCAATTTACTTAGCATAAGACGGTTTTAGGATCAAAGAAATTTTCTTTTCGATTTTAGTCTAGGACCTAAAGTAGAGGCATGGACTAGTAATAGTTGTTAAAGCTAAGTGCATGAAGTAGTGCATACTATTATAAAGACGTATATGTGTGTGAATGAAAGGAACAATGTAGCACTTAAGTTCTCTCTTAGTTTCTTCTTGTTTCGCAAACACAAAATAGATAATGTGAAACAGAACTGATTCTGTTATAACAGAACCAAATAGAGTGAGAAGAAAGAAAAGTTTCCTTTATAAATCTCAAGTATCATTGTTCATTTAGCAAACTTCAAAATGTGTATTCATTTCCCAAGTTGTATCTGCATCAGGATCCTGAGCTTCTCATCATTATCACTTGTGATGATTTTGATTCATAAATCCAACGACGATGAAGAGGAACAGATAATGGAGAGGAACAAAGCCCACGACGATGAAGGTAGATAAAAGCCCTGCTTTTGATAACCTAACTTTCTTACGTTTTTTTCTGTTCTGAAAATTCAAAGTTGTTTTCGACACAGAGCCGCAGATTGATGATGACATTCGAGACAACGATGATGTAGAGGAAGAATGTGGAGGATGATCATTATGACTATGGCAATAGGTTTTAACGGACAGTGGTGATAATGGAGGAGAAGAAGACGAACAGATGCAATGTAGCGATGATGATGGAGAAGAAGAAAATGATTTTAATCTTCACGAAGATGAGTATCAACTTCTCCACGAAGAAACGCCAATTTTTAGAAGACAACTAAGTTTAAACGTTTGAAGAAATCTTCAGGGGGAAACGATGTTTATGATGATGAAGATGAATTGAGAGACCTCATTGTTGATGATGAAAACGATGGAGTGAGGACCGGTGTTAAGAAGAGGAAGTACATGCAAGGAACTGATTTGAACGCTTTGTGATTCGCTAATGATGTATTTGGTGATCCCTAAGCATTGTTGATACTTGGGGGAAAAAGATTTGGCTTCTAAAAAATGGGTTGAAAGAAATGTAGAAGATGAATTTGAACCAACTCTTCTCTCTGATAAATACATGACAAAGATAGATGATGAAATGTGAAATCTTGATGCTCCAGAGAGAATCCAAATATATGAAGAAGTCACTGGAATAGATTAAATTGGTTATCAAGTCTCTTAAAGCGAGGGAAACAGAGAGAGAAGTCGATGTTGTAGACTCAAATGTTCAACTTGTATTTCCCTCTTGGTGAAGTTGATGAAAGGCAGTACAAGAGGCCGTATAGGACATCGCAATATAGCACATGCATCAAATCTGGACTCTGGGAAGCTGCAAACAAGTTTGGGTATAGCGCTGAGGCTTGCGTTGTCTCTAGAAAAAAGTACCTGTTGATGAGCTTGAAGATGCAAAGGAAACACCAGAGGAGATGGCGTTGAACTGTGTGTGCGATGTCTGAAGATTCTCAAGTTGTTCTTAAAGAGGTAAGGCATATGGCTGCGGTTGTGATAAGCTGTGATTCGTTGATCAAAAAGTATTTCCGCAGGATTTATATGGAGAATGCAGTAATCTCGACTAGGCCATTGAGCAAGTTTTCTCGACAAGATGGGAATGTGGTGATAGATTCTTACCACCGGTTTTCTGGTGTAAAGTGGTTATGCGAAAAGCCATTGAGCAAGTTTGAAGGTTCACAATGGCTTCTTATTCAGAAAGCAGAAGAGGAGAAGCTTCTTCAAGTGACCTTGAAGCTGCCTGAGAATTACATGAATAGGCTAATCAGTGAATGCAGTGAACATTATCTAAGTGTTGATGTTAGTAAGTATGCTCAACTCTGGAACGAGCAGAGGAAATTGATATTGGAGGATGCGTTTCATGGTTTTCTTTTGCCATGATTATTACTGCGAGGAAGATCGAAACAGTGACCTGATTGAGAAAAAGAAAGCTACAAAAGTGAAGAAACAGATTAAGTCTCGAATGATTGTTCAGGAAAAAGATGTTTGGGGATCTTGAAAAGCTACAAGCTTTTCTCAAGAGGCATGTTAATGATGGTCCAGAGCATTACTAATCAGTGCTATCAAAATAGGTACTCTTTTCACAAATTGCTTAAGTGCAAGTTAGGTTTGGTTTAGAAGAAAAAAAAATGTTCTTAATTAATCAAGTTTCTATACTACATTACTTTTTAATTTCCTAAGAAAAAAAACAAGAACAAAAATGTAATTTCATAATGCCACAACCCAGTAGATAAGACTGTATTAATGTCAAATAAATTTTGAAAATAATAATAGATTTTTTGTATTAATTTCATAAGATTTGAAAATATATAGGTTTGATCCAAATATGGAATTATTATTAAACTATTTGCAACAACAAAAAAAACAACTATTTTTAATAATTATTAAAAAAGGAAATGAAAGTGAATAAAAAAGCTGGCACATTGAGTCAAATACACGCGCCCACGAGCTACAGCTAAATCCTAAATTTCTCCAAATATAAAATTTTCCATATTGTCGTGCAGAAAATGATCTCTGGAGTTGAAAAAGACAGATTTCTTAAAAGCCAACCAATCAGACAAAAGCCTCGCATCTCTATTGGGATCTGAATCTTCACTTTCTTTGAGAATTACAACAAAGGAAGATCAGAAGATAAACAAAAAAAATGCCTCATGGAACGCTTGAAGTTGTTCTTGTCAGCGCCAAAGGTCTCGAGGACACAGATTTTCTCAGTAAGGCTTTCGTACAAAAACTGATTCTTAAACCCCATTCTAGTTTTGTTGATATGTTTTTTTCCCCCCCCCCCCGAAAACGTGTTAAATCTGCGAATGAATAATAGATGCACGTTTTTAACGTTTCGACTTCTTGGATCGAAGATTCAGAATTGTGAAAATGGTGGTCACAATCTGATGTTCTCTAATGGAGATTTTCCCGGATTTGTGTATGTTTACTAGAAATAATCTCAACTTTCTGCGTCTAAAAAAAGTGAATCGTATTTTGATTCAATACCTGACGGAGATCTGAACGTTTTATGAAAGTTTTGAGTTTTCATATAAATCTTGATCTTCTGCTAATCCGAAATCAATTTATTTTTAAAATCTGGATTTTGTTTTTTCTTATAAACAGATAGCATGGATCCTTATGTGCTTCTCACTTGTCGGACTCAAGATCAGAAGAGCAATGTTGCATCAGGTAAGTTTCTGGATATAAGATCAAGGGCTTTTTTTGGTGCAAAAAGATCGATTTGTGTTTCAAGATTTCAAGAATTTTTGCAGGACAAGGCACAACTCCGGAATGGAATGAGACATTTATCTTCAATGTCTCTGAAGGAACTACAGAGTTAAAAGCGAAACTCTTTGACAAAGATGTTGGCACAGAGGATGATTCGGTTGGTGAAGCAACGTAAGATCATCTTCATAACCATAAATCAATTGCTGTATAATTTGGTTTTAGAACCTAATTAAGAAGATATGTTTTTGAAACAATGAAGTATTCCATTGGAGCCGGTTTTCTTGGAAGGAGAAATCCCACCAACTGCTTACAATGTGGTGAAAGATGAAGAGTTTAAAGGCGAGATCTGGATCGCTCTATCCTTCAAACCTTCGGTATAAACAATAAAATGATATCTTGCACCCTTCTTGAGTCCTGTTGTTAAGTTAGAAGCTGAAGAACAATGTGTTTATTTGGTGTTTTGTTAGGAAAACCGAAGTAGGGGTTTTGAAGACGAGTCTTTTGGAGGCTGGAAAAACTCTGAAGCATCTTACTAAGAGAAGAAACCAATGTGTGTTACTCTTTTGATTTTATTGAGTCTGAGTCTTGCGAATAAATTGTTGAGCTTATTGTCAATAATTTGTTTCAGTCATCATGGAGATTTTTCTTTTCTTTGAGTCTACAAAACTTGTTTGTGTTTCTGACTTTTCCGTGTTTGTTTCCTAAATTGGCCTTGAATGAGTCTTTATTGGACTTTTCTTTTATGGTTCAGATTGGGCTAATGGGCTTGTACTCTGGTCTTCACCGTCTTTAGTTTTTAGTAATAAAGGATAAACCAATTTTAACATCATCGTAGAAAAGGAAAATGTACATACTTCTCCCACACGTAAGTGTATATGTACCCAACATCTATCGAAACCGGACTAAAATTTTCGGCTATGACGACAACAAGTACACGTAAAAGGAACAAAACATCAGGCTCCCACCAGAGGTAAGTCGTGTGCTCTACGTTCGGAACGTTCCGTTTAACGTCACGAGCGAAGACATGTACGATATATTCATTAATCTCAACGATATGATCGGCGGGGGATTCGCCAGATTCGGATAGGCTGCAACAAGGCCACAAAAGGCACGGTCTTTGTAGTTTACGATGATATACGCGATGCGAAGAAGGCGGTCGACAATCTCAATGGCTTCAACATCGCAAATCGGTACCTCATCCTGACCTACTACCACCAGGCGAATATGAGCAAGAAGATCGAGCTAAATAAGAAGGAAGAAGAGCTTGCCAAGTTGCAGGGGAAGTATGGAGTCTCTACCAATGATAAGTAACCGCCTCCATTCATGCGACTTAGGGTTTAGATTGGCTTTTTACTCTGCATAAGTTTGGTCGAGTTGGTTATGTGTTTTGAACTTGTTTGATCTTTGATGCAGTTGATAGTTTTCGATAGCAACCATGTTCAAGTATATTTTTCTATTCATGGTTTTAAGGTTTAGGGTTTGGAAGGAACTTTTATTAGAATAATTATCTTATTCTATGTCGTTTTAATTTTTCTTCAGCCAAAACCGACCCTAATTCACACCGAACTAAACCAAAATTTTATTAATCCTAACCAAACGAATGCTGTTACGTGATGTTAACTCTTATAAAACAAGAAACAAAAAGAAAATTGAACGGAAACCAAACCGTAAACTGGATAGAGAACAATCTGGTTAGGGGAATTACGAGTTAAGTCAATGGTCAACCTTCTGGCCGAGTTAGTGTCTCACCCATACAATATTACAAAACCATGAAAACACTAGTTAAACTTCGACCAAGCGTTGACAAAAAAAAAAAAAAAACTTCGACCAAGCTTCTGTTGGATAAACTCTAACTTGAGTTGGAAGCTATCTTCAAGAGAATTGTAGTTAGCTAAAAATAAGGAGAGATTTAGATAGAGATTATCTTTAATAACAATATGTGTTTATCCCCTTAAACTTAGAGATTAAGTTGTGAGATTTGGTTTTATCTATTATGAGAGTTAAGAGATAAAACCTGTATAAATAGGGGCTAAGGGCGTAGGTTTTGTTGCAGAAGAAAAGTGTGAGATAGCTACTAATCAAAGTTGTGATTTAGAGCTTGAGAGATTAAGGTTTTTTAAGAAGTTTTCCTAAATTGAATAAGAAGAGAGTTCTTATATAAGTGTTAAATTACTTTTATTTGGTATCAGAGCTAAAAGAAGAGCGATCCAAAACCCAAGACTTGTTCGTGCAATCCGAGAAGGAGACAAAGTCCAACCATGGGAGACGTAACCGTGTGCGAAGAAAAACCAAAATTGAAAGAACCAGGAACACCGCAAATCTTATATCCAATGCTCACGAGTTCAAACTATACAGCATGGGCTATGAGAATGCGAGCTATGTTGAAAGTACATGAAGTGTGGGAAGTCATTGATCCCGGATCTACCGATGTCAAGAAAAACAACATAGCTGTGGCCGTAATCTTTCAATCCATTCCGGAGAATCTAATGCTTCAGATAGGAGAACACGAAACCGCAAAGGAAATGTGGGAAGCACTCAAAACACGAAATATAGGCGCAGATCGTGTCAAAGAAGCAAGATTACAAACACTAAATGCTGATTTCGAAAGACTCCGCATGAGTGATACAGAAACAATCGATGAGTTTGCTGAGAAATTATCAAGTTTCTCTGCAAAAACAGTAGCTCTTGGAGGAATCTTACAAGAATCAAAACTTGTGAAGAAATTTCTAAATTGTCTTCCAAGGAACAAGTACATCCAGATTACTGCATCTCTCGAGCAGGTCTTAGATCTAAATACCACGTCGTTTGAAGAGATTGTCGGACGTTTAAAGACATACGAGGAGAGAATTAAAGAAGAACACAAGAATGATGATGAAGGAAAACTACTCTTCTTAAATGATTCATACAGAGGAAGAGGACGTGGTGGACGAGGACGTGGACGAGGACGGAGAAGATCAAATGATCAAGAAGATTTTGATTACTCAAGAGTCACATGCTACCGCTGTGACAAAAAGGGTCATTATGCTGTTGCCTGTCCGGAGAGAAAATCAAAATCACATGAGGCAAATATTACTGAAACGCAAGAGACCGAAGAAATACACGAGGCAGACACTCCTTTGTTCATGCACGAGATTGTTTACTTAAACGAAGAAAATCTAGTACCAAAAGGATTTGAAACAGAGCATGAAGAAATCGATATTTGGTATCTAGATAATGGGGCAAGCAATCATATGACGGGAAGAAAGAGTTATTTTTCTGAGCTAAATGAAAATATAACTGGGAAGGTTAGATTTGGAGATGGTTCTTGTGTGGATATTAAAGGAAGAGGATCAATCGTGTTTCAAGGAAAACAAGGTGAACAAAGAAGACTTAACAAGATCTACTTCATACCGGACCTTAAGAATAACATTCTTAGCTTGGGACAAGCTACGGAAGAAGGATGTGAGGTCAGAATGATTGGTGAATATCTGACCTTACACGACAACAATGGATATCTACTTGTCAAAGTAATGAGATCAAAGAATCGGTTGTATAAAGTTCGCATGGGAGTCGCAAAACCAAACTGCCTAAGTTTGACACGAGTTACAGAAACAGAAAGATGGCATGAGCGACTTGGACACATTGGTTTTAAAAGAATACAAGAAATGGTGTCAAAAAGGCTAGTCACGGGGTTGCCAAACATCGACAACGAAACCAAAGTATGTAGCTCATGTCTGGCTGGAAAACACCCGAGAAAGCCATTCCCGAATGTCGCAACTTTCCGAGCCTCTTCACCGTTGGAGCTAGTTCATGGTGACCTGTGTGGACCCATCACACCACCCACATTAGCTCAAAATCGATACATTTTCGTGTTAATTGACGATTTCTCGCGATATATGTGGACGATTTTGTTGAAAGAAAAGAGCAGTGCATTCGAAAAGTTTAAGAAATTTAAAGCTATGGTGGAGTCAGAATTTGCAACCAAGATCAAAACGCTACGCACAGATAGGGGAGGAGAATTCACATCGAAGGAGTTCAATGATTTCTGTGAAAACATGGGGATCAATCGACATTTAACTGCTCCTTATACTCCTCAACAGAATGGAGTAGTTGAACGTCGAAACCGAACCTTAATGGAGATGACACGAAGTGTTATGAAGGCGAGAGAGATTCCAAATTATCTATGGGGCGAAGCAGTACGACATTGCACATATTTGATAAACCGAATTTCCACAAAGGCTTTGGAGAATGAGACTCCCTACGAAAGTCTCAAAAGGAAGAAACCAAATGTACATCACCTAAGAGTATTCGGATGTATTGGCTACGCAAGGGTTGAATCCGATCACCTTAAGAAACTTGATGATCGCTCACAGATCTTTGTACATCTCGGAATCGAGCCAGGCTCGAAAGCATATCGCCTATTTGATCCTGCAACAAGAAGAGTGGTGGTAAGCAGAGATGTCGTGTTTCGAGAAGAAACAAGTTGGAATTGGGGAAGTCAAAAGAACCACGACACTCATGAACCTGGTCGTTTCCAATTAGAGTGGGATTATGAAATGGACGCTGCAGAGGAGGTTGCAAGTGAAACAGAGGAAACAGAGGAGGCTGCAGGCGAAACAGAGGATCCTTACAAAACAGAGGAGGATGCTAATGAAACAGGGGAGAATGATCCACAAATTTTCAACGCTCCTCCTATGCCTGAAATCCGAAAATCAGACCGCATTTCAACCAAACCAAAACATTTGGACGATTATGTACTTATGTGTGAAAGCGTAATGATTCAAGAGCTTCTCCTAGTTATGAGTGGTGAACCACAATACTATGAGGAAGCGGCAAGATCACGGGAGTGGCGTGAAGCCATGGAAGATGAGATACGATCTATCAACAAGAACAACACATGGAAGCTTGTCGAGAAGCCACATGGAGTAAAACCTATCGGACTTAAATGGGTTTTCAAGATAAAACGAAATGCGGATGGTTCAATTAATAAGTATAAAGCACGCTTAGTCGCAAAAGGGTATGCACAAAAGGCGGGGATAGATTACGATGAAGTCTTTGCTCCAGTTGCCCGTCTCGAGACCATACGTTTATTGATCTCATTGGCAGCTACAAATGGCTGGAAAATTCATCACCTAGATGTCAAAACAGCCTTCTTACACGGTGAACTAAGAGAAATCGTATATGTAACTCAACCTGAAGGTTTCGTACGAAAGGATGAAGAAGAAAAGATCTACATTCTTTCAAAGGCATTGTATGGACTCAAACAAGCCCCCAGAGCTTGGAACAATAAGCTAGATCAGATTCTAAAAGAAAATAGATTCAGAAGATGCATGAAGGAAACCGCAGTCTACTACAAAAGAATCGAACAAGAAAACCTCATAGTTGCCGTATACGTTGATGATTTATTTGTCACAAGCACCTCTACTCGTGTTATAGAAGATTTTAAAAGGAGCATGTCAAAGGAGTTTGAAATGTCTGATCTGGGTATACTCACTTATTACCTCGGTCTAGAAGTCATACAAAAGGAAGGAAGCATTGTTCTTCACCAAGAGGGATACGCAAGAAAGATCTTAGTTGACGCAGAGATGGAAGATTGCAATCTCGCTCATGTACCAATGGACCCGTCACTAAAATTGAGCAAAGCGAAGAATGAATCAGAAATTGATGTCACCTCATATCGAAGAATCATTGGTTGCCTAAGATATTTGTTGCATACGAGACCTGATTTATCATATGCAGTTGGGATTTTGAGCCGATACATGCAGTCTCCAAGAGAATCTCACGGACAAGCCGTGAAACATGTACTCAGGTATCTAAAAGGGACAATGAATTACGGTTTGAAGTTTGTGAATTCAGGTTCAAAGGAGCTAGTAGGCTACAGCGACTCAAGCCACAACATTGATCCGGATGATGGGAGAAGCACATCCGGACATATATTTTATTTGGGAACTTCACCAATCACCTGGTGCTCGGCAAAACAACCTACAGTGGCACTATCTTCGTGTGAGGCGGAGTTTATGGCTGCAACAGAGGCAGCTAAACAAGCAATATGGCTGAGGGAACTATTGGACGAAGTACAAGGTGTAAACAGTGGAAAAGTGATCATGAAGATCGATAACAAGTCAGCTATCGCTTTGACAAGGAATCCTGTTTTCCATGGAAGAAGTAAACACATTCTCTCTAAGTATCACTTCATTAGAGAATGTGTTGAAAATGATCAAATCAACGTGGAACATACACCTGGAGCTGAGCAAAAGGCGGACATTCTGACCAAGGCTTTGGCGCGCACAAAATTTAAAGAAATGAGAAGTTTAATTGGTGTAATTGAAGTTCAAACCTCTGAAACTCAAGTTGGAGTTAAGGGGGAGCTTGTTGGATAAACTCTAACTTGAGTTGGAAGCTATCTTCAAGAGAATTGTAGTTAGCTAAAAATAAGGAGAGATTTAGATAGAGATTATCTTTAATAACAATATGTGTTTATCCCCTTAAACTTAGAGATTAAGTTGTGAGATTTGGTTTTATCTATTATGAGAGTTAAGAGATAAAACCTGTATAAATAGGGGCTAAGGGCGTAGGTTTTGTTGCAGAAGAAAAGTGTGAGATAGCTACTAATCAAAGTTGTGATTTAGAGCTTGAGAGATTAAGGTTTTTTAAGAAGTTTTCCTAAATTGAATAAGAAGAGAGTTCTTATATAAGTGTTAAATTACTTTTAGCTTCTGAGTACTGTTAGTACTGCGACCACTCTAGAGGACCTCAAAAATCTTTGTTCCATTACACAACTACAAAATCAAACAAACCCAAATCTAAACTCTCTTGGATTCAAACCATTGGACATTTTCGAGTACCGTGAATCTTTCTTTGATGGTGTCTTTTAAAGAGATCTAATTCTAAAAGCTTCGCTAAGGTTTTCAAAGGAAAAGACAATATTTTTAAGTAAATATTTTACAATTCTAATTTATGATCATAAGTTACACAGTTATTAGGTCTACATGTACTGCCGACAAAAAAAAAAAAGAGAGGTCTACATGTACTAAATCTTTCGTAGGTCTTTAATTGCGTAGCTTAAAGTAAAGAGCTTGTGGAAGTCTCTTTAGTTTCCTGCAACTGCTTGTTGCATAGTAGCACCCATGGACCAGCAACGAGGTGAGCTTGAACTTGCTACCTGTACACATGGATGATCAGGATGTTCTTAGATGAACACAGTTCTGCGCTCTTCTTCCGCTTTTTAGAGACACTGATGTTCTTTTCTTGCGGGGTATCAGTGAATGGGTTTAAACCAAGCTCAATGGTGTTGACGAGATCATTTGCAAATGATCTAGCATTGGAACTGTCAAAGACAAGTACAGAATGTTAAGGGGCTTCTCTGTATGGAAAGAAGACTGATCTTCTCGACTCATTAGCAGTTTCTTCCTGCGTAGCTTTAGTTTTAAGCGGCCCTTCACTCTTATCTCTTGATTCCTGAGTCACTTCAACAACCTTTGGTGAAGCACTTATATGCATCAAGTCGCTTTTTGTTGTTCCAAAGGTTCACAATCCAGGTTGGTTTCAAAAGTAAATGATCCAGTCAAATCCGGGATCTCCCTCGCCTAATCAACCACAACATCATGCAAATTTTCATCTTCAGAAGACTCAACTAATTAAATGAGATACCATCCGAGCATTTTCTTCTTGAGAGGTCTTTCAACTTCTAGAATGTTTTCTTCATTATCACTACTCATCTGCAATAAAGATCCGATGTTTCTTCAGAGACGATATACTTCAATAACCAACAAACTTCTCTGTATTATTATTACTCATTGGTATCCACTTACCTTCAAGTAGACATTGGACTCCAATATCTTCATTCTTTCGGGCTGTAACCGTAGCTACGAGAAACAAAACATATACATGTAAGAGAAGAAACATAAAGAAAACTGTAGACAAATTCACTTGCAGGAGTAGAGGTAATGTTAGAGAAATTCTCCACACTCTCGGGAACCTTTGTCCTCGACATATTCATCAACTCACCAATCTTCTTCATCCGTATTATAATCATACGTCTTGGAAACCATAACATGAAAAAGGAAAAAAAATATCTATCAGCTACTACAATCTCTTTTCGAGATTCTAAACAAAAATAGAACCTTCCATCTTACAATGTAATCGCTCCCGGTTTCGTCTATTTTTTTTCCCGACGAAGCTGCTTTAGGTTCCTTAGCGTTCTGACACTGTAGTACTTCTTGCTCTGAATGGGTCTACAAAAGAAAACATCTTTAACTTCTGTTAACAACTGTCTAAATTAACAAAGCAAAGATTACTCCGTTATATACCATATAAAATGGATTTCCACAACAAGAATCAATCCTCAGCTCGGCTTTCAGATCATCCGGAAGCAAAGAAGGCCTTTCTCTTGGAGCCTCTTTATCTTTAAAGGCTTTTAACTGATACAATAGAAAAGAAACATTATATAATCACAGACCAAAGAATTGGTTTATCAAGTTTGATATTAGCCGAGAAAGTTGATAAAGATAATGTATATATATCCATGAATTAATTAGCCTCTTTATCTTTAAAGGCTTTTAACTGATTTATCAAGTTTTCCCGTCTAATTAATATTTATCCTTTTATTTCTTATCAAATGATAGTGTAGTTCAAATACAAGATTATTTTCTAAAACTTTCATAATCAAGTAACTTTTGCATTTGAAAATGCAGAACATCATATATATTTTGAAAAAAAAATAATAATAATGAAACATCAATTATTATAAAACAGATGAACTTATGTTAGATCCGCACATAAATTAATTTTGCTATATATCTAGCATATTAATTATCAATATTGGTTGTCTTGCTATTTTCACAATTAAAGGTTAATTTCTTCAAATTGATGATGAAGGAATGATTGTGCCTGACTTTTTGTTCGAATTCTTCAACACTCGATTTTTTTTAATTTTTTTTGAAGATCGTGATTTCAAGTGCAGACTAGGATAAAATTAAGTAATCAATTTGATGTAAAGATGTTGACCATACTTTAAAATTATACTTTGAAATGTTCACACAACGCATGGCTGTACTTGCCTACACATTTTGTTGACTTTGGCTCGTATATTCATAATTATACAAAAAAGTGAGATTGTTTTATATAAAGTCCACTTCTATGATTTCTATTCTACCGTTGTTGAATTGATGAATTATATCTTCTTCTGGTTATTGTGTTCATATATACATGTTGACCAATCAGTTTCTTTAGTAAGAAATGTCAAATGAATTATTCGAAACACATTTGGTGTATTAAAAAATGTCTAGTTTTAATTCGAAAACATCGTCTCCATAGATTCATAGTAACAACTAACAAACTTAACTAAATCAAGAAAAGAAAACTGCGGTTATGTATGTGCAAATGATTTGAATTGGACAAAGACATTAAAAAATTACAACCTCTGACAAACTAGCATGGAATATACTTATTATAACGATCCATAAACAGAATATTAAAAATATACCCCTTATATATATATACAAAACTAAACTAAAAATAGTACTAACTTTGATTTATTTAGCTTTTTTTTTTTCTATCGCAGGCTCTCAGCTCTCACATAAATTAATACAACAAGAAAACCAACTGATACATATAATTTGCACACCGTATGTAATAAATTTAAATACAAAAGAATACTACAAATTTTATCTATGCGGGTCTATCACACATACAAGAGAATTTGTTGAGACGAGAAAAGGGAGCTTTTTTTCTCAAATAAAAACCTAACGTAAATTAAATAACATGTGACGTATCATTTGTTGTGAAGCGGGTTTGGACCGCCGGGAACTCGTCTAACTGAAACTCCGTAGATCTGCTTGTACTTCTCGCCGGTGTTAACTTCCGGTAGTATTCTCTCGCTGTCAAATCTTAGTCGCCGGAACTGTTCTTGAAACACCTCCGTCGCCGTCGTGCTAGGAACCTTGCGGCCGCCTGAGGAGAAGTGAAGCCCGGCCAAAAAAAAGATCACAACGATCAGAAACGATAATCTTGGGCTGCAAAGCTTCATTTTCTTTTTCTCCGGGAGAAACTTCTGGGTTTCTTGACTAATTTTGGTTTTTGTTAGATGTGGATGAGTTAAGCTTAAGATTTATATTAATTACGAGATCTTGGCATGGACTTGTATTATAAGAGAAGGAAACAAACAAAATTCACATCAAGTCATAAAATATTGGTAGTTTCCTAATGGAAAAGACGAAACTAACCTTACTTGACCTATAAGAAATGATTACCTTATACGTATTTTACAATCATTGTGTGAACATTTGAAGTAACGGTGGAAGTAATTAGATGATAGATGAATTTGTATATAAGTATGCAATTTCCTTTTGTATCAGTGCAAAAAATATTAACATAAAGCTCAATTTCGGTATATATAGTTCGAGCAGAGTTTTACTATTTTCTTTATATTAACTTGAAGATACGTACATAATTACAATACAAAGACTGAGTCTCAACCAATGAAGAGGATACAAAATTATACTAGTAGATTTTGAACGTGACTGTGATGAGTTTTTATTTCTTTATACGGATTAAGAAAGATACAAGGATTCTGGTTCATTGAGACAAAAGAGACAAGTAACAAACCAGTTACGAGAGTGTTCTCCAGCTATGGTTGCTACACATGTCAAAGCTTCGATCCAACTCCGCTTCTGTTCCTCTGTTTCACCTTCACAGGTTTTCAAGAATGCGATTCCGAAGTCTCCCTTCTGTTTCTGTACATCCGACGGATCAACGTCTTAAAATATCGGAATCACAATCTGGCCCGAAGCTTCCTTGCACTTCAAGATTTCAAGCAATTCATCTAAACAACATATCGAAGAAGCGTAATTCTTCGAGACCACTACGATTGACGCTCTTGCTTCTCTAATGGCTTCTACGAGAGAGCACTCGAGAACACTACAATTAGAAAACACAAGAGAATTACAGGAAAAACATAAGAATAATCAATGTTGTACTACACTGTCAAAATACAATATGGTCAAACAATGTTGCTTCTTTGAAGCGTGTTTCAGTATTGGCCATTGGCTAATACATCAACCTGGATTCACTGATCTGTACATTACAACAATAATCAATCGGACCAAATGCTATTATATATCGACCGTCACATATACTTAAGATGAGTCTTGAGCTATCTGTCTACGTCAGAGGGGATTCAACTATTGTTTTTATTAATGCGTTTTCTGATGGAATCTCTGGAAGAGCTATCATAATCTCAGTGTTAACTAAGCATTGCCATCCTCTGTTTCCGAAACAAACAACTTTTGTTTCTGTCATTAGCTCTGCACTCTTAAGTTGTTTGTTTCTTCACTCATATCTTCAGATGATCAATCTGAGCACCATGTGGCTGATACGACAATGATAAGCACAAAGATTCTTTATAAGATTCTTAAGCCTCTTCTCTTACAATTACAAACAAATGATTTTGTTGAATTTGACTTTATAAGTTTACGCTATCATGACAACTTTCCAATATGACTTTGGTCTATAGAATCAGTACATTCTAGAATTTACGGTTGTGTTTCTCCATCTCCAGGTCAGGGGTAAAACGAATAAGAACTTCTGTTTAGCAGCCACATAACGACTGTGTTATATTCAAAAGTAGAGCAATGGGTCTTTCACACACAAGGTCTAATCGAATCCATTATTTATCTCAACAACAACTTGGGAAGAAGATGATTGTCTTCATCTCTTGTAAGTAGATAGATGGCCATCACCAACTTTAACTTTGTTATCACTTTTTAAGGGAAAACCGGCTGGTGTAGGAGTCCCGTTGTTTCTGGAAATCCTAACATTGTGTTAAGATTCTGCAACGCTTGCCCCGAAGCTCCTTTCACAAGATTATCAATCTGCAACACATACAAAAGTGCTATTCATATTCAAAATGGCTGTGCGGGAAAAAAAGTTTAACAGAGGATTGTAATGGCTTAAATACCACTGAGATTATGATAGCTCTTCCAGGGATTCGATCAGGAAATACATTCATAAAACAATAGTTAGATCCTCTAACATTGTGTGTCCGAGGAACAACTCCTTCATCCAACACTTTGACAAATTCTTCATCCTACAAAACGTTTTTGAAACATAATAAGTAAACAAAACTAGTTATTGGCTTGGCTTATAACACAAGAGTAACCATCACCTCATAAGACGATCTTAATTGCTGGTATAAGTCTTCGGTTCTAACTCCAGGAGCCATTTCCACATATATAGTTGATTGCATTCCGCGGATCTATCCAAACAACAAGGTTTCAGTATGATGATTTAAGTTGAAAACTATTGAGAAGAGGCTCATAGGCTCATGATTGTTTGTACCATTGGCATGAGATGTGGCGTAAAACTGACTGTTACTTTTGATTGTGCAACATCAGATAACCCTTGTTCAATTTCAGGAACTGCAAAACATAATTGAGAAACAGTGAATTCAAATAATAGAACCACATTTTTTACTCATTGTGATAATCAGTTTGTGACATACCATGGAAACATAATTAAGAAACAGTGAATTCAAATCACAGAACCACATTTTTTACTCATTGTGATAATCAGTTTGTGACATACCATGACGATGCCGTGTGACACCATAAGAAGAAATGCCTTCAGCTATCTCAGAGTAAAGATTTGCCTCCTTAGCACCACGTCCTGATGGAAAATTTCAGTCAAGAAACTAAAATCATTCTATTTCATATGCATCATTGTTCATACACAAAGTCCGAAAGTTAGCTCAAACCTGCTCCACTAACACCAGATTTGGCGTCGATGATAATGTTTTCATATTTGATGAGATTTGCCTGCACCAAAATCAACACATTACCTAGAGTTGAAATGAAGACAAGAGAGTCTGATACAAGTTGAATTCCAGAGAAGAAAACACAAAAGAAACCTTTAGTAGAGGAACAAGAGGAAGTTGAATTGAAGTCGGGTAACAGCCTGGATTAGCAACAAGTCGAGCCTTTTTTATGTCATCCCTTAGTAACTCTGTTAGACCATACACAGCTTCTTTCTGAACCAAGCAAGACAGTCAGTAAGTTTAAGCATTATCCACGCAAGAGATCAACGATCAAAGCAATAACTTTGAAGTGCAAAGTACCTGTAACTTTACTGCCTTGTGTGGCTGACCATACCATTCTTCATATTCAGAGATATCACGCAACCGGAAGTCCTAAAGAGCGTATTTTAAATAAGCATATCACCAGAAGAAAGAAAGGAGAAAAAAGATATATTTCTTTAGAGCATTACCGCTGAAAGATCAACGATTTTCAACGAGGAGGGCAGTCCGTTGATGATTTCCTGAGAAAAATACAGAATCATTTCTGTTGAGCAACAAAAAGCTTAGAACCAACTTGCAATGGAAGAAATAAAGAATAAATGGACCTGGGTTGTTCCATGAGGCAAACAGCAGAATCCAGCATCCACAGTAGAAAAATCTGCATCCTTCACAGAGACCAATCTAGGTAGTTTCTGAGGACAGAAAGAAAAGGTTTTAATCATCATTGATTATAATACACCACCACAATGTAAAATTGAACATGTCGAAATTACTTATACTTGAGCTCTGAGGTGCGGGAAAACGCTTTCCATTGACTGCCCAGCTTTTCTATCTGCAGTCATCAGAGTGACACCGAAATGCGGATGATTTGCAAGAAGCCTAACGATCTGCCATTCCATAAAAAAAATAGTCCAAAAAAATCTTTTGTTAAAATCTTACTGACGTACTTGAATCAAAATTTGGATACCTCACACATTAAACGTTGTAGTCTTTAATAATCTTAAAACCTTAAAGCCGATGACTTTAACAGAACTAAAGCTCACAGGTATGCAAATGTACACTGCTTAAGCTGAAGAAGAAAGCCAGTACCCATAAAGCCACAAACTTGCAACGAGATGCATACCACTACTTAAGCTATGATTCGTTTCAAAATCAAAGATATCACTAAAAAAGCAAACTTCCAAATTTGAAACCAAAAAAAAAAGTTGATAAATGTTCAGACCTCAGCACCAGTGTAGCCACTTGCACCAAGAAGACCGATACGAATATCCTTTTCAGAGCTATTGGCAGAGACTCTAAAGCTCATTGAGGATGGCCTCTTGACTCGCTTATCCGCTACTCGAATCTTCCTTTCCCCCTAATCCAAAAACAGAGAAAATTAATTTAAGTAAAAAGTAAAAAACACACATTTGTATAATCAACATGGAAACTTAAACAAAAATGTTAAGAATTTTAGAAAAAAACCTTGAACCAACATCCTTGTTCGGAGCAAATTGAACTAAATATCGACGCACTACTCATTCTTAATTGGTTTCTGCAACAATCATAAGTCTTAAGGAAAAAAAAACTAAACTTTTTGATCTGGATAAGAAGAAATTGGCTTCTCGAGTGAGATGCCTTATGAAGAAAATGTAGAGAAAAGGAGTCAATTATGGTGGTGAATTCGAAAATTGCAAAAACCCCAGACCTCTACTAACCTCTTAACTCTCTCGACGGAACGGAGACGACGACAGGAAAACACGACAGAGAGATTGTGAACAAAACCTAAAATTAACCGGTCGAACCATTACCCGCTTGTCTGTTCGGTCTGGTTTATCATTAAAACCGATGAACCGGATCCACATAGTTTGACCAGCAAGAAACCCGGTTTACAACATTTGGAGTTGTATCTTGCGTGAGTTTTCTTTATAATTCATACCCAACAAACCAAGTAAATCGACGGAACAATCGACAAAGAACCAATAACACAAACAATTGACGGAACTCACGGTTTATAGAAAGCCTGATACATAGGAGATATGATTTAATAACATTTAGTTGTTGCAACAGGGAGAAACTCTTATGAAGCACTTTTCTGATCAAACATAAATTGTCAGAAAAGAAGCAAAACCGTGACTTTTAAAGGTTTAAACATCATTTCAGGTTTTTAGTCAACACTGAACCAAAAAAAAAAAAAAGAGAGGATAATCACGGCAAAGCTTTAGACGGCTTGGCTATCTGGGACGCAATCTACATCGTCCAATATATCGGGCTGTGACTGAGCTCTAATTAAAGCCTTCTTGTAACTGCTTGATCTTCTCAGGATATCTTGTAGGCTCCCTGAAAACCTGTTCTCAAGACGCAGCATAGAAGTTTTATGAGCATACATAGTTTGTGTAGCTCAGATTAAGAACATACCACTAACAGGTCACTTACTTATTTGTTCCTCCTTCCAGATTGTTTCCTGCCCAGATTAACAATCGAAAAATTAGCATAATATCTGGTAAAGAAAGAGCTATATGATTTAAGTTATGTTAGGAACTTGGGATTCATATAGTTTACCTTGCTTCCTAGACATAGAAGTCACATCACTATCATCGTCTGATGAATAATCCGATGGTGTTTTGGTCGAAACACCGGACGTCTTATTATATTCATCCTCGGACGAATTACACTTCTCAACATCCTCGAAAAAATTCGTCTTCCTCTTCTCCACTGTGACCGGTTTAGAGTTTATCTTCACATCTTCTTCCTTGCTGTTGACAGCGGTTCTCACGGATCTACTGCGATCATTCTTAACCATTGACTGCAAAAGACTAGTACCTGAACTAGCTGGTTGTTGAACTCTACTTTTTTTCGCTTTCGGTTTCATTGAGCTCAATGAACCATCAATGGAACCGCTTGGATGAAGATCAAGCCTCTTCTTCTCCTTTTTAGATTTAGCTCCACCAGTCACTTGATCTTGCTTCTTACCACCACCAACAATATCATCGTCTTTTTGGCTACAGCCAAAATTGTCTCCCATATCAGCCTTCTCTACTAGTATTTTCTCGGAAAGGATATTATCCTCAGCATTATCAGCGACCTCATAAATCTTTTTCAAAACTGAAGCATCACTCTCAGTATCTTTTTTAGCTGGGGTGAATAATGCATCGGTGTCTTTTGGGTTGTTAATGAGAGGAGTCTCTTCCAGAGCAGCATTGTTTACCTCAACTGACAATACTTGGGAGTCTGCAACCTTCAAGGAGTGTTTCTTCTTCGATTTCTTGCTTGATTTCTTCCCGGTTTTCTCCAGATCTTCCTCAGTTTCGTTCTTTTCCTGCAAAGAATCTAATACATTTCTGATAACATTATCAGTCCCTTCTCCATCTACAACTTCCACAGGTTCAACATTCTGTGCACTAGAAGCGACCAGAGTATCTTCTTTAGCTGGGGTCTTGGCTTTTTTGGACTTTCTCTTCTTAGTAGGCTTCACAGATTTAGCCTCATCAGCATCTATTTCAACATTATTGGGCTGGATATTTTCTGCAGCACTTGGTATAGCTTTTGCACCTCCCACAGCGTCATCAAACCTCTCACCCGTCTCAGTTTCTACACGAGCAATTATATCATATAAGTTGTTTGAAACACTCCCAATGATATCTTAGAGAATAGCAAAACTCCAAGAATCAGCAATCACATTATGAGTTGATGATATAAAGTCTCAGAGATTTGATCGTAGAGGAAAACTAAATTCAGCAAAGAATTGAAATTACCTTTTTGTCTTGCTTCTGCAGAAGGAACGCCTAGATTTTCGCTTCTTGAGATTGAAAGATATTCAGAAGTAGCATTAACACGATCTACATTTGCAGGAACTCCGTTTGTCTCATTCACAATATCTCCTGAAGTTGTAGTGGCAGCAAAAGATTGATTGATGTCACCTTTTGAGCTCTTCTTTCGCCTCTTTTTCTTCTCTGTATCTGATCTGGTTGCCAACCCACTGTTAGCATCCAAATGACTAATAGTGTCAATATTATCTCTTCCCACATCTTCGATAGATTTCTCAACCATCTCATTTTCTACACAGAATTAGCAAGAAACATTATGAGTTGATAGCAGGAACTCTCTGAGATCTGATTGTAGAGGAAAACTAAATTCAATAAAGAGTTGAAATTACCTTTCTGACTTGATTCGGCAAAAGGAAAGCCTCTTGAGATTGGAAGACATTCAGGAGTATCATCAACAGGATCTACATTTGCAGGAACTCCATTAATATCATTCACAATATCTCTTGAAGCTGTAATAGTAGCAGAAGAAGACTGATTGACATCATCTTTTGATCTCTTCTTTCGACTTTTTTTCTTCTCTGTATCTGGTCTGGTTGTCAACCCACTGTTAGTATCCAAATGATCTTCCGTGTGGACTACCAGATTGTCAGTTTCAATATTATCTCTTTCCACATCATTAACAGAATTCTCAATCATCTCATTTTCTACACAGAATCAACAATAATATTATGAGTCATTAATACAAACTACCCGAGAACTGAACATAAAGGATAACTAGATTCAATAACGAACTGAAATTACCTTTCAGACTTGCTTCTGTAACAGGATTATCAAGATTTTCTATTCCTGCGATTGGAAGAGATTCAGGAGTAGCATCTACAGGATCTACATTTGCAGGAACTCCATTAATCTCACCAATGTCTCTTGCAGTTGTAATTGCAGCAGCGGAAGATTGATTCATATCACTTTTTGATCTCTTCTTTCGCCTTTTTTTCTTCTCTGTATATGTTCTGGTTGTCAACCCACTGTTAGTGTCCAAATGATTTTCCATGCGGCTCACCAGCTTGTCAGTTTTAAGTTTATCTTTTTCCACATCTTCAGATTTCTCACCCATCTCAATTTCTACACAGAATCAGAAATAACACTATGACTTCATAATATAAAAAATCCCTGAGAGCTGAACTTAGAGGATAACTAGATTCAAAGAACTGATCAACCGTGAATAAACAGACACTCCCCGATAACAGGAATCACTATAAAATTAATAATAGAGGTTACCTTTTCCTGTTGCTTCAGTAACAAATTCATCTAGTTTTTCTCTCGGTGAAGATTCAGAAGCAACAACTGCAACCTGAACATTTCCACGCAACTCGTGACTCTCATCAACATCAAATCTTGAAGCAGTCGCAGCAACAGAAGATTGATTGGGATCAACCGAAGGCTTCTTCCGACTTTTTTCACCATCCGAACTTTTCAGTTTCCTCTTCTTTGTCGTCATCTCAACCACTTCAGTTTCAAAACCTTCATCAGGATTCTTGGTATATCCATCTAAAAGTAGAGAACCAGTTGCAATCTCCTCGTCTTTCTCAAGCAACTCATGGTTTGAACAGTCTCCGTCAGAATCCATTGTAAAAAGAAGCTCAAACTTGTCAACTATTCTCACGGCGGCATCGACAAACACAAACCAGCGATCATTACTGACGCCATCGAAAGCCATACTCAAACACATAGAATCTGGCAAGTGATAATCTAAAAGGAGACCCGATGGATTTTCACGTTTAACCTGGTTAGGTTAAAAACAAAAACTACCACTTACTTCACCGAAAACATTCCTCCATGCAAACAAAAGCAGTAAAAAAACAAGCTTTACCTTAACCGCAGAAATATCGATTTCTCCAGTTTTTGGAAAACATTGCTGATGCTCCTTGCATAGTTTCTCTACATGTAAAACCAAAAGTAATCAGATTCAATGGAGTATTATCCTTTACTACACTGATCTACTGATTTTTAGGGAGGGAATCAGCGGATTCTCACCTTTGAAATCGGAGATGGTTACATGGTTGTGAACGAGAACACCGAGATGAGTGTCTAGGTTGGTATCCACATAAACGCAGTTAATCTCCGGCGAGTCAATTTCAGCCATTGTCCAGGTTTAATTAGCGGGTACAAAGAAGATTGAAGGAGAAGAGCGAGCGCGAAGAAGATGAACAAGTGTGCTGGAAAATCGAAAAGGTAGTTTTAGGGTTTTTAAGATTGAAGCGGTCGCAGTTTATATAATATGGTTAAGAAATCTTTCCATTAATTATATTTATTTAACCATCTTTTGGAATTATTATATTTTCAAGAAACCTCGTGTGGAGAGAAGACTCTTTAAATTCCAAGCTCTTTATTGATTTTTGTAGTATTTTAAATATATCAATAATACGAAAATTACTACTAAACCATTTTCTATGATTTAATCATAATCATTTTCTATGTTTTAAGATGGTGTCAAAAAAAAAAAAAACTACTAAACCATTTGAATTCTCTTAATTACGTATCATATTAACGATTAAAATAAAAAGAAAATAAAATTTTAATAAATTTTGTATTCAACTCTCCCACCCTAGCAAAAGACGAAAACAGGCCCCGTCTTTTACAACCAGTGTCGATTACATTACATTTCCACCAAACTCCGGTTCGGTTTATTTTCGGATTGGAATACCAGAAATGCCTTTGAGACCCATCTTAACCGCGGTTTTGCGGAACAGAGGAGGAGGTTTCTCTAAACCAATTGAATAGCAAAACCGATTAGCTAACTCAGCCAACGTGGTTTTATCTCTACCGGTTTCTCGAACCGAGTTGTAATACCCGAGCCACGCATGGTATGCTGCTTCTTTAATACTTGTATCAATCTTACCCATTGACTGATCAACCTGGTCACAAAAAAAAACAATATTACGTCCTCAAATGTCACTTGGCAATCAAACTCCGTTAATAGATAATTATAGTAAAAATATTCAAACAAACCTCAAATTTAAATCTTGAATCAAGATCCGGAACTGGTATTGGCTCAAGAGGCAAATCTTTAAGCTCATCAAGAAAATATCTCTCCCATGGCGCAATCAAAATCAACCCTTCGCCTTCTTTGCCTTCTCTTCCTGTTCTACCAAGCCGATGTATATACTGTTCTCTATCACTCGGTATTCCGACCTACCAAGAACATAATACCAAGTTCGAAATTCGTAAAGATATCGATAAGAGATTATTCTTAATATGAACAAGTTTCGCTTTTGTGCTTTACCTGAATAACCAAAGTAACATCTGGATAGTTCATTCCACGAGCAGACACATCAGATGTGACAAGGATCAGTCTTTTCGATTCTTTAAACTCGTCTGACACACGTGTTCTATGGAGCTGTGGTTTTCTAGCGTGAATCTCCCTAACGTTTAACTTCATTTCCCGGAGAAGAGTATACATCAGTGATGTTACCATACCGGTTGAACAGAAGACTATTATCTGAGAGAATGAAATTGGCTAGTTGAGAAAATTATAAAGGTAAGAAAAGAAAAAACATATAAAGGGTTTATTTACGAGTTTTTTTTTACCTTATAATCGGCTGTGTTGCTGATGTGCTCTTTCAGAATATGAGGTACTAAGTGGAAATGAGATTCGTGTGGAGCAACAAGACAAGATTGCTTCACCTGTGAAACCAAAGCAAGAAACTCAATAACCATATCCAATAATCAAGGTTTTTAAGACAAAAACAAAGAGTTTAAGATTTACCTTATCATGGGTCTCCACACAACCGAGACCAATTGTGTCGATATATGAGTGATCTCTTTTCAAAACAAGCTGAGATACTCGACGGACCTGCATTAAAATCGTGTGTCTTTTTCTTCTGGCATTGACTTTCATAGTAAAGTAAAAAACATTGAAGTTAGTTATAAAGCAGTTATACCTCTTTTGGAATGGTTGCAGAAAAGAGAAGAGATTGTCTTTGACGAGGCAAACAATCTATGATTTTCTCAATATCCCTCCTGAATCCTAAATCTAGCAAGAGATCAGCCTCATCGACTATAAACAATTTTAGCGCCATCAAACGTGACGTTATGTTGGACTTATTTTCTATATGGTCCAAAAGTCTTCCCGGAGTTGCAATTAGTATCTGCAACAAAGTGCGGAAAGAAAAGAAGATTAGCCAAAACGAGTAGCGATTATAACAGAAAACAATTCTTGTAAAGTCGACAATCATGAGCAGTCAAAACCTGGCAAGGCTCGGACTCTAGGCGTTGCTGATCAAGTTTGAAGCGGGTACCTCCAATCAGAGTCTGAACTCCGATTCCGTCATGGTATTTGAGCAGAGCCTTGCCTTCTGCAGCTATCTGGCTTGCAAGTTCTCTTGTAGGACAGAGGATAAGAGCGAATATTGGAGGAACTCTGTGAGCATTATTGCTGCTGTCCATAGCTTTCAGAACTGTTTCAATTGCAGGAAGCTGTTTTTTTCAATTTAACAGCGTATTCTAAAGAAACAACAAAAGCTAATGCCCATCATATTGGGTTGAGGGATTGTAAAATACCAAATAGGCCATGCTTTTTCCCGTTCCGGTTTTGGCTTTGACCAATGCATCTTGACCTGCTTTAGATTCTTTGTCAAATGCTAATTCTTTGAGCCAAGAGGAGAAATTAAAAGCAAAAGATAGGGAACGAACAAGAAAGATACATACCGTCGAGGCATTCAGAGAGAGTAGCATCTTGTACTCTAGTCATCTTAACAATGCCAGAAGCAGAAAGGGCCTTAAGAGTCAAAAGAGATATACTAGACTCATCAAATCTGCAAAAGAAAAAGCTCATCAAGATCCAAACCTGACAAACTAAAAGCCATAGACAGTGTTTTAATATACCTTTTTCCACTGTAAATCGAGTCACGAGGCTCTCCATTCTCCTCCATTGCATTTTCCACAGATTTTCTTTTACTGAGATCTTCTCTAACGTCCTTGATATCCAACGGAGGGTAAAGCTCTTCGTCAGTTACATTTCTTTGCACTCTTTTCGTCAGTTTGAAATCGTGGTTTCCTAAAGACGCACTGCTTCCTGTTTTCCTCAAATCCATCCAACCATTCATCTTCCCATCGGCGTTGTTTTCATTTTCCTCCTCGGAATCTTCTTCAGTTGAGCTATCGTTCTTTCTAAACTTCCTCCGACCAAACAAACCTTTGTTCCTCAAAACTCCATTAACATTACTCGAGCTCTTCACTTTCTCCTTCTTACCAGAAAATTTAGGAGAAAAAGGACTCAAAGTATCTAACTTCTTCGCATCAAAGTCATCTCCTTCATCACAAGAACTCTCATTTCTCTTAAACCTACCTCTACTCATACTCGAGAAACCTCTCCTACTACGATCGAAACCCCTACTATTCCCCATCGAAACACGATTCTCAGAAACCAATCTCCTCACATCAATTGGCGAATTAGAAGAAGAATCAATCGAATTCGAACCTGACCGTCCATTGTCCATACGAGACAATCTCGAACCTTGATCAGATTTCTTAACCGGCCCATCGTCTTCGTTCCACAAATCCTCCGCTCCAGATTTCATAAACCGATCAGCCAAGGATTTGATATGTTCTTTAGGGGTCAAGGGTCCGTGACTCCGACTCGATTTCGCCGTTTTTTCGTCGGAATCGTGCTTTCCCCACATCTTGGCTCGGATTTCAGACCGGATTCGAGCCTCGTAAAGCTGTTTCTCTTGATCCAAGAGCTTGTTCTCTTTCTCTCTCGCTCTCTTCTCGTGCATACGTTTCCATTGCCACTTGTTGAGACCCCCCGGGAAGGTTCTCGGACCACCACCCATGTTTCGGGAGAAGATTCGGCTCCATAAGGACCCTGTGATGTATCCAGATCGTTCCCGGAGTACTGTCGAGTACATTTCCGGTGACTCTAAAAACTAAGACGAAGAAGAAAAAACAGACGGAAATGCCTTTTCCCTGAGGTTTTAGGGTTTAAGGTAGTAATTGTAAGCGGTTCACTAAAATATCCGGTTCGATTTTCATGAAAAGAAAATGGGTATGTAATTGAACCGGTTAAACTAGGAGAAAATAAAATACAATTTTGCTATTCATTGAAGACAAATTCCGAATTGATTAGCCATTCCGGTCCGATTTTCATGAGAAATTATTCTAACTGAACCGGTAAAATCCAAGTCAAGATTTTGATTATATTATAGATAATTAGCCCATCCAAACCTCATATTCTGAAAGGTAGAAGACAAGAATTTGATATGAAATCCGATTTTTTACTAGTCTTTCTAACCTCACTTTCATGATATATTGATATGTATGAAGAATATAAAAAATGAAGACTTTTGTAAAAATGCCATCAAATTGTTCATGTGTTAGTTCCATCTGTTTCAATTGTTTGATTACAGAGTGAAAAACGAATGAAGAGAAGTGGTTCTTGACTACTTGTGCCTCTCTAACCAATCTCCTCTTGTAAAACAGTCACCAACATAGAATGAGGATCTTCTGCAACTTCAGAGAAAATTAATGAAGATTTGCTTCATAAACAAGCCTTCAGTTTCTAAGCTTTGGATCGGTAACTAGTAGCATTCCTTCTCGCGCAGCAACCGACAAAGTAAACCATTGACTGTTGGTAGTTTCGACAAAGAAAACAAACAAATCACTTCTCACAAGAAAATATCTCGACAAGTGGTACAGTTCAAGATCCGCAATAGTCAGAAATTAAGAATGTCTTAGGATTGTTGTGGATGGGCAATCTTTAGATGTTGTGTAGTTATTTGCATAAACCTCATAAAAAGACCAAAACTTTACAAATTTGAGAAGAGAATTTGATTAGCTCTACTTGCAAGGATCACAGTTGTAGCACTTGATGGTCCTCAAATTCTTGTAAAGCTTACGATCTTTGTTACAACTTATTGAGTTAAAGCTCAAGTCATAGTACGAACCATTCACCGCAAGATAACCACACCTTTGTAACAACAAACACAATAACATTAAGACAGTTAGATATTTGGCGGTTAATTCAACAGATATAGAAACATCGATAAACAACAAGAGGCATATATATACTCAGAGGGCGGTCGACAGCATCCAGCTTCTATCGGGGTTAACTCTGCAGATTTCAACTGTTTGATTGTCTGAACATTGAAAAGAAAATCAAGAACATTTAAAAGATTATCAGGGCCAAATATCGGTAATATAAGGCATTTAGTTAGCGGGACCTTGTATTTCTTGGGAAGCTTCCTGCATTGCTCTGATTTAACAAGACAACTCTTCAGTATTTTCCAGTTATTGGTGTTGTTAAGCTGAAACATTGACAAGAGTTAGAAAAAAACGGAGAAGGATACATTCTTGTTTGAATGATACTTTCGCGCCACAGTGAATTACATAATACCTGTTTTAGATATCAAGAGCTGTAATCATTCAGCTTATACTCCTTGTACCTGATTACTGGCAGAAAAAAAAATCAAGATTTCTGCATCGGAACAGGTAAGTGAACATGGAAGAATAAGTTACACTTACCTTAAACCAGGGTTGGTATGCCCTGACCCGTTGTTTTTTACAATGAACCTGTAAAATCCCACAAAAGGGAACAATGAATCAGAATTCTTCAAGTAGATCTTCAATGATTCAACAGCTAAGTTTTCTTGAAAAACCTTTTAGGAAGAGGAGACTTACGCTAATACTGTAAAGACAAGAATCGCGATCAAAACGATCAGGAGCACAACAAGATACTTCAAAGGAGAATCACCATGTCAAGGAAGATCCAAAATCCAATTAATTCAACAGAAGAAACAGCAAACAGAACGTGGTAAGTGAAGGATACAATCCAAAGAAGCGCCACACCTCTCTTACAAGCAGAAAATAACATTTATTCACCTCACAATTCTAATATTCTTTCATTCAATCCTCAAATTAATGATCCTGCAAAGCAAATACACCACAACGATCAGAGAGTTAATCTAGAATCTGCATCTTAAATCTGAAGCTGCATCCAAAGGCCTGTATACATTCTTCTCCAAAAAAGAATATAAACAAACTGAACAAAAACACACATACCACACTCATCTGCAGATCCTCGAGCATTGCCACTGCGTTTTTTCGTTCCCCCTTACTCCATAAACCAGCCAGCAGATTGCGGATAGTAATGGTATCAGGACACACACCACTGGAAATCATCTCCTGAAAAATGTCTAGTGCGCCATTAAGATCACCCACTTGACAAAACCCATGAATCAAAGTTTTGTAAGTAATTGCATAAGCACTTATGCCTCTTCGATACATCTCGTAGAGAAGTTCCAATCCATCGTCAACCTTTCTTGCCTTACAGTAGCCATTAATGAGTGTGGTAAAAGTCACTACGTTGGGAGAGAATCCCTCACTACCCATCGAATCAAACATCTGCTTGGCCTCATCTAGTCGGTTCTGCTTGCAGAATCCATTGATCATTGAGGTATAGGTGACAGTATCATGGACTATACCTCTGTGGAGCATCTCCTGGTATAATTCCTCAGCCCCTAAAAACTTCCCTTCATGAATCAATCCGCTGATCAATATATTGTAAGTTTGAACATTAGGTTCCACACCATTGAAGGGATGACTAGAGTCAAGATCCATCTTACTCTTCTGCATAAACTTAAACATTTCCAATGCCTTTTCTGGTTTCCCATTATTGCAGAAACCATCCAGCAAAGTGTTACAAGTTACGATATCAGGGCACACACAATGAGAAAACATCTCCTGCAAAAGGTCTTGAGCAGAATTAAGATCGCCCACCCGACAGAACCCGTGGATAAGAGTGTTGTAAGTAACTGTATCCGGAACTAATCCTCTTTTAGACATCTCATGGAGAAGTTCTATTCCATCATCTACTCTCTTAGCCCTACAGCATCCCTCTATGAGACTATTGAAAGTGATTACATCCGGAGACCACCCCTTGCTAACCATCAAACCAAACATGCGCCTCGCATCGTCTAGACGATCATGCTTACAAAATCCATAGGTGATTGAATTATATGTGAATGTATCAGGAAATATACCCCTTCCAAGCATCTCATTATATAATTCCTCAGCCTCATAGAACTTGCCAATTTTGACTAATGCACTGATCAATGCATTGAATGTGAAAATATTAGGTTCGATCTTCCTTTCTATCATTTCGCGCAACAACCTCTCGCCATCACTCCATCTACCAGAGCTACACAGGCCAACTATCATACAGCTGTAAGTTACTACACTTGGAAAAATACCTTTCTCTTGCATTTCACTGAAAAGATTTTGAGCATCGCTATGATGTCCGTCTTTGCAAAGACGATCGATGATTGCACTATAGATTACAACATTGGCTTCGATGCGGCTCTTCTCCATCTTCCTCAGCAGACCCAAGGCGGAGACAGTGTCGCCCATCTTACACATGCCGTCTACAAGTGTTCCGTAAGTAACTATGTTAGGTTGACGACCATTCTCTACCATCCGATCAAGCAGAGCTACTGCTTCGAGAACTCGATCCTCACGGCAAAGACCGTTCATCAGTGTGCTGAACGTTACGACATTGGGCGTACATCTCGTTCCAACCATCTGATTAAATAAAGCTACGGCTTCAGAGATCCTATCTTCCAGACATAATCCGTGGAGCAGCGTGCTGAACGTAACAACATCGGGCTGGAAACCATGTTTCGTCATCTTCCCCAATGTAGAGAAAGCAAAAGACAGCTCAGAGCAACTGCAGAAACACTTAATCAGAATAGTGAAGCTGTATACATTAAATGGAATCCTCTCCTTTTCCATCTTCTGATAGAGAGAAATCACAAGATCCGGTCTTTTCATTCTCACGAACACACCCATTAGCTTATTGAAATCAATCACGGAAGGAAGGGGACGAGATCGAATCATTTCATCGAAAATTTCTGTCGCATCATCTAAGCTTTTGATATAATGAAACCCGCTTTGAAACTTCAATTCCTCTCCTGTAAAAGTTGCTTCGCTCAGAGAAGGTAGACTCTTTCCGACCCTACTTTTCTTGGCGAGACGAAGATGAATCGATCTCGTAGTAATCAAACTAAATCCAGCAGAAGCAGCAGGTTCGGATCTACAAACCCTAGCCAACATTTTCTTCGGATTTACTATCTATCCTCTCAGAACTCGTAACAAAGGAGGAGCTAACGAGATTGGTCAAGTGTCACTCGCTGGTTGAAAAGAATCAGACCGGTTCAATTTGATTAGTACAATGACTGATTCAAGTTGATTGGTACAATGACCGGTTCGGATTGGTACGTAATCAATCAAAGAAATAACTGAAGGGGAACGTAAAAAAAAGATTTTGTTGGTCTTTAAGGAATAACCATTTTTGGTCAGTGGTAACTTTTTCAAGGACAAAACACAAACTCTCTACTTGGATTATAGGATCAAGACTCACTATAATTTCTCATATGCATCTGTATCCTTAGAAGAATCTACGCAATTTCAAGTTTCTAAGTTCACAAAACTGATCAAGTTTTCGAGATCCGCCTGGTTTTGATCATATAGATGACCACAATTCAAGAATTTGATCATATATATACTTGTATGTCTTATATATATGAGAAATTGAGCATGACAGCATTAGTAGACATAGATTCATTAGTCATTACCATAGTATACAGTCATATTATACACACATGAATGATACATTGATACTTGATTTTCCATAGATTATCCATTATTCGATGGACATATGGATACAGTACATTTTCCATTAACGAGCAAAGCCAGATAGATGAGGAAAAATGTTTTAGAAACATCCACATACGTTGGTTTTGGGTGGATATGCATTTGGATTTGCACTTAGCTTCTCACTTATTTTTTTCAATTTGGTAGATTCTTGTTCCTTTTGTTTCTCAATTTTTTCTCTTTTTGCTTCTGCAATCTTCTCAATTCCTGGTATTTTTTTCTTGAATCTTTTTGAATACTCAGCTTTCTCCACTTCTAAATTTTCCTGGAATTAAAATAAATATAGAAAATAACTAAAACTATCGTAATAAAAAAAAATGTGTCTCGATATATATATATAGATTATGTCTAATTATTTACTATCAAATATTTATACCGTCGTACTTATGTTTGCACGACCACGATAATCTATTGACTTTTGAAATGCTTACTTATCATGTTTTGAAAATTTTAAAATAAAACGCAAAATAATTCTCCATATGTATTTCTCTGTAAAATAATATACCTCCATTTTTTTCAAATCTAACTCTAGAGCTGTCTTCATGTTTTTCTCCCACGCTTCAATGGAGCAAAGTTCTCTGTACGCTCTGTTTTAATTGATAAATATTCAAAGAACAAAACGTGAATACAAAAAATGGCAATCTCACGTATCATGCAATATATATAATTATACTTTTAAATTTATTTTTCATGTCAATATATGTGTGAGAAGTTTGTTATAGTTACTGTTATGTGAATGCAAAACAATGTTAATCTTTATGGTTCTAACATGGAACCTTATAGATAAAACAATGGTACATTTGGGTAAATCTTACTTGGTTTGAGCTTTTGCCTTCTCGTTCTCTTCCCATGCATTTATCAACGCAAGAGTCTTCTCTTTCTCTATCTCAACAAAGTTTTCATCTACATATATACCAAATAATTTTTCAAAATCTTTTTAAAAAACTTAATAATTAATGTAGAAAATTTTAAAAACAGTAAATATTATATATATACTTTGATTTGAAACCAGAATAGTAGTATTCTGCTCATAAAATGGAGAATCGTTTTTGACTTGTTCAGCTTGTCCCATATTAGGGTTTCTCTTCTAGTTCTTCTTCCTTTTCACTTTTGCCTGGTTTTACGGAGATTTATAAACAAAAATATAAACTATTAGTAAAAAGTATTTACTTTAATAATCAGAGAGGAGAAAATAAATGATAGATACTACCTTATGAAGATTAATTAAAGACAAGGAATAGAAGTGGAGATCTTATATGTTTAATGATGACGACTTCGAGTTAGGTGTGGGAGTTTTATGTCGGAATCTCATCAATATATACATGCCAATGAATATCAACGATCACTTTTACTCTAAGAATACAATTAATTGTTTTGGCAGGTGAAAGACTCGATTAGATAATGTACTTAAAGGAAGCTCCAAGTATTGAGTTAATGACTTAATTAATGCTGTATAAATTATAAAAGAATCCAATTAAGTGTTGTATATAAAATGATTTCTTGTTCTCAAGTTAATGTTATATGTTATTGTTTTCAACAAAAAAACTACAACTCTACTAATCAGAAGATTGGGATTTCCTGTTTGATTTGGTTTTAATACTTCATTTTTAACTAGTCCAATAATCCAAAATCGTATATTTTTAAATTTTAGTTAATATTTAAAAACATATCTAACTAGTGAGATTTTTGGAAAATTTTACCTGTCAAAATAAGAAAAGACTTGAGTTGAATTTACATTACAGTGTGAAGACATTCTAACGATCTCAAGACGGGATTACTTCTTTGATTTGGTTTCACGGTTATGAAGTTTTACACTTCAATTTTCTACATAATCCAACAATCTAAAATCTTTGCTTAAATGGTTTCATTTTTTTTTTTGGTCGTTTTAACACTTCGAATTTGGGTCAAAACCCAAATTCTTGAGCATTCACGCTTGCGGCATTAAGAACCATTTGAACCGCTCATGGAGGAAAACTTTGTAGGATCACCATACAAGTCAGACTTCTTCATCCAAACTCTTTTAAACTTGAACAAAACTATTTCTCCTCCTCCATTTTCCAGCGTTCTCTAACTATCTGAAACAGTGAGTTTTGCTATGCACAAGTTTCTTGCAATAATAGCACTCGATAGATCAATACCAAACTGATCTCATTTTGGCTCCTCTGTTTCAACTTTTGTTGCATCAACACTATCCTGAACAGCCTTCGTTCCCCCTCTTTATGTGAACATTATCTTCGCATTCATTTTGACACTTATTCCTGCTTTATATGACGTGGTATATAGCATCACTGAAAGTGCTTGTTACAGTACTTTTGCTCTAACATCTCTTCCAAATATTGTCTTAGCAATTCTTGCTAATGTTCTAGTACATGTTCCAACTTCTGTTCCAGCGAGTTTTTGAGCTGTATTAGTTATTTCTTTTTGCTGAATATTTTCGCTTGTAACCTGAGACATTCACGTTTTCTTCATTTTATCCATACTCAAACCATGCTCACGTACTTGAGTTCTGTCGTTTAACATCCGATCCGTATACTTATATTCTTCTCACTTAACCCCATTCTCTAAAGCCTTTGAGCATTTTTTATTTTCTTCAGAGTCAAGTTCTTCTTCTCAACTTTGGCTTTCAATTAACATTTTCTAATTTGCTGATGCCACTTTTTCTTTACTGATTTTAATAAATTGTCACAAACTTCGAAAATTCTTTGGCTATCTGTTCCAGCGATTTTTTTAGCTGTATTAGTAACAAAAATTCTTTCTTTTTGCTGAATACTTTCGCTTGTAACCTGAGACATTCACGTTTTCTTCATTTTATACATACTCAAACCATGCTCACGTACTTGAGTTCTGTCGTTTAACATCCGATCTGTATACTTATATTCTTCTCACTTAACCCCATTCTCTAAAACCTTTGAGCATTTTTTTTATTTTCTTCAGAGTCAAGTTCTTCTTCTCAACTTTGGTTTTCAATTAACATTTTCTAATTTACTGATGCCACTTTTTCTTTACTGATTTAATGATTTTAATAAATTGTCACAGACTTCGAAAATAAGCATGATCGACTATCACCTTCACCATCTCATGTGTCAGTTTCTGAGCTACTGGTGGTGTCATGCGAATTTTTTATAAGGTGATTTTATCACATTTGTCTTCAAATTCCACAATTCCATGAAGAGCTACGAATTGTTGACACATCTTTGGCCTTCTTATGATTTTATATTGCTAATTAGGCTTTTAAGAACCTTTTTCTCCCTCTTTTTCATTGGAGATTAATCTGATATATGATAAAATCAACTCAATCACCTCCAACATCTCACATACTACGATTTTCAGACTAGTTTTGTTAGCAAGAATTTGCATTAGATAACAATGTTATTAGTGTGCACAAATAGATACTAGATTACTAAATTCGTTTTAAGGCTTTTTAACTAAAAATATCGAAAACAACCCCCACATGCTTTATATTTTTTTAAGTTTTTGTTTTTTGACATTGCTTCATATATATTTATACCTGGGTTTTTAATTGGAAATGCAAATTTGCATTTTAAAGTGAATAAGCTCTCAAAACGAAATCGCAAGCTTCTATCTTCCCTTAAAAAAAAAGTTTTTTCAATCTTCTGAAAAAGATTTTTCTATTTGAATTATAACTTTATTTCTGATGCAAAAATAAAACAAAATAAAGAAAAGTTTATGTAACTAGTTGTAACTTTTCACTCTAATGAACGACTATTTAAGGTTAATAGTCTACTGATATATAAACGGCTGGAAGAAAAGATAGACTAAATTTGATTTATGAAATAATACTACATCTAAAACAGAATTTCAAAATTTTACATATGTCTTATGATGAAGAAAAATATATAATTCAATATCATATGTTAATAATATTTTATCAAATTATCGTTAACGACAATGTTGTTAAATTAATCAAATATTTTATATTACTTTAAATTTTTGTAATTTTAATACTTATAGTCTATTTATTTGAAATTAATATTTAGTATTTTAAAAGTTGTGATGTATTTTGTTTTAACTGTTTTCCAACGTTTTTTAAATTTTATATTGATTTTTTCATCTAATTGGAGATATTGATCATGAATAATTGTTAGAAATTATGCATTTTTAAAAGTT
The DNA here is from genome assembly GCA_039880935.1 of Streptanthus diversifolius. Taxonomy (NCBI): domain Eukaryota; kingdom Viridiplantae; phylum Streptophyta; class Magnoliopsida; order Brassicales; family Brassicaceae; genus Streptanthus; species Streptanthus diversifolius. Next base: position 25,008,595 of record JAXGFM010000012.1, read on the forward strand.
TTTTATTGATTAAAGCTGAAATTTGAACAATTGAAGATATTTATGTGTAGAATTGAAGATATTTATGTATAAAATAGGAGTCTTTGTTGTGTTTTTTTACCAATATTATTATTGAAAACAGATGGTGAATTATAACATAAAATATATATATATATAGCAACATTAGAGACTTAGACAAAGCAAAGAGTTCCAAGAGGAGACAAAAATACACTAAAACGTATATAAATCTTCTTTGTTGTGTTTTCGTGTATATATATTATATAAATAACCGTATCTGTTGTGTCTTTTTCTTTATCAAAATTATTAGACCAAAGTAAAAAAGTGCCCACGTTTCTTCTTTTATTTTCTTTATACAAATCATATGATGAAATTTATACATCTTTAGTCGTTGTCCAAGATGCAAAGACGTTATTATACATTCTGGCAACAAAAACTGTCAAAGCATCAAAAAGCAAAAAAGAAGTAACTCACTTTCATGTGACCAGCGAAGACACAAGGATAGTTAAATCTTTAATTTATGTTGGGCGTTTTTTACTGTCAAACGGAGATAATGTTTTCAAGTGTTTTCTTCCATATAAATGAGATATTATTAATAGTTTGTGTTCATATATTTTCATGTACAATGATGAACTAAAATTATTTATAGAATTTAGAATCTTTGTATAGTAATATATTGATATATCATAATATTTTTTGGGTTTTTGACTATGATATGAATCTTGTATATAGAGTTGGATTGGTATTTTTCAAGTTGTTGTAGATTTAGATATGTTTTGAGTTTATTTGGAGATTATGAAATATTTTAAAATTAAGTAAGTAGTTGTGCTGAAGAAAATAGGTCGAAAAACATTTTTGCATTTGATGTTGGTCGACACCAAACAAACAAATTTCTACGAGTATTTAATAAATTTTTGAAAAATAAAATTAACTTAAAATTTTTAATTATTTTGTTTTTAGACTATATTTAGGTTTTTAAAAGTCATTGTTGAAACTTATGATTTATTTCTACAATGAAAAAAAATATACTTATACTTTAGACTTATGATTTAGACTATAAAAAATTCTGCAGCAAAAAAATTTAATTTGATATTTGTGATTTGAGTTCAAAAAGGGTTCTTAATTACAAAGTTTATCTGGTTTGTAATTATATCATTTCTTTTATAATATCCGAGAATTTCTTTAATTATAGCATTTTTCCTAATTGAACTTTAACCAATTTTTTTACTGCATTGTAGTTTTAAATTATATTAATTTTGTTTAGCGCCATAATTTGAATATTACAATCTATTGTGCGATTTTGAAACTCTACAAATTTGATCCCTTAATATTATGATTGTATTTCTCTGAATTTTTGGGATAATTCATGGAGATTAAATTTGAGGATATTATATATGAATAAAATCATAAACAAACAGCTTAATGAAGGATGACATATACAGATGTATAGTATGGGTGAGACGTTCACAATTTTTTTGACATATATGTGATTCGTCTCATTCTATTTGGATATATATATATTGGTTTACATGTATATATTATGTTATGAAATGATGTAATGATTTTTTTTGTTAAATTGATATACTGATTTGAACTGTGCACGCAATTAACATACAAAAAATAAGGTATTTATGATTTTTATATATGTTAGCAATTTAAGTAATGTGGAAGACATATATTATACATATGATTGATCACATGAGCTTATAAAGAGAACAGGTCTAAAAAAAAGAAGATAAAATGTCTGTGTCATATGACAATCACATGTTGAAAGGGAGATGATGTAATAAAAATATCTTGCGAGATTAAAATTTATACTTATCTTGTTTCTCAAGCTATCACATAAAGATATAATTTAGGTCTTTATGATTTATTTTCCTTTCTAATCTTTTATTATCTTCATGCATTTTACTTTATTATGGTCGGCAGATATAGATACTATGCTAACATTAAATTTTAAAATTGATTGGATTAAGACTAGTGATCAAACTCTGTTACTCGATTATCTACGAATAATAAAATGATTCCGATTTCAGAAATTACGATTATCCAAGTTTTATTGAAAATTTTTTGCTCCAGCCTCAAACGTTTACATTTATCCCTCTCTTTCCTCTCATCTCTAAATTTTTTCTTTCTTATGTGCATTGTTAAATATTGGCAGGCGCAAATGCATGATCACGTAATCATAAACAGTATATAAACTTTAAAAAGAGTCTAAAATAGTATATGAAGTTTTGGTACGTGTGACTACATATTTTGTTTAGAAACTACGACTTATAACTTTACAAGTTCTATATATCTATAGTTCACATAAATTATATACGCATCTCTTTTACATAGATCATGATTTAAGATATAAGATTTCATCAAACCAAAAAGGAAAATAATGATGGCGATATAAAGGAGGATAAAGGGTACCTATTAGTCGATAATCAAGAGTTTTTGTAAATAAATGATGATTAGTTAGGTGTTTAGGGTTATTCTGACGTCTATATATCATGTAAATTATGTATGTATATATTGGTGTCATTAAACATCCACATCAAAGCGTAATAACAAAAAATACATCCACATCTTTTTGGTTCTTACTTCTTAGTTGATTGGTGCCTTTCTCCAAATATATGTCAAAATTTGAGAAATGCAATTTCTCTATTAACAATAAATGATTTACTTGCTTTGCTCTGTTTTATGAGCATGAAGTATCCATTGACTAATCTTATGAGAATTCGATAATAAAATGGTGCAAGATAATTCTACCTTCAAGAGAATTGGCCATTACAAATACATTGTAAATAACAACGTTCAATATATAGCTTGTGAAAGAAACACATGCGCTATTAAAGTATATAGTCTATAGGCAATTAAAAGGTAAATTTTCAGTCTTTTGTTACATTAAAAATAAATAAATAAAGACTCAGAATTTGATAATGTTGTTCATATATGGTGTTTTATGACTCATTCTGTGCATTGATGCTTCTGGGACATTTTCACAGAACTTCCCCATTTTTCTTTACATCTTTGGATAGTAAATTAATGAAATTTAGTTTTGGGAATGTGACACCATCAGACATGTGCTTCGAGTTCTTTTTATATAAAGCCATCAATGTCTATTGTACTGTATATTTTTTTATATATAACAATAATTAGACCTGAAAACTAAAATCAATTATAATCTGAGATAATATTAGATTGTATTTTCTCAATTGTATTTGACTTAGTTTGGGTATGTGTTTTACAGAAATTGGTTTGCTATTTTAATTTAGGAGCACTAGTTTGGACTTTTTTATATTCTACTTAAACAACTTTGTCTTCTACATTTGAGATTGGTGAAGAAAAAATATCTGATGGGTTTGCTATTTTTGTGTTCATATGAATTTTGTTTCGTCACCGATTAAGTGTTAGGACCATGGACTCCTTTTTTCACTAGGAGCAAGGGTCTTGACTGCACACTTTTCAATCTGCAATGTTAGCATTATAATCGTCTTAAATTCTTTCTTTTCTTTATTGCTTTATGCAAAAGAACATTAAATGTTATTAAATTGTTAAATACTAAGCAACAAATTAAATAATTTGGAAAGAAAAAACAAACAAAAAAGGGTGTGACGTCAAGTAAACTCTATGAACTAGGATTTCAGATTAAAAATAGAGAGGCCGAGACTGATAGATGTTTGTACTTTGTATAAATATATAAAAAAAAATTATATAATAAATTACTAATTTTAAGAAAACATATGTTTTTATTTAACTCATTCACCACCAAATTTATTTCGTATAAATATCTACAATAATAATAATATTTATCTACATATATTTTTCTTTTCTGTAATTATATTAAAGTAGAATATGTTTATGTTAATTTTTAATGGTTATTAATATAATATTGTAGTTGATTTTAATATGTTGATGTTAATTCTTCCATAATTGTTTGTTATTATGTGTGAGATTATATGTTAGTAGATTTGTATTTTAATGTAAATTTTTTCATTCTAAAATTTAATCATCTAATTTTTTATTAGATTCATTAAATTGGTGACCCAAAAAAAAATTAAACTGTATATAATAAAAAAAATTATATATAGAATTATTTCTTAATTTTTGTGTTTGCCAACTATTTATTTCTTAATATAATGGATTCAATTAAATCGCATACAAACAAGAAATTTTATTTATTTATTATATATTTAAAAGATAAAATTATATTTTAAAAATATAATTTATTTTAACCATTTATATATAAAAATTATTTAAATTGTTTCCCTTATTATCCTGAGTTGCAATTTACATATGCCCATCTATATAATTAATGAATATTCCCTATATTATATTTTAAGTGTAGTTTTAGGTTTTAGCACACAAATTTTTTAAAAAATATTAATTTTTTATAAACAAAAAATCATTAATTACATACTAAGATACAATCTACCTAATAATAAAATAGATTACAGAAAAAAAGTTATAAAATATTTAAAATAAAAAAATTTACATTAAAAATTGAAATTGATACTTATAAAAAAATAAAAAATTTCAATATTTAAATATAAACTGAGGAAATATTGTTATGTGATTATCACTTCTTAAGCAAAAGAGAGGAAAAGAAGAAAGGGATGTATGAGTAGGCACGCATGAGTGGCACGTGTGAGTTTCTGTATAAAGAACAACTAAAGCAATGGGTAATTTTCTTTTCAAAGCCAAGTAAGCTCCTCAGAACAAACAAAGTGTCAAAGAACCATTACTTCTTTTTTTTGCACCGTCAAAGGACCATCCATTTTGCAACTATACTAGTTTTTAATAAATACCTATATAGTGATTTATCTATACACATATATATTGTAAACGTAACAAATATATATAGTTGATACTTAAAAAATTAGGGCCACAATAATTAACTTTTGGTTCTCTTTTATTTATTTATTTTACTGTTTTGACATGTACACAAATCGATTACATTTATGTTTGGTATATAATGGTGTACGTTGGACCTGTGGCGTATATAAGTTAGGCCGAATACGTATTATTGTCGTTAGTCTTATTTTACATATACATTTGATACACTTGACCAAACCATTTGTTTTTTTTTGTTTGTTTAACCAACCCATTTCGTTACGAGACTACCCAATTTGGTTTTATATAAATGTACTGTGTGATTTTGCGTGTAACGTGGGCATATATACACATACTACATACATATAATATAATGTGCATGCGTATGTACATATATACGTCACGTTTAATTTTTAGTTTTTAGTGTCTTAACAAGTGAGGACTTTTTTTGGGGTCAGAAGAAAAGATGATTTTTTTTTTTGCAAACAAAGAAATCAAGACGATTTAAAAAAATAAATAACGAAAAGACTAGTTACTTCAGAAAAGAAAAAGCAAGAGAAAATTGAGAACATATTTATTTCTTGTTCAAAAAACAAGAACATAATTTTTTTGTTATATAATATATAAAAGTAATGTATCATATGGTGTTCTCAAAAAATAATCTATCGTATGATAGTGAGCTTATATGTAACATATTTATTATGGTTAAATATAAAACTTTTTCAAAATTCCCTGGTTTTTATTGTAACTTTTGTTTTCGAGCAGTCTGAGTTTGAGCCAAATGCAAATATGAAATCATTTACACACACACAAAAATGGAATCTATGAAAGTCATTGGGAACGGGAACATCATAGACCTTATCATATATCATCTTTTCTTTTTGAGTATCATTCTTTTTTGTAAAAAGATAAAAAACATTTTTTATGTTATCATATTAGGGCATCTCCATCTAAGGTTCTTGTAGAGTTTCTTAATACTTTTTTAATAATAAAAAATGAAAAGAAAGAGAGAGAGTTAAGAAACAGCTCTTAACTAAGAGATTTAAGAAATTTTGTAGAAAGTGTCTCTTACAGTTGTCATCATGTGATTGGTTTATATTTTTAAAGAGATTAAAATTTAATTATTTAATAAATATATATTAAAATAATATATTTTTAATAAGTAAGATACTCATTTTGAATATCTTACCAATGGAGGTGCTCTTAACATTCTTGGTAATGACATTAAATATTATTGTAACACATAGGATACCTTTTTAATCTCCAAGATCTCATGTGACCTACATCTAAAAAGTAATGATAGAAACCGTAATTTGTTTTGGTTTTTTTCGTTTTATGATATAAGCTACCAAAATATACAGCTTGCTTAATAACACCCGCAATAGAAATTATATATATATATATGTTTTATTTTATACATAGTATATGTGTTGTATATTATATATTAGTATGAAAATCTATATTTGTTTTCTAAAAGTGGATAGTACAACAGAAATTCATTGAACTCTGGATGTTTGGTGCCCCAACATTTCGATGGATTCACATGTTCCATTTCCGAGGATGAAAGTTTTATTTTATATAATGATTATTTCATGACTAATTGACTAATAGATGGACCAGCCGGTATAATTGAACGAATACATTTGATTTTGGATTAAATCGCCATCAAGGTATAAACTCCAGTCCATTTATTTAATCAATACTCAATATATATGGGATGCCAAAGTTTCCACATTTTTTTCTTTGATGTAAAGAATAAGGCCATTACTGATTCGTTGAGAAAAAACTTAGGCTAAGCAATATATATTTTTTGTGTTTGGTTAATAACTTGTTGATGCATGTAAAGTTGAATTTGATTCTTTAATCTCCATCTTACCTGATACTTTAGCCATAATACAACAGCACAATATCTAACACTAATGAATAAAAACGTATTCATGAATCAAAGAAAGTAAAACTGATTAATTATAAGAAAACGTATCGTACTTAAGTATTTTGTTTATTTGTTTATTAATCTCGTGTCTCTTTTAGATCTACTTGCTTTTTTTTGTCCCATTTATATAAAATCCACCGCTCGAGCTTAACGTTCGCGTCTTATTTATCTTTCTTTGCTTTCTCTCTGAATCGAACTCGTTCCGTTCAACTGAGCCAACTCGCTCGGAGGATCAGCTTCGGAAAAAAGATTCTCTACTGGATAGTAATCATTTCCTCTGCAAGTCTGCATTGGAGTAAAGGAGTGTTGTAACAAATGGCTGGTTCCGGGAGACAATGGCCGGAGAGACGGTGGTGAGTAACTCTGTTATGCCGGCGAACAATACTCGGAGACAAAGATGTTTAGATCAGGTAGGTGGCGGAACGAGAAGAACAGGATCAAAGTGGTCTTCAGGTTGAAGTTTCATGCGACTCAGGTATGGATCATCTTTGAATGAGGGAACTTTTTTTCCATTTTTAATTACTAAAATGTTTCTGTTGGAGACAATGTTTTTTGCTTCTGTTTCGAATTAGGAAGCATTGTTTAGATTCTTGAAATTTCCAGAATATGATTCTTGGTGAAGAAGTCCGTTTTCATGCTTATCTAATTTTGAGTTTGATTATTAATTTTTTGTTTGTGTTTGTTGGTTACCAAGGCTTCGCAGTTCAATACAGAGGGATTGGTTCTCTCTCTTGTTCCCGGAGATATTGGGAAACCGACGGCGAGGTCAGAGAAAGCTGTGGTTAAAGACGGACAATGCCGGTGGGAAATTCCGGTTTACGAAACTGTCAAATTTCTGAAAGATGGGAAAACCGGGAAGGTTAATCAGAGGATTTACCATCTCATTGTGTCAACTACGGTGAGTAAAAAAAATAAAAATAAAATTGATTGATGAATATTTGAGATGGTAAAGGTAACGTTTTCTTTAATTTTGTAATTTTTTTTTTTGGTAGGGATCATCAAGAGCTGGTTTGGTTGGAGAAACATCAATTGATTTTGCTGATTATGCTGACGCAATTAAAACTTGTAACGTTTGTCTTCCGCTACAGAACTCGAATTCAAAAGCGTTGTTGCATGTTAGCTTCTTCTCTCTTCTCTTCTCTTCTCTTTTGTCTTTAATGTTTTGTCTTACAAGAAATTATTACTGTTTGCGTCTTAAAAGCTCATAAACACCTCTGCTTCTTTTTTTTTTCTTTATATTTTTTATTAATGATCTCTGATATACGAAACTCAGAATTGTTTTTTTCTTCTTTTTTGGTTTTCAGGTATCAATACAAAGGCAATTAGAATTTGATGATCCTCAAAGGTGCAGAAAACTGGCTTACTTTTTTGTTTTTGTTTGTATGTTCTTGATGGAAAGTGGCTTTGCTATTTTTTGACTTCGTGCAGAGAGGTGGATGAACGCGAGAATCTTGAGAAAATGTCACAGGGTCAAGATTTGAAGTCACATTTGAGCCTCGGTGATGCAGATGAGCCTCATAAAAGCGATTCGCATGAGGTATTTGGATTCTCTGGTTGCTTTTGTGTAATGCAAGAGAGTTGGATTTTCTCTGACTTCTGCTTATGTCTCTGCTCTGTTATAGGAAGGACCCTTTGGTAGAGCTGCTCGGTTTGCTGAACTGAGACGAAGAACATCGATTGAATCTGATAGTACCATGTCTAGCTCTGGAAGTGGCTTTGAGCCAACTACTCCTGAAGAAGTTGCCAAGTCTTTGAGACACCCTCCTAAGAAACTTCATTCAGCTAAAAAATTGTTTGAAGAGCCTCGTGTATCAGAATCCGAGTGGTCGGGAAGTTCTGATCATGGAATCACCACTGATGACTCGACCAACGATAGTTCCAATGATACAATGGCGAGAAAATTCTCTGAGGATGGGGACGAGATAGAGAAGCTTAAAAGCGAGCTTGCTAGTTTGACGAGGCAAACAGATCTTTCGGAGCTAGAGTTGCAAAGCCTGCGGAAGCAAATCGTTAAAGAGACCAAAAGAAGTCAAGATCTCTTGAGAGAAGTGAATAGCTTGAAGCAGGAGAGAGATTCTTTGAAGGAATATTGTGAGAGACATAAAGTCTCTGACAATCAGAAAGGTGAGACTAAAGTGAGGAACAGGTTACAGTTTGAAGGAAGGGATCCATGGGTTCTTTTGGAGGAAACAAGAGAGGAACTTGATTATGAGAAGGATCGGAATTTCAATCTCCGGTTACAGCTCCAGAAGACACAGGAATCAAACTCCGAGTTGATTCTGGCTGTTCAAGATCTTGAAGTAATGCTGGAGGACAAGAGTAAGGAAGGAGCTGATCTTCCTCTAAGACCAAGAACCTTTGATAACAACGAAGAATCAAGGAGAAGGTCATGTAGGAATGAGACAGATGAAGATGAGGATCAAAAGGCACTTGATGATCTCGTGAAGGGACACAGAGTTGCGAAAGGCATACACGTCCTGGAGCAGAAGATCACAGACCTCTACAATGAAATCGAGATCTATAAGCGAGATAAAGAGGAGCTTGAGATACAGATGGAACAGCTTGCTTTGGATTATGAGATACTGAAACAGGAGAATCATGATATCTCATACAAGCTAGAGCAGAGTCAATTGCAAGAACAACTGAAAATGCAATATGAATGTTCATCTTCGCTTGTGAACGTAACCGAGCTTGAAAACCACGTCGAGAGCCTGGAAGCGAAGCTTAAGATGCAATCCGAAGAGTTTTCCGAGTCCTTGTTCCGGATCAAAGAACTTGAAACAAAAGTGGATATCTTGGAAGAAGAGATAGAGAAACAAGCTCAGGTATTTGAGGCAGACATCGATGCTGTCACACGAGGTAAAGTGGAGCAAGAGCAAAGAGCTATCCAAGCGGAAGAAGCCCTGAGGAAGACGAGGTGGAAAAACGCTAGTGTAGCAGGGAAACTCCAGGATGAATTTAAGAGACTCTCTGAGCAGATGGATTCAATGTTTGCATCAAACGAGAAAATTGCTACGAAAGCGATGGCAGAAGCTAACGAGTCAAGAATGCAGAAACGTCAACTAGAAGAAATGCTCAAGAACGCTAACGATGAGCTCCAAAAAAACCAAGCTGAGTACGAGGAAAAGCTCCACGAGCTTTCCGAAAAGCTGAGTTTCAAAACAAGTCAGATGGAGAGGATGTTAGAGAATCTTGAAGAGAAATCTAATGATATAGAGAATCAGAAGAGGCATGAAGAAGATGTTACGTCAAATTTAAACCAAGAGATCACAATCCTGATGGATGAGATTGAGAACCTGAAAAAGGAAAAAAGTATCCTCATCTTACAGGAAGAGAACCTAAGAGCTGAGTTGGAAGAGACGAGAAAATCAGTTATGGAAGCTGAAGCTTCAGTACAGAGAGAGAGCACTAGTAAAAATGAGTTAGAGAACAGGATTGCATCAATGAAGAAGGAAGCAGAGTCTCTAGCAGAGGAGTTGCAAGGGATGAAACGTATCAAGGATGAAAAAGAAGCAGCAATTGCACACTTACAAACAGAACTAGAAACGGTAAGAACTCAGTGTAACGATCAAAAGCATTCTTTATCAGAGAATGATTTGGAGATGGAGAAGCACAAGAAGCAAGTGGTGCAAGTAAAAGGTGAGCTGAAGAAGAAAGAAGAAGCAATAGCTAATCTTGAGAAGAAACTGAAGGAAAGCAGAATCGCATTTAACAACTTAACGAAAACCAAGCAAAGAAACAACAACAAGGAAAGTCCAGTAGGAGCTCATGGCGGACCTAAAGAAGTTGCTGTTATGAAAGATAAAATAAAACTTCTCGAGGTATATATATTCATCTAAAAATTGGATCTTCGTTCAGAATTAATATCTTCAAGTCGATGACAAGCTCGTGAACTTTTGTTTTTGTGTGATCCAGGGGCAAATTAAACTGAAGGAAACTGCTCTTGAAGCTTCATCAAATATGTTCATCGAAAAGGAAAAGAATCTGAAGAACAGAATCGAGAAACTGGAAACTAAAGTCGAGCAACTCAATCAGATTAATCAAGAGGTTAACAAAGATGATCAAAATCAAATCTGCGACTCAACAACCTTAATTATACAACAGAAAACTTTAACTCATTTCTTTGTTTTTCTTTTTGTTCGGACAAAACAGATCAGTGACAATGAGTCTCTAAATGGTCAAGAAAAGGAAGAAATCCGAGTTCTGGTAGCGGAAATAGCGTCTTTGAGAGAATGTAATGAATCTATGGAGATGGAGCTGAAGGAGATGCAAGATAGATACTCAGAGATAAGTTTGAGATTTGCAGAAGTCGAAGGTGAGAGACAACAGCTTGTCATGACAGTACGTAATCTCAAAAACGCCAAGGGGAGCTAAACCGGTATAATCGGAACCGGTTTTCAGATTAAAAGAAAATATTATATCGAAAATTCTGTACACATTTCTCTTCTGTTTAATATACAGTAGTTTTTGAACTTTACATATTTATATAAATCTTCTATTCGTAATTTTCTGGGAGCTTGAATTGGTTTGATGATTTGATATTCTTTTTTTTTATATATCTAAGTTTCAACCTTGTCGTCGGTTTGATTGTTGCGGTTTGATTAGTTGTGCGGTACAAACGTTGTATTACAATTGGCCAGTATACACTTGGTCCGGTTTCTGGTTAGTTGAATAGATTCGAAATAAACCAGAAGTCAAACCGGTTTTGATTTCGCCTCTTTCAATCTAGGGGTTTGAAATTTACAGACCGAGAAGAAACCTAATGAGCTGAAGCCGAAAATTGATAGGATGAGGAGAGTGATTGCAGTTGCATCGAAGGCGAAGGGAGTTGTCGATGGTAGAGGTAACCCTAGATGTGCTCCTCTATCGTTTACTCTCTGTTGCTGGAAACGAGATTTCTCTGCTGCAAATTATGATTACAGAGATAAAATTAAAGATGGTTTTCTACATGATACTATAAAGCTAGATGACGCAATTGATCTGTTCGGTGACATGGTAAAGTCTCGTCCTTTCCCTTCGATTGTTGAGTTCAATAAACTATCGAGTGCAATTGCAAAGATGAAGAGGTATGATGTTGTCATCTCTCTCAATGAGAAGATGCAAAAGTTGGGGATTCCATATAATCTCTATACGTACAGTATTTTGATAAACTGTTTCTGCCGCTCCTCTCAACTCCCTCTGGCTTTAGCCATTCTTGGCAAGATGATGAAACTTGGCTTTGAGCCTGATATAGTCACCTTTAACTCGCTGCTCAATGGATACTGCCACTGTAATAATAATATCTCTGAGGCTGTTGCTTTGGTTGATCAAATGGTGGAAATGGGATATCAACCCAACAACGTGACATTTACAACTCTAATCCACGGACTTTTTCTCCACAACAAAGCTTCTGAAGCTGTGGCTTTAGTTGAGCGAATGATCGTGAAGGGATGTCAACCGAGTTTAGTTACTTATGGTGTGGTAGTAAATGGATTATGTAAGATTGGTAATATTGATTTGGCTTTAGTTCTGCTCAAGAAGTTGGAGAAGGGGAAGATAGATACAAATGTTGTAATCTACAATACATTCATTGATGGTCTTTGCAAATACAAACATGTGGATGATGCACTTGACCTGTTCAATGAAATGGAGAACAAAGGTATTAAACCAAATGTTTTTACCTACAACTCCCTCATAAGTTGCCTTTGTATCTACGGAAGATGGAATGATGCCTCTCGATTACTTAGTGATATGACTGAGAGGAGAATCAAACCCGATGTTGTTACTTTCAATGCATTGATAGATGCGTTTGCTAAAGAAGGGAAACTTTTAGAGGCTGGAAAATTGTACGAGGAGATGATTAATAGGTCTATAGATCCTGATATTTTTACTTACAGTTCATTGATCAATGGGTTTTGCATGCAAGATCGTCTAGAGGAGGCCAAGCAGATGTTTGCTTTGATGATTAGCAAAGGTTGTTTCCCAAATGTAGTTACATATAATACTCTTATAAATGGATTTTGCAAGTGTAAGAGAGTAGAGGATGGTATGGAACTCTTCCGCCATATGTCTCAAAGAGGATTGGTTGGAGACACAATTACTTACACCACTCTTATTCAAGGGTTTTTCCAAGCTGGAGATTGTGATAATGCCCAACAAGTTTTCAGACAGATGGTTTCTGATGGTGTACCTCCCAGTATTTGGACATACAACAGTTTGCTAGATGGGCTGTGTAAAAACGGGAAGCTAGAGAAAGCATTGGTCATATTCCACAATATGCAAAAGAGTGGAATGGAACTTGATATTATTACATACAATATTATGATTGCAGGGATGTGCAAGGGTGGAAAGGTGGAAGATGCATGGAAATTGTTTTGTAGCCTCGACGTCATAGGAGTGAAGTCTGAAGTCATAAACTACAACACAATGATCTCAGGATTTTGTGGGAAAGGCTTAAAGCAGGAAGCGAATGCCTTGTTCAGGAAAATGAAAGAAGATGGGCCTCTCCCTAATGACCGTACCTATAATACGCTAATCAGTGCAAATCTTAGAGATGGTGACTTAGCTGCATCAGCAGAACTCATCAAAGAAATGAGAAGTTGCGGGTTTGAGGGAGATGCTTCAACCTTTGGTTTGGTCACGAATATGTTAAATGATGGGGGATTGGACAAAAGCTTCCTAGATATGCTTCCTTAAAACATGTTTCATCATCCTCGAGAGAAAAGCTGTGAGGTGAATCCACGTTATTGTTGACTGACTCTATTTGTAACATCTTAGAAATGACAACTTGTTGTCTAGTTGTAATATCTGATCTTTTAAATATTCAACTGATTCTATTTGCAAACACTTATCGTCTTGTTAGAGAAGCTCCTAGCGTGGAGATTTCAGATTTTAAATTGTGTTTGCTATAATGTATGTTCCAATCTTTCATCTTTTACCTTTCCTATAACTAGAATGATTGATTGTTACATCTTTTTATGTTTTTTTTTTTAACTTCATTGATTGTTAGATCTTTTTTTCTCTCCTTCACAATGTAAAAACTTTTTATTTTGTGATTTCTTGAGATACTCTTGGCTGGTTTCGATGGTGTAATTGAACGGAGTGAATATTGATTTTTTAAGTTAAACTTGTAAAGTTATAATTGAGTTAAGCAACTACTGTAGTATTTTTGTTTTTATTTAGTTCCATTAACAAATAATTTTTTATATATAAACAAGCAAAAAAAAAACTCAAGGCTCGCAAAAAGGAAGATACATCTCCCCACAACACAAACGAGGTTGGAAAAATTACTATTTTGTGTATAATATTTTTCTATAAAATTCAAACAAAAATTAGACTAATCCATTTATCAATCCATATACAGTGACAAGCGTCACAACAAGTGAGTGGTCAACACGTGGTTTCACCTCCAAAGTTAACACATCTTCTCCCAGTGTAATCCCATTTGATGATTGCTTTGGCTTTACCTATAAAATTAGTTTATTTATTTAACAATATACTCTTTCAAATTCAAATACTGATTTATTTTTTTAAAATAAATTTACCTGTGCAATGACGTCTCCGTGGATGTCTATGATCTGAAAAGCAAATTTGGGGTTAAATCTTAAAACCCAAAAGACTTCATTGTTCTCATCTCGAACCTCCCAATCTCCATCTCGAATACAAGACCTTTTGATCCTCACAAAAGGTTTTACTTCCTCAGTGCTTGATAAAGTACCACATTCTCTGTACACATACCAACTCCCAAATAGCCATAATTTCTGCCAAAAAATTTTTTTTTAAAAAAATAAGTACAATTATGTAAACATATATATGTATATATATTCGTACTTTGTGATCATCATTAGAATAAAACATCCATTCCATGGCGGAAATTAGAATACTTTACTTTTGTTATGGTTGCGTACTCGTTTTATATACACTTTCAGCATTTTTATTATTTTTTATTCTTTGTTTATAATTTTGGGGATCCCAAAAGTTTTCTAGGCTCAAAAACTAATGTCACGAAGCTTTGCATTTTTATTAGTTTATCTTTTTCACATCTTCTACTTGGGAATATATTACTAGACCAAAGCGACTTGGAGCTAGAAAAACTTCAGCTAACTCTTGTTTAAGTCTAACGGTCGAGTAGCATATATGATAGGTTAAAAGTATTGAAGCGATACAACTTCTTGAAAACTTAATCTGCTACTTATAATTTTCCTCCAACTTCAACTTAACTTTTTAGTTTAATTTATGCATGAGAACCGATTCATTAATTCCGGTTTAAACCGGGATAAACCAGGAAGAAGGGAAAAAGAAGAGAAAGAAAAATCTAATTGAATCGGGATTGTTTATTGTTGGAGATGTATTTTAATTTTAAACTATAGAATCTTCAACTAACATATTCTTTTAACGATTTGCATTATAAATGATTCATTAATTCCGGAACTTTAAACTGGCATTACCAGGGAAAATGAAGAATAATAAAACCAAATTGATAATACGAAGATGTTGATATTAATTTACCTTTTTGCGGATAGTGAAAAGAATGTTGCCATGGAGATCCATGATGTGGACTTCATTGCTAGATTTGTCATAGTTTTCGACCCGGTACGTGATATCTCCGTTGGAATTGTAAACCGTTAAACCGTTGGTTTGATAAACCAGAGATTTCATCCAAACCGTGAAAGTCTCTCTCTCCGTACTCATGTACGGTGAAGAGATGGCCGCTTGAGGAAAAACCCTAGCCATCGTAGAGAGATAGAAATATAGAAGGAAGAGAGATTGTATATATATCGACGTATCTTCAATAATATTATGAAATTGAAGTTGAAGTTGAAGAAGTCTTATACACCTCAATGATTCATATTTATATGATATAATATATGATTTACTTATCGCTATTATAAAAATAACGAGGATCACTTTGAATTTGTCTATTTTTCTTCCCATGCCTGATTTATGTACGGTGACTAATAATTTAATGTTTGACATAACAATTATATACATATATATACATAAAAAACAGCCCTTTTAATTGTTTCGAAATAAAAAAAAACCATCTTTCTGTTAAATGTATAATTATGGAAATTGTTTATGTAGTATACATTTAGTTATCGTGATGTCATACAAAAAAAAAGTATACACATTAAAAATGATGAAGATATATTTATAAAATACGAACACCGCATTCACAAATATTATATGTTGATAGTGGACTTATCTGCCGGAGGTCCTTAATTTGTACAATATTTTATATATTCCAGTTTATGTAGGAAATTTATTTATCTCGTTTGAAGAAGAGTTTTTTTTTTATTTTTTAAAGAAGAGTTTTTTTTTTCCTCTTTTGGCCTTTTATTCGTCTTGAGAATTGATGAACTAAATCAGGAAGTAAATTTTCCTTTTTAAGTATAAATTCTGTATGGAAAATTTTAAAAGAAAATATAATAATTACTATCAGTATTTTTTTCAGCGGCTACAATAGTTATATGTTTGAACTATAACTTGATCGAATGAGATAGTAAATAGGAAAAAAAACCGAACTTTATGAGTTTATGTTTATTTGATGTAAAATCTTCGTCTTGAAATATTATATTAGTCGGAGTTTCTTTGGCTACATCTTTTCTCTACAAGGATCAAAATAGTTTTTTTTTTATAATTATATTACAAAGAAAAAAATTATATATAACTCATGATCTTTGCCCTTGGTTCGTTGCAACTGAAAAATGACCGCATACGAATGAGATTGAGTTAAAACATTCCAATTTACTTGGAATAATCGAATTTAAACATTAGAGCTAACGCTCTAGTATCTTCTAAATTTTGAGATGAATTTCAGATCAACGCCATAGGTTTATCGCTCGTGGCATATTGTTCAATATACTTTAAATATTCGTTATATCATAACCAATATAGAAGCTCAATTTCCAAATTTCCTTTAAATGCACACGACCTAGGAATGGTTACAAGTGATATAAAAAAAAGAGAGTTAATTTGTCAATCAAGGTGATGAGAAGAGCATGACTATGATGGCACCCCAAAAAAAAAAAATTATTTTTTCTTCCTAAGTTTTATCATTGGAATCGATTCAGACCATAAACATAATTTATAGTGGATAATTAATCAGTCTTTTTTACAATGACTCAAAAAGTCAGTACGAAGTCTTTTTAATTATCTGAATTATCCTCGAAATTTTGAAATTAAAATAATATTTATCTTTTGGTTATTGGTGGGTGACACGTTTCATTTCAGGCCACAAACTAAACTATTTCTTTAATTTAAATTGGTCCATACGTACGTGAACTACTTATTTATCAATCACATACGGTCAAATTAAAGATATATAACGCACTCGTATCATTCTATAACATTTTTTCCTCTTATCATTCTATAACATTTATTAAGAGGGTACAATATTAAAGGGTACAATATTAGAAAAAGGCCCCATATTTATATACTTATTCAGTTTGGGACCTAATGTTTGACATCATTACAAATTCAAAACATTTAGAAACCTCATAATAAATTTTAGAGTCCAAGTTTGGGGCATGTTTTGCTTTTTGTTTGTCGGGAGTATGACAAATGTATTCAATTGTTTCATCGTACAATGTTTTCGGGTTAACAATCATCTGTTTATTCGGCTATTTAATTGAGCAACCAACTTTGTGAGTTGCATTGCACTAGAGATATAAAAGTAATTCTTTGAATAATTATGTTTTGTTGTTGCAAGATTGCTTTTATAGATGGTAAAAATTTGCGAAGCTGGCAAACAAGCCCGCTCGAATTAATTTGGAAATTTTGAACAAGTCTTATGATTTATAAAACCCTCTATCAAAGTCACCATGCAAGAAGGTATTATGGACGTACGTCCAATTTATGTAACTCTCATTTTTTGGCGGCCACAACAGTGACAAAACTATGCCAAGTCCCCATCTTAACCATCTGTACTTACATTGTAGTCGAAAGCTTTGACTTGTATGTTACTACGAACTCTAATGTCACCTTATAAAGCTCTACAGTAACATTAAATTGGTAGTTGAATTTTAAAAATGCACTTGCACCCAATTACTCTCTATGTCACACAAGGAATCATAGAGAAAGGTCCCACAGTTTAATTTTTTTAATTAAATTAAAATTAGATAAAGGTCCCACAGTTTTGCCTGTATTCATCTTGGGGACCTCTGTGTTTTATATCATTGCAAATCGACATTTTTAGAGCTTTTTTTATCAAATAAACTGAATTCCAAATTTGTGCATGTTGTATCTTCCGACTCTCATCATAATGATCTACATAGTTTATTACACTTCGTTCTTAAAATCTAAAGACTAAAGTTATATGAGTATCTGACGAATAACATACAGTTTCTTATTCGACAATATGATTATATACACGTATTTCAAACTGCTATACCAACCGCAAAAGTTGTTCAATAATGCTTAAAACGATAATTTTTTTCTAGTTTTCTGTAGCTGTTACCGAAATCTTAAACTTGTCAGTGGTCTCCGATGTTGGTGGAGCAAGAGTTCGCTAGCATCGTGTTTCCCTTACCATCTCTCAGCCCATCAAAAGAAGTACCCGAACTTACCAACCACTCAACTATGCTTTACCTCATCATGTGCTCATACCAATCAGCAAGTACATAGCCTTTAATCATGCGTTCATATACCAATTAGCCAGGTTCAGCAAAGTTCCTGTTTGAACCTGGACAGTGGTACTCTTTATTCATTGGGTTGTTTAACCAGTTTGATCTTTTGGGTATTTCAGTTTCCTTCTTTTTGGAGAAATCGTTTTCATTACCTTCTTCTTTTTTTTGTAGAGAACATTCCCACCAATATTTTCTTTTATAATTTTTTTTTTAAAACAGTCAAACTTAAACGCATTGATTTAAAATCGATCGTCTAAAAACATTTATGAAAAAATCGGTTTTATCTATAATTTAGACCGTCTAACCTATTTTTGATGCTTTATTTTTAATGTAACAAGTGAGTTTACTCTATAATAAAAAATTTTCTACTTGTAATAATCCACAATTAAATTTAATATAATCATTATTTGCACACACCAAAAAGTGCTATATCGGATCACGTTATATTGATTATGAATTTAAGAAATATATCATTCACTGATCAGCACACAAATAAACAATATATGTAGCTTAACATGGGAAGATCAATGTCCTAAACCTGAACCGAGCCCACATTGAAATCTCTTGACCTAATATGTGGCTTTTATTTATATGTAATACCTTATGATATGTTCTCCAAGATAAAGAGGACATGTGAAGATACTGCGATTTGATTATAGTTTTATGGGGGAATTAACTATCAAATCCATGTGAATATATATAAGATGGGATGTCAATATACAGTTCTAATTAATATCCTGACTTGATGAATACAAAGTTCATTCAATATAAATCATATAAGCATAATTAATAATTAAATAACTGGAATTTCTTGTTAAAAAGAATTGTACCTCAAAGCTATTACCTTCATGCGATTTATGATATACAAAATTCCAATAGTTTGTCTTTTTTTTTCTTAGACCAAGAATTTGTCGCTTCAAAAATATTTATGATATAGATACTGCAATAGCCATTAGGTACTAACTTGATTAAAAATGTATTTATTTTTTTGTCAAATTAATCGAATAGTTTTAATATCTTTTTTAATATTGTAAAGTGTTAAGTCCAAACTCCAGACAGACATGTATAATAAATTTCAGAGATAATCATTAATATACCACATGATGTATCTTTTCTTAGAACATAAATAATTATATTATTCCTACATTAAAACATTAAAAATCCATTAATACAAGAATGATGTATATTTATTATGAGAAAAATAGTGTATTAATTATTGGTTTTTTAGTTATTTATGAATATTACAAATTTATTTTTCATTAAAAAAATATTACAATGTTGGTTTGTTATTTTCATCAATTGTCCTTTTTCTCCTCACGTGCACGACGGTGAATATTTTTGATTCAGATTTCACTCATGCAAAAAAATGATAGTGTAAGACTGATACAAAATTTAAAACATAATAATCTAGTTTGCTGTAAAAAAAAAAAATCTATACTTTATTTCAGTTATTGAAACCTTATATTAGGAAAACTTATAAACTTAGCGTCGGTAGTTCTTTAGTTCTTCAATTGAAGCATAACCACACTAAACATATTTTGACAAACATGTCAAGTAATTAGTGTAAAAATACCAAGAAAACGATAAGGTATTTGCATGCCTTGTTAGATCTAAATATATCTAAACATTTATTCGAGACAATTTAAACTATTAATTTTCTGGTTAAAAATTATGATTGGACAAGTGGCCTATATAAATTTGATGTCATCACAAAGTTGAGTATTCATGATGGTCCCTTAATCAATTTCCCTTTGTATCTACTCAATGTTTGCTTGTAAGCATTGGGGTGTGACGACTGGGGAACCTAATTTTATGTCCAAAAGCATATGAACATCTATTATTTGTCACCGAAATTTGTGTATGCATATGATATTTAGTTATAAAATAATAATAATAATAAAGCATTTTTAGAGCTTTTTTAGCTAATATCATTATTATAAAGATCGTGCAATAGAAAATTAATAGATTTCATTCGAGATTAAGCGCATGAGTAATCAAAACATAAAACGACACCAGAGATTTAAAGAGGCATCAGCCCATTTTTATATCGATCTTCAATCATCGGCGTACAAAAATTAACATTCATAATACTATATGGTAAGAAAAATGAATATATGCTAAAGTAAATTAAAAAGATAGCTTCCATTGAATCATTTCTGAATTTGTCTAATAGGTGTGTGTACATTCAAACAAACAGAACACGCATGGCTAATTTGTCCCATTCTCTTGTTTGTTGTTCAATTTTATGAAGTTACGATCAGTTCATGCCAATTATATAATTAAGATATATATATATATATTACAGTAGTATTACATAAGAAACGTAGAATGTACTAGAAATAAACGAGGGGTTTGTTGGATTCATCTAAAAATGTTTATGACATTTTGTACCAAACGTTGGAAATATATGTTCTCTTAACTTTGTTGACAATTAATATGAATTATTAAATTGATAGAGTTGTTGATCTTTTAGACCATTTGATTATTACTTTTTTTTTTCTAGCTTTATTTTGCATAATATTTTCTCTAATTTTCTTATATTAAGTTTGATTTATTTTCATGATGCACTTGCCCATTTTGAAATGTGAATCTATATGGTTACGAGTGGGATAATCCGAAAACCTAATGAATTTTGATATAAAGTTTTGATTATCCAAATAATATCTGAGACGATTAATGTTTGTGACGAATCTCATCAATATAAACCTAAAAACGCAGCTCGTCTTTGTCACATGCTCCAAACCTCCAACCATAAGCTCGCACGATTGGTGGCGTAAATTCTGTTAAACTCTTTTGCTCCTCATCACACTATTTACTTCTTTAAGAAATTAATTCATGTTAGCATATCTAAATAACAACACAACTAATCACAAGAAATTAGCCTTAACAGTATTTTGTTACGGTGAATTTATATTTTTTTAATTTCTTACCTTGACAAAATTTAATAACAAATCTAATTATTTTTGTATCGTAAAAACGGTCTAATTATTTGCAAAGTGTTGCAACTTGCATGTATTTACATATGTTCACCAGTTTGCAAAAAAAAAAAAAAACATACATATATATATATATATATTCACCGTCCGATTAAAATACAATGCATGGATCAGATATGTGGTCTACGGTAGTACGGTATGTCCCACTAACAGCTTAGCATTGCTCTAGATCACCGTAGACACCGTACCATGAAAATTCTCTTTATAATTAAACGCGCTATTATTTCAATGATTAGCAACAATATTATACTCTATCATTAAGAATCATCCAACGAATTTTATTCGTTTCTAACTTATTTTAATACACCTTGACCCTTTTTTCTTTGAGAATAAAAAATGTGGCGTTTTTTTCTTTTTCTTGTTGCTGTTTTATAAAGCTTTGAAGTAGATCAATTTTTTTCAAACAAATTTTAATCTTTAAATAAGAAATTTTTTTTTCCTTAATAGATAATGTATAAATAAAAAGTAGCATTACGATTGAAATTTCATGCAAAAATACAGTTGTAGATATTCCACTAGTACAATGACAATCAATTCCCGATATAGAAATATTTGGATATTTCCTCAGTACTAGAATTATTTTTGTCATATATAATTTAAATTTATATTATTATTATTCGAAACTAAAGAAATACCAAAAAAAAAGTAAAAAACAATATTTATGCTAAACAGTAAACACCCTGCAGTGTAAAAAAAACAGTAAACAGTCATAATTTAGAAAATTTTAAAATGACTCAGAATCACATAAAGTTTCCCAAAGTACAATAAATAAAAGGAAAAAGGAGAAAGAGAACATTCTTCCTTTATCTGAAATTTAAAAAATTTATCATCAATCTTTTTTTATATTTTTTTTTTCATTATAGTATATACATCTTTATTTTCCTCTATATAATTTACATTTTTATTGTCTTTTAAAGCTCATTTTGCCCCTCCAAGAAGGAAAAATAAAAACAACAAACCTGTCTTTGAATCCAAGTCTTTCTCTCTCTCTCTCTCACTCTCTCTCTCTCTCCACATTTCATCATCTCTGCTAATTCCTGCTTCTCTTTTTTTCCCCTTTTCAGTGAGTTTCATTTTATAGGTTATTTGCTAAATCCTATAATCTTTAGCATTTCATTTTCTGAACTTCATCTTCTCTCTCTTTTATTCCTCTAATCTTGGTCTCTTTCTGAGCTTAAACATCTCGTTTCTTCAGAGTACTTCTCCAAGAAAGTTCTCGTCTTTTTCTCCTTTATTTTTCTCCAGATTCTTCATCTGGAAATTAGTTGGTTCCCGCGAGAAAAAATCAGGGTTTAATGAGTCGAATTTCGGGGAATCTTCAAAAAGAACAGTAGGAAGAAACAAATGAGATCGAACTTTTGTTCTTTAGCTCTACAGCTGTCTCTTGTGCTTGGGCTCTTCTTCGCTTCTTGTGATGGGTTCGCCTCTAACGAAGGTATTCTCGTCTGTGAAGTTAATTTTGCTTAAGCCCAGATCTCAGATTCTGTGAAGTTGATCGTTAGGTTACTAAGAAAAATAAAAAAAATGATATAAAAATCTCGAACCTTTTAGATTCTCCAGTCTCCATGAATCTCTTTTAAAAAATTCACCACTTAACTGTTACGAGTTAGGATTAGTTTAGAATCTCAATCGACCTGAAGAAAAGTTTTTTTTTTTCGAGAGAATCAGTCGAATCTGTGAAGTTAAGGCTTTAATTCAAGGTCTGATCATACATTGTGGATCCTCTACTCTTCTTTTTTTTTTTTGTTACTCTTTCCACAGTTGAAGCGCTTAGAAGATTCAAGGAAGCTATCTATGAGGACCCGTTGCTAGTTATGTCTAATTGGAATGACCCCAATTCAGATCCTTGTGTTTGGACCGGCATTAATTGCTCTCCATCTAAAGATCATGTTATCAAGATGTAAGAATCAATCTCTTACTTCATCTTGCATTCACTTTTTCTGCAGGACCAGTTCTTTATAAGTACTTTAGTATGAGATTGGCTTATGTTTATATTCTGTGGATCTTTTTTTTCATGCAGAAATATATCGGCTTCATCGATAAAAGGGTTCCTCGCGCCAGAATTGGGCCAAATAACCTACCTTCAGGAACTGTGCGGTTTCGTTTCTCTCGACAGACTCACAATTGTAGTATGATGCATTGAGATTAAGAGTTAACATCATTGAATGCTTCTGTAGAATCCTACATGGGAACATTCTACTCGGGACAATACCCAAGGAGATTGGAAAGTTGAAGAATCTCAAGATCTTCGACTTGGGGAACAATCATCTGATGGGACCAATCCCAGCGGAGATCGGGAGTTTGTCCAGCATTATGATAATGTAATAAAGATTCAACCTTTTCCGCTATCAAATTGACGCTTTCATACCTTTTTCAAAGATGAGTTGTTGAGACGATAATTTTGTTTCATATTTGCAGAAACCTACAGTCCAATGGTTTAACTGGAAAGCTGCCTCCAGAACTTGGTAACTTGAAGTACCTTAAGGAACTTCATATCGACAGGAATAGGCTTCAAGGAAGTCTTATTGCTGCTGAAGCTTCGGGCTATCCGTCAAAAGTGTAAGTTTCGCTAATAGTTCAAAAAGTAAAAGATAAAACAGTTCTGTGACTTATGTCTAATGGCAATGTTAATGGATTTTGTTTATTCAACTCTCCAGCTTTTCTTCAAATTCAAGTGCAAATAATGCCGGTTTATGCAAGTCTTCTCTTTTGAAAGTAGCTGACTTCTCATACAACTTCTTTGTGGGAAACATTCCAAAATGTTTGGAGCACCTGCCAAGGTATTCGTATCATCTAAGCTGTCATTTCGAGCTCTAGACATCTCCAATTTTGCTTGAGAGTTCCTCCTTTTTTATGGTCACTAGGACGAGCTTTCAGGGGAACTGCATGCAAAACAAGGAACTTAAGCATAGACCTTCTTCCCAATGCGGTGTGTTAAGATATAGGAGTATATATAAAAAATTTCATTTCATCGACATACATGTTCGACGAGTTTTGGTTTACTGAATGTAATCCCTGTCGCAGGTAATCCACAGCTGGTCAAAACTCATGAAATCCCGAGCTCCCCCCCTAAGCACCAGTCAGCTGAAATTGTGGCTAAGCATCATAGAGTATCCAAACCTAAGTGGCTTCTTGCTCTTGAGATAGTCACAGGTTCAATGGTCGGTTTGTTCTTCCTAGTTGCACTTTTCTCAGCAGTTCACCGCTGGAACAACAGGTCATCTATCATCATTCCTTGGAAGAAATCTTCAAGCGAAAAGGAAAAGTTTACAGTCTACGTAGGTTAGAATCTTACCAGAATTCTCCAACTTCCAAGACAAAATCCATGGAGCAAATAACTCAAAAGAAGTGGCTTTTATTTTTACTCCAGATTCTGAAATGCTGAAGGATGTATCGAGATTCACAAGACAAGAGCTTGAAGTGGCGTGTGAAGACTTTAGCAACATCATTGGTTTATCTGCAGATAGTCAGGTCTATAAAGGAACAATGAAAGGTGGGCCTGAGATTGCGGTGATTTCTCTGTGCGTCAAAGAAGAAGATTGGACCGGATACCTCGAGCTCTATTTCCAGAGAGAGGTAGCTTCTTCTCATATTAGATGGAAGATGAAATAAAGAAAAGCTGCTTTTGTTGCTGAGATTTCTACGCACATTTTCGCACTGTTTCAGGTTGCAGATTTGGCTAGACTGAACCACGAGAACGCGGGAAAATTGCTTGGATACTGCAAAGAGACCTCACCGTTTGCAAGAATGCTTGTTTTTGAGTATGCATCAAACGGAACACTATACGAGCACCTCCACTGTAAAATCTAACTTCCTCGGAACCTTATCGCATCATACTATACTGTTTTGGCTAGATAACATTATTATGATAAATATTCTGATGCAGACGGGGAAGCGGCTTTAGTATCGTGGGCAAGAAGGATGAAGATTGTTATAGGCATTGCACGCGGTCTCAAGTACCTTCATATGGAACTTGATCCTCCATTTACAATCTCTGAGCTGAGCTCAAACGCAATCTATCTTACAGAAGATTTTACTCCCAAGGTAAAGTAAAGTGAGACCACCTTGTTATCTGAACAATACAATTAGCTTAAAGTAAGCTTATGTTCACATTTGTTTTGTTTTTCTGGCTTTCTGTGATGCATGCAGCTGGTTGATTTTGAATGCTGGAAGACGATTCTTGCGAGATCAGAAAAGAATTTGAGAAATATCAATAGTCAGGGTGCGGTATGCGTGCTCCCAAACGCAATGGAGAGCCGATATCTCGATGTGTCGGGTAATATTTATGCATTCGGCGTTCTTTTGCTGGAAATTGTCAGTGGAAGACCTCCTTTTTGCAAAGACAGAGGTTTCTTAATTGAATGGGTAAGAAGAAAAAAAAAACTACTCTCCATATACTTCAAACTGAGTAAATTCCTTCTCTGTTTGCGATCTCTGGACGTGAAAGTCTTGGCCTTTTTCACCTGTTTAGTATTATCAAACCTCGAATGTGGTTTTCCGTTGCAAATGTCTTGACCTTATATCATGTTTGCTGCATTGTGCAGGCGAAGGAGTTCCTTGAAGCGCCAGAGGCAATGTCAAGTTTAGTGGATCCAGAGCTGAAACATTTTAACCAAGAAGAACTTGAGACTGTATGCGAAGTAGCAAGCCAATGCTTGAACCGAGATCCAAATAACAACCAAAACAATAACAACAAGCCCTCAGTGCAAGAGATATGTGAGACATTGGAGAGTAGAATCAGTTTGTCAATTTCCGCAGAGCTTAGATCATCTTCTTTGGCTTGGGCTGAGCTCGCGCTTGACTCGTGAGGAGCATGAAGGAGAAAAGGAGAGACGAGTGTCGAATAATAAAATGCTAACTGGAAACCAAAACACCCAACTCTGTAAATCAGTCGACTCGTTTCTCTGATCTTGACGAGTGTGTTTGAGTTCTTACGTATTGCTTTAGTTCTTGATTAGTTTTTGTTGGGTTTTGGGGATGTTTAAAGTGTTTGTAAAGGAAGAGAGAAACATAGAGTTTGTAAAAGATTTTAAATTTGGAAATTCTATGAGAGCTTAATGAATGTGTAATGAATTATTTTGGAACTATGATGCTATCTTATGTTATGGAACTATTGTGAGTCGTTGACTATTTATAAAGCCGCCAATTTCAGTTCGGTACGACTTCTTAGTTCTTACGAGGTTGAGTGCCATCAAAGATCAATCCGACACGTATAATAGATTCCATTTGACCTTAAACTGGATATGGATTAGCAACGTTCCGTTTGACAAAATTTTAATACATTATTTTAACACTAAAACCACATTTTATATAATACATTTATCTTATACACGCAACGGTCGCATACGCATAGTACGCCAAAAGCCAAAAAAAATGTAACTTGACAGGAATTTTATTGAATTCTGTTTTCTTTAAATTGAAAAGAAATAATAATAACGAGAAGAAAATATTCGATAGAAATGGACAACAAAAAAAACAAATTCAATGGAAATGAAACTGAAACTGAAACTGAAACACAAAAAAACAAGTAAAACTACTTCACCTTCCCCTGTTGGATAAAAATGCAGTTTTTATTGTTCAATGCAAGTCAATAGAAATGCAGTTTACGTACATATCTTGGTTATAGTGTATCTTTTATTAATTTTAGAATTTTAAAAGCATATAAGTCTTCAAATGTGAAAAGTATTATGATTATAAAATTTTAAAACAATTATATTGTTCAATGCATAGTATATGATGTCGTAATGATGACATAATGACACTGTAATTAATCAGTCAATCCATTATTTTAGAGAACCTTAAAGTAAAAGGTGTCAACACTTTACACGATTATAACATTACTACTCCTTAATTAAACCAAAATTACAAAATTAGGAGCGGATATTTTTTCGTATATGGCCTGCGGTGGTAATTTAATAATTTTAGACTCAGTAATTTTTTTTCGGTAGGACCCGCTAGTTTGAATATTTAGATAATCGGCCCACATATTTTGTCATTTACTAGAAGAGACCTTTTTCCCTCTTCGTATATATTTAAAGAGCAAGCCATTCAAAGTCTCACACATTTTCCAACAAACTTAAAAAAGTAAAATCAAAATTTTAAACGACGAACACGATTCTCTCACTTTTCTGGCCATCTTTCCATGGCGACGAAGCTATTGTCTCTCACATGCATACGGAAAGAGAGATTCAGGGAGCGTTACCCCGTAGTGCGAAAACACCTTACTAAGTCTCGCGACGTCGGATCACCGTCGGAGACGGCGGTGCTTAAGATCGATGAGGAGGCGATTTCCAGGGCGGTGTTCCGCGTTTTCGGGATGACTTGCTCCGCATGCGCCGGATCTATCGAGAAAGAAATCAAGCGTCTCCCTGGGATTCACGAAGCTGTGATCGACGCTTTGAACAATCGGGCTCAAGTCCTATTTTACCCTAGCTCTGTCAATGTAAGCTTCGATCGCATTCAAATATCGGATTCTTCTTATATTGTTCTTTTATAGTGATATTTGAATCGATTGTGCTGTTTCTGAGATGAATTGATTGGGATTTAGGGTTTTCTTTTTCTATAGCTGTGATCTTACATAAATTGTGGTGGAAATTGGGAATATATTAGGTGGAGACAATTCGTGAGACTATTGAAGATGCTGGATTTGAAGCCTCTCTGATTGAAAACGAGGCGAATGAGAGGTCGAGGCAAGTATGCAGGATAAGGATAAACGGTATGACTTGTACCTCATGTTCATCAACCATCGAAGGAGTTTTGCAATCAGTTAATGGTGTGCAAAGAGCTCATGTTGCCTTGGCAATTGAAGAAGCTGAAGTTCATTATGATCCCAGGCTCTTGAGCTTTGATAAACTACTGGAAGAGATTGAAAATGCTGGATTTGAAGCCGTGCTTATAAGTACTGGTGAAGATGTGAGCAAGATTGATTTGAAGATTGATGGTGAGTTTACCGATGAATCAATGATGATGATTGAGAGGTCTCTTGAAGCACTTCCTGGGGTTCAGAGTGTTGAGATCAATCATGGAAGTGATAAGATATCTATTTTGTACAAACCTGATGTGACAGGGCCAAGGAACTTCATTCGTGTGATAGAGTCTACTGTCTTTGGTCATAGTGGTCAGATCAAAGCAACAGTTTTTTCCGAAGGAGGGGTAGGAAGAGAATCTCAGAAGCAAGAGGAGATTAAGCAGTATTATAAGTCGTTTCTGTGGAGTTTGGTTTTTACGGTACCGGTGTTTTTGACAGCCATGGTCCTTATGTATGTCCCTGGAATTAAAGATTGGCTGATGATTAAGGTCATCAATATGCTCACTGTTGGAGAGATCATAAGGTGGGTTTTGGCGACTCCAGTGCAGTTTATCATAGGTTGGAGATTCTATGTTGGCTCTTACAAGGCTTTACGCCGAGGATCTGCTAACATGGATGTTCTGATTGCTCTTGGAACAAATGCAGCTTATTTCTATTCGTTATACACAGTCTTGAGAGCTGCAACCTCTCCTGATTTTAAGGGAGTTGATTTCTTTGAGACTAGTGCCATGCTCATTTCGTTCATCATACTAGGAAAATATTTGGAGGTTATGGCTAGAGGAAAAACATCTCAAGCGATCGCAAAGCTTATGAACTTGGCACCCGACACTGCGATATTGTTGGCTTTGGACGATGAAGGGAATGTGACTGGTGAAGAGGAGATGGATGGTCGATTGATACAGAAGAATGACGTGATCAAGATCGTGCCTGGTGCTAAAGTAGCTTCGGATGGTTGTGTCATATGGGGACAAAGCCATGTGAATGAAAGCATGATAACTGGAGAGGCAAGGCCAGTGGCAAAGAAAAAGGGCGATACAGTAATAGGAGGGACTTTGAACGAGAATGGAGTTCTGCATATTAAGGTTACAAGGGTTGGTTCAGAGAGTGCTCTTGCACAGATTGTTCGACTTGTTGAGTCCGCACAGTTGGCCAAAGCCCCAGTACAGAAGTTGGCTGATCGAATTTCCAAGTTCTTTGTTCCTCTGGTGAGTATTCTGACGTTATGATAAACAGAATTAAAGCTTCTTTTAGCAGTACAAGTAATTTTTAAACTCACCGGGTTATAATGTTGCAGGTAATTTTCCTCTCGTTCTCGACTTGGCTGGCCTGGTTCTTAGCTGGGAAACTGCATTGGTACCCTAAATCCTGGATCCCTTCTTCAATGGATAGTTTCGAGCTAGCTCTTCAATTTGGAATCTCTGTCATGGTCATAGCTTGTCCATGTGCCCTTGGGCTTGCTACTCCAACCGCTGTTATGGTTGGCACTGGGGTTGGTGCATCTCAAGGTGTGCTGATAAAGGGTGGTCAAGCTCTAGAAAGAGCACACAAGGTTAGTGTATTACTTGCTCTCTTGCTTAAGGTTCGGTACCAATTATTTTTTCCTTTTTTGTTTTTGTTTTTTGAGATGAATGAAACCTAACAGTATCAATGACTGCGTAGGTAAGTTGCATTGTCTTTGACAAGACGGGAACTCTCACGATGGGAAAGCCTGTGGTTGTAAAAACCAAACTCCTGGAAAACATGATACTTCGAGAATTCTATGAACTTGTGGCTGCAACTGAGGTAATCTCTTGTAACCATCGAACCCAAATACAAATATTTATGGTTAAGTTTTTGAAACTTATGGCATGTATCAAAACTGATATCACTATGATGACCGCTATCCTTTTATCAGGTAAACAGTGAGCATCCATTAGCAAAGGCCATCGTTGAATATGCTAAGAAGTTCAGAGATGACGAAGAGAACCCTGCGTGGCCTGAAGCCTGTGATTTTGTGTCTATCACTGGAAACGGAGTGAGAGCGACCGTTAAAGGAAGAGAGATAATGGTTGGAAACAAGAACCTTATGTATGGTCACAAAGTTACTATTCCAGCCGATGCTGAGGAGTTGCTAGCAGAAGCTGAAGAGATGGCCCAGACTGGAATTCTCGTGTCTATAGACAGTAAATTGGTTGGAGTTCTGGCTGTTTCAGATCCTCTAAAACCTAGTGCTCGAGAAGCCATCTCCATTCTGAAGTCCATGAATATCATAAGCATCATGGTAACTGGTGACAACTGGGGAACTGCAAATTCCATTGCTAGAGAAGTCGGTATCGAATCTGTTATCGCAGAAGCTAAACCCGATCAGAAAGCAGAGAAAGTCAAGGAACTACAGGTATGTAGCTTCACATTAGATATAAAGAAGTTCACATCTTTGATAATAAAGATTGAAAATGATAGAAGCAATGATTTTGCAGGCTTCGGGTCATGTTGTGGCAATGGTTGGAGACGGAGTTAATGACTCACCTGCTCTCGTAGCAGCGGATGTAGGAATGGCGATTGGTGCAGGAACCGACATTGCCATAGAAGCAGCTGATATTGTTCTGATGAAAAGCAACTTGGAAGATGTGATCACAGCCATTGATCTTTCGAGGAAAACGTTCTTAAGAATCCGTCTCAACTACGTATGGGCTCTCGGGTATAACCTCATGGGCATACCGATCGCTGCGGGGGTGCTTTTCCCGTCTACTCGGTTCAGGTTGCCTCCATGGATTGCAGGTGCTGCAATGGCTGCTTCTTCTGTTAGTGTTGTGTGTTGCTCTCTCTTGTTGAAGAACTACAAGCGCCCTAAGAAGCTTGATAATCTGGCCATCCGGGAGATTCAGGTAGAGCGTTTTTAGAAAACCGAACTAAACCGTTTCAAATAGATTACTTGGTTATTGAATTTGTTGAACCAACAACCGGTACCATAAATTTGTACACGATTTGTGTTGGATTTGTATAATAAGAAATTCACGTGGTTGGCTCTCTTGGATTGTCTGTGATTGTTTAGGTTCTTTTAGAACAACGGGATTTTCAAGAATAAATTTAGATTCGGTTCGGTTTTGGTTTAGTCTGCTTGGAGTACCAATCGATTTAAAATTATATTTCTGCTCAACTTTGGTTCAAAACTGATAATTCGATTGTAAAGCTATTTCGGATATATGATCCAATTGATTGCTAATATAAAGTATTTTGCATGTTGGAAAGAGTGAATGATTACTTGGAGTTGACTTTACCTTAATTTATTTAGATATATACCTTACCATAGAAATTTATCTTATATATGTAAATTATGCTGCTATTCAATTAAAAGTTTAAATATTTCATTGAATTCGAGTGTTATTCAAAATTAGACACTTTTTGAACAAATAATTCTATTGATTCATCTACAATCAATTTCTATGGATAAAAAAATATTAGAAACAAAATCCAACGTACCAAGACTTAAACACACATATACTGATCATTATTAATCTGTATATGATATGATGAAGTTTCGTTAAACCAAGACGTGCAACCTTATTATTACAATTATTAGCCAGACGTGCGTGCATGTCTCTCAACATAACATATACAAAACGTTACACACAAAAGAGAATCCAAAAGAAAACCAAGGAAGAAAAATGCCTATCTCCATCTCAAAAAGACGACCAAGAACATCCAAAAAGACGGAAACCGAGAAATCACTTAAAGATCCTTGTACTTGTTTGGTCTATCGTGTTCCTCTCACGATTATCTTTCTCTTCCTAATTTATCTTTGGTCAACTTCCACGACCGTTATCTCCGGTAACGTCGTTCATATTTGCATCTCTTCGCGGAAGCTCAATGATCTTTACTGTCTCACAGCCGGTTCTCAGCCCAGTTTACGTATACCGGTCAGCAATTTCACTAAACCGGTTAGTGAAAATGTAATAAGAGGTGAAGAAGAGAAGAGTGTTGTTGTTCATGGTAAAGATGGAGACAAGAGTTTCGCAAAGAATGAAAATTTTTCCGGAGAAAGAGACTCAGACAAATTTACAGTCGGAACAAGACTCAACGTCTTAAAGAATGAAACTTCCACCGGAGAAAGAGTTTCCGTTCTTGATCAGGATGCTAAGCCCATCAATGAAGAGAATCTTGATTTGGTTATTCATCAAGATTATTCTAATCCTAAGAAGGAGATCAATCCCGAATTCCTCGTTGATTGGGATTCAGAAACCGGAGAAGGACGTTATCGATACATCAATTCGAAGGATGAAGACGAGGAGACTGCTCTAAAGGCCGTGGAAAAGTATCTTAAAATACAAAGATCTTGGCTATCATTGGAGAACAACCGCAAAAACCCAGGATTTTGTGAGGGACAAGGTATTTACGTTTACGATTTACCGTCTAAATTCAATAAAGATTTGTTGGGAGAATGCTCGGATATGGTTCCATGGGCTAATATTTGTAGCTACTTCAAGAACGATGCGCTTGGTGAACCGATTGAGAATCTTGGTAAAGGTTGGTTTAGAACGCATCAGTATTCTCTTGAGCCGATCTTTCATTCTCGTGTTTTGAAGCATCCATGTAGGGTTTATGACGAGAACCAAGCGAAGCTTTTCTATGTACCTTTTTATGGCGGCATCGATGTTTTGAGATGGCATTTCAAGAACGTGTCTGAGGATGTGAAGGATGTTTTGGCGATCGAGGTTGTTAAATGGCTCGGATCGAAAAAATCTTGGAGGGCAAACTCAGGAAAAGATCACGTTTTCGTTCTTGGCAAGATTTCTTGGGATTTTAGGAGATATAATAAGTATTCTTGGGGATCGAGTTTACTTGAGATGGAAGAAATGAAAAACCCTACAAAGCTTCTCATCGAACGTAATCCATGGGAAGTCAACGACGTCGCTATACCTCATCCAACGTTCTTCCACCCAAAAACCGACGACGATATCTCAAGCTGGCAAAACAAGATCATCCTAAAACCTCGCCGTAGCCTAATCAGCTTCGCCGGTGGAGCAAGACCCGGTAACCCTGATAACATCCGGTCAACATTGATTGACCAATGCCAATCATCTCCAGACCAATGCCGGTTCTTGAACTGCACCGGTGGAGGCTGCGATAAACCGGAATTGGTTATCGAGCTTTTCCAAGATTCGGAGTTCTGTCTTCAGCCACCAGGAGACAGTCCGACGAGAAAATCGGTTTTCGATTCCCTCGTATCGGGTTGTATTCCGGTTATCTTTGATCCGTACACGGCGTATTATCAGTACACGTGGCATTTGCCGGAGGATCACAGGACATACTCGGTGTATATAAACAAAGATGATTTGAAGGCTAAGAAAGTGGATGTGATTAAGAAGTTGATGTCAATGACTCAAAGGGAAAGAGAGGATATGAGAAGTTACATTGTTCATGAGCTTTTGCCTGGCTTGGTCTATGGAGATTTTAATGCTAAGTTTGAGAGGTTTCGAGATGCTTTTGATATTACTATGGATAGTTTGCTCCATAAGATTTCAAAAAATCTGTAACCTTTGTTTCATATGAATTTCATTATCAATTTCAACTATAGTTCTTTTGTTTGCATATTGACTTGTGAGTATGGTTTAGTAGTATAAATTATAAAATAGCATTTTTAGATTTTGTTAGTTTCTGCGAAAAAATCGATATTGAAAATATAGGGGAAGGCTCAAAAATAAAACGACACTGACAAACAATTTGAATTTAGCTTAGTGTTGTTTTGCTTTGTCAGAAGATCTTAAACTGAGGTAAATGCTCCTTCATGGACAACCACTTAGATCATGATCGTTGATTGAACATTGCTTTGTCTCTTTGTGTTGATCTCACAGATTGATTTCTATGAAATTTGATTGATTTCTTGTGTTAGTCTCTTGAGTTTTAAAGTGTGAGTCTATAGCTTAATACAAAGACAAAATTCTTTTGATTGTTCTTTTGATTGTCAATGGAAACAGCTTAGAACTCAGTCAATACAAAGACAAAGTTCTTTTGATTGTCAATGTTGCTTCCATATAGTTAATTTTTATAATCCTTCTGAGTTTCTTTCGTTTGTAATTTTGATGTTAAACGTTTGTTTCTTGTTTTGTTTACATGCTGTTGCTCTCAGTGGGATGAAAAACTCAAACTCAAATATTAATGTATTGGTTTCTATCAAAGATGAATAACTGAATAAAACCTTACCAGGTCCATGTTCTAACCAAAACCCTAGTCTAGCAAACCAAACCAAAAGACGGTTAATAAAAAAACTAAAGACTAAGGGGTGTTGAATTCGGATAAACCAAATTGATCCAGTCTGAACCAGACAACATAAATCCAATCCAAAACTCAGGACAACACAAGAAAGAAACCAATCAATACTAAATTCGGTTTTACTCAGAATCTTATACTCGAAAACCAAATACACAGAGATTTATGGGATAAATAGTTAAAATACTCCTCAAATAACCTGACGAGTAGGGTTCTGTTACATTAACAATGTTAGAAGGAACTCAGAGATCTGTCTCAATTCTCTGAGATTTCTGGTTTAACATTCCCAGAGAAATCTACAACAACAAAGATATTTACAGCACTCACATTCTGTATGCTGCTGCTGCTTCAATAGCTAAGAAGGTAGTGGTAGTAAATAGGAAGAAAGATTAATCTTTTTTTCGTTTTGAATCATCCGCGAGTCAAGTCAATATCAGTGAGTAGGTTTCTGCTAGAGTCAAGTGATCTGCCTGAGCCTGAGACTGAACCTTCGCCTGAACCGGGCCATCCACTCATTGCCTGAGCTGAGTAATTCTGTGGCGTCTGATGAGCCACAGGTGCTGCTGCTTCTGGTGCATTAGTCGGTGTTGTCTCTATTTCACTATTGTTGTGCTCTTCCTTAGGTTCATTTTCTTGTTTGACGGTCTTGTTATTGTTATTAGACTTTGGGACTCCATATACAAAACTACAAGCCACCACCTTCAAATAACAAGCAAGTTTTTTCGGTTAACAGACGCATTACAAATTAACCGAAACCAAACCGAAAACTTGAATTTTTTTAATCAAACTTCCACTGCTAACATTATGCAACCAAAACTTTAGGCAACCACACCGAAATGCATTTAAAGTACATTCCTTTAATTACTATAAATAGACTAATTCTAAATATTCATCAAAACTAGTTATTTACTCTATGTTGAGGAGTTGGTTTTTTATTCAAAACAGAACTAAACCGAGACCTAAGACAAACCGCGCCAAAAAACGAGTCGAAGTTAGGTAAGATTGATAAGCATTCAGACTCGAACCACATGAAACATGAAATCACAGGAACGAAATCTTTAAAAAAAAAGAGCAAAAAACACCGCAACTATGATTTTAGATTCACTCTTTAAACCATTAAGAAGAGGAATTCAAGAACCTGAACGAGGCTGGCTGCGATAAGCATTCCAATTCCACCGCCAATTACATGACCTTCAGGACCAGAAAGAGAGACACTCAAACCGCCTGTTCGACTTTTGGGTCCACCTTCTTCATTCACCAAATAAGATCCACCTAAACTTAGAATCTCAAAACGTCCCTACAAAAACACAGAATCTTTAGCTTTTGCAGGTTTTGAGTTATTTCAGTTCACATAATGAACGATTTTTTGGAACCTCAAATGTTAAAGAAGGCGCTGTTGTAGCTGGTTGACGTAGAGTGACTGAAGAAACTGTTCCCGTGCCTGACATTATACAAAGAGCTCGAGGTCTTTGCTGTGAAAATGACAGAACTTTCGAAACAATATCCTGCGATAAAATAACAGAAATTGGAACAATGAGAAGCTACAATTTGAATCAATTTTCAGATTGTCAATAAACAGAACCATGAGATTGAAAGGAGTGTTTTTGAGACTTTACTTCTCCTGCTCCCACACTGATGACATGAGGTGCAAAAGCAAGTCCAGCCGAAGTGTTCATCCACTCACCTAATGTAATCAACAGAGTTAAGACCAATTACTTATATAAACGCAATAACACACAACATGGATCAGTAAAATAATCTTTCACAGCCTAATACCTAACAACAGAGATAAATCAAAACAAATTAACTTTACAATAGAACTCCTCTATAGCTTGTAGCATTCTAAGCATATGATCCAAGCTCATGTTCTTCACAATGTACATTACACAGGCTCGAGGTCTCACCAAGACCAACCACACCAATTACTAATCTAAACACAAGTAGAGATTAGCCAACATAATCTAACTTAATTTGGCCAAAGGATCACCTGTAGCTTCTAGCATCCAAAACTTTTTCACATAATCATAAGATCTAAGCTCATGTTCTTCACAATGTAACAAAGAAAAACTTGAGATCTCACCAAGATTAGCCAGTCGTTGCTTCCTTCCAGTTCCAGGAGGTCGACCTCTGGCTCGTTTAGGTGCATTTGGATCAGTCAATGCAGAAGAGTCCTTAGATTTATTACTAGCAGAAGAAGGCATAGGAGAAAGCCCTAAAGAGACTTGTCCATCAGGAGCATACTTCCTCGGCCGTCCACGTTTCTTCTTAATCATCGGCTGCTCCATCGGTGGCGGTGGTTGCGGTTGCGGTAGAGGCGGCTGCACCGCCGCAGCAGAAGCAGACGAAGCCATCCCCATGTGAATGCTGTGTCCAAAATTAGAGTGTCTGTGGTCGGCCATGGAGAAATGAGGTCCCGGATTGTTAGCCTGAGGATGATGAATGTTAGGGTTTGACATTGGCTTCATGCCCGGGGGTGGAGGATGCGGCGGCGCGTGCAGCCCACTCGCGACCTGTGAAGTTGAGAGATTTGTGAAGGCTCCTCTTTGGAGATAGTACTGAGGATGCGAGCCTGGAAATGCCATTGCTTCTCTCCCATCCATGCATTTAAAATCTTAAATTACAAGTCTTTCAAATGGGTTTTGAACCTTTTAGCTGAAAAAATTGACACTTTGTGAATAACAGATTTACACAACACCCAGAAATTGTAAAACCCTAATTCCCCAAGTTAGTGAATAGAACAACAATGGTGGATTTTTTTTGTGAACCCTATAAAGAAGGAAGCTAAATCTTGAGCTAACTCTCGAAAAGAGTAAAACTTGCAGATTCGAAAAGGGCTAAGAAACTAAGACAAGAGGAGAAAGTAGCTCCCTCTTGCTTCTGCTACAGTCTAGGAGAGAAAGGAGAAAAAAAGTAGAGATTTGATTTCGAAATCTAGGGTTGAAAAACGCAAATGCACATCAGAGGAGAGGAGAGGAGACAAGGGAAGATGACAGAAGAGACAAATCAGGGAGAAGAGAAGAGAAGAGAAGAGAAGAGAAGAGAAGAGAAAAGAAAAAGAGAGAGACAACAGATTTATAATTTTTGATTCATTATTTAAAATAAAATATTGTGAAGTTCACTTTTGAATTTTAGGCCTTTCTCTCAAAGTTTGAAGACTGAAGAACAAGTGAGGATAGTGAAGACTGACGACCATTGTTTTTTTCTTTATGCATTTCTTTATTTATTTATTTATTTTTAAAGAAAATCTATTAAATTGTGAGGTTTTTTTCAGAATATTAAATTAGTTTATTTAAGAATATTTTGATTAGAAAGCATATGAACTTTCTTTGTTGATTTAGATCTAAATCCAATGTCGCATTATACCTCTGACTGAAAATGAAATTTAGTCACTGAGGTTGTATTCATTAATATTTAATGCTTTTTATGTTGCTTTTTAAGTTTTTCTTTTCATAAATACTGTATACTCATTTCAGATAACTATATTCTATAAAATTAAGATACTAGTATAATTTTTTTTTACTATAATAATATTTTGTATTTATTGATCCATTTGTAACTAAATTTTTTAAAGGAAATTCAGTTTTTATGTTCTTAATTACGTTTATGTTTTAACAACTAGTTACCTAATATGTTATTTTAAAAAAAAAAGTAGTTACCTAATATGTTATTTTTCTTTTGGTCAAACACCCAATATGTTCTTATTGCGAGATTTAACCTTAGGATTTAACTAAATTAAAAATATGTTTGTGAACAAGAAAAATAGATCAATTTTTGTGTGTTTTTAAAAAACAAATTACTTTGGTTCTTGATTAGAAGAAAGAGGGTTTGTGTATGAGAGAGAGAGAGAGATGTGTTGTTGACTAAAGAGAGGAGAGAGAAAGGGACCCACTTGAAAAGAGCCAAGAGGAGAGAAGATATCTCTCTCTCTCTCTCACATGTCTAAATCACTTTGCTATTTCTTTCTTTGCTTCGGACAGTGAGCCCTCTCTCCTAACTTTATTTTTTTTCCATTTTTATATTTCTCTTTTTCATTTCACCTTTTTATCTAAATTCTTTTTCATTTCTCTTTCAAAGTTATTAATTTTAGATATATATATATATATATATATATGACCACCGATATTACAAAAAGTATGATGCATTTAATATCCGGTGGCTAAAGAACCCGACCAAAAATTCCAATTTTGTCAAAATTTTGTACTATATATAAATAAAAGTCTTTTTAGATTTTGTTTTGCTACTCCCAAATCCCAATCTATATTCTAATTTTCTTCATTATAACTAATATTCAGTCCTTAATCTTTATACTAACTTATTTTGTCAACAATCCTACACTCACAGCTTCAACACCTATATAAATTTGACTTTTTGACAATGAAATAAAATAAATTTGACTTTTCCTTTTTCACCTTTTTTGGCCAACTTTCACCTAAATTAATATGACTTGTCTTTTTTATTACTTAGCAATTTTCATAAAAAAAATCGCAAGAGTATATTCGAGGCCGACCACTACTGAACTTGACATTTTTTTTGATATTATTTTTCTCACATGGCTACAAACATACACAAATTAGTCCATATACCATTTATAAATTAATATATATATATATATATATAGAATAGAATAGAGAGTGTGAATCACAATAAATGTAGATTTACTTAAATGGAAAAAGAGTGTTGAAGGAGGCTTTCAACTTGAGGATGGTGTTGGAAAGGTACAATAAGGCACTGTTTCTATGAAAGTGCAGTAGTTAATAATACTTCACAATACATATATACATACAACATTTAGACATCTATATATATATATGCATAGAGAAGTGAGGTATTATGATTGTGGGTCTGTGAAACATGATGTCATCCAAAGTGGGTCTCTTTCTGATTCTTGTAAGGAAAGTGATCTCAACTGTTGTTTTTTTTTTTTATTTTCCTTCTGATGTATTGAGAGATATGATTCTCTTCACACATTGTGGTGGTCCGGAGATTTGTTTGGTCCAATGGTTTCAAATTTCTAACCGCTGCTGGTAGTTTGGTGTTGCTAAAGATTTTTAAAAGTTGAGTGTTTATCAAATTTCTACCAAATCCATGATAC
Organism: Streptanthus diversifolius; assembly: GCA_039880935.1. Lineage (NCBI taxonomy): Eukaryota > Viridiplantae > Streptophyta > Magnoliopsida > Brassicales > Brassicaceae > Streptanthus > Streptanthus diversifolius. The sequence continues at coordinate 25,048,094 of JAXGFM010000012.1, forward strand.
TTTGAAACTTGCAAACCAGTTGTGAACCAGTGACAACAAGTTTTGAGTTACAACAACAAAAGAATTTTCAGGATATAAAAGTCCATAAACTGGTAACAAGATATTTGATCTCAAAACCTTAAATATGTTGTACTATTGGTTCGACTGGTATATGTGTTAGATTTGATCATTATATTCAGGTTATCGATCTAATCTGGTAAAAAATTCAAGTCCAAAAGCTTTTATGCTCTCCATTTTCCAATGGAAACGTTACAACAAAGAATGACTTGAGAAATCTATCTAAAATTGAATAAATTAAATTGATTTTTATATATTCAGACTCTTGAGAGTTTATTTTGGTTCTTAAGTGAAAAACCAGGGAAGAATATGAACGTGAGGACTCCGTTTGGCTACCCTTTTGATGCGTTTTCGGCTTTTCCACTGTAAATCACCAACTGCTGCACCAGTCGCTACCGTTCTTGCCCGTCTATGGTTTAGTGACGGTGTCTCTGGCTCCATTGATCTGTTAATAGAGATCAATCAAACACATTCTTCTTCTTTTTTTTTCTCACAGAACCCACACGACAAGTAGCTTTTAAAGGTGACTTAAACTACTGAATGAAGCTAAGATATAGAGACTTCAAGAGAGTATGCTCTAAAACATACATCATAGGTGAATAAAAAGTTTGTGGCAATGTGTTTGGATGGTAAAGAAACAAACCTGGGGGGATCAACCTGTGGGGTGGATTCCGCCACTGAACAGCAAGCGGAGCAGACATAAACCTCAGGCCGCCAATGAAGTTTAACACAATAGGTGTGATACCATTCGCCACATTGACTACAAGAAACCATGGATCTCGAGTTGTATGGCTTTAGACAAATGCAGTGTAACATACTTCTAGCTCGTAAGGACTGCATCAATCAACCATGATACAAACAGTTTCAGATAACAGTAAGGTTGTGTGTTAAGCTTTATTCAACATTCACGTCCAATTAACCTGAAGTTCTTCCTCTGCAAGGACAGGCAAATTTTCACCCTCAGAGATAAGCTCGAATACATCTTCCAAGGGAAGAGCACCCGAGTCTGTCACCACCTGCAGATAAAACCAATAACTCTCGTTTTCGTTAAGCATTTCAAAGGGGTAGTAAGCAATTGACTGCGAAACCGTATGTTGGTCACGTACTTTTCTAGCCCGTTTTGCCCACTCTAGTCCAGTGTCTTTTATCTCCACAAGTCTCTTGCCTAAGTAATACTCTTCAGGTAATATATTCAGTGATTGTCCCTGTCAAGAAGCAAATAACCCGAACTCATCAACCAGATCACAGTTGGTGTCAAAGTATATATTTAAATAAGGCATCTCAGTATGCGTAGGAAGTTGATACATTATCAGAACATACCTCTTTTAAGTGCTGCTGAATTTGCTGTAACGAGGGCTTTCCTACATCTGCTAGCAACTGCCATTTAAAGATGTACTTAAAAGATCAAAAGGGGTACGAAACCACACTTACATCTTGACTAAAAGTGTCAAAACCAATTACATTCAATATACTCTATTTGTACCTCAGAGGAAGGTGAGCTAGAGCCTAACGAGATGGTCTTACAACACCATCCTAGTTTTAAACTTGCGGTGTGAAGGTTGGGAAGTTCATCCAAATTGAGACCAAGGGACAGACCAGATGTTCTAGAGGAGTCCACTCTGGTTTTCAAATCCATAATCTTCGGAAGGATCGTGCGATGCATGCCATCATCTATTTTCGCATTGTCCAACAAATCTTCAGTTTCTTGCAAGAGATGGTGATTATCACACTGCCATCTCTCGCACTTACGCAACAATGTTTCAAGAATTTTAGGCTCTTGAAGTTGAACACTGAGCGATTTAGACTGAGAAACTAGGTCCTGCAAAAATTAAACCATTGAATACTCCAAAATTCACATGTTACAGAAATGCAGAAACCAGAATTGACGCAGTAGGAAGCCAACCTTTAATACAGGAAGTTTAAGCAGAGAACACGGAGAATATGCTACAGAGGAAGCGGCAGATAAAAAGGGCTCAGATTTCCGAAGCCATGATTCAGCGAACAAAATTGTGTTCTCAATGCCCTTCAGGGAGGGCAAAACCGCATCAATGTTGACTGACATCCTAGGAACAACATCTTTTGATGAGTAAAAAGGACTTAAGAAATACTAAGCATGACTAAATCATAAGAAAATTACAAAGCCAGAACATTAAAATACCTTATGAGATTTTTAAGGTCGTACATCTGAGGTTCACTGGCAAGGATACTGCTTGCTCTTTCCTCCCAAGACCGCGCTGCTGACAAAATTCCGGCGATCTCAACAAATAACTTCTCGTCCGCGATGTGTAGCCTGGAAATAGAAAGCCTTGGCATGAAAATGGATTATAATGCATATGACATATTCTATAATCAAATATTAGTGGACAACGTACACAAGAGCTTCCGAGAGCAGCTGCTGAATGAAATCCAGAGACGTTTTTGCAACATAAACCTACATCAAGAAAAGTTGTATCAAAGATATGAACCACAAGCAGAGCACTCGGAACATGAAACCTAATGATATTTCATAATATATAACAAATTTCCATGCATTTAACATTCACTACAAAATTAAATAATGCGAAGAATATTGTAATTTTGATAATTGATCGGGACGAATGAGAGATATAAATTCAACAAAAATGAGAGAAAAAATTTACCGTTCGAGCCTTTTCCCGACAAGATGCCTTCTTCAATTCAACCTTAACAAGAGGGAGTCCTTCAACTATTTCAGATACTGTGGTTAGGGTTAAGCTATGACTATGCATTACAACGCAAAAATAGGTGGGAACCAGATAAGACACAGTAAAAGAATGTCAAGTATAAAAGTAAGACCTTGAATGCCTAAGGATGCTCCATCCTGGAGAAGGGAACTCAGGTCACTGATTAGCTTTTGTTGGTCCTTGCCTTCACGAACATCAACCATTGTATCATTAAAGCGTGAAATCCAAGACAAAGCGTCAACATGGTACTGCCTCAGGATATTCAGCTCAGTAATGTTAATGCTGAAAAATCCATCGAATTCATGAAGTAACTCTTCCGCATTCTGTGCAAAAATGAAACGAATCACTTCAGAAAGTTCAACAAAAGTACTTGTTATTAATCACACTAAAAGATACATAACAAAAGTACAGCTAACCTTGAGAGATATAGAACCACTCAAAACTTCATTACATTTATCACGGGCTGATTCTGATTTCTTTACCAATTCCAGAATCCCTTCTATCTCTGGAAATTTCACCTGAAGCTCCAATATCTATTAAGGGTAAGAACAATTAGAACACGCGAACAAGTAACAGATTGTCATTTCCAGAATAAGGATAATACAGCCACCTCTGACTTAAGCTTGAAAAGTTCGTCCAATTTAAGTCCTGAAGCTTTTGTATCTGCGAGATAGCATCTCGCTCTTTTAGCTAACATCTGCGGACCCATGAGGAAGAGAGACTATCAAATTCAAGAAAAGTCAAGAAATGAAAACGAACCTGGAAAACCGAAACCACTAGACTAGGATTATGCTCGTAAACTTTGACAAAAAAAAAGGAATCCATTATGGCGTCAGTCTCGAAAATACCTTAAATATGCAGGCATTGAGAATAATACGGCTTAGATACCCTTCAAATTAATAAGGATCGAAGACAACATATCTCATTTTTTTTATACGGAATCATGTTTAAACCAAGATGCAATATTCATATATTCCTTTTAACTTACACACCCCATAACAGATATTTCGAGCTAGAGGAAATAATAACTATGGATGCGTCTGTCTGACCCATGGTTTACCTTTCCGGAAGATATTTTCTTTGACAAGATATCGTGTTTTCTTAGGGAGATTGGTGAATTAGAGACTTCGGAATGCAATAGCTCCAGCTGGGTTATCTACAAACAAAAACAAGAAACACTAATCAGAAAGCAGAACTTGAATGATCTTACTGGATTTAGTCAGATTGGACTATCATGTAACAAAAAGGTATTTTCTTAAAAACTATATGGGGAAGTAGTGGAGTTTGTAGTGGCATACCGTTGGGCTACTTGACAGAGAAGACTCTATTTTCTCAGACAACTTTCTAGCCTCTTCAGCATAGTCCTAGACAGAATGGAAAAGCGCTAAGAAATTGATAACATAATGGCAAACAGCGGGAACAATCTCAAGGAAAACTGGGACATTCCAGGTACATAGGCCAACCTTTAATTTAAGATGACCAGAATGAAAGCAAGGAACGGGGTCAACTCTAAGCAACTCATCGATGAACTCCAAGTGAACTTTCTCTGGATCACTGTTGGCTTTGCCTTCGACTTTTGAAAGACAGTTGCCAATAGCTTCAGCCCATATCTTTGCTTTCACCAAACTTTTTGCAACATCTCGTACCTGTGTGACATATATAGAAAAGGTTTTTTCCAGAATCTACCCACAGAGATATATACAAAAGCTTTCCAACAAATACTCAGAACTCACGCGGTCCATTTCTGATCCACCCCAAAGAAACTGTTCTACCTCCTTCAAAAGAGTGGCATATTCAACAGTAGAAAAGACATCCTGAAGAACCTTTGATGCCCGACGAAGCCAATCTTCAGCTGGTCGTGCCTGACAAACTTGCGTTCCCTCCTGCTAGTATGAGAAAAGACAGCAACAATTTATAGATTGTAATAAGATCCACGGCCAAAGCAACCAGCCAACCATATGGTATATACAAAATTCTAGGTTGAGACCTCTATAAACATCAGTATAAAAGGGAAGGCTCCTTATTTAATACTAGATTTATCGAAAATCCTTATATAGAAAGGGTAAGGATGAAGAATTGGCTATGCTGCCGTTCATAAAAAGTCCAATAAGAACAAAAAACAAAACTCAGTATTGTTATTTGCAAGTAAGTATAAAATTACCTTTTTGTTAGAAGCAGCTGATCGTTTGGTGCCTGAACTCGGCCGTTGTGAGTTTTTGGTTTCTTGAGTTTTTAAGTCACCAGACTTTTCAACTTCTTGTACCAGTCCATGCAATTCGGCAAGGGTATGACGATATACTAGACGCAGTTTTGTAGGTTCACATTCACAAAGGTGCTTCCAGTGCTGAATTCAAAATTATAAAAACTTAAGGTAAATCTAGAAAAAAGTTCTTAAGAAAAATCTGCCTACTGTAATGCACCTTTAGAAGCCTCAACAGCTTTATTTGTTAGAACCCTCAACAGTTTTCTCTATAGAAAATGGTTAGCCTGCCTGTATTTGATCGCTCTCTAAGTAGTTAGACATAAATATTTACCTCCAAGCATGCAAAAACAGATGGCCTGCAATTGCAGACGATCGCAGAAAGATGAAGAAACTGATGGCAGATGATGCAGGTTGTATCCTACAAATATCGTTATAAAGAGCACACACATTAGAGTATTGTCTTATGAAAGCAAGTATGATAGAGTGGGAGAGCATAACATCAAAACCAACAATATCTGATTGCAGAAAGAAAAACCTCTTCGATGCCCACAGAATCAGGGTATTCAGGCAGAAACATAGGAGAAGATCTCAAAATACCACTTTTCCAGAGCTGCTCTCTCCAGGTTTTTTCCTTGCTGTATATTCTGAGCAATTCTTTCTTCAAATGTATTGACCCTTCGCCATCGTAGCAGTTCCCCTATAAGTAAAGACAATTAAAACAATCACGGAGGCTGCACAAATATCCACATTTATTGCTTGAAGCTAGCATACACAATTCCAGTAGTGACCAATGATAAATTAATAGTGGATCATCCCGTCAAATTATAAGCGATGCCTCTTTCAATGTTGATATCTCTAGTAGCCACTATTCCAGTTGATCAAGGGTAGCAATATTTAGTTATTCTAGAACCAAAACTTCTTTCGTGAATGCAATAGATATAGACCATTAATCAGCCAAAACCAACAATCTCATATTGTTTACCTTAGCTACCACACAGAGAAGCTCTTCATGAGATATGACTGCAGGTTTACGGTAGAGCCGATACAGTTCCGCCCCAGAACCACCATAAGGTAGCCAATCAGCAGTGGCAAAGTTGACGGCCTCTGCACAATTTAAACCTGAAAGGACAGAACAAGCCAGTTTATGATAAACTGCATAATAACACCGGTAACAAAAGTCCCTAATGCAATTGATGGGAACACTTTAACACGGATCTAGTCATGTGACTACTATAGCTCAAATTAGAGTAGGCGTACCAAAATTGAATCCGGCATGAAAGGATTTGGGAAATGTGATCACAAAGTTTCCAGGCTCCTAGCAGTGAGAACAAGTTCATGGATTATGTTGGAATACTTTTAGGAGGAGAGTCATCTTTAATCAAAAATAGCTTCCAAACTTGCAAAATGCTAACAATTAATCGAACTCATCAGTGAACTATATACTCGTATATCAAACCTGTAATACTGTGTAGACCGGGACTTTATTTTCCTGTAAAACAGTCGGACTCAACATAGTAACCAGTTGAAAGAGCAAATCTGGCTGAGCATCAAAGAGATCGGGTAGAGTTTTCCGCATGACCTACAGAAAAATCGCGCAGGAGAAGCAACTTAGTTTTTCTTTCAGGACAAGTAACTTAAATTTTCTTTCTGAAAGTAAGTAAATATAATAGTATGCCAGAAAAAAATTAATACCAAAGAAGAAAAAACAACTTATACTGGCTGTGAATAACTAGCCAAAGATTAATACCCTTTGGAGCACAAAAAAAAAAAAAAAAAGCTAACCTTTTCAAAAGCACTAGCAGCACTACCTGGAACACCATACCAACATTTTGCTTCTCCCCTGAAATGTGAATCAAAAAGAAGTTGGTAACAGAATTCTTCAAGTCAAAAGACGAAATTAAGAGACTCAATATGAATGAAATGTTTCTTTATGAATTAGAGATTCTTAGAAACATCTTCTCCGTTAGACCATGACAAAGAGCAAGGGGTAAATGGGACTTCCATGAACTCGAAAATAACTCAATACTATAAATGCTTCAGAAATCAGAAGCACGATGGATTACAGTAGGAAAAAAGCACGATAAAAATTACAGTACAGGCACATACCAGTGTAGATAATTCACAGAGTAAAAACAATGGTCCTCAAAATGCCAACAAAAAGAAGAGAAGAGCATTCCAAGATATAGCCAAGGCACCGTAACACCATTAATGTTATGTCGAATGGCCTGAAGCATAGATCCTTTCAACTTAGGCATGTTATTGAGATTCCAAGGGCTACCACAATACTTATCCCATACATTTGCCTCAACTGATTCTGGTCTTTGGTCGCCTGTTCGAGGAAAACCACTCCCATAAACAGACGTATCCAAGTCATTACCATACATAACTTCAACCTCACCACCTGACCCTTCAACTATTTCCCAAAACTTTTTCTCAATCTGCGTCCTAGACACTGACCCTGAACCAAACCACTTTCTTTTGGCACGATCAGCAATGCGCTTAAAATCTTCAAGTAACAAGCATTTACCGGGCACAAAGCCAAAAGTTTCTTCATCAGTGTTTAAGCATTCAAGGCAATACCAGTTCCCGGGAGGGATATGCTTCAGTGGTGGCGAGAGACAGTATATATGCCAACCTTTATTACAACTATCACACAACAGCATCACTTCGCCATGTTTGTCACTCTTGCACTGCTCACATGCTTGATCAACCGCTTCTTCATTCTCCACCTTCGGATTTTTCCCGTCAGCATTTATTTTCCTTCTCTTAGAGGTCGAGAATTCAGAACAGCGTCGATTCCTTTTGCAACCCTTTGAAGGATCTGCATTCATCCGATTGTGATAGTTCTCAAACTCATGCAAATGCTCTTTGTACAACTGCCACAAAACATGCTTAGCGCATTTGGAAATCTTTTCACCTGAGCTCATGAACTGATAAACTTCACCCCATTTTTTCCCCTTGACAACCTTATCATAACCCCCAAATCTCTTCACCGCATTGAACAGCTTACAAAGATCCAAATCATCTCCTTCAAAGACCAATCTCTTCTTCAGCTTCTTACCAAAATGCTCCTCCAAAAACCTATTGTACTCCAACTGAAACGTCTTTGAATTACAAGAAGCAGGACGAAACTGCAACCGGTGAATCTCTTGTGTCTTTGTTGGAAACTTGACAGATTCCAAATCCAAACCGAAAGGCGGTTTCCAACTATTAGGCGGAACAATCTTGCAAATCCCATAAACCTCTGCCTCTGGCTTGATCTTGTAAATATACTCTAATGGGTTTTTGAATTCATCTTCGGTCGGATAATAAACCGGTGCAGACGGCACATTAAGCGATCCTCTAAGTTTCTGATCTAAAACCCTTTTTTCTACTGCCTTAGCTCTACCTTTTCCCATTACCAAACACATCCGCTAATACTCACAATCATAACCTACGAACAATAATTTTAAGTCAATTTGATCAAAAACCCTAGAAAATTTTCAAGAACAGTGTGCGTAAATCCAATTCTAGGGTTTTAGCGATTTACCTTGAAATTCTGAAAGAGAAAACAGAGAGGAGCTCGTGAAACTAGTAGAGGAGACGCAGTGCAAAGGAAATTATTTTTCTTTCTGACGAATTTGGTTTGTGAAGATTTGGAAAAATAAAAGGGAATTTAATAAAAATCGTTTCTTTATAAAGCTCACTTACTAAATTCCACAATTGGGTTTGGATACTAATGGAAATTACGAATCGGAGAGAAGGAAGCCAAACGCTTCTCGGTTCGTGTTTATGGGAATCATACATCGTGCCGTTTTTAAGAAATGCTTGGCGTTTTTAAAGGTACTACGTGTAGTTTCGTTTTACTCGCTATAATGGATTGTTAATAATATTTGAGTTTCTTGTGTATTGACCAAACTATTAACATGCAAGGCTCTATTTTGAGAATTTAAAGTGCTTATATAGAAACTGGTTTTTTAATCAAATATGGTATATGTTTTTGTTTAGTTCTTAGTCAAATTAGACTGATATATAAAAATGTATTTGTTTTAATTAAACTCTCTCTCCCTGAAACTTTAGTATATATATATATATATACGTATATTGAGATCAATAGAAAAACACACACAAATTTATAAGTCTTTATTTGATTTCAAATGCACGTACGGTTAAAGACTTTTTAAGTTTTAAGTGACTAAACATGAAAAGCTCCTTCACATTCAACATCTTCTTTGTTATTCTCCTTACCTCTTGTTAGTCATCTCCTGATGATAACTATATTATTTATTTATCTGTTGTGTAATTAAATAATGAGTGATTAGTGACTTTTTGGTTTGTATGTTTTTATAAAAAGTGTGGTGATGAGTGCGAGGATGCAAGAAAGCACAACCCGATATATTGAAACATATAACATGCAATACGGATCAAGATTGTGCTAAGTTTTGGAAATCCTAATTGTTGCTAGAAACGTCCCCCACAAGTAATCAATTGGTTTTAAATTTTCGTTTGCTATTTATGATCTTTTGCATTGGAATTTCTACACAAAAATAAATAAAACTACATGTATTTTTGTATGTCGACAATGTTTTAAACAAATGGTCTAAATGTTGTTTTGCAATGACATTCGCAAGACGCAAACTTGCTAACTAAACCGGAACTAGATGTTCATGTGATATACCGTCTAACAAAACAAAAATCTAAAGCGCACGTACCATTAGATTTTATGACAGTGGAGTCAAAGAAGATACATAATTACTCTATTTCAAATGAGGAAGAATCATTTTAGAAGCTTTCACACAAATTAAAAAGATGTACCAAAATTTATATTTATCTTTTATAAATACAAAATTATTGTCCACGAAAATATATTATTATCTCACAACTTAATAAACTGAACTAACATGGACTAAAATACTACATCGAGGACACAAAACAACATTTTTTTAAATCAGAATAAGATTCTAAAACGATACATATTATGAAACGGGTGAGAGTATAATTTGAAACAAACCGACTTCTTTGAGTCATGAGGACAACGTACAAACATTTATGCTGCTAAAGTTACAAACTTTACTAACCTCATCTGCAAATGTATCCCAGATTCTGGCTGATAGTTTTATGATATGTATAGTGTATATATGCACAAATAAGGGAGGAGGACGAAGAGATTACTTTGTTTTAAACCCTTGAAATTGGAGAGAAAGTGACATTAGGCATGAAAGATGAAAGGACTTCTTCTCTGGTATCTCTGTTTACAGGAGTTTCCATGTCGATAAGCTCTCTGAGTGAACTGCATCTAGACAAAGAGTTGCTTCTTTCACCTCTTGATACTTCCACTCTGTGAAGCTCAGCGACACAGACTGAGAATGCTTGTAAAGCTGAGAGCTTTGCGTGGAAGTTCACCTCGTAATGACCTTCTCTGATAAATGCCATTGTCATTGCCGGTGTGATCTCCTTCTCGCCCTGAAACACAGTTTTTTTAGTATCTCAAGATCAAGGGAGACTGAGTGGAATCACACTTTGTTACCACAATTAATGAAAAAAATCTTACCTCGATGAAAAGTTCCAAACCGTGGTGATTGTTGATGAGTTCTTGTTCTTCTGTGAAATGGGTATCAGGAGATTCTAAGACAAAAAGGTGGCAACCCATGTCCCATCCGCTACAATCACATCCTCCACCTGATCTCCATCTCTGTAGTATCCGTGTAGGACATGAGTTTTCAGCATCAGGCAAACCGTGGTTTCCTGTTGGAAGTATAACTTTCATCTCTCGTCTTGAGAGTTTACTGTTCTTAATGTACCCAAAACTTTCATTGCTAGACGAGGAGTCTCGAATAACAATTGCTGCAATCTCTAGACCTGGATGTAAATCCGTGGCCGGCCAAGGATCAGATGATGTACTATTCTCTGAATGTTTTGAGAAACTACGGTTCAATCCTCGGCTGAAACTGTTCTGCCTTTGCAGCTTTTCTTGTCGCAGGTTTGAGTCATTTGAGCCATCAGCTACTCTGTTCTCTCTCTCTGAATATATTGATTGACTCGTGTCTAATCCTCGTCTAAAACTGTTCTGTCTTGACAATTGTTCATGCTTAAATCCACTTCTCCGTGCACGTGCGATGTCAAAAAGAACGAATTCTGACACAGTTGATTCCACAGGATCTTCGAATGGTTCTGCCTCTAAGGGGATTTGAGTTGAAGCTTGCATCTGTCCTATAACTGAAGATTCTATACCTGAAACATTCAACCGCTGTTCGCCGAGATGTTTATTGCTTTTACCACCAATGTAGCCAAACGAATAGACGAACCTAGAGTTATTGTCATCCATCCATGTCCTGGCCATATACACATCATCCGGGTGGTCTAGCGAGAACGTGAAAACAGGCATCCCAAGTTCATATTGCACACTGAGATGGGCGTGTAGATAAACAGGTGAAGACTTTCTGAAGGATTTGTTCCTTGAGAGCTTATCTCTGCCACAGACTTTGATTTCGCCTGATTTTGGTATCAGAGGATTTCGATTTGAAAATGGATTAGACATTTTCTTGATACGGCTAAACCAGCTCGTTGAGCTTGAACTATTCGTAGAAGAAGACTGGTTGCTTGCCTTTGAAGATTGCATAAACGGCAGTTGCATTCTAGCAGAGAATGACTTTTGGAATCTAGGTTCCATGTTTCTCTCTAAATCTAAAGGCTTAGCTGATCGTTGCTGTTGTTTTTGTCTTCCGTTTGTGTTCAACCGTACCCCAAAGAAACCACCAGAAGAGTATTGCTCCACAGAGAACTTATCAGCATCTGATATGTTCCTTCTGCTTCTTCCCTGATTGAAGAAACCGTGTCTCTCCTTTGCCTTGTTTCCAAGTTTTGTAGATCTCGGTGGAATGGTCTTGCACGAGGAGTTGAGGACCCGATGAAACATAAACTCATCCTCTTCCCCTGGCTTCTGGGAACTGAAGAAATCACGTAGAGTAGGAATAACGTTTTCAGAACACTGTGCCATCTTTGCCGCTTTTGTAGGAATTAAAAAAACTCTATTACCATCAGATAAGGCCAAACTTCTGCATAAGATTTGACGTGATTCATCAGTTTTGTAAATACCAGTTCCAGGACTAAAACTAAGAGCCTTTGATCATCATGAAGCATAAGAGAAGAGACACTAGCAAACAGATAAAGCAAATGAATAGAACGGATGGGTCAAGACAACACTTACCAATCACTTACTGAAAATGATGGAAGAGCAAAAGAGGATGCAAAAATCTGACTGCAACTTCTTGAGGAAACTGTCACTGTTCATGAACCTTTACAGAGAGAAGTTAAAATTGCAAATCTTGGAAGATAAGTCAAGATTCAGCTACGCTCCTACAGATCTAAAGTCCCATGTAACATTGGAATCAAGTAATTGTGAATGTAGTGAAAGCAACGGACAAAAGTTATCTCAAAAATCATTTAAAAAAGACAAAGCTTTAATTTCACTTGCATTCTAAGCCAATCATAGAAAGGGTGTGCCAAAAGACATAATCAAATACCAATCGATGGTTTCAGAGTAGTAATCCTGAAGAGTAGTACATAAAAAGCAGATGCAATCATTAATCCAACTAAAAAGCAAAATGAGAATATTATCCTGAGCAGAGGAGCCTTTGAAACTCCAGTAAATTAATTCAAAAATGAAAATTATTTCTGTAACATTTAATTATTCAAATCTTTTCTATGAAACAATAACCGATAGTTATCACTTATCACTCTTTGAACAATATGGAAGAACAACATGGCAAAAACTAGCAGAGAAATGAAAAAAAGCAACGAGGGTTATAGCGCTAAAACTAGAAACTATCGAGTGCTCTTAAAATTCAGAAACAATGTAGTTTACAAATTCCAACAGAAACATATAAAAGAACATAAAAGGGCTTAGATTCTGGGTCTATTAAGGTCCAATTTAGTAAGAAATTACACGTATATACTTTCTTATAGATACTGCTTCGTCATTCAAGGGTCCATAGCTCAGTGGTGCAGATCGAGAGATCATAAGTTCGAACCTGGTTGGGCCCTATTTTCTTTTCAGTTTTGAACTTTTTTTTTTTTTACCAAATAAAGTTATTAGAGAGAATGTGATTTGATTGTAGGATTTTATGATAAGTTTGAGTGTCTGCTTGCATTTGTGGGTGGGCATGAGATTGAGATCTGAAGAACGAAACCAACACAAATCGGAAACAAGAACATTTCTTCATATGCAAATTTCAAAAGATCATCAGAAAGCCAAATCAAAGTACGCTCTTTTTTCTTTTACATATAAAACATTGATTACAAATGGAACTCATCAAACCAAATCCAGAATCACAACCATTCTCAATTTATGATCAAATTCTCCATGGCAGAAGTATGGAACTTTTTCTTGTGTATAATAGGGAAATGTTCATGCCAGTAAGGAAAACAAAAATGGAGTCCAATTTGCGGTAATAGACCAAATGAATGCTTCAAGTATTTTGATAAAAAAAAAAGAAAGAAAAGGAAAGGGAACTACGAGACAAAACCCGAGACTCACCAGTGAAGATGACTATGATGATGCACACGATATGAGAACTGTGTAGTAGCTTCAATCTACTTCTGAGGATGATGGTGGGGTTTTTGATCTTATTCTGCAAAGCCTATGGGAGGGGGTTTTGGTTAATGTACGTCTCGTTTTTCCTCTTTGTAGATTAACATCATCATAGTGCGTTTCTTTTGCTTTCGAGCATTGATCCATCTTTAAGAGCAGCGTGAGCTTCATTCTCTTGTCCTAGAGCTGAGAGAGCTACAGCTTGAAGATAAGATGCTATATGCCAAGCAGGAGATATCACTTGGGCTTGCATTGCATCATTCAGTGCCTCTTGGGGCATCTCATTCATTAGGTAACAAAGACTTCTCCTTGCATAAACAGTTGGGGAAACCATTGTCCCGCCCTCGATAAACTGTCAAAACAAAAATTCTTTACGCACTAACTTCTATCTGTCAACCTGAAACAGTCGGAAGAAAAGATCTAACCTGAGAATAGCATTCTGCAGCATTTGCAAAGTCTTTATGCCGGAAAGCAACATCACCCTTTTTCTTGAAGTTCAGCGAGTCCTGCATCTGGTTGGTCCACATCTGGAATGATAGCTGAAAATTTTGCAAAAAAAACAAGCCAGAAAAGGTGATCAGATTACAGTAAGAAACAAGGTAGCTCACTATGAGACAATTACGAAAATCATTAAAAACGAGGTTGGAATTAAGAAAGGAACCTCTGTGGCTGCCCCCTCATCATCTTTATATTGAAGTTTTTCAATAATCTCATGTATGGCAGTTAGATCTGTTCTTAGGCATGCTTCTCCAAGTGGTGAAAGAGGCGTTGTTGAGGCACTGCTTGGTATACCCATCAGTTGATGTGAAGGAGTCTTACATGATTAACCAGGTTCTTATTAGTCTCAGAAATAGTCTTTTAAAATGCAAAAGATATAATAACTTGTGGATTGTTTTTAACGGTTGTAGGAAAATACCTCAAGATCCTTTTGCAGAGGAATCATTGCAGTGACTAGAGATTTTGGGTTAGGTCGTTCTCGAGGCTCATACTGCAAGCATCTAGAAGCTAACCGTATTAGTTCAGTCCCATCATCACTTGAAAACTGACCTTCCAAGCAAGAATCGATCAGCATTTGAATGTTCCTGTCCCGTATGAGGTCCAGCGCCTAAGAATATACAGTACCAGAAAAGTTCAAAGGAGAAAAATACACTCTTCGAAATTATTTGGGTAGAGAATGACTGATTTAGTATCTTATCCATAAGCTTACATGACTTGGAGGAATGTGTTTTCCACTAAGAAGATCAAGCAATAGAGTTCCATAACTGTACATCACACTTTCTGGTGTCACTCGACCTGTACAAACAAACCCACAAAAAACTATTATGTCAAAAGAAAAATTCACCACCATCCAAATAAAGCAAACTGATATGCAACGGTTTTAAGTATATACCTGTTCTGAGATACTCGGGAGGAGTGAAAGCCAGGTTGGTACTATAACTCTTACCATCTCTACTATTCTTCATCAGACCAAAGCAAGAAAGCCTTGGATTCGAGTCCTGAACAAAGAAAAACCATATGATGAATCTTACATGCACATATCAGCAAGGACAGAAGAAAAAAAATACATGTAACCTTTACTTACATCATCAAAGAGGACTCTATAAGCATTTAAGTCATGGTAGAGTGCACGCCCTTTGCCGGTACAATATTCTAAAGCTTGAGCAATGTGTAAAGCTACTCTCAGTCGCATTGCCCACTTCATCGGTTGTGACTCCCCTGAAACATACATTCATATAGTTTTTGTTTTACATATTGAGAGACAAACTTGATGTAACCATACTTAGAGAACCATAAACCAGAGCAAAGAGCTAATTCTTACAGTGGAAAAGATGCTTTGCCAAAGTTTCGTTGGGCATAAACTCAGCAACAAGAAGTCTCTCTTCACCTTCATAGCAACATCCAAGCAGATTTGCCATCCTATAGTTCCTTAACTGACCAACAGCTTTAGCTTCCTCCTATTGAAAAAAAAACAAAAAAAAAAACAGAGATTTACAATCCAAGAACCCATATTGGGAAAAAGGTAAGAGCTTTAAGCAAATTTCAGCAACAAGAATTTTTACCAGAAACTGACGAGAATCGGGCCAAGCTTTCCTATTAAACCTTTTGACAGCAATACGTCTTTGATTATCCAATTTCCCTTTGTACACAACATTTGGAGCTTTCTCTCCATGCTCTGAAACTATATTCTCTGAAGCAAAACCTGATGTAGCATTCCTTAGCGTCTCGATCGAGAATTCACGAAATTGAGGCAAATCATTCCCTTCACCTATCCTATCATCACCTGAGAAGAAAAGCAAATCCACAATTGAAAACAACAACAAAATAAAAGAAACCCTATCATTTTGTTAAAACTCGACCAAAGCTGGTTTTACCTAAGCCTGTGACTCCATGATTAGATCCTCCTGGCTCAGAAACGCAACAAAATGCACATAACTTGGAAACCCCACAACCCATTTATGTAATTTTCAGTCAAAGCATAAACCCTAAACAGCGTCTCTTTTGTTGATTAATCAAATCTAAGACCTTTGAACAGATCAAAAACCGTGTTGAATTTCTTCAGAGCTCCGGAAAAAAAAAAACAGATCAGACAAAAACAACCCAGTTGTTGTTATGTTTTTCAACTAACAAAACGATACCAAAAAGGGGTCAAAATCGACAAAACGATCGGTGAAACATAAAGACCGGAATTGAAGTTTGAGCAAAGAAAAAAGAAGAAGAAGAAGAAGAAAAAGGTGAAAAGTTGAAATGACGAATCGAGCCGCTCGTGTGTGTGTTTAGCTCGAGAGAGAAAGCTCAAGAACCCAAATTTTCTGAAACTTTTCTTTTTTTTTTGTTGCCTTTTTCTATCCTTTTTTTTCTTTCTCGAAGACAAAAGCAGATAACTTTGCCAGAAAGTAAAAAAAAAATTAAAACTTTATTTTTGTGTTTTTCAGTTTAAGTGTTGGAGAAAAAGAAAGGGAGAAACAGCAAAGAGGGAGGCCTCTCTCACCAAGTCAACTCACTAGTGGGTCAAATAAAAACTAAAGAACAACTCATATTTGCTATCAATACACTAACAACCATCAATTTTAAGTTATCAAAGACAGTATCTATTATAGTATATTCGTGTTTTTTAATTAAAAAGTTCAAATATCATATATTTCTAGCTCATATATGACGTGTTTTTTTGAGAAATACATTTCGACAGCAATAATAATTATATAACGACAAGAAAATTGTTTGGGATTTGTTGGTTCTATTTTTATGGTGCGTTGTAATTCATTTTTACATCCAAAAATAGTGTGTAAACCGCAAGAAAAAACGTTATTAAAAGAATCAGTCACTGAACAAATTTTAGTTGTTATGGCATTATTCGGTAACATGAGTAATTAACCAAAAACTTGCTCAAATATTTTTTTTCACTAAATAACAATTTCAAAATATTACGTTGGAGTTTTCTGAAGCGAACATTTTGAACTATAGATGCTATTGAACGGTTTATAAGAGCAACAAAAAATACGTTTTAATACAAAAACATTAAAATAAATATTATATAAGTTTACTTACTAAAATTGAGTTTATTCAGGTTATGATTATCATTTGGACGCGTAATACACTTTGCACTTCAATTCCATCTAATAGATTCATAGCTGTCTTTAAATAGTATATAAATATTTCTTATATAATTACTATATATGCGCATACGTGTCCTTTGTCGCATGTTGGTAACAATTTTTTTTTCTCCGTGAAATGGTATGTGAAGTATGATCACGTGAATGAGTTGTGAACATAACAGAAATGTGAACAAAGGAATGCAAAAATTGGAGGTTCATCAAAATAAATTGCCACCTATACAATAAGCTCCAATATATATATAAATATATTTATTTTCCAACAGTAGAAACGCCTTTTCACCGACCATCCCATCGTTACCTGCGAGCGATATCGATAAATTTTTTACTATATATATTTTTTTGTTTCTTACCTTGAAAAACACAATTTTTCCTTATTTTCTTGAAACTTTTGTTGTTCTACCCTATTATCATACATGTAATTAAAATTAATTATGTTAAATAATACTGTAATTCCGAATTTGTAATTTAGCGACAACTAATTTATTAGATTAATAATCAAGTCCTTTGGCAGATTTATTCTGGGCCTTGCAAGAAAAGCCTTCGACATTGGAAAAACTTTAGCTTAACTTTCTACTTTTTGTCTTAGTTTAATTTGGTTCAAAAGAAAAGCATATGAAAGAGGGTGTTCAGATTTGATAAAATCATCACATTCACTTGAAAAAGTTTAATTATTTAAATATAAATATATAAAATTATCTCGCTCTGAATTGGTATAGGACGCTATATGTATGAGCATTATATTTGAATGTTTCAATTAAAAACATAAATATTTCCTTCTATAAATTCCGATATGCTCTGTGCTTTGTTTCTGTCTTCATAATAAGCAAGAGTTACATTTTATTCGGCTCTAGTTTGGTTCTCTTTCGTAACTCTCCAAACAACATCCCAGCCTCGAGTCCATCACATGTTGACCTTCTGCAACAACGAATCTAACAATTTCACTCGACACACTCTTACTATTCAAACCGTAGTTCAGCCCTCACGTATCTCAGAACAAGTTCCTCCGTCCGACCGCCAATCTATCTCAGCGTCACGAAGGGTCTCATCCCCAACATAGGCTTTGCCATGTACCTCTGCAGAGGGGAGATCACCAAAACAACCTGCACAATCTGTGTCCCCACTGCAATTTCAGAAATCAAGAAGATATGCACTTATCAAAAAGAAGCTCGGATAATTCCTTCTTCGGGCTCCTAGAAGGACCTAAGAACAACGTCATGCTACACTCTCCCAATAATTTTTCTGATACAAGTCGGTTCGGAGAAACAATTTCAGCTAAGATGGACAAACTTATCACAAGAGCAGCTTCGACGACTTTGTGGCCGAAACCATATTTCGTGAAGGACTTTAACAACGTCTGACTGAATTCGGTAACTCGTATACACTAGACTCAGTGGTGCAGTGTCGTCCTGATCTTGATCCAAGCAACTGCACCGTCTGCTTGAGACAAGCGGTCAAACGTATCTTTGACTGTTGCGGCCGGTTCATAACTTCCGTCCTGAATGTCTCGTCAAGTATCACATAACCTCCTTGCCAGTGAACGTCCCGAGTCTTGGTGTTATAAAAGGTGAGCATATTATATTTTTATATTATCATTTAATAGTTATTTCTACACCGATTTACCTTTTGTGTTGGTCAACCATGTTATATGTGATATTATTGTGAATTGTATAAAAAACAAACATCTATGTGCACTGTCTTGTTCTTTATTTTTATAAATCTATGTGATCTGTTTTGTTCTTTATCATAAGTCTAACAATCAAGAAAGAACACAAAAATGACGAGAATCATTACACACTTTGTCATTGCTCTGTTTTCCTTCTTATTCTCCCTCCAAACCATGTCCCAATCTGTACATGCTTACCCATTGCAACCATTTATCTGACAACTTCACCATAATTAGCTCTTATCGATCAAACCGCGACACTCTCCTCTCCACTCTTCGCGAACGTTCCTCCCTCGGAAGCTATTCCAACGCCACGGCCGGTCTTAGCCCAAACACAGTCTATTGCATGTTCCTCTGCAGAGGAGACATCAGCAGAACATCTTGTTCAAATTGTGTCCATACCGCAACGTTAGACGTCGCTGAAACTTGCAAGTCTCATAAAGGAGCTTTCACATACTATGACGAGTGTATCGTTTGGTATTCGAACTTTTCTTTCTTCACACTCGTAGAGGATGTACCTACCATAGCTAGATACTCTCCGAGGTCTTTATAGAACCTTAAAAAACCGTATTTTAGAAATATTAATTTGCAATACAATTTATTTCTTAAAATTAAAATAAACTATTAAATATATATATATATATTAATATAGATATATGCATATAAACATTAACATTGCGCAATGTGAGTGTAACTTATTTTCAACAAATAATAATGATATATACATAAATTAATTATATTAAATTATATAATTAAATCTAACATTTGACCATCATAATTATTTTGACAACTTAATAAGAACATGAACAGAATTCGGTTTTGAATCATAAGAACAAAAAAAACAAAACATTTGGAGGCGTGATGATCCCTTTCCTTAACTCAATAAAATGCCCGCAATGAGACGGTTTTCATGCATTCTTTGAATCCCAGGATACAACCAAATATTAAGACAAACATGATTCATTCATGTTTGAATCTACGAGCTAATTATCTATTATATACTCAAGAACAAGAATCTATTTTTGAAAGATAAAAGTAGAAGAGGGAGAATGAAGGAACCTGTTAAACCTTGTGAATTCCTTAGCTACCAACACCTAACACCAACAACCAAGAAGATATTTTAAGAGAGCTTCAACACTTAGAAACTTCTCAAAGAATATCTACAATGTGTCTAATGGTGTTTTTCTTTGCTTTAGAATGAAAGGATGATTTTTTCCTTCTAGGTAGCTTGCTATTTATAGGAGAAGAATAGTTTGGTGGTCAAGTAGATTTAATGGCCAAATTTATTTGGATTTTAATATCAAAATTTGTAAGTTACAAAAAATCTTTGACCTCCCCTAAGCAAATTCTCATTCACATTTTAACTATATATTATAAGTCCACATGCTTATTAATATATTATTCCAACAGTCTTCGGGTTCTTCTGAATTTTTCAATCACACACTTCCTGGAAAAATCGATGAGCTTATCCTTAGCATCCTCGTCTTCGTCGTCACCGGTTCCATATTTTGCGGAGGATCAAGAACATGTGACCCAGTTGGAAGGTTCGTATGGTTTAGAGGCAAACACTTGCATAAATATCGGTATGGTCGCCAAATTAAACCAGGTTGTCGTAAAGATTATTGGTCCACCGTAAACCAATTATCAAGAATAAAACAACTAAAACGTATGTTTTGGCTTTAGGATAAATACTAAGAGATTTTTGGTCCACCGTGATGTATGTGCTTTACAGTTTAATCATCAAGAATCAAACAACTAAATCACATATTTTGGCTTTATTTTTCCTTTTTCTATTTTACAGGAAACGAAATATTTGGTAGAACGTTTATTGCGATCATGACAATGGTGTTAGCACTAACGGGTTTATGATCAAATCTAGTGATGATTTAAGGATGTGTAACTACTTATATGTGTATGTGTTCTCTTAATCTGGGTGACGTGCAATGTGTTGTGTTCTTGTATATGTAATTATGTATGAGTATAATGTTTCATTTTTCAATACTATAATGTTTAATTTATATAACAATAAATAGGGTATATGCAACATTGTAAGTGGTATGATTTCGAACATCAGATGACACATTTTTTTTATCTGAGCAAGAAGATTTTGGGTTTGTTTTCCATTGTTTTATAACTTTTTGGTTGTATTTAGTTACAATTAATTTTGTAATCTTTTTACAAGTATCAAGATACAAATTGATTTTGGAATCTTTTTATTAGTATTTGGTTCCTCTTGTTCCTATAGTTTTAAAACATGTTTAACATTTCTCATTTATTTCGTTAGACTCGATATTTACTGGTATTTATTTCGATGGATTCAGTGAGTTAAATCACATTCATTATATTTTAAATTATTCGTCGGTTCACTGTTAACAACAGGTTTGATTCCTTAGACAAAACCATATTGTTTAGTCCATTGAGTCCAAAATATAGAACTCGACCTCGTTTCGTACCTCACCAACTCAATATTGACTTTTTTCCATAAACCCAAGCCATATTTTATTCCCCAACAATTACCAAAAATTTCACATACATACATTTTAAAGTAAAAACAAAAACTCATGCATCAATTTTTGAAAAATAGACCAATATATTTATTAACATTCATGATCGCTTTTAAGAATAGAATTAAATATTATAGGTGAAATTAATATACAACATAATGCATGGCAATGGAGAAAACGACATATATATATGCCTCAACTCTATTCAAGTGCCATGATTAATAACTGAGCTCAATAACCATGCATATATATACATAATATTTATTTTAAAATTACATATTCAGATTTCAGAGTCATAGCCAATACATACATTGATCAAGTCAAATTATAAACAATGATGAGTTAGAATGATGAGTCATATGAAAGATTCCTAATTGTTGAGTCAATTGTCACATCAGATGTCGCGTTATGATAATTATATATTTTAAAAATTAAAAATCGAAAATATATTAAATTTTCATATATATCATCTTGGAAATGTACAATTTTAATTATTATAAATAGAAGTTACAGCTGTTAAAATTTGTAATAGAAAAAACTAAAAACTTAGTTTTTCTTGTGGAAAAAAAAAATCAAATAATTTCTTGACCAAAAATGCAAAATTTAACTTTAAAAAGAGAAATGACTAAGTGCACAAAAGATTATAAAAATAGGCAAATGGTTTTTAGCATCATCAATTTCATAGCCTTTTAAAAGAATATGAACACAGAAAAACAAATACAATATAAATCTAGCAAGTTGAGTGGGTTGAATTGGAATGAATTATATCTCTTTCTCATATGTTATTCCTCTTATTTCATATTCTTAAACCCCATTTAGCTTTTCTATTCACTCAAACTAATTTGACATTTATTTTGGTGTATTTGGTTGTTTTATGTTAAAGAATTAAACTATTATTTTTTAATAATTTTTCAGTTCATTCCAGAATTAACTTCGACTTTAACGACGTAGATTTAACTATGTCATTTACTCTTTATTAGTCTGAGTTCACTATTTACTCTGATCTGAACCTTCTATTATGGTTTGTTTTGTGTCTTTTGTTCACACATGATTGAAGCTTAATTTTTGCGTTGGAATTTACACTCCAACACATATTGTGTTCAATTTTCCTATTTTTAGGATTATTATTTTACTAAATTACAATATTAAAAAAAATTACGATATAAAATCACAATAGTGCCAATAAAAACGTCGATACGTACGTTACGGTAAAATTTTCAATTGTAGAGTTGTCGAAATAACAAGTTCTCATAAATTGTAATACAATAAATAATCAGTATTGATTATATAAATATATGATAAATTTCAAAACTTAAATATATTTAGCTTTTATTTTAAAACCCAAATATTTTGTTTTTTGGAGATTTTTTTAAGGATGAAAGTTCCAAGTACAAGTGGAAACTAAACGACTGTTCTGCACGTTACCAAAGTAAAATCATGGCAGCGACAAAAACAAAAAAAAAAGAGGAAAATTCGTGGATTTATCGAAGTCAGCGTATATATTGCCTTGAACTGTGCCCATATAAAATAAACACGACAAACGACGGCTCTCCCTCTTGGTCTCTTCGATAGGGTTTCAATTTTATTGTCACGTTTCCTTGAAACTGTCTCCGATTTGAGATTTTGTTGATTCGTTCGCGTTCTAGGTTTTGTGTTTTCCTTTTGCAGAGAAGCCAAATTGGGAATTTGCATCGTTCAAAAAAAATGGACCTAAATGCTTCACCACACCCCGAGGAAGACGATGAACCCTTTAAGAGACGTCTTGAAGATCGAATTGAATCTTCAGTTGAGATCGCAAGACGGGTACTGTATCATTCCTTCTTTCTTTCTTTCCACACGAACGCTATAATCAATCACATTACCAAGTGTGTTCTTGTTGATATGGCATCTTAAAACACTTTTGGTTGATATATATATATATATATATATATATATATATATATCATCATTATATGGATATTTTGTTTAATTATCTGTTCTTGGATATTTTCTTACGTTTCACTTTCCAGGAGCGTGAAGAGAGAAGGAAAAGAATTAGAGTAGACAGACCAACAAGGATCTCTCAGCCAGTGTTTCGTGATCAGAACAGAGATACTAGAGTTTATGATAAAAGCAAGATCCCTCAAGGTAATTAATTATGCATTTCCTCAAAAACATTTTTTTTGTTTCCTTTAGGTTTTAATTATATGGTATTGTGTTATATATTTGTGGTCACTACGACAGGCTGGCTAGATTGTCCTAGTTTTGGTCTGGAAATAGGTCACATTATTCCTTCAAAGGTTCCTCTTAGTGAGTCTTACAACGAACATGTTTCTCCTGGCAAAAGATATTCTTTTAAACAGGTGGTCCGTAACCAGAGAATACATGGAAGAAAAGTAAGTCTGAACATTTCATCAGTTTTTGTCAATGCTGTATGTTTACTCTCTAAAAATGGGTATGTTTACTTTCTTTTTTTCAGATTGGTCTTGTGATTGATCTAACTAATACAACTCGTTACTATCATACACTAGACTTGAAGAAGGAAGGCATCAAACATGTCAAGGTGATCAATGTAATAATAAAAGGTTTGTTTTTCTTGTTCGTATTAACGAGCGGATTGAGTTATCTTCTTTCTACTGTTGTAGATTGCATGCAGTGGTCGTGATGCCGTGCCAGATAATGTATCTGTAAACATCTTTGTCAATGAGGTACTTTCTTCATAAGTTCAGTTCACTTGAAATTGTATGTACTTTTTCCTCTTGAGTTTTTAATTGTTATTTACTGTCTTCAGGTGAATCATTTCGTCTTTAATCAAAAGGACACAAAGAAGTATATCCTCGTCCACTGTACACATGGGCATAATCGGACAGGGTTCATGATAGTTCATTATCTTATGCGCTCTACGCCGATGATGAACGTTACACAGGTTCATTTCTTTCACGTTCTTTACTTGTGCATGCCCTCGTTGTATTGGTGAATGGAGAATCTTACGTCTTTGTGGCTTTTGGCAGGCTTTGAAAATGTTCTCTGATGCACGCCCACCTGGCATTTATAAAGCAAACTACATTGATGCTTTGTACACTTTTTATCACGAAATAAAGCCTAATAGTGTTACTTGCCCACCAACTCCTGAATGGAAGAAATCTGCCGAGCTTGATCTTAATGGTGAAGCAGTTCAAAATGATGATGAAGATGATGATTCTCCACCTGACCGTGTACATGTAAGCGTAGTGCAGACAAGTGCCTAATATATATAAAGTTCTATTAGTTTACAATACCTATTGACAGAAATTTCAATTAAATGAATATCCTGCCTGCATGCATGCATGCATTTTTAAGCTTCAAATATGCCCTTTTCCTTGTTAATATTTACCTACTAATCCGAAGAATTGCGTTCTTTTTTTCATTCGCAGCTTCATAGCCGTTGTTTCTAGCCTTCTAGGTCACGTACTTACTACTTACCGACCTTTGAAAACAAAGATATTCTCTGCAGATAAAATGATCACTTGAGTCTTTTAAAGGCTGCAAAAGTTCATAAAGTGCCAATCTCATTTTGCTTGAGTTTTCTAATGGACCTATTTATGATCTTGCCTTCGTAATATCTTGTTGTTTCAGGAAAAAAATCAAGAAGGTGTAAAGATGTCAAATGATGACATTTTGGGTGATGAAATACCTCATTATCAGGAGGAAGCTTACCGGCAATTCTGTTATAAGATGCTTATGATGAATATTGTGGTAGAAACTCAAAATGTTTATTTTTTTTTTGTTTTTAGTTTCTCTCTACGTGGTCTTATGGAATATTATGTTACGTTTAATTTAAAGCATGGTAAGCGTCTGTTGAGACTAATGCAATAGTAAGCTTCAGTGAACTTAAATCATTATGAATTCTGTCTGAATATTAACTGAATTTTGCTTGGCTTTTAGTTCTTCTTTTTGTGTTTTTTTTTTTTCATTGGTTTTTCCTTCTCGTCTTGAAGATTTGGTTGATATAGCTCACGTAGTTCCCTCATTTGGTTTGACTAGCATTTAATTTTCCCTGAACTGATAGGATAAAATTCTTTTTTCTTGAGTGTGATTAGCCAAATATAACACAGGCTTTTCGTAAATAAAATTTTCTTTGATCCAGGGAAGAGGATGTACACAATTCCCAGGTTCGCACCCTGTATCTTTAGACAGGTCTGAGCCTCTGGTTTAATTTTGATATTTCATACAAAGACAGGTCTCAATGTAGTTAACTCTTACGCTTGCTTATGTTGCACAGGGAGAGTTTGCAACTTTTGAGGCAGCGTTATTATTATGCGACATGGAAGGCAGATGGAACGCGTTATATGATGCTCAATACTATAGATGGATGCTATCTAATAGATAGGAACTTTAAGTTTCGAAGGGTACAGATGCGGTTCCCTTGTAGGCACCAGACGGAAGTGAGTAGTTTTTTAATCTAAATTTGCTTAAGAGGCCTTTTGTATCAGTATCTAAAAACTTGTGGTTTTTTTGGTTGGTAGGGAAGTTCAGTGCATCATTACACTTTGCTTGATGGAGAAATGATTATAGACAACGCCGAGAGTGAAAAGGGGCAGGCCAGGAGGAGGTACCTCGTGTATGATATGGTAGCAATCAATGGCGAATCAGTCGTAGAGGTTTGGAACCATTACAATTTCGTCACATCCTTGGAGCTTTTCGGTTTTATTTTGGTATTATTAATTTCCTTGGAATGACTTTGAAAATGAAATAGCGGACTTTCTGTGAAAGATGGAACATGGCTTTGAGTGAGGTGGTCCAAGCCCGTAATGAAGAGAAGAAAAAAAGTCATTGCTATAGATACGACCTTGAGCCTTTTGGGGCAAGTTATTTTGTGTCACACCCCCATTTTGCTTCTCCTTTTGTAAATAAGTTGTTGGTTAACCCAAATTATATTATTGCGTAGGTACGGATAAAAGGTTTTTGGTTACTTTCTACTGTTGAGAAGATTTTGAAAGTTACCATTCCGTCGCTATCACATGAATCAGACGGCCTAATATTTCAGGTAACAAAGGGATGCTTATATAATTATTAGATTAGTATATATGTAGCTAGGAAGATTTGGTTTCTTCAGCTAATATGGAGTATGTAATAGGGTTGGGACGATCCTTATGTTCCACGAACTCATAAAGGTCTACTGAAGTGGAAATATGCGGAAATGAACTCATTAGACTTTCTGTTCGAGATGGGTGAGGATTCTGGTCGGGGAATGCTGTTTTTGTATGAAAGGGGTAAGAAAAAGCTTATGGAAGGGTATTTAGTTGAGTTCCGAGATGATGATGGTTCGGACCGTTCATGTTACAACGGGAAGATTGTAGAGTGTTCGTGGGATAAAGACAAGAAAGTTTGGGTTAGCATGCGGATCAGAGTTGATAAATCTACACCAAATGACATCAACACCGCTCGTAAGGTCAGTTTAATATATATTTACAAGTATTTAATTGTTGCTTTTGTTGGATTCTAATCTGATTCGTCAGAAGAAGAAAAATATGTTGATTTTGCTCTCTTATGTTGTGAAATCATATAGGTGATAAAGAGCATAAATGATAACATCACTGAGGAAGTGTTGCTTGGGGAGATTAAAGATATCATCCGTCTCCCAATGTACGCTGATCGCATTCGCAATGATAGTCAAGTCGCACGTCGCAAGTAAAGAGATTAGTGATCCTTCTGTAATCTTAATTAAAACCACTTCATAATGGTGATATATCCTCTCTACGACTGTTTGCATTCTTGAGGAATATATCAGCATGATCTTCACTTCCTTATATCATCTATCTATAGACTCCATCAGAACTTCAAAATATTACGTGTTTGATTTTCTTATAAATAGTTGTTGTTTTTTTTTTGTATATTTTCGTTATAAATAGTTGTTTAATTAACGCTAAATCCTAAACTCTTTATTTTTTCTTATTACGACTAGCTCCAAAGTTTTCAACAGATCAAAATAAGCATTGATTTTTAGGTATTCTCAGACTAAGTTTCGTTTGATATGCAGGAATACGTTTCATGGACCGGAACGAAAAGATTAAGAGGTTTACCATTTGGGTACAATTCTCTGTTTATTTTCTTCATAAATTTTCTGATTGCAGTATATTTTGCGTATGTCGCAAGTATCTCCCCCAACACTGTTTTCAGTTATGGCCTTTTATTTCTTATTACTGAAAACGACCCCTACATTTATTTTTTTTATTGATAATGCTCCTTACGTGTGAGACCAATTTATGAGTTTTAAGTATTCAAAAAACAGGTGAAAAGTATGTACATACAAACCAAATGAGGAGCTTACTATATTTGGAAGAATTCCGTTTACAACAATTAATTAACTTCATTTGGTTACCAACATAAGAAAAAAGACAAAGCTGTAAAGAGAAAGGGTCCAAAAGATAATAATGTACAAGTATTCAAACTACACTACACCAATTATATAATTACTAAAACTCGAAACGATCATATGAAATGACATAAGCTATATATCTATCAATCAAATCTCTTATAAATAACCACATATATTTTTTTTTTTACGGTAGAAGAGCACAACACTTTCTATAGGACTGTTGGAGAATTCAACAAATATCACCATGTAGAGATGGTAAAACTATCTATAGGTTCACGAGCTCATGAGTAGCTAGTTTGAATCCCTAATGTCTGAGATGTTTTCAAATTAAAGTTTAGAGCACCAAACAAAACAAAGTAAATATGTTAATTACATCAAAAATATTATGACCGAAATTTTGTTTTAACTTAGGGTAAAAAAATATATTATATAGGGAGGATTAGACCATGATCTTTTAGCTAGAGATCTCTAACTAAAAGAGTTTTGTCTTCAACAGATTTAACACAAAAAAATACCTCTAAGTAAATTTAAAATGAACTACGAAAAGATAAATAGATATCCAACTAAATTACTAGAGGCTTTTTGGTTTTTATAATCATGGTTAGATTAGGGAAAATCTCCAAATAATTGTTAGTATTGTTGACTCTAGATTTCTTCTTTGCGTCTGATCTTGTCTTCCAAAATTGTTTAAAATTGCGTCTGATTTTGTTAAATTTATGTTTTCGTCTTAATTAGTTTCATATTGTTAATTTAAAGAACAAGTAAATAAAAGATGATGTTCTATGTTCAGAAATTTTGATTAAACTTTTATTGATGAAATCGTCTGATTAACTATTCACCTGATACAAGAATTATTATATATTTCCTCCCTCTGAATTGGTATAGGACGTTATATATTTGAATAAATCAAAATAAAACAAGATTTTTCCATATATAAATTGCTAGCTTCACCTGTGTTTTAATCTTTTTCTTCATAAACAAGAAAGAACAAGATAATGGCAATATTTATCAGATTCTCTGCTTCTTTGTTTTACTTCTTCTTCGTCTCTCTATTATCTCACCGAACCATGTCCCAACCTCAACATATACACACTTTCTGCGACATATTATCCGAAAACATCACACAAACCAGCCCATACAAATCAAACCGTGAAACCCTCCTCTCCTCTCTCCGCGACCGTTCGTCTTTGGGAACATATTCCAACGCCACGGTCGGTCTTAGCCCAGACACAGTTTATGGCATGTTCCTCTGTAGAGGAGACATCACCAAAACATCTTGTTCGGACTGTGTCAAGACTGCAATCCAAGAAATCACGAAAAATAACTGCACTAATTTAAAAGATGCTATAATATTCTACCAAGAGTGTATGGTTCGATACTCCAATGCTTTCTTCTTCAGCCTCGTCGAAAGTGGGCCTTGGGCCGCTGTATATTCTAACGTTCTTTTCCTAATTCATTTTTCAATCCGTTCCAGAAAACTTTATCAGATAAGGTAGAGCAGCTAATTACCCTCACAGCATCAAAGTCTTCTTTGACTTCTTTGACGCCGTATTACGTCAGGGACAGAAAACAAGTGAATCAATTTGACGGATCGTAAACATTAGACACAATGGTCCAGTGTAGTCCTGATCTTGATCCAGCAAATTGCAGCGTCTGCTTGAGACTTGCGGTGCAAGGAATCTCAAGCTGTTGCAACAATGCTCGTATAGCTCAATTCTTTATTCCAAAATGTTTTTTGAAGTATGACACAATGGGTTTGCCAACTGCTCAGTCACCCAGCGGCTCATTCTCTGTTCATGCGATGAAAGGTGAGCATGATACTAAAATAGCGTGTTTAGATTTTTGATACAAATAAACTCAATTTTTTTTCTTCTTTCAAAACTGAATATGTTTTATTTTGATTTTCTCATACTAAAATCCAATTATCAGGAACATAATAGAACAATAATATGTGGGTTTTCTTTGTATTGCAGGGAGCAAAATATATGGGAGAATTTTCATTACAGCCATGGCAACTTCGGTGTTAGCACTTATGGGTCTATGATATAGTCCAATGATTATGAAGTTTTATTTATATTTGTATTCAACGAATGCGTGCAACATGTGATGTGCTATTTTATTGTATGATAATAAAGAACCAACATACTTGTTTTCTAAGTTATCTCAAAAAAGTTTGACGTTCGATAATCTTACTAAGTAATATCCTAATACTTTTCTCTGCATCAAAATATGCCTTCTGAATTGTAAGACTGAGCCTTCCAAAACAAGTCTATATTTTGCTTCAGACAACAATAAAAACGAATGCGTCAAACTCATGTTTTCTTAGTTTTATCTGATTTACATAATGAAGAAACAATAAAGATAACATATATAGTTACAAGAATATGGCCTCAATAATCACCTGAAATAATATTAATTATGATTTGCCTAGTCAAAGAGTATGATGCATCTTTTTATAAATCTCTCTGCTTCTTTCTCTCGTAAACAAGAAAAAGCAAGTAATGGCAACAATGATCAGAAAATTCTCTTCTCTCTTTGCTTTCTTCCTCTCTTATCGCTTCTCTTCAGTTGCAAACCAAACCATATCCCAACTTGGCCACATCCACATGCATGCGCACCATTTGAAACCAATTCTTTGATGACTTAACACAAACCAGCTCATGAAACAGATTTTTGAATAGCATCTTAAACTATACGACATTTAACTTTCAAAAGCAGGATGAAGTTGTCTCTGAAATGTAGAAACAAGACCAACCTAGATTCATACTCCGATTAAATATTGAGTTTGATGCTTATTCAGGTGGTAAAATTAATGTTTGTAGTTGTAGACTTGTAGGTCAATGTATCTCCCATGGCTCGGTGGTGGAACTCTGCAGGCACTTGTCTTCCTGGTAAGAGCGCCGATCCTAGAAAAAGAAGAATGTTATAAAATTGCGTTTCGTGCTTGTTGGCGCAATTGGAAGCAGTTGACGAAATCGAGACGCGCTTTTGGAATGACAAAAAGGGAAAGTTACAGTCTCCAATGATTTATACGCGTTTGCATCAAGGAACTCGAGTGAACGAGGGAGTTCTGGCGGTAACGTGAGTTTCTGCAGCCAGAAAGTGTATTCATTGCTCACGCCTAGCCAAGTTTTATAGGTAGGGAGTTGTGGACCTAGAGTCTTGAGCTTTCCATTGCCAACATATCTCGAGATGCTGAAGATGAGACCAAAGCGTAGTTGACGTAGGCACTTCTTTTACTGCTGTGTCTGCTACAACGAATGTTGTATGTTGGAATGACTTCTAAGAGGTGTAAAGTTCCAGTTAGTTGGAATGACTTGTAGCTTTGTGCAGAGAAACAGAAGGACAGTCTACCAAGTTCCTAGTTCCAGTGTCTGTCAAGATTTGTAGCCTTCAAAAGATTGGGGAGTTCCTTCAAATTCTGGGTATCAGACAAATCCACATCTTCTTGAGATTTGTAAGCGGCTGAACTGAAAATGACAAAACAGAGAGGAGAACATTATACGACATGAAGAGAAAGTACATATGATTCATGTATATATTTCAAGTAAACTCAAATGTAATCCAACCGTGAAAACCAATCCATGCGAATGGAAGAGAACTGGGCTACAAACGCTGATGCAATCTCCAGGATGGTGATGGTTCCTTTATGGCTCTTCGTACTTGGTCGATATCTCGACAGTCATGAATAGTTTCTAGTCTGCGTATAAATTTGTCCCACTCTTCTTCCTTCTTCCCACGTAAAGATGAACCCACCACACGTAGAGCCAATGGAAGGTAACCACATAGGTCTACTACGCTTTCTTCAAGCTCTTTAAAACCACTATGAGGATAGATTTGTCTAAAAGAAAATCTACAAAAGATCTGACGAGCTTCTAGCTTCGTTGGAGAATCCACATGGTATATATTGTTGATATCATGTTGCTCCAAAAGCTCTTGATCTTCCGTGGTTACGATAATCATGCTTCCAGCACCACAAGTAAACGAAATTTCAAAAGACTGAATTATCAATTACTATTACAAACAAAACATAAAGCAGAAAAAACTATATTCAATATTATTCTTTGGTCTTTGGAAAATTGTATTAACGCTAATGCGTAATGAGAGATAAAAACTTAGCAAGAGACAAAAACGTTTCTTTGTTTTCATTTTCAAGACTTCAAGACCTTTTGCCAATTTACAGGAAGCTCTTGACTTTTACTTTTACTATGGACTGTGTCTTTGTTTTCATTTGTGGGACGTTTACTATTGACTTTTGAGAAAGATGGAACAAGGTTCTTCGCTCTTTCTCAAAAGTCAACAATGAATCCGTAGATGACCGCCATTAGTCATCTCTATTTGCTCAATATCTTCCTTGCAATTCAAAACCTCCAACAGCTCATACAAACACTGAAACACCAACTAGATGAAGCATACGTCTTTGAGACCACGAACGTTCAAGATCAGAGACGATGGTTTGGCTTCTATCGATATCTTTATCATCGTGATCCCTTTTTTATTTAACTGTCATCGCTTCAATTAGTATAGCAGGCCTCTCGGCTTTAGTTCCATATAAAAACATCAGAATCATATAGAAAACTTCAAAGCTTACGTGGACAGCATTAAGTTAACACTATGACACAATAACATTTTGTTAATTAGGTTTACATAGAAGAACAAAAAAGACATCATATGCTTAGTTACACAATTAGCTACCAAACGCCAACAGCTCAGATCCATCTCAGATCTTGCTCCACCCGTCGGGATAAATTTTGAGTCTTCACCGCCTTCTGTTGAGTGGTTTTGCTGAAGATGAAGTGCTAATTGTCGGTCTTTTAGCACCTGAGGCCAATCAATAAGGTTAGGTGACTCAAGAGCAAATTGACACTAAAGATCCTATGTGAGATTTATTTTGTTAATAAGCAACCATCTACTTCATTTTTCATAGAAATCTAAGTAGGCTGTGATTAGAGCCTGACTTGAGTGTAATTATGCAAATAGATTTGGTTTTTAAGACACAAGTCAAAAAGCTGATGTATAGAGACATAATTACTTGTTAAGGCCTTAGAGGAGGAGCTAGTGGCAATTGACAGACGAGAAGGTCTGGTTTGGCCTGGTGGTTTTAAGGTCTGCTTCGGAATCTTCGATGGAATATTAGCTCTGCTTTTAATACCCCACAACAAAACAAGTAAAATAATCCGTAAATAGACCTTCAGCATTCAGATTGTTCAATTAACATGTGCCAGTAGAAGGATACTAACCTTTCTTTTGGCTCGGTTTTACCCATTTTGACTGATTTCTCGGGTTTCTCAGGGGCCAAGTGTGTTTCAGGTCGTTCGGTTATTTCAAGAGGCTTTGCGGTTTCAGGGAAAAGAGTCAGCTCCACTGCACTGCTTATTGAGCCATCAGTTTCTGCTCCCATCGAAAGACAACTATCAGAGATATCACTCAATCTATCCTCCGAATCTGCATCTCCAAGGCCTATGAGTTTAATATCGTCTTCAAAGTCAATATCTTTAGCCCCACCAGCAAACTTAGACGGTTGGTGAAGATCCTTTCGATGTTTAGGTTCATCTGATGAATGCGGTGAACCAGAATCAGAATGCTTGCTACTATATTCTGAGCAGTTGTCAACATCTGAGGTTGCTCTTCCAAATAAACCAGAGGCCTTTCCTCGTCGAGCATTTGGTGAAGCTCCTATAGAATGTCTTCTAGGTGATAAAGGCCCCAACAATCTTAGATTGCTTAAACCACGTTTTGGCACGGTTGCATTATTACCTTTTAGATTTTGAACATTTTGAAGCTCTTCATCTTTCTTGGCAATTACATCCTTCAAGTTTGATACCTGTTATATCAAGATACTTATACCTTTTGTTATGTTTGCATTCAGTGGGCAAGAATAAATCGTGAGAGAGAGAGAGAAAGAAAAGAAGCACCTGTTCCATGAGTTGTCTAACATCTCGTCCCTCTTTATTACTTTTAGCTGCACCTAATTCCACACCAGAAACTCTTTCGGCGAACTTCAGAGTGCTAACGGTCTCAGCATAAGAATCGCCATCAGGATTTACTTGAACAAACATAAGAGTCTTGGCCTGTCCTCCTACAAAACAAAAAACAAAACAGTTAAGACAAGAGTTACGGGAACCAAAAACATAAAGCCAACGGATATATAAATGCAATACATGTAGTGTAGCCAAAATCTAAACGTTTTGTATAAAGAGGGATAAGTACCCAAAGAACTTTGAAGGACTTGCGTTAATTTGCTGTTTCTGTACGGCACGTGAGGGTTCTTATGCGCTAGAGCAAATATGACATCTCCAAGGGCGGAAAGTGATTTATTTATATGCTGAGCCTCCTTGAGCCTCTCTCCAGTTGCCTCAGAGCGATCAACCCTCTCACTTCCAGCAAGGTCGACTAAGTGCAAACTACCGCGCAACACAGAGTCGGTTTCCACGTCGACACCACGTACATGAACAGAAAGAACGCTGCAGAAAATGGGCAACATTGTTTTTGCTTTAGTCCTTGAAGACTTGCATAATATTGGAAGGTAAAACAAGTTGAGGAGAAAAGTTTACAAACCAGTGTGATCTACTACTCCTTTCATTGAGAGCTGTGGCACCAACGGTTCTGTTCATGAGCCCAATATTCATCAGCTCAAGCACATCTTCAGTTGATCTCACAGAATGCATGCTTGCATCTGGGACAGCTAGCCCATTTGGTAAGGCAGTATTCCAAATCCCTAACGTATGCAAGTTAAGGAAATTTTATCGAACACACTCACATAACCGATAGCCCTAAGGAGCAGCATATGCAAACATATACATAAATATGTATATATACATGCATGCACATATTCCAAGAAAAATTTAGCGACTGTGTTTAGCTTAAAGAAGGATATCTTCGATTGGAACCACCATCAGAAAGTATGTCACGAACTTGCTCATTATATATCTCAACCATTTGAACACCCACTTCATACACAACAGTGTTTTGTCTAATCTGAGTTAGCTGAAACAAGTCGTTGAGAGCTCTGTAATTGACACCCCAGTCTTCTTTTGAAGTGATGTTTGGCCCACTCTGTGTTAGCAAAACGGAAGTATGTCCATTAGAGACTAATAATGATTGGCTAAAACATAGAAGGAGCAAAATCAAGCGTGTCGTTCACCATTGTATAAGTTTTTCCAGAGCCCGTCTGACCATACGCAAATATACACACATTGTAGCCATCAAGAATGGATCGAATTAATGGTCGAGTATCTAGGAAAACCTCCTCTGCATTAAAAAAAAACAAAAAACTGATTGAGGAGATACATAAAGTCCTGAAGCAGCTAACCTAGATACATAAGAGGGAAAGAGGTTTAAACCTTGCGTTGATGCTTGACCGAAAACTTTATTGAACTTAAATAACCGATGGGTATCTTTCCCTTGCTTAAACGGATTTGCAACCACCAATTCACCATTCTCACCAATGTACTCTATAGAAGTTTGTCTACTGTTTTGCCCTGGAAGGAATGGTCGAATCCGGCAATACACTCTGATATTTCCTATTAAAAAAAAGCAAGAGAAAGAACAAAAGTCATATCTTGAATGGTCGAATGTAAACGAAGTACATTGACTCAAAACTGTTTTACCTTTCAATTCCTGCACTTCATTGTACAGTCTTCGGTTTTCTTCAAGGACCACATGGTAATTTTTCGCTGCATCAGCCACTCCTTTGAGCTTTAAACCTAGGAAAAAAGGTTTTAAATAACAAGCCATGTACTCCAGACTAGAAAAACTGACCAAGCAATCATATACAATTGATGACAGAAATGAATCTTACCATAGTAATTTAGATCCTCTAAGTATTTCTTCTGTGTCCTTAAGACTTCGTGCTTTATAGACACCGAAGTAGCATTCAGATCCTGCATCATTCACAAAAACTATGTCAGTTAAAGAAACTACCAGAGATATTCAATGTTTAGAGTACTATATTTTAAAGTCAACCTGCAAAGCCCCATACTGGTTTTCTATGAAGTTCTGGTAGGTGCACTCTTTTTTCTCCCATTTTTGAGATTTAGATTGGCACAACTTCTCGAGTTCTTTCACCTTTCTGGTTGAATCGGCTGCTTGTAACTCTGCATCCTTTAATTTCTTCTCCAACTCGAGTTTAGTATTTTGTGCTTTTGCTTCTAACTCCACGCACTGGTTCTCATGCGTCTCTTTCACAAACTTGAGTTCTTGCTTCAGCTTGCGAATCTCAGCATCACTGTGCTCTTTTTCCTTTTTCAGACGCACCACATCCTTTTCTTCTGACCTTTCTCTTTCTTCTATTCTGGTTTTCTCAAGCTTAAGAGCACAATAGAGAACCATTGTAAGAGATTCGTGCTAAAGAATTAAATACACAAGCCAAATGAAAAATGATATATGTAGTCACTTTATTTAGTACGGGGTGCATACACAATGATCTTATAACAGGATCACTCAGACTGCACCTTTATCAATATGTAGGTTTGGTTTGGACCTTTCCACGAGTACTATGCTAAAGATTATGGGCCTAATGTAAACCAACTTTTCCAGATGCAAGAACTAAACTAAAGGTTAATTATTTATTAAGGAGATCACACAAAATTGAGTCAACAACATACCTTTATGTGCTCCATACAGTTTGTAACAATCTACAACAAAGAAAAAAAAACAGTAAACCAATCAATAAGCGAAATAGAAATTAAGTGAAGAGAAAAACTAAAACCAGAGGAAATAGTACCTCGTTTTCCTGAGTTGTCCCAGCTGCCAAGGTTTCTAAGACCTTTATTCTTGACCTGTATTTTTCTTCGCGCACCCTAAAGAGTATATTTTGCTGCACCCGTTTCATAAGCATGTTCCATTACTTGGTCAGAAAGATTATATGTACATCACAAGGAAAAAAATAAGAAAAGCATTAGGTAATCTTACATTCTTTAGATTATCCGCTTGGTTTGAGATTCTCTGTTTGATCACTTGCACAAGTGCGCTCAAGAGTGATGCCATAGCCTGAGCAACACACGGAAAGATGGGAGAAACATGTGGAGCATAAGAAGAAATGTTCCATGAGCTAAGCAATGAAATTTTAGGAAAACCAGATAACAAGAATCAAGAAATGGGTGGCAAATATTTGTCTTACATGAGACACATGTCCATTCATCTTCTTCGCACTCTCATCTAGAAGCTTATCCAGCATGTCAAACAGTGACCGAGTAGGAGCATTCTACCAAGACAAATGAAATACCATTTGAATCAGATAGAGAGGTAAAAGGTAAACGGTTGGACACATTTAACGAAAGTTATGTTAGAAAACTATACTCGTAAACTGTTCGATTTCAGTAACTCCGAAATTTTAGCATCAGATATATCAATCTCAGATCCTTCCTTGGACTGGAATCCATCAATAAAGTTGCGGTCATCTCCTCTCAAATCCGAGTGGTCTTCTGGCAAGCTCCATCTCCTCCTCGCACACAGTGAGTTTTTATCATAACCACCATCGGAAAAACTTGCTTTAAGCGCCTTAAGGGACTGTAAAACTGGCACCATATCCCCCTGCATTTTTACATTTTATTAGGAGTCATAACTCCATAAAGAAACACGAGAGAGGGCAGAGCGAAGAAAAGATATGGGAGCCAAAATCATGCAATCTTATCATCAAAACAGCAAACCAGACAATAGCCATGATTATAACAGTGGTCCAGCCCGATGATGTAAAAAACGAGGCTTGTTTAAACATAAATTTCCTACACTGAATTGGTTCAATTTATAAAAGCCAAGGTGCTAACCCCACAATCACTTTACCTATATGATAATATACTTTTATATAAACCAACCAGATTTTCCATATTTCAGAAATCAAATTTTTCCACAGAAACGAAAAAATATATCCATAAAAGCATAACAAACCTGCTCTATGTCTGAAACCTCGAACCTGGGCAGGGCCATTTCATCCATAGCAGTCAGAAACCGCTCAATCTTTACATAAGCAGGCTCAAAGCTGCCTCCCTATAGGATAGCCAAAGAGTGTGAGTGTAGCAGTAAATGAGAACGAGAAAAAAAACACATAACCAGAAGCTTAGCACCAAAAAAAGTAAACGAAAAGATATATAAGCCAAATGGTCAACAAAATCAAAACTCATAAGTACCATTCTCATTGAACCAGGACTAAGCTGATTCAGAAGGCTACACAGGACAGTTCCGTCCCTCAAGCATCCTCTCAGTTCGTCCTCTGAAGCTTCCCATGGTAAATTCAAATAAGGAAGTGTCTGATTTAACCACTCCACCAAACTCTGATGACCTGAAAGCAAATATAGAAGAAATAGACTAAAGGTGAGAACAGAAGCCATCGTCCGTTTATGTTTTCACCTACACCTAAAATGAGCTTAAAGGTTCATTTCTGCCATGACCCTATTGGAATATGGCAAACTCTATCAAACAAGAGAATCGACTCATTCCAGACTATAATAAAAAAAAATTTGCTAAACTTGCTAGTCATTCGAATAATCCTGTCAGACTCAAGTTCTGGAAGATAAATGCTTCAAAAACATTGTTACAACCCTCTGAGGAAATGAGAAGATAAAACAGCAAGCAAATGACTAGATGATATTACCTTTCTTACTATCATCCATGCTTTCACGAGTTTCTGACCCTTCGAAACTCAGGAAACTAGTTCCATCTGACGGAGCATAGACACCACTTATATTGGCGTCCTCTTCCAGATTAATGTTCATTGCAACTCAGAGATTACGCAGCTCCCAGGATAATAGTTGTGAAGAGACCC
Organism: Streptanthus diversifolius; assembly: GCA_039880935.1. Lineage (NCBI taxonomy): Eukaryota > Viridiplantae > Streptophyta > Magnoliopsida > Brassicales > Brassicaceae > Streptanthus > Streptanthus diversifolius. Next base: position 25,086,505 of record JAXGFM010000012.1, read on the forward strand.
TAAAGCAAATGAACCAGTAAGCCAGCAACAAAGGAAGCTTTTCAATAACATAAACTTCCTAATTCGTGGTAAATCTTGAAAAAGGGGGCTTGCTTCTAACATAATCTCTCGTAACCTAAAGGAGAAGCGAAACCAAACCCTCCTATGATAACAAATGATGAAACGTATATCAAATTAACACCTAAAAAGGTTAAAGCTTTCAATTTCAGACAAGACTAGTTCTCCTATTCAAAGGCTAAACAGCCAAAAAACGCTTCAAATTGTAAACAATGATGAAGTTTTTTCAACATCTCGGCTTAACAAAATACCCACAATGTCGACCAAATCAATTACGCAGATCCAATCAAAAACCCTAATTAACCATCTGCACCTTTGTAAGAGAGACGAAGCGGTTAATAAACAAAAATATCGATGCGAACTTGAGACGCCATGAGAAGCTAAAAGATAAACCCACAGGAGCGCCGCAAAATGGCGAATGATGCTTTATAAATTAACGAAGAAAATACTCAGATTCACGGCGAGAAACGGAGACGGACGTTTTGAATTCCTCGCCGGAAGAGAAGAATTCGAAATTTCCAGTCGCACGATTTTGCTCACTGTTCCTCCTTTTTTTTCTCTCTTGTTTTTTTTTAGATTCCGAGAAAACAAATGCTAATTACGGTTCGAACTTCGAAAAAAAAAACAGAAAAATGTTTTTCCGTGGAAATTAAAAATAATTATTATTAATGTTTGATTTTGCTTTACGCTATATACGGTTTTGGTGGGGCCCAACCCTCGTTATGGAAATAAGTTTCCCAACTTCCCGCTTTTTCCAATCCAAATTCTTTTTGTAAAATTATATTTCTTTTGGAAACAACAACCAAAAGCGATCCAGAGACGGCCCAATTCAAGGCCCGGATTAACTGGACTGTGTATGTCCAACTTTTTCCATCATCCCACCAAAACATTTATGTCTAATTATCTTGTTTTCCAGAATAAAATTTGTCGTCTATAGCATAGTAATATGAATTTCTATTGCATTCAAAAATGAAAAGGAAAATAGCTGAACCAGCTCTAGAAACAAGGTGAAAACATTTGGATCATGGATCTGATTAGCTTCGATCAAATATGAGAGGCATTATTAGCCTTAAAGAATTGTTTCTTGGAGAAGCTTTGGGTTGTCAAACGTGTCTGTCAGTAGAAAAAAGTTGACAATTGTGGTTAGATAAATCTGCAAACTTTTTGAAATGTTACATCGCAAAGACCCAGTGAAATTTTTGAATTGGGAGGAATTCTCAACTGATGGGCCCATATTTGGCCCAAACGTGTACAGTTTAGCTTTCTTCTTACAATTCTATGCCCAGAAAATTTTGTACATAAAACTAAATTTATTCCTATATATTATTTATTGAATACACCATCACTTGAAAATCTCAGATATTCATTAAGAGTATTTTGGAGATACAATATAATGTTAATCAAATTTTGGAATCTTCAATTAAATTTTTTTATCTAATTAATCTCTTAATATTTTATTAAATTAATAAAATATTATAATTTTCAGATTAATAATTTATAAAAAAAATTTGCTCTAATAAAAAATATTATAATTTCCATATTATTAGCACAAAATTGAGCCACAGTTTATTTGATGCTAACATATCATAGCTTAGTTCTCTTAACACTGTAGTACTTTCAAACATGTTTTTCAGTATCTTCCACGCCTACTAAGCTAATGCACATTGAAAAATCAACTTGAGTTAGCTTGCATCAATAGCATTATAATTCGCTGTAGAATTGCAATTTGATACTATTTTCTCTTCGAATTTGAAAATAATACATTAGAATCCACAAGAAAATAAAAAAAAACTCAACTTTAATTAATAATTATTAGATTATTTACTAAATATCACCAAGAACTTCTATTTATAGCTAAAACTCAAACATAAAATATGAAATATTTAATAATAAGAAAATTTAGAAAATTAAAAATCTATAAAATAAAGGAAAACATCCAAATCCCAAAAAGGAAAAGTAAATAAATAAAAAAGGAAGTCTCTTCTACAAAAGACTCTTCCACTTCCAAAGAACCTCGAGTTCTTTCTTGATAACGAACCACATCTGCTTTGCATGGACCATAGTTGCTAGGTGGCTGCTTGTTGTACCTCGAATTTTAATGGCAATTTACATCTTGATTGAATGAATCATGATTATTAAGCTGCAATATATTGAACATACTAGCTTGTAATTTCTTTCTTTTTAAAAAATTTTGGTTCTCTAATGCTTGTTACCATAAATCTTACTCTTCTCTTGTTCATCTGTAATCATCTCTTTGAAATTCTATTGGGTCACTAGTATCACTTTTAAATTAATGATTTAGGATTGTTGATCAAGTTCTGCCTAGATAATCATTAACTCAGGTCAAAGGAAAAGAAAGATCTTTGGATCCGTTGGAGCTTAGAGTTATATCAAACGAAACTTGAACTGGCCTGATTGATACTTTACAAGTGATTAATGTATTTTATATAAAATTGCCATGTGCATATTTCTATCGTTGCCATGTTCATGCGTGGCGCCACTATCATCATCCATAGAACGTGGAAAAGAGTGGTGGAGTAAAATAAGATTATACGTAACTTTTAATGCGATTGAAAAACAAAAAAGCAAGAGAATGTGGTTTCGAATTAATTACACCACATCAAAATCATGAATTCAGAATATATTATTACCATGCACGTGGACAGTAGTTTTAACGGAAATCAATCTGTCAAACAATTTAGCTGTTTTCAATTTCCTTATGAACAAACAAAAAAAAAAGGTTTTTACTGGAAGCAAACCAAATCTATTAATTTTTTTGGATTTATCGATCGCTCTCTAAAATACCAAACATTTGACTTAAACATGTATATATATATATCATATGTTCATTCAAAAAGTGAAATGGAAATATATCTTCTGCTTAAGCAAAATGACAACAAGACAATAACACACAAGACTACATGAGACCCAGAGATACTTTTTAACGATGATTTTAATTTTCTAGACACTTTGCAACCCATATACAATAGGTCGTCACATCGATCACTAAATTGGTTCCACTAATACTAAATAAATCGAATACAGGTATAATTACAAGTTAAGCTTAATGGTAAAGTAATTAAGCTTGATATAAATTTTGGGTTGGTTTTATAATTTATGGTATATTCATAGAGAGTGGCTGGTGCTGACAATGTTATTAATGCTAATTTAATAAAGTGGACCACAAAAAAAATGGACTGTTCGATCACTGTTAATTTAATCAACAGTAGACTCTGTTCCACACAATTAATGCGAGCATCTCTTTTTAATTTAATATTTATTTTATTTTATCTTCACAATAATTTATTTATCTTCTCATATTCTATATATCTTCATATCGGCGCCTTGTTATAAATGACGAAAGAATCGTTATCTTCACTGGTTATAGTTGATGTGTAACAAATAAATGCATATTTAGTTGGCTTGGAATTGATAGTACATTTATAATTATTTATAGTCAAGTTTTTTTACACATAAGTCAAAACGACCCTTTTTGAGCAGAGACTAGAATTTAATATTTGCGTGTGTTCACGATGACCAAATAACAGTAGATGACAAATTCATAAAAAGAAAACTATACAAAAGCAATTATTTAGGAAATTACTGAAAACTATCATTATGTTTTATACATTTAGGTCGGTGTTATCATGCGCTTAATGTGACTAACATTAGTCTAAAAACCTAGAACGTACTATTGGTTATCTATATGTTAATTCAAATACATTAATATAGTTTTAAAATCAAATATAAAAAATATTTGGCCGAATAGTCACACGAAAAATATAATAAAATAAACAAAATCTTACTCCGATTTTCAACGTTCAGACACGACTAGTAGTCCTTGTTAGGGTTGATAATTTTGAAAGATGCGAATGATTTATTAAAAACATAACTATAGCTTATGATAATATATAACTCTTGGTTTCTTCTATAGTAGTATTAAATCTCACATTTAAATACCAGTTTTTTTTGTCAAATCTCATTCATATATATACATTTACTTAACTTCCTTTGATTCTCTTCCTAACTCTAATTACTTCTCACCATTATCTTTAATCCAAGTTTCAGTCTTTCTTGATAACCTTGTTGTTTGACTTGTATGGAACAGAGTCGCAAATAACGATTGCCGCCACAACTACTGTTATTTATACATTTAAGTGAAGTACAAGAAAACAACGATCTTGCAACAAAAAATTGAAGTTGGACAATTAATTAGCAATTACATTATAAAATTATAGCTAAAACGTTTTACCTTTTTTTTGGTCAAACGTTCTACCTTTTAAGATTCGAAAACAATGCAAGAAAACTCCAAGAACATAAATAAATTAAGAAATGTTAGCTTGTTTATCTGTTTCCCGAGAGCTTCTCGGGACATAACATTTAATTCGTGTCCTTCTTCAAGTTCGCCATTAAAGTCAGTTATGTTTAGGAAAAATAAAATCTTCATGAATTTATATTTTCTTGTGGATAAAATGGACTCATAACAATTAACTATTGCTTGTCATATGGTTGGAATGAGGGTCTGGTTGGATTTTACATGGATGCTATTTTTATGAATTTTATATATTACGTGTTCTAATTCAAAACGAATTGATATTAAGTATATATTGATAGTGTCTCTTATATATATATAACTTTAGGTCTCATCACATTTATAATATTAGATTCTTAATACGCCTTTTTATAAATGATTGCTCTTCTACCCTATTTCGCATTGGATTATATTCTGTAACATGTAACAAATTATATATGAGCTACTCACATATCAAAGTCAATAAACCATAATCGAGATACAAACGGATAAAGATCAAATCTAACTCTTATACTATGTTAAAAATGAAAAAAAAACGGTAGCATAATTGTATGATTCCATGTTGAATTTTAATCATAAACCAATTGATAGAGGGTAAACATGGTCATATTTTTATGTAGATTAATATAGCCAGTGTAAGTTCTTTTTTACTTAATTTAGTTATTCTATCATTTCATAAAAAAAAGCACGGAGAGAAAGATCTGCGTAATTTCTTGAAACAAAAAATTCCAAAAAGATAGTGGTGCTTGGAACACAATATTCAACCTAAGGGTAGGTACACACTACTTTTGTTTATTTTACCACTCATCATTTAAAAATTATTTTCAAAACAATTCCTCGTAAATTTACGTATTCTGTGATAATATTCAGTGTACATTCACCTAAGTATCCATAAAGAGATTCGGACACCTTCCTTTTTTTTCTCTCGACTGAAAGCTCATTTCAACCACAACAACTGTAACTTTAAAAAAACAAATACTATTTAATTGTTCTTAATATTTTTTTCCCATATAAGAAGGTTCAAAATATATATTCTGGGTTTTGTTGTCTTCTTCATTCCCGAAACCGAACCAGTGTCATGTAAAACTCTCTAACTCATCATAAGTCATAATCTGAAAATCCATTCTGTTTTTTTTTCTTTTGTCTTCTTATTTTTTTTTCTTTTGTGTGGATGCTTACATGGGGATGCTATAGAGATGAATAAACAATGGCTGCCGGAGAAAATAGAACGTTGCCAGAAAATCTAAAGAAACACCTCGCAGTTTCTGTTCGAAACATTCAATGGAGTTACGGAATCTTTTGGTCTGTCTCTGCTTCTCAACCAGGGTACATCTCCTACTCTTTATCCTTTTGTCTGAACTTCAAGTTTTCTTGGCTTTCTCCGTAATCAAGAACTCAAATAGAACTTATTTTGTCTGTAAGTTAAAGTTTTCTTTGCTTTCTCCACAATCTTTCTCACTTCTGCCCTTTTTCTGTCGAATAATCTCCCGACAGTCGTACAAATTCCATTCGATGTTTCAGTTTTTTGGACCCAACTCAGATAACATTTATAGGCTAACATTGTATTTCGATCTTTATCCGTTTTTTATTGATTTTATCTGTTTATTTTGGGTTATAAACAAAACAGACTGTTGGAATGGGGAGATGGATACTACAATGGAGATATTAAGACGAGGAAGACGATTCAAGCAGCGGAAGTCAAAGCTGACCAGTTGGGTCTTGAGAGAAGCGAGCAGCTTAGAGAGCTATACGAATCTCTCTCCCTCGCGGAATCTTCAACCTCCGTTGGCTCTCAGGTCACTAGACGAGCTTCCGCCGCCGCTCTCTCTCCGGAAGATCTCACCGACACCGAGTGGTATTACTTAGTATGCATGTCTTTCGTCTTCAACATTGGTGAAGGGTAATTCCGTCTTTTCCTTATAACCCATTACTAATCAAACAAATCTTTCAGCGATTTTTCTTTTTATAAAAAAACATTATTTTTTAATTTATTTATATTAAAAAAAACTAAGAGAAAATGTAAACTACAGTATTGCAAAAATCCGAAGATCAATGTATTTCTGGTGTGGATATAGTATAATTTATAACTTAGTTCAGATTCGTGTTAAAAATCTCAAACATTTATATTAAAATATTTTATTGTCTCCTAAAATGGACAAAAACATCCTTTACTATATATCTTGTCTTTTTCAATTCTCATATTCCATGGAAGCTTAATCCGACATGGACGAGTTTGATTGTTACAAAGGCAGCTGTTTTTTATCGATTAAAATTCTTTTTTGCATTAGTAACCTTTTAAAAAAAAATCATAATACGATCTATGAATTAAATGGAAACGCGAAAACACAACGCCGATTTTGTTTGTTTCATTTGCATTTACAATTTTGTCGTCTGATTAATGATAAAAATATAAAGAATATTTCCGTCTTTTATTGTTGTAGAATTCCTGGAGGAGCATTAGCTAACGGGGAACCAATATGGCTTTGTAACGCTCATACCGCCGATAGCAAAGTCTTCACTCGCTCTCTTCTCGCTAAAGTAAGTTTTAAAGTAATTATTGCAATCGGAAACGCTAACGCTATAACTGAAAACGCTCTTTTTCCATGTGGCGTTTTTGCTCTTTTAAGAGTGCTTCACTTCTGACAGTGGTTTGCTTCCCGTTTCTTGGCGGAGTCCTTGAGATCGGCACGACCGAACATGTAAGCCAATATGTTTTATTCATTGTTCTAAGCAACCAAAACTTTGGACCTTCCGGTTTTGACCAAACCAATCAACATAGTTACATAATCCTGTGTATTTATTATTTATCAAAAGTTACTACACAAGAGAAAAATTACTAGTAAATAGATTTAAACATCACATTTTTAGTTTATATCAGTTATATGCATAGAAAATAAATAAAGGACAGAAAAACGTCCCATCAAACAGCAAAAGATTTAAGTTCTCTGACACTATTAATCAATTTTGTCATAAAGCTGTTCAATTTATGGCCGGCGTTTAATTCTGGATAATAAAAGTTAAAAGGCTATTTTTTATGGTTTTGATTATTTTAGATTACGGAGGACTTAAACGTGATACAATGCGTGAAGACGTTGTTTCTTGAAGCTCCTCCATATGGAACTATATCAACGAGATCTGATTATCAAGAAATTTTCGACCCTTTAAGCGACGATAAATACATTCCAGTGTTTGGAACTGAACCTTTTTCGACAACTTCTACAAGCGGGTTTGAGCAAGAACCAGAGGATCATGATTCGTTCATCAACGGTGGTGGTGCGTCTCAGGTTCAAAGTTGGCAGTTTGTGGGAGAAGAACTCAGTAACTGCGTTCACCAATCGCTTAATTCTAGCGACTGCGTTTCTCAGACGGTTGTTGGAACAACCGGGAGAGTTTCTTGCGTTCCAAGAAAAAGTAGGAATCAACGATTAGGGCAGATCCAAGAACAGAGTAACCATGTAAATATGGACGATGATGTTCATTACCAAGGCGTGATCTCGACGATTTTCAAAACAACGCATCAGCTAATTCTTGGACCGCAGTTTCAGAACTTTGATAAGCGGTCAAGTTTTACGCGGTGGAGGCGGTCATCATCATCTGCAAAAACGTTGGGAGAGAAATCGCAAAACATGTTAAAGAAGATTATTTTCGAGGTGCCTCGGATGAACCAGAAGGAGTTGTTGTTACCAGACACGCCGGAAGATAGCGGGTTTAAGATTGGGGATGAAACCGGGAACCACGCGTTGTCCGAGAGGAAACGCCGCGAGAAATTGAATGATAGGTTCATGACGTTGAGATCAATAATCCCATCGATTAGTAAGGTAACCTAATCCAACATTTTTGCTTCAATAGTTCTGCAGTTACTACTAGCGACGAAAATTTAACTAAATCTAACATGATTATGGTCCCAAGGTTTTGCATGTGCATGTTAGAATATTATTTTTTCAAGTAACCTCATCTCTTGTGGGTTCTTCAGATCGATAAAGTGTCGATTCTTGATGATACGATTGAATATCTTCAAGAATTGCAAAGACGGGTTCAAGAATTGGAATCTTGCAGAGAATCAACGGATACAGAAATGAGAATGGCTATGAAGAGGAAGAAACCAGAGGATGAAGATGAAAGGGCCTCGGCCAATTGTTTGAACAGCAAGAGGAAGGAGAGTGATGTGAATGTAGGAGAAGATGAACCGGCTGATACAGGTTATGCTGGTCTCACCGATAATTTAAGGATCGGTTCATTTGGCAATGAGGTGGTTATTGAGCTTAGATGTGCTTGGAGAGAAGGGATATTGCTTGAAATAATGGATGTGATTAGTGATCTCAACTTGGATTCTCACTCAGTACAGTCTTCAACCGGCGACGGTTTACTGTGCTTAACCGTCAATTGCAAGGTACAGTCATTAACCCAAGATTAATTTATGTTACTTAATCGGAATGTGAGTAAACCAAAATTGATATATATGGTTCAATGGTTGTTGCAGCATAAAGGGACAAAAATAGCCACAACAGGAATGATCCAAGAGGCACTTCAAAGAGTTGCATGGATATGTTAAAACTCTCAAAGCTTAGATTGACACAATTAGCTTTTTGTTCCGGTTTGATTTTCTAAAATTCGATACTCCATATTCAAACCGGATTTTTGAAATTTTGAAAGATCATTTTGGTTCATAACGTAGACGAATATGAGTTCCTTACTTTGACATACAATGAAATAAGATTATGCGAAATGAATGGGCAAAAGTTAAGTAACGTTTGCAAAAGAAAAAAGAAATAAAAGTGACAAGTGCATGTTTTGTGACTAGTTTAAAGCTCTACCAAACAAATTTCTACAGCAAAATCTAAAATTGATAGAAGATAGTCCAATCTGGATATTCTTTTGGTATTTTTTTTTATAGAAAAAAACAATATTTTGAAAGATATTAAGAAAAGATAAAAGAAAGATTGGTGGTCAAAAGCTGCTAGAAAAGTGTTTTGTTCACAAAATACAATGCCATATTCAAAAGAAGTAATGTCATTTCAAATAATTGCATCTAACACCACTGAGAAGTTGAACATGCGTCAACAATTACTTTTTTTCATAAAAAAAGAAGAAAGAAAATCTAAGCACAAGGGACTGGGACTGTATTTGGATTTTGTATGGTAGCTTAGCATCAAAATAAAGTCTTTATCTTGTTAGTATGAGTTAACTTTATTATATATAAAAAAAATACAGAACAAGGCGTTAGAAAATTGGTTTGAGCAATTTCTTGATTTAGAACAAAAATAATAGAGTGACAACTCTTTAATGAGATTGGTTGGCATGGTAGGTGTGGCCTTCAACATGATCCATCAATTGGTGAAGTTGAAGTTTGTGTAGATGGTTGTTTCTTGTTTACATGAAAATAAGACTAAATTAGCTTGTTAGGGTCTCCCGTTGGATAAGATTATGGACCTATGCATGAAACCTTTTCCTTTTTTGGTTAGCCAACAAAATGTATGAATCCAACTAAGTAGTATCTATAAATATAGCTATATATAATAACTACTCCAACTAGTTTGTATGAATACAGTATGGCTGGGCAAAATACCCCAAAGATCCGAACCGAACCGAAATACCCGAATCTAAACTGAAAAAATATCCGAATAGTTTTCAACTTAAACACCAAAATGTCTGATATCCGAACCAAACCAAAAATCGAATGTGTATCTAAAAATCCGAACTATAATTATACAGTACCATGTTAATTTGGGTAATTTATGTATTTCATATACATTCGAATATTATAATACTAGAATCAAACATGAACCGAATCGAATCAGAACCGAACTGAATCCAAACCGAACTTTATAAAATACCCGAATGTATTTCAACTTACGAACAAAAAATACCGGAATACTTGAATTACCTGAACCGAATATCTGAATGCCGACGCTATTTTTTTTTTTTGTCAACATAGCCTAGTGGCTTTAATATCCCGCTTAATACTGCGGGGTGCTGGGTTCGAACCCCAGACCTGTGTCATGAATTTCAGAGGTGGCCACCATTGTGCCACATGATTCCGACGCTATCTAATATGTAAAAACTAGACTGTAACATGCATAACAAAATAGATCATGAATGAATCATGAATAAATCATAACATCTTAGCTAATTAATATATGTATAAATCCGACTACAACTTATATGATTTAACAATGTCCAATATATCATGAATAAATCCGACTATATCATGTATAAATCCAGTTATAACATACATAAATTCAACTCATATAAAAAAAGGAAAAACCAACTAATCGACCCGGTTCATGCTAACTTTGAGATATTTCTCCTGACTAACGTAAATATTAGTTGGTGGATTCTTGATCCAAGACACATGAAAAAAAAGAGGAGAATCTTTTTATCGGCAAAATCACATTAATATCACGCGAGCTTTTAGATCAATAATAGTTTACTTTAATCAGAAAACGACCAGTCTACTTGTAATAATAATAAGCATCATCACCATCAATGAGAGATGATTATGCATAACAATCTTTTTTTACATGGTCGAAGAATTGCAGACATCCATAAACCCAAAAAAAAAAGACACCAAATTGATCTGATTCTTTTATTCCCATTCGATCGTTGAAGGAGGCTTTGATGTAATGTCTTGAACCACACGGTTTACTCCTTGAACACTGTTACAGATTTTTCGGGAAACATCGTCCAGAAACTTGTGCTCAAAATTGAACCTGCAAAAACATCACCAATCTCATTACACCGCAATAAATACTACTTATGCCAAAGAATCAAGATAATGGAGACTTAAATGGTGCCAACAATCTGATCACCTAAACATTGAGTTTTCTTAATGAAATATTTGTTGAGGTGTTAAAAAAAAATGGAGACTTAACTATTACATCACAGAGAGTAGAGATTAGTTAATTTTCACTATCCTATCCATTTATCAGGTCTGAGACACCTGAAATACATATATACACTAGGTACTAGAATACCTAAACTAATAAGTCCTAAAATTCTCAGCTACCAAGTACTCAGACCTATAATACCACGGTAACTGGATCAACCAGCTTTGAGATTTTTGGTAGATTAAAACGTCAAGCATTCACATCAACACACGTAGCAAGTTGAAAGATCAAACAGGTTCTACATGCATCGATATTATGAAAAGTAAGAAGCTTACCAATCTGCAGTCATTCCGTCTTGGCTTGTAACCGCGCGAAGAGCAACGACATGAGAATGTGTTCTCTTGTCACCTTGGACTCCAACTGATCTTACAGGCAAGAACACTGCGAAAGCTTGCCAGATCGAATCATAGAGACCCGCGTCTCTGATTGATTGGATGAAAATCTCATCAACCTGAGATAAACCGCGGATAAAAAACCGAAAAAGATGAGTTAGGTAAATGGGTAAGTGCAAAACCAAGAATATATGTTTCAGCTTAAGGTTTTAGATAAACTTGCCTGACGAAGAACTTCAAGGGCGTTTCCTTGCGTAACATCACCCAAGACTCTAACTGCGAGTCCTGGACCAGGGAATGGGTGACGCTTCAAGAATCCTACGGGAACATTCAAGATTTTTCCGAGCTCACGGACCTTTATCGCACAAAACACACAAAAGAAAGATCAAAAAAACTATAAGAAAACACTTGATACTTGCAGGAAAGAAGGATAGTCAAAGACAAAAGTAACAAACCTCGTCTTTGAAGAGAAGCTTGAGTGGTTCAATGAGCTTCAATTTCATGTCTTTAGGGAGCCCTCCGACGTTATGATGACTTTTGATGGTGTGAGAATGAGTCCTATCAGTACCTGGGGGAGGGCACGACTCAATCACATCAGGGTACAGAGTCCCTTGAACTAGAAAAGCGGGTTTCTTCCCATGCTTTTTCTCTAACTCCTGGGCAAACTGATCGAAAATGTTGATAAACTCCTTTCCGATTATCTTCCTCTTGGTCTCTGGATCCACTACGCCTTTGAGTTGACTCAAAAACTGGTCGGATGCATCTACACATGTAACAGGTAGATGCAAGTCCCTCTCAAAGGTATTCATCACACGTTCTTGCTCTTTATACCTACAAAAAAGCAGACCATTCTCTATTGAAATAGAAGCACATTAAAAGTGTGGAGGCACAATGAAAGTCGCTTCTTTGCTGACCTTAATAGCCCGTTATCGACAAAGATACAATGAAGCCTATTTCCAATTGCCTTGTGAACAAGAGTTGCGGCAACAGTAGAGTCCACACCTCCTGACAAGGCGCATATAACATGTTCATCTGATGCAACGGTTTTGTTAATCACTTTGATCTCTTCTTCCATCAGATCCTCCATCTTCCAGTCCGCAGATACTCCACACACATCAAAGAGGAAGTGCTTAAGTGTCTCCATCCCTTTTGGTGAATGTGTTACCTGCAGAATCCAACAAAAAGTTATTTCATCTAAGCTAGAAATTTACATAAACAGACTCTAACCCATGCTTTTCAGCTCCCATCACATTTATTTACCAACATTCACGAATAATTATCTAATCAATGGACTAACCAATCTTTTAATTAGCCCTGTCAATTCAAATAAAAGTATTTTTCATGATAATAAAAAAGTCTCACTTTTTCACTTGTGAGAGTCACAGAACATGAATGATAAATTCTCCCAAGTTTCTTCAGACTACTAAAAGGTAAAGATCCGAACTTTATCATCCATAAACCATCCACTAAAAATCAATTCCTAAACTATGCCATTATAACAGACTCTTGGAGTTTCAGTACCTCAGGATGATACTGCAATCCATAAAACTTCTTCTTCCGATTCTCCAAAGCAGCAACAGCTCCTTGAGCGCTCTGCGCCACAACCTCAAACCCTTCAGGAAGGGTAACCGCTTCATCACCATGACTCATCCAAACCATTTGCTTATCTCCAACACTCACCGACCCAAAAATCTCAGATTTACCTTTGACTTCAATCTCCATCTTCCCATACTCTTTACTCTCTCCTTCCACAACAACACCACCAAGCTTCTGCACAATCAATTGCAAACCATAGCAAATACCCAAAACGTGAACGCCGTTCGACTCAGCCCACTCGATAAACCCGTCGGGAAAACTCGGCGCGTCGTGCGCGTGAACAGAGTGTGGCCCACCGGAGAGGATAACGACTCGTGGGTTATAGCTAGTGATTGATTTGAGCGATGAGGTTCCACTGATTACGAGAGAGAAGACGTTGAGAGATCGAATTCGGCGAGTGATGAGATGTGTGTACTGTGAACCGAAATCAAGAATCAGAACCGTATCGGGCCTCATCGTCGGCGTCTCCATGGAGGCTAAGGTTTTAGAGATTGGTGAAAGGAAATGACGATTTAGGGGTTTTTTCCACTGTTTATAGTCGGTAGAGGCTTGGCGGGAAGTGGAGGCTATAAAAACACAGCAGAAGCAACTAGGGTTTTGTGAGTTTTGTCCGAATCACAAAAAACGAAAGACGATCTTTTGTTTCTAAATGGATAAAGAAAAATAAAATTCGAATCTTTATGCCCACAATTTCGGGCTGCTGAAATCAAAAGCTAAAACCTAAAACCCTAATAACACTAATTCCAATACAAAATCTCCAATTGGTCAAAGTCAGAACCTTTCCAACCATTCAGAAGCTTTTACTTCAACCCGAAAACACGAAGAGAGAGAGATCGGATCTTTTTTAATTTATAAAACTAATTGTGAACAGAAGATTCTTAAATGTTAAACTTTTTTATACATAGCGAAAAATTGTTGAATAGTTCCGTAGAAACTCAGATTAATATACATATCCTACTCTGCATTGTTCTTAGCTCGTGAGAGATCTCAAGCACCAACCGTTGCAAAATATTTTCAACGACATCAGAGACAACACCTTCAGATTCACCACCAAAATACGACCAAAGACATGGCTTGATCAGATCAGTCTCGATGACCTGATCCAATGTTCTTGAAGAGTCACAGCAGAATAAACTCCAGTCAAATCGTCTAATCGTCTCGTGAACCAGGTCATCTTCTCTAAGGGAAGATGGTAGATTGACAACTCTCGAGCTTTCCGATGGCGTTAAAGGCCAAAACTTGATGTCTTGACGGTAAATCTCGCGGAGAATCTCGTCTGTGTAATCAAGAACAAGAAGAAGCTGATCGTTGTTGTGATTACCGTGTGAGAATTCGTCGAGAAGTGATGTTTCTTCGTTGCATCTCGCCATAAGATTAGTCCAATTCAGTCTTGAAGCTTGAAGAACTTTCTTCACAAACTGATGAACAGAGTCTTTCTCGAGAATATCCATGTTTGAATCATCAAAAGATAATAATCCAATCTGCTCTTCTGCATGAAAGTAAGAGACTTTTTGGGTAAATCAAACATAGAATTAGTGGTTTAAGGATTGCAATCATAAAAGCATTGGTCCGAGGGCCTTTACCGAGTTTAGAAATTTTCACGTTTCCGGGGCTAACTGTTTCGTCTTCCACACGAATCCTCTCCAGAACAGAGACGGGACTCGGTTGCTCCTGCTCCTGCTCCTGCTCCTGTTTCAGGTCATGAATGTTTCTGCCTCGTCTTTCTAGACTCGAACTCGACTCCTGCAACGATTAAAGCATAAATTAAACATCAAATCTGCGTGGAGACGTAAGAAATGTCTACTCTTTCTCTCAGAACTTACCGCAGATGAGCTCTCGAGATATTTATATTCCTCAATTCGTTCTTCTACAGGAGTTCTCAGATTTGTGTACTCAGCAGAAACTGTACAATTGTCGTCGAGAGACCTTAGATTGGAGTTGTGCGGATTCGGGTCAAAAACCTCGAAGTCCTTGTCCAAGGACCACAACTTGAAGCTCTCTCTTCTGTGATCCAGCCTCTGTCTTCTCTCTTTGAGTTTTGTCTGCAAGCTACTCAATGCATTAGGAACTTCGTAAACAGGTGAAGAATTTGATCTCTCCTGTTGCCTTTCCACCAAGAATCTTCTTGGCAAAACATCGTTCTCGATGCTTAGCTTGAAGACATCAGATTCAACCCGTTTTTTGCGCCTAAACACCGGTGACTCCGGACTTCCATGGCCAACTATACATGTAGAAACATCACCAGTTCTAAAAGCAGCAGCCTCGGTTTCTTTAGCTTTAACGCTACATTCGGATTGAATTTCTGCGTGGTTGCTATCTTTGTTAGATCCAACAATAAGCTTCAACTTCTTGGCTAAATGTTTGAATCTCAAGTACACTCTATCGTCAACCGAGTTTGATAATCTAGGCTTCAAGAGAACAACTTTATCCAAATCATCAGCTACTGAAGGAGATTTATCACGCCGTTCCTTCACCTGATGTCTCTCGAAGTCTTGACCTTTTTTCGCCGAGAAAGAATTAGGATCTTGTAAGAGTGTAATGAACAATTCTTTGTTCGAACTTAGAATATCTAATGCTTCCATGAACTGCTTAGACCGGTCTTTTCCTTTCTCCTCCGCCTTCGAACAGATCAACGTTTCAGCGGCTTCATTTACACAAACTTGAAGATTAATCTCTGAGCTCTTCTTACAATCTCTCTTATTCTTCAGATCCATTTGTTTATCCTTATCATCTGTCTTCTGAATTTCACTCAAACGAGGTTGCTTTTGCTTGTCCGGGCTACTATCGCAAGTTTCCTCCTTTAGATTTTTGATTCTCTTTATCTCTCTCTCTAGTAATCCCTGAACTGGTTTTGGTTCATAGCTCTCATCTTCTCTTTCAGAACTTAAAGATCTTCTCCTCGTTTTAGGCTTACATGAATTCTCTCCTTCCACAATCCGCTGACCAAATGAAGAGATTCAGTTTTCTCCTTGGAAGTCCGAAAATCTAACCCAAAAACTAACAATTTAAAAAACTTACATCATTACACTGACATTTCTCATGAAGTCTTTTGAGCAAATCAAGCTGGCTTTTAGTATAAACATTACCTGCAATAAAAAAAAGACTCCGATTAAAGCTAAGATCATGATGCGATCCAAAAAACACAGTTTTAAAAACACTAACAGATACTAACCAGCAGAGTCTCTTATGAATTTCTTCTCTGAACTCAGTCTCTTATTACCAGTTTTGACATGTCTGAAATCGAAGAAGTTTATCAGTTTCCAACCACAACCAGACTTATAACTCTCGTAGAAAAGAGGGCTTTTAGGGAAAATTGCAGTTCCAGGACTCTTGCTGCTTCTTGGTGACCTTCTTTTCTCCATTGATGATCAAAGATTTCACAAAACATTCAAAAACCGTGTCTTCAATCTAGTAAAAAATGATTCCCAAAAACCTGAATAAACAAAACACCAATAACCTTTAAAAAAACATAAAAACAACAAAAAACATAGAATTCTTCTATTTATGTCCGAAAATTGCTTCTTCGGATTACAGAACTGTCAATTTTACTTTCTGGGTTTCCTTTTTTCCTTTACCTAAACCCTAGACTAAGATTTTCAGTAAAAACTTCTGCTTTGTGAAAAAAAAAAAACTTCCTTTAGTCTAATAATGTAATCTTTCCATGTATATAAGTGCTAATATAGACATATATATCAGAGATTTGCTTACCTGAGTTTCTAGGGGGAAATGGGACAGAAAAAAATGCAAACTTTTTCTTTTCAGAGACAGTGGAGCCAATCAAGCACTGAAGCTTTGTGATGGACTGATAAACTTTTAAGAGTGAAAAACCGCAAATTTTTGTTCCTACATAGAAAAGAAAAAAGTGCCCAACATGATTGAGGTTGGGTTTTGAAGATCTTTAGAGAAAATTAAAGGGACCCTTGTCTCTTCATCTACCCATCTAAATAAAAAAAAAGGATATCTTTTTCTTTAATTTGGGGAGTTTTTTGTGTTCAAGAAAACTTGTAAGGACAATAAATGAGTATTACTGTTTATTCTTGGAGATGGGTCCTCTCGCCATTAAAGAGGCTTTAGTATCGTTATGGAGAAGAAGAAGCAGAAGAGGAAGAAGGTTTATAAAAATTGGAAATGTGGAAGAGTAAGAAATATAATTATTAGAAGAGAACGGTAAATAATCAAATGACCAATTGAAATTGAAATTTAAAGATCTTTTTTTAGACCATCAGACAATTTTTTTTTTCGCAAGCAACTATACATTTTCATAGTGGAATTTTTTGTTTTTTATAATAATAATCTACAATTACCTCTTTTTTGCAATATAAATAAACAAAAACGAGAGAGAAGGAGAGGGACGTGAGAGTGAAAGAGACATTGGAAATTTGCAGATCACTTTACATATAAGACAATGCTTTCAAGTAAAGCTTTTATTTCTGTCACCTTCTTATCTTCAAGTGCATATGCATATATATATAACATATATATTTATGAGTGTGTGTGAAACATAAATATTACAGTGGGTTTTATGTGATTAAAACATTAATTTATCACTGTCAATAAAAGGTCTGTCGATAAAGTGTAACTTTTATTGTCAGTGCATAAATTTTGGGCTCAGATTATTTTTCTCTTGTCGAAAATATAACCGTTGGAAGCGACTCAAATAATTGAAATAAGTAGTACATCTGCTTTTAATGATTATAATTTATTTTTATTTTTATGTATTATATTATGCTGTTATAGTCCTTGAACATTTGCCAATTAGTTCACATAAATGAATATTATTAATCTTAGACTAATCTTATTAATTAGTAACGTAAAGACTCGTATACTTTTTTCCATCTATGTCATACTACGTGTATACACATGCACATTTAATATGTGTGTATGCATTTATATATCAACAAGTTCATGTCACAGTGTGTATATTTGAATAATATATATCTACAAAGTAGCCGATCCCAATACGGCATGTTCGTTTTTCTTTCCAATTTTCATATTTTGCTACCGGGACTATGTTTATTTTACAAGTATCTTTTTAAATTATTAAATTAAATTACAGTTTTTCATCAGATGATAAACGAGGACATAAAACTAGAGTTGTGACCTTAATTAAGTAGTACTTAAAGTTGGTAATACGACGTACTTGTTTTAATACTTATATTCCAAAGAATCTGGCAAATTTATTTAATTTTAGTTAGTTATGTGCGTGAATGCGTAAACTAATTTGAAGATCTACATGTATTTTGTTTTGTTCTCATATTGATATGATCAATCACAAATGTCAAATATAAATAGATATAATTAATATAGGTTTTAATTTTTCTAAACTGTGACATGTGAGTTTTTTTTCTTTCATAAAAACAAATCATTGGTATTTTACTGCTATCAGAATTCAGAGTTGTATAAAGTATATGTAAGTTTTTCGGTTGAAAAATGTATTTTTTAACTATAAGCTAAAATTAAGTATTCCATCTTAAACAATCGTTTATGACCTTATGTCACATTTTGTTGTTGTCAATGATCGGTTATGTTGTTTAAGATATTAATTTTTTTGTGTTGATTAAAAAAAAAAAAGATATTATCTTTTTGAGTTAAATTTATCAATCAATTTCTTACTTGCTTCATCGGTTTCGCTTATTTGATAACCAGCGACAAAATTAATTATTTAGCCAATATGATTAGTTTCGCTTAAGTTAATAAAGATTCGAGACTGTATGTTAGTAGTATAAAATCTAATCGTATTATTTTATTGGAATAAAAAAATTGATGGAACATTAATATGATTGTTTGACTAGTAACGGTATATACGTGTGGTTGTCCACTTGTCTTATGTTATTAATAAATAACCAAATCCATCTAACTTTTCACCAAAGTTTCTCTCCGCCATCCAATAGAATATAAGTATTTAAGTCAAATTGTCAATACATAATTACAATCGTTTATTTAATTCACGTTCATTCAGTAGACGAATTATTTTAGATAGTGTACCGACAAAGGTATCACGACGTATGACATTTTCTCAACATTTTACATAATTTTCGTAATATCAAAACATGGAATAAAGTCGATATATATATATATATATTCAGCTTCTCAAAATATAATGCACGCAAGTAAGATTACATTTTTGAAACATTGATGGTACATCTTGTAAACAACTTTTCACTTGGAGATCTATTTAATTATGTAGAGAACACAATAACTAAACGGCATCTATTTTTATTTTCTAATACGTTTATCATGTACAAATAGAGGCTAATAAAAATTTACTAAAATATAATTCTTGATTAAGAAGATTAACACAATATCTTATAAAATAAATACTTTTTATCTTACCATTATTTTTAATAGAATATAGTTTGTTTGGAAGTATATACATATAAATGCGGTCTATTGTTATTATTATTATATTTTTTTAATGCGGTCTATTATTATTATGATTTTACAAATAGATTACATATTATAAAAAATATAGATTACATATATATAACGTACGCGTCGATGTAGGTGGATCGTATCTTCTACATTCATGAACGTCGTTTAGCGTTATTGATGAAAGTTAATTACTTTTTTTATCAAGAAAGTTAATTACGTATAATTCGTTTTTTAAAATTTCGTTGCAAATAAAAGACAATTGAACCCGATAACTTAATCTAAATATACAATAGTAGCCTATACGTATTATAATTTTTTAATGGCTTTTTTTTTTTGATCGGACCTTTTTTTCTTGCAAGAGAGACCTTCTTTTATTCATCTTTCTTCCCTTCATGGGTATCTTTTTTTTTTGTTACAACTTTAACTTTTAAGATGAAAAAACAGATAAACTAATGCAATTAAGAATAAGAAACTCATGCGAAGCAAATGTACATAATATAAAGTTTATCAAGCGAAGTTATCATATACATTAGAAAAGTTAGACGTCAGACACTTAGACACAATGTAAGCTATATGTAAATTCTGAAGTTTAAAAAATGGAAAACTGTATAAATATACTGCTTAATTGGAGTAAAATATATGTATAAATGTGATTAATCAAACTAACTACATTGCTTAACAATAACATCAATGTATCAAACTACGTAATCATATCTGTAACACGTATTATAAAGACTGACATGGT
The DNA here is from genome assembly GCA_039880935.1 of Streptanthus diversifolius. Classification (NCBI taxonomy): domain Eukaryota; kingdom Viridiplantae; phylum Streptophyta; class Magnoliopsida; order Brassicales; family Brassicaceae; genus Streptanthus; species Streptanthus diversifolius. Next base: position 25,106,806 of record JAXGFM010000012.1, read on the forward strand.
TATGTTTTATCAATATTTTAAAATGGCAGACGATACCCACATCAACTAGGCATTTCTTTGTATTTTATGATATATTAAGAAAACAATAGTATGTAGTTACGTACATTTTAGCATGTGCACGTCACGTGTTATGAAATGGGCCGAGGGAAGTGAGGCCCAAGGAAAAAAGGGACCACAAAGGGTGTTATGTATTAAACCAACTCAACTGTAAATGGCGGGGGTCGGTCTACGTTACAAATTAATGTGGCATGTGATTTTATTTCGTTCTAACACTGACCATGGTATTGGCTAAAATAAATAAACTGTTATAGTAATCTTAATAATTTATTATATCGATAAATGTAAATAAAGATAATAAATTTATATATATAGAATTTGGGGATACTGAAAAAAAGACACACTATTTGTTTACATCCATTAGTTTGTAAAGAGTTCAATATAGACGTTGATGAAGATCAAATGACTGTTCCTGTGCCTTTACTTTTATCAGAGGAGTTTGAATTAGGCCTCTCTCGTATTTCACCTAAAAATAAAGCAAAAGTTTTTTTTTTCTATTTTTATAAATTTTAAATGTTTTGATATGTTTTCAACTAAAAAATTTCGTTCGTTTATATGTAGGGTAAAAAGTAAAAGTTACTGTATTTTCATAATGACTGTAAAATTCACATATTTTATCACATTTATTTTCATTGCTTAATTTTCTTATTTTTTCCTTTTTTGTTGACTTTTATAATATAAACCATATTTAGACTATTTTATTAGGGTTAACAAACATGAATATAAATATGATATTTTTTTTTGTTTGGTGATTCATGGTAGTTCCAAGTTTATAGAGGAATCCAGAGTAAATTTTAGAGAAAGTGTAGTTTACGAATAGAGACTCTTTCTGGGTATACAAATGGATCTAAAACAAGAATCCATATATGTGTAGAATTTTAGTTTCACGCAGTAGGTAGGTCGAATTTGAAACGTGTTGACGTCTCAAGTCTTTCTCTGTACCACTCGACCACAAAACTCCACATATAAACATAAATATAATACTATTACATTTTATTTGAAAGCCAAAATCAATTAGTCATAAATAAATGGATTAACGTTTTTGAAAATTTACTTTAAATTTTTATTTATGTGTGGAATGAATCCTAATTATTGAAAACTAATCCTTTAAAGAATATAAAATTCAAATCAACAATAGTCTTTTTTTTTTGTTAAAAGCAAAATCCATTAATTTTCTATATAAAAAAATCATAGATTTTTTTTTGTATAGTGGTGACTAACTCTGAAATTTATAGCACATGTCTCGGGTTTAAACTCAACATCCTAATTTAAGAAAATATTAAAATCACTAGGCTATATTGACAAAAAAAAATTGAATTAAATATGTATTAATCCCTTTACATAGCAATTTGGCAAGTGTTGATAGTCTAGTTTTTCTCATTTTAAGAAAAAAAGATCATGAAAATCTAAACTAGGAGTTGATTTTTTAAATTATAGAATTACTTTGACTAATGAAAATATTTTTATTTGGTGAATAAGGTTATTTTTTTAGCTGAAACTTATTTGGTGGATAAGTTTCTCAACTGGTAATTATAATCAGATATTAAAAGCTCAATAGTAATTTTTTAAAAAAAATATATAGCAAACTGAAAGAGATATTAAAATCACTAGGCTATGTTGAAAAAAAAAAAAAAAAGAATCAACTTTTTTGTCTTTCTCTAAACAAAATTTTGGTCAAAATTTAGAACAAAAATGGTTTTTTAAAAAAGTCAAATTAGATTCAGATCCATGCTATAACACGAGATTATATGTAATTATGTTTTTCAAATAATTTTATGATAATGTAATTTTTAAAAATAATTAATATAACAATATTGTGATATAAATTTAATTATAATTTTATATTATATATTAAATATTTTTTAATTTTTTAAATTTTAAAGTTTTATATAAATACAATAATATATTAATAAGAGTCAGGTATTCCATTTATTTGAGCGGTCAATATTTTTTATTTTCTTTTTTAGTTGCAATAGATTAGCTCATTTATTTAATCTGTTTTAGTGGTCAAAATTAATTTTTAAAAACTATAATCAAAATGGAGTAATACATATCATAATTATTTCAAATATATTGCAGGTTTTAATGAAAACATATGGACAACCAAAAATTATGAAACATCAATCCTAATTTTATCAAGTTAAAAATATATTGACCTAATTTTTAATTTTTAAATATTTTATTTAAATTTAAAATTTATATTTTATATTTTATGAATTATAAATTATTTTTATTAAATTTGAATTTTTTTATTCACGTTTATTATTTTTCTTTTTTAGTTGAAATGTGTTCAAAATATAATTATTTATTTTACTTTGTGTTTGTGTATGTGTGTTTACCAAAATTTGGTTATGATTTTAAAAATAATTGATGTAATATGTTATTTAATTATATATATAATTTATTTAATAATTTCTTATAAATATATATTTTTTTTTATTTTTTAAATTAATTATTTTGACCACTATTTTGAATTGTTTGGACATATGTTTAATTGAAAATTATTATATTATTTGGATATATATTTAGTAAAGATAATATTATTTTATATTTTTAATTTAAATGAAATTTTAATTAAATTTTTAATATCAATGATAGTTTGTTTTGTGTAATATTACAGATGATTAAAATATTTTAAATAACGATTCAAAAATTAATAGATGAGATCTCAGTGTCTTTTAAAGCCGAAGAAAGTTGGCTATTATACTGGGCCAGAGTTACGGGCTTATTCATACTTATTGAAACCCTGATGGGCCAGAATTACGGGCTTATTCATACTTATTGAAACCCACCCTTGTACCACTAAACACTTGAAACGCACCGTTTTGTCGGCGTCTCTGATTCCTCTACACTCACCATTGGAGATGGTCTTATCCCCTCGAAAAACCTTTCTGTCACTCTCTCTCAGTCTCCCTCCAATGGCGTCCACTTTCCTCTCTCCTCACCCAGTCTTTCTCTCTTTAGGTGGAACCACCACTTCCTTCTCCTTCAAACCGGTTCACTTACCATTCTCCCGAAAGTCCCGTAATCTTCAGTTATCGGCGGGACCTTCACGTCGAAATTCTTCTTACCCGAACCCAGCAGATGACGATCCGCCTGAAGCGCCGGAGGATTCAATGCACGGAGTGTCGAAGTTTCAGCAGATACAGCGTCAAGCTGCTCGTGCACGTAAACTAGAGGAAGAAGACTTCGAGAAGAATCGAAACACGTATCTCTCAGCCATCGCTGACGTGGAAGACGCGCCGGAGACGGGACGAGATGACGTGGAATCTGGAGGCGATTTGTTCTCAGATATCGACAGAGCTATATCCATGAAACGAAGTGAGTTTGTTAAGAAAGGATTGCTCCAACCTAATCCTCCCAAAATGTCGTCGTCTAAGAAAATCGAGGAGGAAGATGGAGGAGAAGAAGGTGACGTTATTTCTGATGAGCTTGACGAAGAAGAAGTTGTGGATTTGGACGAAATCGATAAACTAACTGAATTAACGGAAGTCTCCGACGAAGAAGATTGGGTGGATGAGGAAGGAAACCCTAGGATCGGCGGCAAGAAGAAGGAATCTGGATCCGATCATCACTTCGAATTCGATTTGGATGATTTCGGTGGATCTAAAGCGAGAATCGTGGAACCTAAATTCAAACTGAGCTTAGCTGAGCTTTTAGACGAGAGCAAAGTGGTACCGATCTCAGTTTACGGCGACTTAGACGTCGAGATCACCGGAATTCAGCACGATTCGCGAGGTGTTAGCGCCGGCGATCTCTTCGTGTGCTGTTTAGGAAGTGAGAACGATGGAGATTCCGTCTTGAGCGAAGCTGACAAGAGAGGAGCAGTGGCGGTTGTGGCTAGCAAAGAGATTGATATTGAAGATACTTTAGGTTGTAAAGCACTTGTCATTGTTGAAGACACTGACGCCGTTTTAGCAGCTTTAGCTTCTTCCTTTTATAGGCATCCGTCGAAGAACATGGCTGTGATCGGAGTCACAGGCACCAACGGGAAAACGACCACCACGTATTTGATCAAAAGCCTCTATGAAGCGATGGGTGTGAGAACAGGAATGTTTAGCACAGTTTCTTGTTATATCCATGGGGATACCAAATTGGATTCGACCAATGCTACGACGAATCCTGATGCCGTTTTGGTTCAGAGTTTGATGGCTAAGATGTTGCATAACGGGACTGAAGCTCTGGTTATGGAAGCTTCTCCTCAAGAACTTGCTTTAGGGAAATGTGATGAAGTTGATTTCGACATTGCGGTTTTCACAAATTTGACTAGAGAGGATAGTGATTTTCGTGGTACTGACGAAGAGTATAGAGATGCTGAAGCCAAGTTGTTTGCAAGAATGGTTGACCCTGAAAGACACAGGAAAGTGGTTAACATAGACGATCCAAACGCAGCGTTTTTCGTCCAGCAAGGGAATCCTAATGTTCCTGTTGTGACATTTGCCATGGAGAACACGAAAGCCGATGTTCACCCGTTGAAGTTTGAGCTTTCTTTGTTTGAGACACAGGTTTTGGTTAGTACACCTCAAGGTATATTGGAGATCTCTTCGGGTTTGTTAGGACGGCATAACATTTATAACATTCTTGCTGCTGTTGCTGTTGGGATTGCTGTTGGAGCTCCTCTTGAGGATATTGTTAGAGGTGTTGAGGAAGTCGATGCAGTCCCCGGAAGGTGTGAGTTGATTGATGAAGAACAAGCTTTTGGTGTTATAGTTGATCATGCTAACACACCTGATGGCTTGTCAAGGCTGCTAGATTCAATTCGAGAGCTTAAACCAAGAAGAATCATTACTGGTATATAAATTTTTCTTCCACCCATTTAATGCAACCCGTTCATATGGTCTTTGTATGTGTGTTATTTGAGGTTGATTTTTTTTTTTTTTTTTAAAGTTATTGGTTGCGCTGGTGAGAATGAGAGAGGGAAAAGACCGGTTATGACGAAAATCGCTACTGAAAAGAGTGATGTGACGATGTTGACATCTGATAATCCAGGGAATGAAGATCCATGTAAGTAACTCTGAGAGTAGGTCGAGTTCTTTAAGCCTTGAGTGTGTCCTGAAGTATATTAACAGTTAGAAAAAAAAAATCTCCAATGTGGTTTTAGTGGACATCTTGGATGACATGTTGGCTGGGATTGGATGGACGATGCAAGAGTATTTGAAACACGGCGAGCATGATTACTATCCTCCTTTGGCAAATGGTCATAGACTCTTCCTTCACGATATTAGACGTGTAGCTGTGCGTTGTGCTGTTGCTATGGGTGAAGAAGGTGACATGGTTGTAAGTATTCAGAATCAAACCATTCTCTGTATACTCCTCATTGTGTTCTCAAATTCACTGGATTTGAATCCTATACGAGCAATCAAGTAATATAATCATATAGCGTTCTTTGCTTGACATTACCCTGTTTTCCTTTTGCAGGTTGTAGCAGGGAAAGGCCATGAAGCGTATCAGCTTGAAGGTGATAAGAAAGAGTTCTATGATGATCGAGAGGAATGTCGGGAAGCATTACAATATGTTGATGAGCTTCACCAAGCTGGAATAGACACAAGCGAGTTCCCATGGCGGTAAGTAGAATCGTAACAGTTACTTATTTTTCCAAATGTTTAAAATAATGTGAGAGTTGCGGAAACTTGTCAAGATGCTTCCTGATCCACTATCTGTTGTTTCCTCCTATTACTCTGCTTCTGCAGGTTACCAGAGAGTCATTGATGTCTCGACGGTGGAATCATTAAAACAGAACTTTGCTTTATTAGTTGGCTATTGCAAAGATCGATTTGCCGAGAGCTCATGAATTCTAAACAAGAGACTTGGAGGTATCTAACCTTGTGAGTCATTATTAGTACCTTAAAGTTCTTCCACCGTGTTTATAAGAAAACCCGAGATATAGAAATGCAAATTGGAACTAAAGGTTGATCAGATTTATGGATTAGGTGATGTGGTTGCGTGAAATATAATTAAGAGTTGTTTTGTTTCTTATTGTTAGTGGAGGGGAGAGAGAGAAGAAGAATTCTAAAGGTGGAAGAAGATTTGTACAAAATTTTAAACCCAAAAATGTAAGTGGTTGTTGCGTTTGTCTATGTTGTTGATTTAGAAATAGCATGGAAGAAGATGTGTGTTTATCTGAACTAACCCATTCAAACCGAACCAGCCAAAAGCGATTCCGATCGAATTCGTTGTTTTAAAGAAAATTAGAAAACAAAAGAGTGAACTGAAGCAAACGTTTGTGATGAAAATACGGTTTCAATTTGGTAAATACATTTCTTAATCTGCAGCTTGAGATATATTAGGAATATAGGTGAAAGAGATGTTATTTGACATAAAATAACAATTAGATTTTTATTTGTGGTTATAAATTAAAAGATTCCAATATCCTCCATTAGGCTTTGGGTCCACCCACAAAACTACGCCTGACCATTTAGATAATCGGATCGGGTTTGGTTTGGGTATTTCGGGTTTTAGGTATTTTGGATCTGAGGTTAAGGATCCATTCGGGTATTTTTTTTTATTTCGGATCGGTTTCAATTCGGATCCGGTTCTTTCGGATATTTAATAAAAGATCTGAAATTTATTCGATACTAAGTTGTATGATTTCGGTTCTAGTATTTTAGTACTCGTAAAACCCATAATATCCGAAATATCTGAAGTACCCGAAATACCCGACTATTATATTATCCGAAGTATCAAAAATATATGAATTTTATCCGAAATACTAACATTTATTTATAAATGACAACAATAAAACATAATATAAATCGAAACATTAAAACTTTGTAATATTCATCAAACAAGAAGCAAATGTGACAAACAAAAAGCAAATGTGACAAATGAAAGAAAATATGACAGTCATTCCATAATGTATTTAGAATTCAGAACATAAAATGAAAAAAATAAATAAATAAGTGTGAATGTTAGATGAACTACACTTGTTAATATAAGACATGATACAAGAAAAACATGTCAAATTAGTACTCATTAACTAATACATCACTAAAAAACCAAATAATTAAAGTTACAAAACAAATAAATTAGTAATTAACACTAAAACATAAATATATGTAAAATTAAATTCGGTTCTAAAAAATACTAATTCGGGTATCGGTTCGGATCGAGTATTACCCGATACCCGAAATATTGGAAGACAAGATCCATTCGGGTTTTTCAATACTAAAAAAGTATATCCATTCGGGTATTTCGGATCGGATCCGGTTCGGGTATTCGGATTCGGATATTTTGCCCTGGCCTACACAAAACAACAAAGTAATATAATCAGTAATCATATATAATAATTTGATTAGACAAACAAAGCAACATGGTATGTCACAAAGGTCAATCCGAATCTTACAATCCCACTGGAAACTTTTGATTCAATTTCGAGATCGACCATGAAAATATGGGACCGGATAAGAAACAAAAGAATGATCTTTCTTTCATTTTTAGTCAATGGAGAAGTCACGAACAATGCAGATCTGGTCGGAGTTTTTCACAAGTGTCTAGACCATCTCTTGTCCTTGATCCACAGCTGTAGTAATACATATAATTACATTTAACAACAAAAGAAATATCTGTACAGAAAATATAATAGAAAATTGTCCTCTCCATATTTGATAGAATGAGGAAAATGTCTTTTTATTATTCCATTCACAAAGGTAAGTAAAAATACAGTATTCATGAGATTCATTATTATTAGAAAATCACAATCGTACCCCGCAATAATAATAACTTCATGTGCTTTTATTTTGTTTTCTCAAGATTAGAAGATAACCATTGTAGAGCTAAACCGGTCCAATGGCTCGACGTAACGGTGTCGTTTTTCACTTTTCTTTCTTCTCTCTTACGTCACTTTCACAGATCTAAAATAAATATTCCCAATTTTATTTGCTTCCAATATTACCTAATTTTGTTTTTTTTTTTAAAAAAAATTAACATTTGATCTTTTCCGTGTTTCACTCTTCTCGTTCTCTCTCTCCTTCGCTCTTCATTGTTTCTGTGTGATAAAATAAAATAAAATTTCGTGATATAGCGAGAGAGAGAGAGTCCTTGGAGCATTCCATGGATTCGCTCGTATTTCTCCGGATTCTTCTCGTTTCCCCTTTGATTTTACTCGTCTGCCTCCTTTCTACAGTCAGAGCCGGCGATATTGTTCATCAGGACGATTTAGCTCCGAAGAAGCCAGGTTGCGAAAATGACTTCGTTTTGGTACTAATCTCTACTCAGTTCTCCAAATTTCAGCTTTTTCTTCACTAGTTTCGAAAAAACTCCAACAAATTTTGTTGCTTCCCCCCCCCCACAACTTTCTGGGCTTTTATGATTCTGTGCTGTTGAAATTTTGCGACAAATTTAGTAACTTTTTGAGTTAAAGCTTAAACTCTTAGTTTACTTGTAGTTGATCTAAGTTGTGTATTCCTCGATTTTGGGTTTTACTTTACTTTTGTACAGTTTTGTTTTTTTCCGTTTCTCTTTCTTAGCAGTGAAGTTACTTGTGGGGTTGATTATTGAAGATTGTGAAGTTTAATTCGATTAACCCTTTTCGATCCTAAGAAGTAATAAAAGATTGTGATTTTTTAATAGTAAAGTTGTACTTTTTTCTCAGATGAATATGTCTCTTGTTTGTTTTAGCTATTGGTTGCTTTTCTGCGAACATCCACACTCTGGTATCGATGAGCTTTTGTTGCTTCAGTTCGTAGATGAAATATGACTCTTTTTTGGTGATGATATGTCACGTGGTTCTTTCCTTAGGTTAAAGTTCAAACGTGGATTGATGGTTCTGAAGATGCGGAGTTTGTGGGCGTCGGGGCTAGATTTGGGAGGCGGATAGTGTCCAAGGAGAAGAACGCTAACCAGACACACGTTGTTTTTTCGAATCCTCGTGATTCTTGTACACCGCTCAAGACCAAGGTACAAATTTGTGATGGAATCAATGCTTTTAAACTGGTTTTTGATGTTGAAAGTGAATGTGTAAATTCACCGGTTTTCAATCTTTGTTAGCTTAATGGAGACGTTGTTATTGTTGACCGGGGCAACTGTCGGTTCACAGCTAAGGCTAATAATGCGGAAGCTGCTGGTGCCTCTGCTCTGCTAATCATAAATAACCAGAAAGGTATGTTGATAACTTGTTTTGTGTTGATCTGACTGTTGAAAATGTCTAATTGCTTTGATCTTATTAAAGCAATCAGTTTTTTGGGTACGCTTACTACTACAGACAATATCCTATATACAGTATGTTCGTTCCGTCTCAGTCTTGTACTCAATTTCTAATCTTGTTTGTGGAATATAATGTTTGTATATGTTTGTTTGTTGATAGAACTTTACAAAATGGTTTGTGAACCGGACGAAACCGATTTAGATATAAAGATTCCTGCCATCATGCTCCCACAAGATGCTGGTGCAACCTTGGAGAAAATGCTCACCAACAGTTCAAAAGGTACGTCATCTTGAAAATGATAATCTGTTTTTTTTTTCTCAATCACGATATGCTTCAGAGACAGTCTTTTAATATTATCTTCCAAATCGATGTATGAATCGTTCAACTCACGAATCTTCCGTACTTTTTGTAGTGTCAGTGCAGCTTTACTCCCCAAGACGACCAGCTGTTGATGTAGCCGAAGTCTTTTTGTGGTTAATGGCTATCGGTACCATTTTGTGTGCATCTTATTGGTCTGCATGGAGTGCCCGAGAAGCAGCTATTGAACATGATAAGCTACTGAAGGTTTGTCATTTCCTACTTATTTTGGAATACTAGTGTTAGGATAGGAGCACTTAGTTGAATAGGTAAGGATAACGTAAGCTACCAATAAGCAACTCCCTTCCTCTTCTTGTGCAATTCTAGTGATGCCAAAAGGGACAGATTAGTTGGTAACTTGGTTTGACCGAGGAAGAAAAGTCATTTACAATACATTGAACAACACTTTGCCATTTCTTACCATTTTACTTTCCCATTTATGGGAAGGTTGTGTCAACATAAACATCTAAGAAATGGATAGGTAACGGATGGCTTTTCTAATGAACTGGGCCCCTCCTTGAGGCATTTGTCTACTTTTGACAAAACATTCACATGGTTTTGTTTATATGTTGCTTTTTATGGTTTTATTGTCAGTGTCATTGTTCTTACGTAATCATCCTTACTTGTAATCATTTGTTTTTTTTCGCAAAAATGTAGGATGCTATTGACGAAATCCCTAGCACAAATGATGGGGGTAGTGGTGTCGTAGAGATCAATACTCTTTCAGCTATTTTATTCGTAGTTCTTGCTTCGGGCTTCCTGGTGATTCTTTACAAGCTTATGTCTTATTGGTTTGTGGAGCTTCTTGTGGTGGTTTTCTGCATTGGTGGTGTTGAGGTACCAACTTATTTTTAGTTCTGTTCTTTTATCTGCCTCCTCTCAGTTTGAGTCTCTTCCGACTTATGACCATAATTCAATGCATACTTAAAATTAAATTGTCAAACCGGTTTGAAGTCTTATATGGTGTACCTTCTTTATCTTCAGGGTTTGCAAACTTGCCTTGTCGCTTTGCTATCAAGGTAAAAGCGTGATTCCTTTCAACGCCTGTTGTCTGTAATGCAATTCATGGAGAATGTCATGGACTGTGTTCTTTCTCCTTTTTGTAGATGGTTCCAACGTGCAGGAGATTCTTACGTAAAAGTCCCTTTCCTTGGACCTATCTCTTATCTGACTCTTGCAGTTTCTCCTTTCTGCATTATCTTTGCTGTTCTCTGGGCTGTTTACCGAGAGCGTTCCTTCGCTTGGATTGGCCAAGATGTTCTGGTAAGGATTGCAGACCCATAGAATTTCATTTTCAACTACAATTCAATTCTGTCGGGTGGAATTTGACATTGTTGTTCTATTGACTAGGGAATCGCATTGATCATCACAGTGTTACAGATTGTTCATGTCCCAAATCTTAAGGTAGTGTAATAAACATATATATATCTTATCTCAATCTTTTCCATCTTAGAGTTTCCAAAAACATTTTTGGAGGTACGTGAAATAGAAAGATTCTAATAATGCCACATATTACTTGGAACAGGTTGGGACAGTTCTTCTCAGCTGTGCCTTCTTGTACGATATCTTCTGGGTGTTTGTCTCCAAGAAGTTGTTCCACGAAAGTGTAATGATTGTCGTAAGTAACCAACGAATCGGCCACCACAATAATTTTCAAAGAGAATTCATCAATGCCTAAACTCAAATCTCGTTTAGACATCTTCATTTTCACCTCATAGGTTCTAGAAAATACAATGTTGCTTCCTTCTTCCTTGCAGGTAGCACGTGGTGATAAAAGCGGAGAAGATGGCATCCCGATGCTACTGAAGATTCCGCGCATGTTCGATCCGTGGGGAGGCTACAGCATTATTGGATTCGGTGATATTCTTTTGCCCGGTTTGCTGATCGCATTTTCTCTCAGGTTTCAAAAGCTTTTCACTCTCTCTCTCTCTCTCTCTCTCTCTCTCTATCTGAAATAAATCATCAGACATAGTTTCCTTTCATCAAGCTTTCCTAACATATGTTCTTGCAGATATGACTGGTTAGCTAACAAGACTCTTCGAACCGGCTATTTTATATGGGCAATGGTTGCCTACGGATTAGGTAAAAAAAAACACACTCAAATCTCCCATGGATTTTCTATATCTTGATTTTCTTGACAATCATTCGACCATTTGAAAACCGCAGGTCTTTTGATTACTTACGTGGCTCTAAACCTAATGGATGGACACGGCCAACCGGCATTGCTCTACATTGTCCCTTTCACACTCGGTAAGCGTGGAAAATATCTCTCTCTCTCTCTCTCTCTCTCTCTCTCTTGCTTTCTCCATAACGTGCATCGAGTGAGTATTGAGAGAAATGAAAATGTAGGAACAATGTTAACTCTAGCTCGAAAACGAGACGATCTTTGGATTCTGTGGACAAAAGGAGAGCCAGAAAGGGCTTGTCCTCACCATGTCCGGCTTGAACAATGCTCTGAGAAATGAGACGACCTGGCCAAATATGGATACAACAGATATATATAAGCCTTTGGGGTATGTAAACAATGTAACTTAAGTTGTAAGATTCTTATTCTCGTCAATCCTTTTTAATATGTTTGATTATGTTACTTACATCATCACACTATTGAAGAAAAAGAAACCATGTTCGGTCTCTGTCAATATATGGTTTGTTCCTTTTTGTAAGAAAAGAGTATTTGAATTAAAAAGAAAATGTGTATATACACGTAGACATACATTCTAAGCTCTCGATCTCATCATTGTGTAGTAATCTCTCTAAATAATCATATTTTTATATTTCTCCTTTTTCCTTTGTTTTCTTGTTCTTTTTGGTTTCCACAGTTATTCTTGCTGACTTGATGTTTCATAACCAAATTTCATAACTCTCTTTTCGTCTAAAATGTAAAAATTATAAAGATGAGGTATGAGGTCGATGCGATCAAGTGGGATGATTGGTTGGATTTGTACATGTATAATTTGGGATGTAGTAATTGTGCTGTGTCAATAAAAGGGAAGTCAAAATGAGAAAAAAAAAAAAAGGAATTATAATTGAAATTGGGATTCTCTTGCAATAAAAAAAAAAAAAATTAGATTACATCAAAGGGTTTAGGTTTTAAGCTTTTTGCCCTCTCTGTTTTTCTTCTTCCCATGAGCAACAAATCAGACCATATAAAAGATTGAATGTTCTGTTTAACCACCCACAAAATCAATTTCTTTTTTTTTTTTTGTTGATCTCTCCTCTCTCTCAGTATTTATCCTCAGAGAAAGATAAGATAAAGAGCGCTTCAGATTTTCCAACAAAACAAAAAAAAATTCTCATTTCCTGATATTATCCAATGGTTCAGGGTTTTCGACTCACGGCTCATCGACCCCTAAGCCCTGAGATCCCAACCCTTCAAGGCTGTGTTGCAATTCCGAAATCAGGGAGGAGTCTCTGCAGCTATATGTTTGATGGTTTTCCTCTTCCATTGGGTTTTATGGTTCTGTCATTGTTGTCGAATCATTTGACTCGACGGGTTAGGGTCCTCTGTTTGTTGAACCGGGAGTTGAAAAACCGGGTCTCAGGTCGAGGGACTTGAGTTTCAGATGCTCACTTAACAGCTGTTGGGAGACATGATCAGATAGGACTGGCTGGTTGTCCTTGTTCCAATTATAGCCTGGTTGGATCGAACCATTGTTGTCCCAAAATATATGAGGAGGCGTCCTTGGACTACTCCGGGGCCTATCTTGCTGTCTAGGCTCCTGAAAATAACTGCTGGTGTAGAAGTTTCCGGCACTTCCCGGGCTTCTGCTTGATCCTATGCCTTCTTGCAACAAGTTGATTGTAGTTTGTCTTTGGTGATGGAACGGGATGGCTCCACCGCACGCGGTTAAAGGTGTTGATGAACCGGAGAGAGCGTGGGGACTAGATATTGGGGATGGAGATCTTCTTCCGCTAATGTGTGGCGAATGCGAGTGAAAGATTGGACTTCCAACTGGTGAAATCGGGCACGACATGTTCCTAGGAGACTGGGATATACTGTGACCAAAAGGTGTAAGCTTTAGCCACAAAGATATTTAAAAGCTTGGAAAATGAAGGTAGAAATGGAATGGCTAACGGGTACCTGAATCCTAAGCCAGGTTTTAATCCCTTCTGGTAATTGCTTGCATCTTCCGAGTCTAAGGACGGAAGACTCCTTGCGTGTCCAATGTCCTAAAACAGACAGATTTGTCAAGCAACCAGAAGCATAGAGAATTTAGAATTGAGGAACATGAGCTTTAATACCAGTGATCTCATGGTGCTTGAAGCTACATTCATAGATTCTGCAGGCTCGGCACTTACAAGAGGCCTTTCCATCGGCACTGCGTTTCTAACAAAAGCGTGCTCTAAAAGCTGAGCAGCTGTTGGACGATTTGCGGGGTTTCTTTGTAGGCATTTTCTCACAAAATCCTTCCCCTCTTCAGATAAATGATTAGGGATATCTGGAAGGTCCTTGCTGTTTCCAATCTTGAACATAGCAGGAACCTATAAAGAATTCACATGCATGAGGATGGAAATGATTCACACCATTAAATCTCTTGTTTGTTTGAGTACTTATGATTCACTAACCCCTTCATACTGGCTCCATGGAGGTTTCGTTGTAGCCATTTCTAAAACAGTACATCCGAGACTCCATATGTCGACTGCAAGGTTACTGCCATTTGAATTCTGTATCACCTGAAAATCCATCGCAAGGTATAAAGCAACAAACATATAGCCTAACAACATGAAACTAGCGTTTGTAGCAGCATACTGACCTCAGGTGCCATCCAATATGGGCTTCCCTTGAATGATAAAGGACCAGATTGAGCAGTAATCTGCATTTTGTTCATAAATTTGTATTAGATTTATGCAAACATGTCTAGCTGGGTTTAGTGTAGTTTAATCAGATTGGTCCTTTCTCATTGAGGCAAAATTTCAAACAAAACAAGGGCGCAAGATTGCAGAGAACATATCCATACATGTTTTGCCATCCCGAAATCAGCCACTTTTACGCGTCCATGTGGATCCACCAATATATTTGCTCCTTTAATGTCCCTGAACAAAGTGTAAATCCATATTCACTTAATTCTCCAATGAAGGATGAAATCGACGAATCAGGAGAATGTATAGATTTACTGGTTTACCTGTGAACAGTGTTCTTGGCGTGCAAATATACGAGCCCTGATAAAATTTGTTGTGTGTAGTTACGGATTGCATTCTCACCAAATTGTCCGTACTCCTGAAGAAGCTTATAGATCGAACCACCAGAGACATATTCCAGATATATATACAGCTTGTCATCTACCTGTGTGGGGGCAGGAAAGTAAGAGCAGCATTGTCATTTGCATGAAGTAGTTCAGCTGAAACTGCTGATAGTATCCTCAATGTGCTACTGATATCAGAGAACAGAAACATACACAAATTATCTTTAAAACTTACGGTTTCGGAGCCATAATATTGCACTATATTCGGGTGTCGTAAACGGCTTAGAACTGCAACCTCCTGTGAAAGCCAATTATTGAAAAGAAACTCAAATGTTAGAAACTTCAGAGACTAACTGCACTCAAAAAGAGCAGCTTTTTGTAGTTCCAAACAGTTGATGATGGTTAAAGCACCTGTCCCAATTGTTGGGCACTCTCCCTTGACTTTGGATCATCTGAGCAGAGAGTAACCTCTTTCATGGCACACATCTCACCACTTTCACTGAGGAAGAAAACATAGTTGATCAAACCAAGAGTGGCATAGAAATATAACACGCAAGCTATCCTCTTCAATCATTTGTGAAGAGTGCAAATCAATTTATTGCAACCACAAAAACTGAGATTTCCACCAGCAAACTTGACCATCATATGGAACAATAACTTCTACCAAAACGAAATAGATTTTAACTGAGACGTTCTTCCCATAGCCAACATGAAATGTGAGACAAAGATGGCATCTTTCCAATTAGAATTGCGAACCTGTTGAAACCAAGATAGACATGTCCAAAACTGCCCATCCCCAGCAATCTCCCTTTTTTCCATCGCGATCCAGGGCTTACTGTAGCTTCTGCCCTTGCTGGACTCCTGGGGACAGACGGCGATGTGGCTGCTGAATATGTGGGTGAAAAAGGACAAGTATTTGAGATTAATAACGGCGGGAGAGGCAGACGGTGGCTTTGCTGTTTATTATCATCAAGCCGTCTAGTAGGAGAACCAGTGGTTGATCCTCCAGCTCGAGGATGAAGAGGTGTAACGGCACCACTCTGTATTCTAGAGCTAGGACCAGGACTCGTCATTCTTGGGCTAGGCACAGGGGAACATTCAGGGCTACACCTGCTCTGAGGCCAAAACAGCTGAGCAGACATATCTCCACCAATGGAATTGTTACCCGAGTTGTAACCAGAACCTGGGCTTGAGCACTGTCCAGATCCAAGCAAGGAAACATCTGAATATGGTTTGCCAATCAACAACCCATGGTTTGATACTTGATCTGGGACAAAGGATCTCATTGGACTCCTGGAAGGACTAGACAACAAGCTATCTGGAGCACTGCAGAGCACTAAGTCCCGTTGTGGGATTTGTAGATTCTTCACATGAGTGCCCAGAGGTCTCCGCCTAGGAGATGTCGATAGAATCCGATTTTTGTTAGACATATTTGGGACTGGCTTGAACATCTCAGCTGAGTTTTTATTACTATGCATGGGCTGATCCCTATACATAAAGATAATAACATGTTTAGAAATGGAGAGGAAGAGAGATGAAATCTTAGGTTTTGATATTTAGAGGGATGAAATCTTAGTAAAGAACTATGTTCTCTCCCTCGGCCTAACCATAAATGAATCTCTAAAGCATTCTCTAGCTTGGATGATAAGAGGAATATCAACTAATACGTATCAAAACTCACCTCGAAGAAGTGTTTGGTGCTGTTCTGTTCCCGTTTTCACAATCAGAAGCCAATGGACTGAGAAGAGAATCAGATGGATTGTCACCCACAGAACTTCCACTAGAGACAGAAGCGGTGGTAAAATCAGCCTCCGTACCAATATTATCAGGCACATTGGAAGCAACGTGGGGCTTTGGAAGTGGCAGACATGATGGATTCAAACTTGCATCCAAACCTGGTCTCTGTGATCCATTCAATCCAGAATCAATGCGCGTTACAGTAGCACGGACAGTAGGACGAGGAAGAGGTACAGCAGGAGATCTTTCTGCAAAACTCTGACAGCGTGAAACCCGAGTAGAAGGAGATGGAGATCTTGATGGTAACCGTGATATAGCTCCTCTTTCGGACACAATTTCATCACGTCGTCTTCGTGACTTTCTAGACCGACAACTAGACTTATCCTCAGACGCGAAACCCAATTTCCGATTAAACGCATCGATGATACTCTCCTTGTTAGCTTTCTTCTTTTCATCTTTTGATGAATGTTTACTCCACCAAGGCATGATCTTTCCACAAACCTTGAGAGGGCAAATTATAACTCTTTTGGAAGATGCTGTTGTTCCACACTACAAAGTAACTATCCTTTTGACTACTTCAGAGATCATACTTGGTTGACCCAGCAGAGGTCAACAACTGAAAAGAAGTCCCAACTTAAATGCCATTTTTTATTATCCCATTGGTGTTTGACCAATACAGAGAAGCAGCTGAAAGATCTGATTACAAAAAAAAAAAAAAAAAAATCCAGCGTTAGGGTTTCAATTCTCGTCTCCCAGTCTGATACTACCATAAGTCGAAAAACTATTATTCTGCATAAAAGTTCAATCTTTCCTGCAAATTACTAAATGATCGAACTCCTAAGGGAAAATAAAGTAACATCTGAGTGATGATATCAAAGAGAATCTCCAAATTTAGTTCAGCGCTTTTTTCAAAAATCAATGTGATCATCTTCTACCTAAGCTACTCGAGATCCATTTCCAACAGTAAACTCAAAATTTCAACCTTATCAACAGATCTACACAGAACAAATACCGTGAGTAAAGGAAACCCAGAAACAGCAGACGATAAACCATTAAATCCAAATTGCTCAAATCCACATACACACACACACAAAGTCTGAGGATAAACACAGACAAAAGACACGAAGCAAAAAGTTAAAAACTTTGACGGTGAAATTGATCATGGAAGACTTAATCGAGACCAAATTGTTAACAAAGTTACCAGATTTTTTATTCAGCAGCTTTGAAATAGAACCAATCGAGAAAGCTCAGACTCTGAGGAAGGAGCAATCGAGAATCCAAAGACACAGGAAAGCGTCAGATCCCTAAATTGATGCTTACAAGTGAATAAACTATTAAAAGTATTTAGCTTTTCCACTAGCAGTGAAGTCTATCTCCCTCTCTCTCTTTGTAGTGACAGAAGAAACGGAGATAACGAAGACGAAAGCCGAAGAGGCAGCAAAATTTGGTAGAGAGAGAGAATAAGAATTGGAGAGAGAAAGAGAGAGCGCGTTTGAAGAAAGCATTCACTCTCAGATTTCTTCTTGGTCCGTTAATCTAGTAGTAACTAGGATATAACCGATTACAATGATAGTACTAATTATTTTTTACTATTTTAGCTTTTTAATTTATTTATTGGAAAAAGACAGAACTTGAAAGAAATGAAAAAAAAAACAAACTTGAAAAGACAGAGCTCCAATTTCATTCTGATTTTTACAGATTTTCTTATGTTTACCAAATTTGATGGGCAAAAATATAAACAATTATCGTCCTTTTTTGGCGGTGTTAAAATTGTATGAATCATTAAAAAAGAAAAACTTTTTAAATTCGAGAAAGAAATTCCTTATCAGGTGGACTAAGTTAATGAATTTATCATTATTTTGTTTCTTAGTTGTCTGATTGATCAAAACGAAAAAACTTTAGTAATATTCAAAATTTGAAGATTATTCTATTCTATGCTAAGTTTGCTCAATTGGTACTTTACTGGTAATCATTCACAGATATGGGAAGAAAATGACATCAGTCCCAAAGCATTGGGTGCTTTGTGAAAAAATACCATACTTGATACATTTAGATATAAATACAAATATCATTTTTTCACATGGTTAATGAATAAGATTTATATATAAAATAACTATTATTTTTTCTCCTAATTTGCATTATTGGTGAATAAGAAACACTTTTCAAATTTGAGAAAAATCTTTATTTTTCCTTTTTGATTAAATAGAGAAGAAAATTAGAGAATAAAACGTTCACACTTTCTCCTAAGTATCAAACGCTAATTCAGAGGTGGGTGGCATGGGCTGGCTCTTCCAATCACCATATAGTAATTCACTTGGTCTGAACTCTGCAGCTCGATGTTTTATTTTCTTCAACCTTAATACAAAAGCTTTTTGAGATGAAATTGGCTTTATCTCATGTGTTGGACTCAGGGTTACTATCCTTGAATGTCTTCTCCGATTCTTAATGTTTGGTAAGGAACTACAAAGGATCTTAAATGTCTTCGTGATATTACATTCTTTTGTCTTTATCTCGTTTTCTTATAATATTTCAAGCTTGTGTAATGATCTTGCTGATTTTTTAGTGAAATCAGCTCTAGTTTCTCTAAACTCTTCCTCTGTTTTTGGGATGTAATTCAGTCTCTTTCTTTTAAAAAAGTTTAATTAGTTTGTCCAAACAATAAAAAATAAAGAATACAAAATTTTGAATTAGGAATTTCATCTATAGAGCATAACTCTCTTCGGTTAAGTGATGCTTTGGATATCTCGACTTGAGTGAATATATGATTTTTTTTTCAATAGTTTTAGAGAGGTTTTCCAAATTTTATTTTTGAAGATTTTTAAATGATAGAATTAAATAACGGAAAAGAAAATTCAATGATACACATATATATTCCTTCAAAGTATATTTTTTTTTTTACAGAAAAGATTAATACTATGACTAATCTTCAAAAATTAAATTTATGTATTCCGGTTTTTTATATGAGAAAATTAAAAAAGGCACAACAACACCAGCGAAGAACCACCTTGCTGGCCTTCAAGAACCTGGGTGTTAGATTTTCTAATGGATATCATAATTCTTGATTTATGTTAAGTTAATTTTTGAGTTGGTACTTTATAGTAATATTCTTAAATATGGGAATAATAAGAAAAGACTTTCAAAGCATTGGGTGCTTAGTGAAAGAAAAAACGAAAAAGTATGTGACAAGAGGACCCATGATGTGTTCTAACACGTCACCTAATCGATCTAAACGGTCCGATTGGAGATAGTGATGTCACCTAAGCATCCATGATAATTGTTATTATAAAATTAAGATACGTGTATATACTAGTTTATGCACCAACAGATTTATGAAGATTATATTAGGTGAACACAATATCAAAGTATTTTAAGATATGATTCTGTTCCAATAATATAGTTTCTGATATATTTTATCTTAACTAAATTCTTAATTGTTAAACGTAATCGTCACTCTATGACTAAAATATGATTCTTAAATATATATATATATATATATATACTTTTTTAATGTCTCCAATTGTAGCTAGCGCGATGCAAAAGAGATTTTTTTTTTCTTTTGGAGAATTTTCTGTTTAGACTTATTTCCACAAATCACTCAATGATTCACTGAAATAATGTAAACAACGAAATGATCATACGATCATCTATACGCAATCTATTGATCATATGATTAACGTCTATAAATGTGGGTTATATGATACTACTTAGGAGTTAATTAGGACATCTATGAAGTTTATTTTCGTCTTCCGTAAAATGTATAAAACTATTGCATGCATGTCAATGACATGTTTTGACGAGCATATTAAATTAGAATCTTAATATTCGGTGGTTCATTATTTTTCACTGTTGACCTTTGCGTTTTTTGTTCAGCTTCGCCTCGAGCTTCACGACAGAACTAATACTATACTGTATTAAGAAATAATAAGTATGATGACATTGACAATGATACATAATAATAATGATAACGACAATGACGATATACTCATCATATATAGCTTGGTTGATATATCATATATATAAGTATGAACTCATGTATTATACTATTTTCTTAGCGTAAGTGATTAAAATAATAAGCAAGTGGGAACACATGCAACTCGAGTATGTAGAAACCGTAAGTAAACAAATATTATATAATAAAGTTTTTTTTTTATCAACATAACTTTAATATTCTCATGCTGGATTGGAACCGTAGATTTAATATAATAAATGCAGAGATGATTATGATTATATCACATCATTCCTACTATCATAAAGCTTTCATATACCCTGTAATTTGCAATTAACTAAATATCCAACTAGGTAACATATCTAACCGTGACCCTTTATTACTAAGCATTTCCCAAATCATTTTTCAAAAAAAAATTTGAATATGAGTTTTTTTTGTTGGGTCAAACCAGTGTTCATTTTTTTTAAATAACAAACTCAAAATTTTAAATTTATTCGTTTGTTCATTTGGATATTAGAAAAAAAAAAAACTAAATCAATCGGTTAGTTTTGTGCGTCTTCAGTTTGATTATTGAATTAATATTCTAGTATACTTTCAGTTTGATCCGAATCAATCCAATCGAATTGGGAACTCTAGTTGCAAAAGAAAAACAAGGTTGTAATTAACAATATATATATATAAAAAAATTTTTTGTTGTTGCTAATGTATATTCGAACAACAACATTATTCGTAATAATATGAAGCAAGAATCACACATGCATGATTATTTTTTTTACAACTTGATAATATCTTTACTAAACCACGATCAACCACATTACTCATATCAAGCTAGCAACCAATTTAACTTCACCATAATTAACCATCACTAGTCCCAATCATCTCACTGTTTTCACAACTCTCATATTCCCTCATCTCATTCACCATTTTATCCACCGTCGAAGTTAAATCCCTTTTATGCACATCCATTTTATGACCAAACTTCATGAACAACGTTAATGACATCTTCTGCTCCACTCGATGTCTCCGGAGCAAAATCGAAGCCGTAATCGATTGCATTTGTAAATACGCTAAATCTTTACGTAGACAAATCCGTGGACCAGCATTAGACGCTACGAATTTGTAATGGTTACGGTTTATGTCGTTTTCTTCGAACCATCTTTCCGGTTTAAACTCAAGACAATCTTCACCCCAAATGAATTTCATTCGTCCGACCGAATATATCGAATATGTAACGTTCGATCCGGCCGGAACAAATGTTCCATCCAGTAAAACATCTTTGGCCACGACGAATTTTGAATCTTCCGGTACAGATGGATATAGCCTTAGTGTTTCGGACAATGCTGCTTAATTTAATAAATAATATCAAATAAAAAAGCAATAATATGATACATGAATCATATAATTCTTACTTTTCTGGTAAAATATATACTCCCACGCGTGATCAGAATAAATTCGATTGACCTATATAATATTTCCTGCACAAGAAGAAGGTTATACAATAAAACAATTTTTTGTGTTTTGGTATTTGACAACAATTAAATTTCTGTTATAAGACTCATTTGCTAGATTTCTCATTATGTAGTTTTTTTTAAATGTCATCGTATCATTATGTAAATAAAATTAAATGTTATTAAAATACCATTTACATGTAAAATTTTCAACAAAAAAAATCAAAAGAAATTAAATACGTCAAATTTATCACATTTTAAATGAACTATATATGTATATAAATATTATTTTTGAACTTTAACATATTTTTGTTTAGAAAAGGCACTCATCTGCAATATTGAGGATTCGATCTATAGACGTCATCAATAGAAAGTACTCTACCAATAGACCATATATCTAATTTTATAAGGTAGTTTAAAATGAAATATTTGCAAATAGTGTAGTAAAATGTTAAAATAGCAAAACAGAAGTAATGCAACTTTCTAAAATTAACCACAGCTAATGGTCTAATCTTGTAATTGTAAGGTGTATTTTTTTCTAGAAGATTTAACACAAGACAAATTTGCATACAAATAGAAACATTGTTAAAAATGTTAGGAGAAAAAATTGTGCTTTCAATTTAAAGGATATTATGTAATCTTGTTCGTTTGAGTTATTAATTAATACTCATTAGTTAAAAAATTGAAAGATATTCTGACCTACATATATAATTAGTAGTTTTAAGGAAATAAAGACATATCTAAATGCAAAAGAATTTATATTTTATGTTTTAATAAAAATAAAATTTATATCAGTCATAGAATTTTCATAAATAAGTATCATGACTTGATTAGTTCCATTATGTATGTAATAGATGCAATTGGCATCTAAATCGAATACTATATGATAATATAAAACTAGTAAATGATATTTTTGTTGGCCATGAATGATCGAGAAGAATACTGAGAGAGGAAGAAAGCGGCACTTCAACTTAAAAGTGGGATGGTTTGTTTCTTTTACATACTTTTACATACACATCAATAGAAAAAATGTTCTATAAGCTAACAAACTCATAACAAAAATGTTTTTATTAACTCTTGATGTTCATGAATATTGCTTCCTAGGATTATGGATCTAAGTTTTTTTTTTTTATTTATTAATTTTTTTTAGATCATTTTTACTCCTGCGTGTACCGGTTTCTGAAACTAGTCGTGTTTCAGTGTTGTACGGATAAATCCTTTTTGTTATCGAGATCAATAATCTGCGAACCTGGAAAATCCGTTGCTACGATTTCCGTAAGTTTGACTCAAGTAATTTGTTATCTTATTATATTTTACGGATTAAGTAATTTCTTTTCAAAACAATAATAACAATGAGAATAAGATCAAGCATTTACTAAAATCTTTCTTGAAACAAAAGTGTTATAATAATCAAGATATAATTCAGTTTTTACTAGAATGGTAGACTTCTTGTATCTAGGAATCTATATGGAACATAAATTTTTTTAAAAATAAAGAGCAATATATATTCGTGATTCCGTCACTTTCATACAATGTACTAGTTCTTCTTGGTGTATAAAATTCAAAATTTATTGACAAAAACCAAAGTTCCTCATGCTCTTGTATTAGAGGATCAACAAAGAAGAACAACTTAAAGAAAAGGTAATATTTTCAAAGTGTTCTGATGAGATAGAAACCGGACAAGAACCTCTGTTTCGGATTCCATAATAACGCTTGAACTCTTCATCATCCGCAATTCCTTGGAGATTAACACTTCTGATACCTTGGCTTGTTAAATCAGAATAGAAAATGTAGAAAGTTTCAAGGTTGCGTGGAATCAATTTTGGAGCCAAAATGATACAATCTACTGAGAATCTCCACCGCTAGATCATCAGGGTGACGTTACCTTCTCGTTCCTTGCGTTTCATGGCGACCACCAAAGAGTTTGTTTTGTAAATTGTGAAGTGTATGCTTCAAAATTCCAAGTATGTATTTAGCTCTTTAATCATTAGGATATTAGTTAAGTCGTTTCCAAAACGGAAAAGGAAACTGACTTAAGTCGGTGCGACCGGATTGAATTTAAATTAATTGGTTCACCTTAAACTAAAATAAGAAAATCAATATATTTTTCAGAAAGAAAAATAACATACTAAGTTTAGAATGTTATCTTATTTGGGGGTCTACATGTTAAGAAAGAAGTTTAGAATGTATTGGCATTCTTCTTATTAAACTCATCTTTAAGATGCGACACTGTTTGCTCCAATGATTGAAATTTTAGGAGCAGACTTGGTTTGCTTCTTGTTCAGTTCATTTTTGAGATTATTGATGTGTTCTACGAGTTTTTGGACTCCAAAACCATCAGCATTTGCTTTCTTCTTCAACAAGGAAACTCCATCAAGCTTTATTTTCAACCAGTCTAGCTTGAAGCCAGCTTATGTCAGCTCGATCAACTCGCTCTCAGCGTTGCTTAGCTCAGCCTCGGTGAGGCTATATGTAGAGGCTTGTTTAATGTCCCAATTAGACCGAGTACGATATTCATGTATGCTGTCTTCACCCTTTGGTTCTTTGGTTTGAAATTATGTTTACAAATGCGATCAAATACAAAAAAAAAAGAGAAAAATACATAAAGACAGCTATATACAACAATTAACAACGTCAAATATTTATTACAAAACCAAAACGAGAGACAAGAAATTATCCTTAACATAATCATCTAAAGTTCTATAAGAACATCAAGACATGTTTTAAGAAAAGGTATTAAGATCAATCACTAGCTGACTTTCGTTCTTGAATCTTGAACAAGATCTTGGTGCGGTGGTTTGTGTCCAAATCGATTTCTAAATTAAGATTCTATATGCCTATAGATCTTCAGGTGAAGGTTAGCCAAGTGTACCTGGTTGCATCACAGGGAAGAACGACCAGTCGTTGCTGTTCTTGGTCGAAGCACTATGTTCATCAACGGTCAAATGTTTCTCATCCGTGCCAAAATTGAATTCCTTATTCGATCCTTGCGTTGCTTCTTGGTCAGACGACGTGGATGCTTCAGGGAATGTTGTTCTTAGCTTCTGATCAACGCATCTGATGACATGATCCGCATCAAGATCGAACGAAACCGGTTTATGCGGTCTGACAATCTTGTGCTCTTTAGGAGATGTACCAGTCTCGAAGCAATTCAGTTTCTCAGGGCTCAAACGCTTCGGAGGTTGGTCAGAGACATCAAAGTGAGGGAAGCGGACGGTTTGTCCATCGGGAAAAGGAGAAGTAGGACCAGACCCGGAAACAACCGAGCTGGGTGAAATAAGCTGGCCAAGTGGACTACCAGGAGGAAGTTGGTAAAACTGAAACTCATAGTTAGACATTGGAAGCCTAAGACCATAGTTATTGTTGGAGTTAAAGAGCTGAGCGAAAGGAACTTCTGGTGAAGAAGGTGTTGTGGTGGTTAAGTAGATAGATTCATCGAGAGGAGGTGTGATCGGAGCCGAAGATGGTTCGGTAGTGTAAGTAGAGAAAACCGGAGGAGAAACCAAATGAGTTTCGTGAGCGTAAGGTCCAATGGCGAATATGGAAGGACGGTTGCTGTTGTTGTTGTTGTTACAAGGCAAAGGACTAAAAGAGAGAATCCCTACAGGTGATTGTGTTGCAGAAGGAGGCTCTGATTGGAAGAAAGAAGCTGGAGATGAAGGTGGAGCTATAAAAGGAAGAGCCGTCATAACCGAACGATAACCGGAATTGGATGTTGAACCAGTAGTAACCGGTTCAGGAGCAAGAGCAGCTTTTCCTATTCGTTTTCTTCTTTGTCTTAAAGGTCTGAAACATGTCAACACACTCCACCGCTTCCACCATTTTCGCTTCTTCTGTTTATTTTTTTGAAAGATTGAAAATCACAGAAACTTAATTAACGTCAAGAAATCATCATAAAGTAATTTTTTTTGTCTGATCATTAAATATCGAGAAAATGAGCTATATTGGGTGAAAATGGAGAAGACTCACCCGAATCGGAGAAGGTTGATGAAGACGATCGTCAGAGGAAGCAATAGCAGTAGCAGCTGCGTTTATAGTATCCAAAACGTTGTTTCCACTCGCGCCGCCTCTCATCTTTCTGATAATTTTCCCGAGAAAACAAAACAGAGCATTCGAATTTCCTCAAAATTATTTAATCAAATACACCAACTTCAAATATTCATGAGAGAGTATAAATTTTTTTTAGAAAAAAAAAACAACCACACGCAACCCGAATATTGTTTCTCTCCCAAAAAAATAAAAATATATATACATATAAATACATACGTGTATATAACTATATGTATGTATATGTGTGTTCATGTGTTGTGTCAAGGAGGTCAAAACACGGCAAAGAACAAAAGGCGTGCCACTATTTACTATTTGTTTGTAAATTTATACGATGTTGAAGGGTAATTATGTCTATAAAAAACTTACGAAGAATTTGACTACATTTGTTTTTTTTTTTTTTTTTTTGTTTAACTCAATTTAATTTTAAGATTTAAATTTATTTCAATATCTAATTTTAAGATTTTAATTTTCATTGCGAATATTTCACTAATTATCTCAAACTGAGATTAGTAAATCTGAGATATTCTTACGACGACAAAGATTGATATATTTTTGTTGTTTTTTATTAATTTCAGGTGTCACAGAAGCGCACGTGTGGGAGAATCGAATCTATCTCTTTTAGTTTTTAGGTTTCTTGTGTTCACATTTAAGTGTAGGGCTAAACTTAAGTAAAAGAATATTAATTTTAAATTATTGAAGCATTTACACAAAAAAGGAAGACATACAGTGCAAAAAATGTTTAGCTGTCAATCTAATAAATACGCAGATTTTAGTTGGAAAGTAATTTTTATATCCCAAAAATATAGAATCTGAAGGAGTATTTCTTTTGGGTAATTGGGGTTTATAAGAATTAAGTCTACAGAGTTAACAATGCAAAAGATAGAAGAAACTAGAAAATGATGAGTTTTACTGCCAAGTTTAAGGATACATATACATTTGTTAGGGTTTTTGTTTTGTTTTTGGTGTGATAGAGAAATTGATAGCCAAAATTCAAACCTTGCTGATTTTACAATTAGCTGAAAACAGTTTAGAAAAAAAAAACAAAAAATCAACATCTAGTTTCGGCCTAGGAGACTGTTTTTCTCAGAAAAAAATATTCCATCTTAACCCCCACTTTAAAATAATATATGTCATATCGATATTTATAACATATAATTTTTCTAAAAGGTAATTTAGATTCTTGAGAGATGCAAGCACATAAAGTCCACTTTAATTAAAATAATTTATATTTATAAACACACTATAAAAGTTACTTAGTTCGTAGTTATGTACCAGGAAATTAAAAGTTCTTGAACTTTCTGAATTAGATTTCTGTCGTTATCTGAAATGAAATCGAAATAAATCTCATCATTAAAAATGAACACATTATTGTCTGTTTTTTTTTTAAAAAAAATTTAAATTATGAATTTATCACTTGGTTTTATTAGGACCTGTCGTCGGAAGTTCAATGAGTTAGGTCATCAACCCAACTTCTGGACTCGTGCTTTGACACGTGTTGCCAACCCACTTTGCACTCAAAGATTTAGTAACAATAATAGAGAAAAAAGAGAAACAAATTAAAAAAAAAAACTAATCATGAAAATGGGATACAATTATCCCCTAATTCATTTTTGACATCGATAACATTTTTATCTTTGCAATGAGATAATAACATAACACCAGATTTCACGTGCATCAAAGCTGGATGAAAAAGGACAACAAGTTTACGTGAGGGTTCTTCCTAAGTAAAAAAAAAAAAAAAAAAAGTCAGATTAATTATAATCTATTTGAAGATTCGAACTTATCATTAAAAAGTTCTATTACTACCAGCTTTATCACCCTGTATGATAATTACAAACTCAATGGAGTACACATACATATTGTTGTAAATGTGGCTGAAGAGACTTATTAAGATTACTTGACTGAGATGATTGAAAAGCTTGTGTGTTGAGTTGACTTAATATTAGTTTGAAGAAGGAAACAATTTTTCTAATTTCAAAACTGATCAAAGAACCAGAAGAGATAATATGTTTCTTGGGAAGATGATCCCAAGATACCAATATGTGAAACAGAATAGAGTAGTTTTGAAGACAGATTCACGTTGAGCTGTACAATTCAACTACGCACTATAATCTACGTATTTGCAACGAGTGTGACGAGTTTGTGGAACAACACAAATGATATAGATTCAGCCAAAAGAACAATTGGAATTGAAGCTCTTACTGCTAAACATAGACATGTGAATAATGTTTCATTCATTCATCCTCCAAATGGGATGATCCTGCAAAGCCAACCAATAAGAGGTTAATCTTGATTCCCTATTATTGGTACGAGTTTCCCTGGTTGATTTCCGGTTTAAAACTTATCATCGAACCGGAAACAAACGTCATCTCTCTTCTGTCCGCAAAAGTCAACACACTGAAATGACGACTTATTCTTCTTCTTCTTCTTCTTCACATGTCTTATCCAGAGACTTTTCTGGCTACTCTCATCTCATGGCTTCTTCTTCTTCTTCTTCCTCGCCTCGCACCTGTAGATACAGCGTCTTCACGAGCTTCCACGGACCAGACGTCCGTAAAACCTTTCTCAGTCATTTACGCAAACAGTTTATCTGCAATGGCATTTCGATGTTCGATGATCAAGGGATCGAGCGAAGCCAAACCATCAAACCTGAACTCACACGAGCGATTAGGGAATCGAGGATCTCCATCGTGGTGCTCACGCATAATTATGTTTCTTCCAGCTGGTGTTTGGATGAGCTTTTGGGGATTTTGAATTGCAAGGAAGAAATGGGCCAAATAGTGATGACCATCTTCTACGGAGTAGATCCTTCTGATGTTAGGAAACAGACTGGCCATTTCGGGAAAGTTTTCAAGGAAACTTGTCGTCGTAAAACAAACGAGGAGAGGCAAAGATGGAGCCAAGCTTTGACGGATGTGGGCAACATAGCCGGGGAACACTTCCTAAACTGGTTTGTCTGTTTTCCTTCAATTGTCTCTTTCTTATTACGGTATTGAGCAATTTTCTTGGTGACTATCAATTTCACATAGGACCTTTTCGTAAGAGACGCTGAATTTTCTCTCTTGTTAGGGACAATGAATCGGAGATGATTGAAAAGATTGCTAGAGATGTTTCAAACAAACTAAATGCTACAATCTCTAGATATTTTGAAGACATGGTGGGTATTGAAGCACACTTGGAGAAGATGCAGTCTTTGTTACATTTTGATGATGATGGAGCTATGATAGTAGGAATCTGTGGCCCTGCAGGCATTGGTAAGACTACCATTGCCAGGGCTTTACTTAGTCGACTCTCTAGCAGTTTCCAGCTTACTTGTTTTATGGAGAATCTTAGGGGACATGATAATAGTAATCTGGACGACTATGGTCTGAAGCTGTGTTTACAAGAAAAACTTCTTTCAAAGATCTTAAACCAAAACGGTCTAAAACTAGACGGTTTAGGTGCAATACAGGAGAGGTTAGGCGACCTCAAAGTGCTTATCGTTCTTGATGATGTGGATGATCTCAAGCAACTAGAGGCTTTGGCTGATGAAACTTGTTGGTTTGGTCCTGGAAGCAGGATTATTGTAACCACGGAAGATCAAGAGCTTTTGGAGCAACATGATATCAACAATACGTACCATGTGGATTTTCCAACTAAAGTAGAAGCTCGTCAGATTTTCTGTAGAGTTGCTTTCAGACAGAGCTCTGCACCGTATGGTTTTGAAAAACTTGTGGAAAGAGTAACTAAGCTTTGCAGCAACCTTCCATTGGGTCTCAGTGTCATGGGTTCATCTTTACGCAGAAAGAAAGAAGATGATTGGGAAGGTATATTGCATAGGCTTGAAACCAGCCTTAATCAAGATATCGAGGGAGTACTTAGAGTCGGATACGACAATTTACATAAGGATGATCAATTCCTATTTCTCCTTATTGCATGCTTCTTCAACTACCAAGACGATGATAGTGTGAAAGCAATGCTCAGTGACAGTAACTTGGATGTTAGACTCGGGTTGAAAACCCTCGCGTATAAATCTCTAGTTAATATATCTGCGGAAGGAACTATAGTGATGCACAAGTTACTACAACAAGTGGGTAGAGAAGCTGTTCAATTACAAGATCCTAGGAAACGCCAACTCTTAATTGATGCTCACGAGATTTGTGATGTCCTCGAAAATGATTCTGTAAGTTGTTTTTTTTTATGCCTCACAGATCTTACCTAATGTGCTAACATTTTTCTTTTATTTGGAATACTAATTTAGAATAGTACAAATGTGATGGGTATCTCGTTTGATACATCCACAATCCCAAACGGCGTGTATATAAGCGCACAAGCTTTTAAAAGAATGCGTAATCTTCGATTTCTCAGCATCTACGAGACAAGACGTGATCCAAATGTTAGAGTGCATTTACCTGAGGACATGGATTTTCCACCTCTTCTAAGGTTATTACACTGGGAGGTATATCCAGGGAAGTGTCTTCCTCATACACTTAGGGCGGAACATCTTGTGGAACTCAATTTTGTAAATAGCAAGCTGGAGATGCTTTGGCAAGGAATCCAGGTTTGTACTTTTATTTGTGGATTAGAAAACTGTTGGGTTTGAATTAAGAAATTATCATCGATTTTAGAATCAAACATGTGGATTTTATTTGAGCCTTTGTGTTTTTTATCCACCTAAATACACTTTCAAATATGTCAAAATTCAATGTGAAATCAGTTCTTCGATCAAACTCCAAAGATAAATCATCAATATGACAACACATGATATATACCTCGTACTCATGTCTTGATGATCTTTTGTTTTACATTCAGCGCCTTACAAATCTCAAGAAGATGGATTTGTCTGGGTCTTTGAATTTGAAGGAAGTCCCGGATCTTTCAAATGCTACAAATCTCAAGAGATTGGATCTAACAGGTTGCTGGAGTTTGGTAGAGATTCCTTCCTCTATTGGAGATCTTCATAAACTAGAGGAGTTGGAGATGAATTTGTGTATAAGTCTACAAGTTCTTCCGCCTCACCTCAACTTGCCATCTCTTGATTCACTCAGGATGGTAGGATGCTGGCAACTGAGAAAAAGGCCAGATGTTTCGACCAACATCAGATCACTCGTAATCGGAGACACAATGTTAGAAGAGTTTCCTGAATCACTTGAGCTTTGGTCTCGCCTTCAGACTCTCAGTATATATGGCAGTGTCCTTACAGTGCCACTTTTGGATATGACATTGCAACAATACCAGATCTCCCCCGCTACGATTAAGAGGATTCCAGATCAAATCAAAGATCTTCATGTGTTACAGTTTCTTTATATAGCTGGCTGCCCAAAACTTGCATCATTACCAGAGCTCCCTCGCTCGCTCAGAAAACTAACAGTAGACACTTGTGAGTCATTGGAGATGGTATGTTTTCCTTTTGACACTCCGAGAACTGAGTTTCTGTATTTTCCCAACTGTTTCAAACTGTGCCCGGAAGCAAAGAGAATAATTACACAGCAATCATTTAGAGCATACTTTCCAGGAAAAGAGATACCTGCGGAGTTTAATCATCGAGCTATTGGAAATTTGTTGATCATCCGTCCGGCTATCTGCAAATTTAGGATTTGCCTCGTGTTTTCCCCTAAACCGGATATGGAAGAAGATTACTTCAAACTACGGTTTCACATACGCGTTAACGGTTGTCCAAGTGATGAAGACATGCTTAGGTTTAATATCCCTAAAATCCAAGAGGAACATCTTTTTATATTTCACGTTGAGTTTGTTGAACAGCACGAGGAGATATTGTTCAAATTCAGCACCTCTTCTCATGAAGTCGACGTTATTGAATGCGGTGTCCAGGTCTTGATGGATGAGACCAACAGAAACATAAAGAGCTATGAATCTTGTTCAGAACAAGAAAACAGGGATGAAAGTCTCTCTGTTGATAAGAGAAATGAGTTTAATGAACCCAGAGTAAAAGTCTTTAAGGGTTATAATAAGTTTATTTCTTTAGTTTTTACTCTCCTTTTGAGTGTGATTTCAAGTGTTGTGTTGTATAGCTTTCTAAAAAAGCATTAAAAATTCAGCATGTGATTTTGTTCGTATTTTAACTTTCTATCTACCCATTAGCCAATGCTCACTAGTAGTATGGACTAGTTTAATAACAACCCACTCCTTTGAAATTTTGTTAATCCTGAATACAGCTGCAGCTTGCAAGCAAGATGAAGACTTTCCCATTGTTGGAGAATGCTCTTGTTGTCTCGGGTTTCTTAGTGATTGAAAATCTAATAATCTTGGTGATCTGAATTTTGGAAACTGTTTTAGATCATAAGTTCATTACAACTGGATCTATCATCAACTCTGTTCCTTGTCTTTGTAAGAACTTTTAGTTGATCTCACTGTTCTTTCTTACCGTGGCTGAATAACCCGTGGAGCAGTGTGCTAAACGTAACAACATGAGGCTGAAAACTAAGTTTGGTGATCTTGCCAAACGTAGACAAAGCAAAAGAAAGCTAAGATAATGTTTCTTCTTCTTCAATTTGATTAAATTCTAATGGTAACTCTGAGCTAATTAAACTCCTACTTTAACTGGAAGTTGGTAAGAAAGTTCATAATATAAAAAAAGAAAAACAACATAAAGTTCAGGATACGTTTATATCTAGTGCATGCGTTTAATGTAAAACTCATAAGCAGAATATGATAATTTAGAGCTAATTGCGGTAACTAAATAGTTACGAGTAGAATTGTCTTTTAAAAGGATTAATTCTTGATGTCTCTCTCAAGCAGCCAAACTCTTAGAGGCAATCTCAAAGACATTTTCAGATAACCCATTAGCTGACATTATCATCTCCAACTGTGCCTACAAACCAAAACACAACCGGCAACCGCTTCATCTAAATATTCTTCTCTTAGATTATAAAACAAAGTAAAATGCTAATGGTTTTGTTGTGTCTTAAAGAGAAAGACAGACTAGTTTTTGCGGTTACCTTGGCCAGAGCTTGTCGGGTTTCATCGTAGCGCTTCCACCTCGAAAAGGCAGACACCATACGAGAGGCAACCTGGACTCAGACCAAAGGAAAAAGTAAGTCGTTAAGTTTGTTTGTTGTCATGATAGTTACAAAGGTAACACAGATTTAATTTGGGAGTCCAACCTGAGGATTGATTTTGTCTAACTGGACAACAATGTCACCCAAGAACTTGTAACCTGATCCATCTTTGGCATGGAAGTTCACTGGGGAACCGCAGAACCCACCAATAAGGGAGTAAACCTGAATGATCGTTGTTTGGCTTCATCGTAAGCATAGAACTGAGAGAAGAAAAAAAATATTGCGGGATAAAAGTTTTGAGAATTCACTTGCCTTGTTAGGATTGCGCAGATCAAAAGCTGGGTGATCCAAAAGCTTCTTGACATTCACCACATTGCCGGGAATGTCAGATGTTGATTGAAGGAGGAACCATTTGTTAACAACCTGAGATCAGAAGCCGATAAATCTGAGTATGGCATATTTTAAACCTAAACGCAGAGGAAAGTAACTCGTGATATTCAAATCCATACCAGGTAATCGCCCTGCCATTTGTTGTAGAAGTCAGCAAGAACGTCGTCACGGGTTTTACCCGGAGTTTGGGCAAGAGCTGCCAAAGCAGCAAATTGGTCAGTCAAATTGGTGGCCGTCTTGTATTCACTCAATGCAAGTTCCACATATGCTGGGTCCTCGAGCGATGCAAGATAAGCTGGATTATTTCAACAAAGCAAAACATAATGAAGTTAGTGACTTGAGCAATGAGAAATTCGTTTCAATAAAGAATGACTCGCAAATGCAAACCTAGAGCTGTGTTCTTCAAAGCACGCCTCGCCATGTTTGGGTGGTCAAAGACATAAGCCTCTGTGCTCCTATTGTTCTCGACCTGACAAAACAACCATCGAAAAGTTTCAGTGAATGAGCAGCGAAAAAACAGGAACGTCCTCACTTCAGTGTGTACGAGTTTGGTTCCTAATCCCAAAAGATTCACTTTCTACTATGTAGAGAGAAGAAGACATACTATCTTTAGAAGCTCAGTTTTAAGTTCAGATGCAAGCTGCTTTCTAACAAACTTTCTAACAGCATGAACAGCATCAGGATCTGCCACGGCCATCATGTCCATAATCTCTCCCTCCCCAGGCAATGTTATTGCCTTGGCGATAAATTCCTACACAAATAGATTACAACGTCGTATCCTATGCTTCCTTGTTTGATAACGGGGTTGACAAGGGAATATAGAGCCATACCTTGTCCAAGCTTGTGTCAGAAAGCACGCTGGCGAGACCTTGCACGAATTTTGGGTTTAGAACCAATGGTTTGTTTTGCTGGAAATCAGAAACTAAGTTCAGCATGAGCTTCCTTGCAAGAACTTGACCTGCCTCCCACCTAAAAATACAGAAAAACAAATGATCAAAAAACGCAAAGAGCATAGGGAAGAACTTATGTGTTGTGGAAAGGCACATACCGATTGAATTCATCTGAATCATGGGCTAGGAGGAAGAACAGGTCATCATCAGAGAGATCAGTCTCAACACGAACTGGGGCACTGAATCCCCTAAATAGAGACGGAACAGGTCTTTCTGATATATCAGAGAATACAAACTCTTCTTCTTTCTGTACATAAACAAGACATAGGTCAGGAAAAGATAGAGGTACAAAAAATAAAAAATGAAACTGGATGACTGACCTTAGTCACTCGAAGTATTGTGCTGCTGCTTGAAATGGTCTGCAGAGTACCATCATGATAAACAGAGGAAAGTGTAATGTCTTTCCCACTCGAGGACAGAAGACCAACAACCACCGGAATAAATGTTGGTTCTTTTGTTGGCTGGCCCGGAGTTGGTGGTATCTCCTGACTAGGAAAGTTATCAATTACAAAGCAAGCCAGTGTGTCAACAAGAAATTCAATTAAGGTAGGATCTATAAACTTCAATTTCAAAGGCAGGCCATTAAGTATGATGTAGAAACTGTCATTTGGCAAAATCGAATAAGACATGATAAGAACAGAACCTGAATTTCAAAGAGAAGGTACGAGCTTCAGCATCGTAAGAGGATGTCACTTTGACGACTGGCGTTCCAGCTTGAGAGTACCTAAAATATTGTATATGGTACATCTTTAGATGTATAAAAACAAGAATCTTCCCAAGACAGTCCACAACAGAAATATGACTTACCATTGCAAGAAATTAGCAAAATCTGCGTTGTTTGCATCACGCATAGCAGCAAAGAAGTCTTCACAAGTCACAGCTTGCTCATCATGTCTTTGAAAATAGAGATCAATTCCCTGTAATATATGCACATATAGACGTGAGCGGAAAGATCACGAAATAAAGACCTAGCTGCTGGATCTACACAAAGAAAGAGTATTGGAAAGCAACCTTTCGGAACCCCTGACTTCCTAGTAGAGTTTTGTACATCCTCACAACCTCGGCTCCCTAGGAAAACATTACACAGTCAACAAAGGTTTCTTGATTGTTGCATATAACAGCAACACTATTTTTTTCAAGAGCCAAACCTTTTCATAAACCTGATACGACAACAGAAAAAAGATAATTCTGTTAGAATTAATATTATAAGGGATTGATAGGAAAAATAACTACAAGTGAACTGGAATTCTTAGATCCCTACCGTCACTGAGAGAGCAGGGTGATGGCCAGACACGTAATCCAGGTTGGAACATTTACAAAAACACAAGCCCGTTAGATTGGACCACAATACAGAGAGTAAAAATATGAAATACTAAAACATAATTCCAGACTTCTCAGCGAACAGAAACTTGCCTGTGTAGAAGTTGTCCATCTGCCAAAGAAAGAAAAGAGCCCATGTCTATCAACACCGAACATATCACGTACATAAAAAATTTCAAGGCAGAATAAGTAACAAGAATTACTGACCTTGATGTATGAATGTGGCCGAACAGGATGTGCCATAGGACCAGCATCCTGGAAAATTAAACAACGGAGGATTTGGCTTGAGGAGAAATGAAACAAACCAATGTAGAGGCCTCAAAGGAGTACAAGACTACGTACCTGCGGGAATTGATAGATCCTAAGCTTTGAAACATCAGCAATGCGCTTTACAGTTCGGCTTCCCATGTCAGATGAAAACTCCTGTAAATAATTTGGGCAGTCTAATCATTAGATAGAGAAAATTTGCAATACACATCTTCAAATAATGAAAGATAATTGTACAGTTATCATTAGGTAAACACAATTCCCATTACCATCTTTTTAATAAGGATAAATGTACCTGGTCACGGAATACAGTAAGTCCTTCCTTTAGACTGAGTTGGAACCAGTCACGGCAAGTCACCCTGTCGTTACAAATAGAGCTTAAGTCATAAAGCAGGCCGCCTCTTATTTTATGCAAGTTACAGACAATCATATAAGCAAAGATTCAACCAGAAAGAATTAATCAAATGTAAAATTGTAATAAAGGGAGGATAAATGAGGTTGACCTGTTGCCTGTCCAATTGTGGAAGTACTGCACAGAAAACAATGAAAGATGCGTTCGGTAAAAAATAACATACACAAGATAAGACTACAAATACACAGCATAATGTACGATTACGTACTTCATGACCAATAACTCCCAAAATTGCAGCATAATCTGCGTCTGTTGCAGTTTCTGGAGATGCCAGGACAAGCTTGGAATTAAAAATCTGCAACGTAGAGAAACTCATGGTTTTCCATCAAGATAGAATATTAACAAGTACGTTATTTTTATGAAGCAAATTAGATTTACATTCAAACTCTTGTTTTCCATGGCTCCCCTGAAAATCAAGCAGAAATCAATTAGTTTGTGAAGTCTCGGCAATAAGAAAAAGAGAACACGTAACCAATCTTATCGACTGTGACTGTATACACTATTTGTTCATAACATACATGTTAAAATCTGGAACAGCGACAATGTTGAAGAGATCCAGGTCATACTCAAGGCCGAACACCTAAATAAAAAGATTAACACATACGAAAATCATATTCAATAACCTAACATATACATGAAATAATATTTTAAACCTTTTGAAAGTACTTACATCCTCATCCCACTTCATGGCCGCCTTAAGAGAATACATGGCATGAGCAGTCTTTGGTAGATCTTCTGCAGGAGTCCAGATTTTCAAAGATACCTCCCTACCAGAGCGAGTGGTAAATGTATCGTCTCTGCTTGCTAGTTGTCCAGCCACTAGAGCAAATAGATAGCACGGCTTCTTGAATGGATCCTCCCATAAGGCATAGTGCCGACCTCCCTACATTTCGACGAAGAGATATGATTTCAGCAAAGACCAAGTTGAGAGGACATTTAGCCCCCAAAACGTCATTATTTTGCTAACCTCTAGATCTCCTTGAGAAATGAGGTTTCCATTGGACAACAATACAGGATAATGTGACTTGTCAGCTTCAACACGGCATGTGTACTTTGCCATAATATCAGGACGGTCCTAATCATTGCACATTAAAACACAATGTAAAAACATCAACTGTACTTTCTCACTAACAGTCATCTTATATAGAAGTCGCAACCAACCTGGTAAAATGTGATTTTCCGGAAACCCTCTGCTTCACATTGTGTGCAAAAATTCCCAGATGACTTGTAGAGCCCCTAACGCAATAATATTAACAAGGTTAAAACTGTTCTGGTAAATCATTAAGATAACAGCATTTAAAAAAAAAAATAAAGGAACAGAATCAGAAAGTTCTACCTCAAGTGAAGTATTCTTGTGGGGGTATATCTCAGTGTCAATTTCCAAAAGAAAGGACTCCTCGGCCGGCAGTGAAGGCAGAGTGAGATGACGAGAGTCCAACTGGTAATCCCCTTCCTAATCAAAGTGAGACCAAGTCAACAAAGGAAACTTACTTAATTTTCCTCAGCGGAGTCAATTTTACTAGAGAAAAAATTATTTATGTATTTAGAATAAACAGAGTGAGCATAGAGATTATGAAGAAGAATTTCCAAAAGTTTAAGCCTTAAATAGATACCTTTAAAGGCTTCCCCTCAACCTTGACAGAAAGTAGCTTCAAGTCATGCCCATCCAAGACCAAGGGGGCACAAGATCCTGGGCAACAGAATACTTGTTCAGAATGAGATGTGGAACAAATAAAAATACATCATGGGGATATACATTAAGCGAATGCAAGTTTAAACTAAAACAAAATATTGAGCTTAAAGAAACCATTGATTTTTGTTATAAGTTCCAGTAATGTACTTGAATGTCTTACCTTTAACTCGAGGGGAAACCTTAATTTTAGAGCTAACAATTGTTTTCTCTTCACCTAGAGAGAAGATCAGATCCACCTTAAGAAACAAACAAAAGCCTTCAGTCGGAACAATAGTGATTCCTAGTCATACGTTTAATTTGGAGTTTAGAGAAGAGTAGTATACCGTTTCAAAGTAGTAATCAGGCTTTGTGTAGTCCTTGAGAAATATTTCTTTAGGTGCATCCATGTTGGATTCTTCAACTTTATCCGGAACTGATTCTGTGGCAACAGAACAAATCAGCCTCCAGCTGCTATGCTTATATCTCTGACATATAAAAACAGAAAAATATTTAGATTTTACAACATAAAGCCAGCATTTTGGGTTCTATTTATCATACGGGAAGGATAGATAGAGAGAGATGGATAGAGAGAGAGAGATACATCAACAGAATGTGATAGTAGCCGGTTCTTCCTCAAACAAGTAGCCTGAGACAAAGAACAAGACTGAAAATCATTCTCTGTTTAAATTATGTGGCAGTTGATAGAAGAGAGAGAAGAAACACAAACCTGGGAAGTAAGAAAGGGTCTGTACTGAGTAACTCTCTTTGCCGGATTACCAAGTGCAAGACAAGCGCTTCTAACGGGAG
The DNA here is from genome assembly GCA_039880935.1 of Streptanthus diversifolius. Classification (NCBI taxonomy): domain Eukaryota; kingdom Viridiplantae; phylum Streptophyta; class Magnoliopsida; order Brassicales; family Brassicaceae; genus Streptanthus; species Streptanthus diversifolius. The sequence continues at coordinate 25,145,542 of JAXGFM010000012.1, forward strand.
CCTACAAACAAGAGTTAAAAGCACAATAAATAAAAAATGTGAAAACTCTGGCAGAAATGAATACAAAACTAAAGCAGAAGATCAAAAAACAAATAATTTACTAAATATATGCAACAGTGAGAGAAATCGAAATGGTTTTGATGAAAGGCAAACAGAAATCATAAGAATACAATAATAATCCAAAAACAATGCACTAATCAAAAACAAAGAGTTTAGAGTAATCACAGGAGCATGAGAGAGCAAACCCAGAAGGTTGAATCTAGCCAGAGACGAACTTCGACAAGGAAGAATCAACCGAGCCATTGTTGAAAAACAAAAACACCCAAATTCCAACAAAATCCCTAAATTCAAATAAATAAAAAAACTACTACTTGCGGCGAAATTCTCCAGCCTAATAGACCCAAGAAAACTCTCTCTATGCTCACTACAAGAATCAACACTCACAATAGACAACAACAAGAAAACAGAACAGAGCGGTAAGTTTGGGGATATGGCCTTTATAAGGACGTCTAAAAAGGATAGAGTTTACATGAAAAATGATGGCCAAGAATATTCGTTATTAATAAACAACCAAATAAAAATTTGAGGAAGCAAATGAATAAACAAAAAAAAAGGAAAAACGATTTCGACTGATAATCAAAAATCTGGGAAAATATATCGGAGGAGGAAGAAGAGGTTATTACCGAGATCCGATGATCAGATGCAAGAGGCAGAACAGAAACAATGAGGAAAAGAAACCTGGTACTGGTAGATATATATAGAACAAAGAAGATATTTTTATTCGGACCAAAAAAAAAAAAGATTATAGGAATTAACAGAATGAGATATATTCAAAGAGATTATTATAGTTTGTATTTTTATTATTTTAACATTAATATTTTGTATTATCCATTTCCTTATCGCTGTTTACCCCTTGAGCACCTCGATGCTCTCTGCTCAGATTCAGATATCATTTGTTTGACATACAAACTAAATATTCGTTAATTTTAAAAAGGGATTTTTTTTTGTCAACATAATAAAACTCAGATGAAAGGTATTTTAATATTTTAAGACGAGAGAGAGTTTTCGTTTAGAAGCCAAAAGGTTACAACAGATCGATGCTAATTTTACAGTCATAGATGAGTAAAAGTCGCAATTTCCAAGGATAACATATAAAAGTTGAACAGCTCCTCCAACAAAGTCAAAAGGTAAAACAGAATTTGACAAGACTTTGTTAAAAGTGTTTTAAAAAACGGATGGTTTAGAAGCGGTGCATTTTAGCATCATCATTCACCTAAAAACTGGCGTTTTTTAGCTGTGTTCATGTACGGTCTAAGAACCCATTCGATCTCTGCTTCCTCTTGTTCCAAAGTTCCTAACTTCACCTGCAAAAAAACAGCATTATTGATAAGGTACTTGACTGATTCTGGCATACAAACTGAACCAAACAGAAAAATCTATATACAACTTCATTACATTTGACAAAACTTTTTTGTCAAACCAAATCGAATAAGAATAAACCGAATGCATAATACCTGGTAAAGCCGCAACTCAAACCGAGGACCGAGTTCTGTAAGCTCAATCGATTTCGGGCCTCCTTCTCCTTTATCATAGACATGATTCCTATATATGTCCACAAGAATTTTTAAAGAAGAATCGACACACACACAAAAACATACCAACACAGTTTTCAAGAAATTGGTTATTTATGGAGAAAACTTGTACCTGAATGAAATATAATCAGATTCATTACGAAAAGTAACTATACGTCTTGCATCCAGTTTTGGAACTGGGAAGATGTGTTTTAAAATGTTCGCAACTCTTGTACCCATCTGCGAGAAGAAGAAGAACATGTTTTACATTAGAAACGGAAAACAAACAAACAAACATACTAGATCAACTCTACAAAACTCGTTAGAATTGCATTTAAATAACCAAGTGAATCGTTCTACAAAATATACCTGAGTTGTAAAGTTGTCAAAAATGAGATGAGGATATTGCTCAGACATCTTTCCCATTGCTTTCTTGGTTTGAATTTCATGCCTTGTTACCTAAACAAAAGGGGACTCTCGATAACTGGTGTTGTAAAGAAGAAAGATTTGAACAAAAATCATAACCTCAAAGAGGTACTTACCACATTAACTAATTCAAAGTATGCAGTTGGTCCGAATGGGAGATGAGAGACGATAAGACCATCAGGCTTACCACGGTTCTCAGAAACAAATATCACATCAGTAAAATCATGCGAACGTGCGGTTTCAATAATCTCAGAGATGACCTGCAAAGAAACAAGTGGGAATATAAATGGGTATTTTGTTGTATAAAAGTCACTACAAGCTCACTGATGATTACTCGTTCAAAATTTTTAACCTATTTTACGCATAATCTGACCATGATCTGATGTAAAGAAAGGCGAATGCGATGGTTACAGCCAGGAAACACAATGGTCCAAAGGATTTGAATACTTCCAAGATGTATTATGTACAGAAGCAAGAAGAACACACATACCTGACTACCACGATTCACTCTCTGGGCGTTAGGAAATACAATCTTCAATTCCTGCAAAAGATTCCACGCAATTTAAGGTCACAAATCAATCAACAAGTACAAATCACAAGCCAAAAAAAAATTTTTAAGGAAACACGGAAGAAAACTAGCCAGACAATAAATGTTAACATCTAACCATCGACCAAAACTAAACTTACTATACCTTGACGAATCGCGTTAGTGGAGCACTTGGATCCCTAGACGTTGTCAACAAAATCTTCGGATCTTTTTCCGTTGCATTTGCATATTCATCATCAATATGACTGCGCGGAACTATTTCACAAACATGATTAGAGAAAGATAACCATTAGCTCTTCTGCCACAAACCAGTCATATTCCATATTGACACTGACAAGCGGGTTTCAATCCAATGAATGGATAGATCACTCATGTTCGAACAGAATTATATATTAAAATAATGTATTGGAACAACAGTTTCTTCGAACCTTAAGCTTATTCAGTATCAGTATTACAAGACAACAACACAAGTACAATATACACAACTTCGTTTCACCAAAACATGAAATTTTTTTATTGAAAATCCATACAATATATCAATTAATACAACGGAATCGGCAAAACCCAGCTACAGAAATCGTTCCAAAACTCTTACCGGCGGTATTTTGATCTTCGAGATCAATCTCCTGTCGAAGCTTCGCCTCCTCGTTTCGGAGCTCAGTAGGAATCGGCTTTCCTTCTGATGAAACATAAACCCAAATCAGAAACAACGAAAAAAGCATCGAATCAATGAATAGTAAGAGAAACAGATTATCGATTGTTTAACAGATATGGAGAAAAAAAAAATCACTCGACCTTGCAGGGCTTCTCTTATCTTCCGCTTCTTCTCATAGAGCTGACGCTCATCACCTTCCAAATTTTTCCTGTAGAGATACTCCTTTCTTAACCTAACGTTCCTGCGCAACATCCTGATTCGTCGTGAGTAATGGAGAGCAGAAAGAGAGGCTACGATGGAAGCTGTTTGTTTGTGGCGATTTAGGGTTTTAGGAAAGGGTTTCAAGAGATGCAGGAAGAGGAAGATAGCGAAAGTGTTAAAATTAAAAACGGCAAGGTGTTTGTCTATAGAAACCGATAGCAAAACTATCTTTGGGCCATTTAGTATAATAGGCCTTAAAAAGGCCAATGTAGAAAATAACAGAGAAATTGTAAAAAGTGCCCTCACGCAGGATCGAACTACGGACCTTCAGTTTACAAGACTGACGCTCTACCACTGAGCTATAAGGGCCAGCTACAACCTATAATAATTACAGAAGAAAACAAAATTATCTCCATGATTAATAGAGTAAGCAGATGACAGATATCTCCAAAAACAATAGTTCAAACAAGAAAGCATAGAAAGAAATTATATATTAAATAAAAATAAAGCAGTTTGAATCCGAATACATCGGCAGAAACTTTATTTTTTCTCGTTTAGAAACTTTATTTATTTAACCAGAATTTTATAACTTCTAGAAATCTTATAAGTGTTGTTTAACAAAAATGCCATAAAGTAAATTAACTCTCAAGAGAATGAAGAAATATCTCAAAAACCACATAAACAGGCCAGTAAGAATCAATGAAAGATAAAAATGAAATGATAAAATTGAAAGCGACTGATAAACGAAAATGATATAAACGCTTAGATATAAAGCCTTTGAAGAACTAGATTTTCACGAGATGTATCAAAAAAAAAAGTTAGAAGTGAAGCCAACACAACATGGGTAACATTGAACGCATCTTGAACAGTAGAAAAACAAATCAGAATGAACTTACAGCAACCTCTAACAATCAAGAAAACAAATTTGCAAAAAGAAAGCCACACTAATGGCGTAAGAGAGGATGCAAACTAATAGAATATAGACTGAGAACTTAAAGCCTAAAGCTTTTATGGCTAGGCCACTTCTTTGATATTCAGATTCATAGTTTTCAACTTCAAAATTCATACTAAATTTAAAATTCATACATATCTCTTCAGACAAAGTTACTCACTGATAAAATTAGAAAGGATAAAATAAAGATATTATGACTGGCGCCACGTTGAATGACCGCCACACGACAATCAATGAAATTCACACAAATGGATCAAACAGGAAGAAAAAAAAAATAGGTAAGAAAAAGTTTACACAACTCTATTCACAAACGAAAAGGAAAAAAAAAAACTTATCATGTCTTTGTAGAAGAAATTTGTTAAAATATCCACAAACGAACAAATTCAATGGAACAGAAAAAAAAAGAGAGAATAATTAGACAAATAAATAAACGAAAATTACTAAGCTCCATCACACGTTTTTGCAAGAATATTTGTTTCACTTTTTTCTTCTTTTTACGGCAATTTTTGTTTCACTTTTGTACTCGAATAGTTTTGTCCTAATTATTTCTTAATTGGCTTCAAATGCTACCTACAAAGACTTAAACATGTAGCATTTTGACCACTTTTCCAAAAGTGCTCTAGTTCTTATTAATTTATCAAATAAAGTATGCATTAAGTCATAGTAAGTAATTAAATCATACTTGATTCTCTATCTATTTGTTCGACAAGCTTTATGATATAAAATTCCTTTGATATGCCAACTTCCTATTGGTTGCGAGAAATTAATCATTATTATAAGAAATTATTAAATAAAGACATTTTTACGAAGGCAATTAGAAGATTCATCTAACCACAACAATTATGTTTTTCCTAAAATAAGAATTAATTCGATTTCATCTCAGATTCTTTTTTTTTTTTTTTTTTTAAATGATTATTGAAAAGCCACCAAATGTTGAACTCTATGAAACTTCAGAAAACCAGATCTGATTATTCTTTGTAACATCTTCGATAGAAAACTCTATATCTACTAACTCTTACTAAATCGAACCGAAAAAAACTCATTCAACTTGTACTATCAAACTTTACGAGAAACTTTACTCTACATTAATCCATCAGAAAAAGTGCCAAAAATATTAATATGTCAAATGAAAAGGATCAAACAACCCAATAAATTAAGATAACTGCATAAATTAATCGGAGTTAACAACTTTCAGTAACAAGCACGAGGTGAATTAAAACTTGTAGAGACGATATAATAGAAACAATATCCAATTAAAATTGGAAAATCAGAAGAAGAAAAAAAGAAGACAAAATCCAATTTCTTTCTCTAAAATATTTGAGAGAAAGAAAGAGAAAATCGAACTGATAATATAGCTTGTTTTTATTGATGTGTCAAGCATTCAAAACTATATTTTATGTATTTATAAATAAAGAAAAGAAAAACTCTTAGTTTGGAACAAAAGGGCATAAACAAATTAACAATTTGCAGTAAAGAACGACCAAATTCTCTTAAGGTCACAATTCACATAAAGTTATATTTTGGCACCAATTTACCTCGTAAGGCATCTTTGTACTTTAGATATATAACATTTTTCTATTTACGAAAGGTATGAACCATACGTATACTATGTTTGTATGCATAATTATACGTATAGTTTTGACACTCTTTCAAAAATAAATGTATGTATGTTAATTAGGGCCGGTCCATGCATATCATAAGCCTAAGCCCTACTCAAAAATAAAAAAATATACACTATTTTTAAGAAAATCAAACTGATAAATAATACCAACTGTTTTTCATTAATTTTTTTTTAAAAAAAACAGAGTATCACAACACCAAAAAACATACTTTTGATAAAGAATTGAAACATCAAACCTGATTATTTACTCTTTAGTAAATCTGTATCCTTAGTCTCTCACAAATCCTGATTATTTTGCTGCTGTTTAAAAGTCTCTCATTTTCAACTAAAATAGTTTATTTCATTTTTTTTTTGTAAGTGATGGAGACAGAGTTTGTTTACTACACAGAGAACTAAGAAAAAAAGATAAGAATGTTTCCATTTAGGTTAATGGTTAAGTGCAGGAGTTAGTTATATTGTGTTTCTAATTGAATTTTCGATGAAAGTAATGTTTTATGTCATGTCATAAAATATTAGCAAAAAAATTGTTCCGAACCAAAAAAATTATTAAGGTCCAGCTCCAATTCTCTTATAATCAACAAAAGACAAAAACGAAAGAAAAAGTTGATTCTACTTTGCTACTCTTTGCAAAAATATACATAAATATATATAGTTTTCAGTATGTTTTATTTTATTATTGTTAACATTTAAATAAAATTATTTTTAAGCATATGATTAGTTAGACTATAACAATAGATTAATTACTGTAAAATTTTGGTATGTAGATCTTTCTGTTGCAAGTTTTTTTATTAGAAAAAAATCTTACAACTTTGAAAAGTTTGGAATAGTTGCTTTAGGAAAAATAATAATATATATATATATATATACAAAAAAAAGAAATAAGACTTGTTAAAGATGTAGATGTACTAATTTAAAAACTATTGGTGAACAAATGCTGTAAAATGCTATAAAAGTGTAGAAAAACTCCAACATCCCAACCTACCCTAGATTATGTACCCGTCTGCACCTGTACGTTCCAGTATTTCCTCAAAGTTCTACAGTTTTACATTATTTTCTGTCCAACGGAAATAAACTGTACAAATTTTTATATTATTTTTGTCTAAAACTGTACGAAATGCTAATTCAAATTTTAATTTTTCAAATATTATATCGCGATTCGTGACTGATCAATGAATTGTTAAACGAAAAGGGTAACAGTTCAAGCTGTTTGGAATCAATTTGGACTCTCACAGATTCTTCCCTCTGGCAACTAGGTCTGGATCTTTTGGAAAGAGACCCTTCCACTTTCTTGTTGTTCATCTTTTTGCCTAAAAGTTTAAAAGTCTCCGATTACTTACTGTCTGTATTGTCACGAGTTATTCGTGTTTAGTTCTCTTAGTTATCTTAGTTATGAATGATGACGATTGGTGCCTTTGCCCCGTACTGTTATTTTTACGTTAATAATATAATATGCATACTTAAATTTGGATTGTAACACAAAGTATATTAGATTACATTTCCTGATCACAAACTATATTAGATTGCAGTATCACATATTTACACAGTAATGACACTAACACAAACTAGATTACATTTCCTGATCAATTATCAAGTGTTATTGAAATTTTACTCCTATCACGACACTACTATTTGACTCAATATCCATGAATTAATAATGAGATTAATATTTTAAAAGAAAAAATTTACAGCAACCAGTACATGCTACATTTTTACCAACTGAACTTAGGTTGGCTTTTGATTAATACGTTTTTTTTTGTGTGTAAAATCCACGTTAAAGTTAAATAACGACGTACACATTCATGACACAACCCCCATATATATTATATCGATTATTTATAAATAAAAAAATATCATGATTGGTCAAGAGTATCTCATAGTTGATATCTTAAAACTCCTTACAGATTCATTTTTTTGCTTTGAAATAAATAAAATTTCCATTTTCATATAAATTTTGTCTAGATGTCCTATTTCTCGTGTCCTTTTTGTCCATATGTCTTCTTGTGGTATTACTATATTCTTGTAAGCTGGCCTGTGCAGATTACAGCGAACCTTGCTTTGCCTCAGTTTGTACAAACATGATTAACAAAAATAATATCAATAGTTATAATTTATTGAAAATATCAGCTTTTAGGAGCACCAAGTGAAGAAGAAAGAAAAAGTGAATGAGAATAGTTTCTATGCTTTCTCGAGACGACTAACTATTACATTCATTATTAGAAAAACTATTATATTCATAATGATTTAAATGAATCGCAAATACGCGATTTTTAGTGAGAAAAAAAAACCATTTGTTCACGTGTATATAGGTAATATTGACAAACGGTATTGATAAAAACAAAAACTATTGACAAACGGTTCGATCTGTATGCAAATTTTCTGCACTAGCAAATAATTATCAGGTAGAAATTAACATTTAACTAAGGAATTCTGTGTCGAAGCCTATCTCTATAATAATCTATTGGATCTATGAAAAAAAACTATATATAACTCTTGCCATTATATTTACCTTGCCCAAGATCGAAATCAAATGAAAAAAAAACACTAAAACCTTGATCTCTATGTATTTGTTACATGTATCACTATATAACTCAAAAATTGGTTAATGAGATAGCACAAATATACGTAAATGCAAATGAAAATTTGGTCAAATACACAAAATGAATGATTCCTCTTTATGATTGGTGTGCTACCTAAATCATTTACCTAATTATAGTTCAGAATCTGGCTATCTACTTGAATAGCCCAAAACAGAAATGGTGAAATAAGCTGTAATTCTCATAATAAATAAACATATTTGTTTCTTTTAAACTGAAATCACACATTATTATTTCTGAATATAGTAAGTATTAGGGTAATGATATTTCTATAGGATGAACATGCTGCCCAACACTTAGAAAGTTTGAAGGGTTCTTTTTATTTTTTTGGTCAATTTAGCTTAGCTTAATAAGAGCTTTTTTTTTTTACAGTCATTATTATCTTTATTTATTTTCACTATGGTATTTATTATGATAATGCCTTATTAGATTTGACATCACTCAGATACTCACGGTTTTTTCGGGTTAAACAAACAAATAACAGATCAAAATATATGTAAATGAAAGAATCATCTAGCCTTGGAAGTGCTAGTTTTAGAAATTTTGAATTTTCTTGCCTCCACCATAGGCCAAAAAATAATTTTTTTAAAATACAACGTAAGACTATTAACGTTTTTAATTTCTTATTTTATCCAAATTCGGATCTTGAATAAAATAAGAAATATATACAAGTTTATAACAAAAAACTCTTAAACCAACCATTGATGAAACATATGTTAAAATGTATACTATCAAATAGCCTCCGAAAAGAGTCTTTGCTAAAGAAGTGAACTATCAATTGTCATGTACATGCATTTTACGCAAAAGGCTAAAAACAAGATTATATTTTCCGCGCAGAAACACATATTATCCCATAACCATTCAACATTTACGTTCGTATAAGACAACGTTGTTGTAGTACTGTAGTAAAATCAAAATATGTCCCATTGTGGGCATCTTCTCATTTTGCATGCATCTCAGTTGCCAAAAAAAACAATAATTTCATGTCACCAATTTTATGTTTGTTCCCCAGATCGAATATTGTTTCCAGGAATTGATCAAGTCTATTTAATTTGTGAATAATTACAGTTCAAAGAAACAATATTATAATCAGAATAATGTTTACCACAAGGTTCGTATAAAGAAATTAACATCATTTTTTGGAGGGATTTAAATTTGTGTAACACCTAAGCAACATTTTGTTTGTTCATCTAGGATGATTTACTTTTCCACCACGTGCGTATTATAAGAGGTCAACGCATCACATAATTAGCAGGAAGCTGTTCAACGTCTCCATGCATTGTATTTGTAATTTTATTTCGGCGGCTGATTTTTTAGTTTTAACCATTTCTCATATATCTTTTGAGTGGAGGGCAAGACCAAATAGAATTTTACAATCATAACTGTATTTTTTTAGATTTTCATATGAGATAAAAATATAATTATGAAGAATTAAAAAAAAAAATAAAGAACGTGAACAACACATATTCATAGGATATATATGCTAATTGACAAGCAACTTGAGATTCATCTTATTCTCTTAGTCATTGTTTTTTCCCTCAAAAGAAGAACATTTTTAAACTTTAGATGTATATATCTACTTTTTTAAAAGGCATCTCAATATATAAATTTTAATTTGATAAGTTTTCCGACGGTCTAAATTCTAATTTGTTTATATGTCAAATATAAAAAATTATAAATTTTAGAGCGTTTGTTGAAAATCAAAGGGAGAATAATCCAAGTTGGTAATGAGGATCTATTTGGTAGCTTATCCGGCTTATTCCGGGAACAAAAGAAAAAATAATTAAAACCAATTATGATATATGAATTAGGCAAAAGATAAATAGTATAGCTAATATGTATATTCGTTAATGAAACACCTATATAATTATTTTGATGATAAAATGTCATGAACTATAACACTCAAATTATTTTGTTCAGAAAAAGAAACTAACACACAAATTAATCTTTATATATATAAGCAGAATTGGTCCTGAATTTTAGAAGGTCATAAGTTAGGGGGAAAATGAACCACGATACCATCAAAAATTTAGAACTCTTTCTTTTTCGGAGGACTTTTTACTTTAAATTTACCAATAAACTAATGAAATGATTTGAAACTAACCAATTATATTTATAATAACAAAGACGGCAAGCATGAGTTTACTGAACCCAAAAACCTAACTGTATAGAGCGTTATGTAAATTCTAAAATCCAAATGTGTAGATTTAACTACACTGGATCCGAAGTAGACCGATTTACTTGTATTAATATATAAGTTATATATATTCATTAATCAATGCATCTTATTCATAGAATAATGCCTGGTGTATTCTACATTTCATAAGAAAACATAAAAACTAATTCAAAAGTAAATAAATTTTCGTGGATGGAACCGAGAATATATTCCATGTAAAGCATCATCTTTCCTTTTTAGGTAACCAATTATTTCGAAAGCAGAAACTATGAAGCTAGAATTTGCAAGTTGATCATTTTGCAACTTGTTTGTATTTTTTTTTTTTAAAACATCAAATTAGTATCCTATCAGATTTTGATCCGAATGATGGCGCAACGATATTATCAATAGTTCTTAAACAAAAATCGTCATATTTTAGTTCATATTTCTTGATTAATTTTTTTAACAGTAAATTAATTTTAAAATTTACAACCATCACGTATGATATAAAATATGTATGAATTTCTATTGTCTTGATCAAACGAGTGCATGATTTTTAGTTTTAACACAATTGTTTTAAAAACTATCTAAAAACTGAAAATATATTTAATATCTGATGTTTGTAAATGTATAAATGACTTCACTGATTTTAAATTAACCATTTGTCTATAACATAATTTTTTAATTTCAACCAACATAAAAGACTTTTAATATGGAACTTATTTTTAAATAATTTGGATATGCACTATAAAGTTTGCATTGGTGTCTGTTTAATCAGTGGGTCATTGGACTTAATTACTAACATTGATATAATTTAGATCGATATGCACTTTATAATTTACATTGATATGTGTTTAATCAACATATCAACCAAACCAAAAAATATGGTGATTTAGTGATAGTATAAGAAGATTGGTTTTGGTGTCTTGACTTTAAATCTTTTTTAGTTGAAAACTATTTTTACATATCAAAATATCTAAAATATGACTTTGGATATAAAAGAAATTGTGGGTTTAAGGTATATTAAAAAAAATGAACAGGTACTTTTTTTACTAGATCAACGGGTTATTGGAGTTAAGAGAAACTACGACAAAGTTATTGTACATATTATGCTATATTTAAATTGTGTTTCTCTAAGCTATTGATTCTTGACTACTGTCAATAATTCGGATCATTCAAATATTAATATTCTTATGATATATAACTAAGACATAAAAATGTTTGGTTCCAAATTCTGATAAAATTACATAATTACACCGACGAATCTTCATTCAAGGGTCAAAGATTTCTCCAACAGTGATACAATTTATTGCACTTTATAATTTATTATCTACATATTCACATGTAAAAGCTACTGAAAAACAGTTTCTATATTTGTTTTAAAAAAGTAAAAAAAAAAAAAATGAAAAAGCTACAATACCACTATGAATGACACTATCACTAAGTGAATTATTTAACTACTACTTTATCCATAAACTTTTACCTAAATTGTTTATTATGATGCCGTACTATATAATCGAGTCATATATCGTATAGTTTGATGTATGCGAGAATCAAAATAAATATCCAATATATGACTCGCACGATTCGATTCTTCTCCATTAGTCCATTCCATATTAAATTAAGTCGGAAAAAATAATATTCAGCTCTTCTTTCTCAGACAGATATGCTTTCACCAGAAAGAAGTCGTTGTGTATTGCATTTGCAGTTGAGGCTGAGACTGACATTCCACAAAGTTGCTCACAAAAGCTTCTTCTTCCTCATGCAACCCATCCAAATTCTGCCACAATTTTAAGAAATAATTAGTTATGTTATTAAGTACTCTTAAGCTTAAGTCAAGTACAATCAATTTGGTTCTAAAGAAAAACAAAATTATTATAAGAGGAAAAAAAGTAAGTTTTGTAATTTGGTAACTAAGATAATTACCCAGAGGTCGTCGTCTTCTAGTCTAGTGAAGGAAGAAGCAATCTTGGGGTTCTCAAAAACTTCGTCGTTTCGCGCAAACCTGCCACGTACTCTTGGTCTGTTGTCCGCCAACGTTTTCCGGCATGCATACTTTAACAAAAAAAAAAAAAATCATTTTTAAAAATTAATTATAACTATGCCAACTCCTAAAAACATCCCATCTAAGCAAAATCAATATTGGATCAATGATTTACAAATTTTTGGGTCTAATTTAAATCAAAGAAAATATTTTTTTCCAAAAAAGTTTGTTTTTATTCGTTTAATTATTGATCTCTAATATTAGTTCAAGTATGGTGGTATTCATTTGATAAATTTCATTTGATATTGATTTTGAAATAGATGTAAAGGAATTTAAAAAATATTTCCACGTTAAAGTACAACTGCTCGAACATTGTTATTTAAGTTTACTTATTTGATTTTAAAATCCACCTATTCTGTTTTAATATGAGTAAGTTTTCAAATTATACATAGATTTCCTAATAACTAATTAGAATTCATTAACCAAAAAATATATTATATTTATTAAAATGAAGTGAGAAAAGATGAATAAATTAACGGAATGAACGGTTATTATATTACCTTAATGGTTTTGGTGAAGTTTCTATGTGTTCGCTTAGCTCTATACTTTGAAATCTTCTCTTTACGTTCTTCGGCACTGTAACGCCCTACCTTAAAACTCTGTTCGTCGCCGGAAAATGGCGTCGTCGATGAGCTCTCCACAACTAAAGGACTCGAGTATGATCGTGGTCCCGTTGAATCATTCTTAAAAAGAAAACAAAAAAAAAGTTACTCTTATCTTTTTTTTTGGGTGAAATTACAGAGGAAAACAGAGGATCAAATAGTAATTTGATACCTGCAAATCTCCAGTGCTGTAGACTCGTCGCATGTGACCGGAGAGGAAGGAGTTTTCCGGCGAGCTTAATAAATTCTGATTCTGAAAATTCGAGGAATCTTCCATGACTAGAACATCAAACGGAGAATTAAACACGGGATGCTCTGTTTTGACGGCGTCGAAGCTTTGGGAACCAGAGAAATTCGGGAAAGTGTTTGTGTGAGAGAGGTTTAGGGTTTGGAGCTGAGAAATTGGAGGAGAAGAAGAGAGGAAATGATGAGTCGTAGGGGTAAAATTGTCAAAGAAATTAAGAGATTGATCATCTATTGAGTTGAGATAAGGATTGTTGCCGAAAAGATCTGTTGTTGTGTCGGAAGAAAACATATCTGGTTCAGTACTACTTGAATGGTGGCATAATGAGGAAGAAGATGAAGACCCATCAAAGATGTAAAGATCAGAATCCATTTTTTTTTAAACACAAACTCTAGATTCTCAATAAAAAAAAAGAAGAAGAAGAAGAAGAAGACAGCAAAATAATTCAATCTTTTGGGTTATGTTCTGTCTTTTTTTTTGGTGGGGTTGTCTCTAGAATTGAATTGACCAAATAAAACGGTTACAGAGAACACAAGTGACACTCGTGATCTTTGTTTTTTGAAAATCACCAGAATCCAAAAATGGCAAAAAAAAAAAAAAAATCTTAATGTAAATCTGGACTTTTTTCCGAGAAAGTGTTTTTTTTTCCCTTTCTTTCTTGCTTTAGTTTCTGGTTTCAGAACCAAGACATGACAGGTCCAGTTTATTTGGTCTGCTGGCCGATGTGTATTTATATAGTGGACAAAAAATGAATTTACCAGATAAATCCTCGTATTTTATATATGTTAGAATCATTCCGTATATATTTCTGTTGATCCAATTAGCCCAGATGCTTACACGTAATTAATAGCTATCCTATAGTTATTTGTTGTACACTTCCATCTAGGCCTGGGAATTCGGATATTCGGATCGGATTCGGATCGGTCTTTATCGGTATCGGATATTTCGGATATAGAATTTTGTATCCAATAAGGTACCGAAACATTTTCGGTTCGGTACCGATTCGGTATTTTCGGTATCGGATCGGTTCGGATTTTCAATAAAATATCCGATAAATATCGGATAATGTTCGGTATCGGATATTCGGATCGGATTCGGATCAGTTATATCCAAACGTATTTGGTAAGAAAATCGTATCCGACATGTATCCAATAAGCAAATTGTACCCGAAATTAAGTGTAAATTACAAAATGCAACAAAAACTGAAATATGAAATCCATAGCTGCAGATACAACCAAAGTTTGATTACCAAACCAAAAAAACGTTTAAAAGATACAACATCCAAACCAAATGCTTACATAAAGTCATAAACAAAAGCCAATTCTACAATCCACATCAAAATACTTAACTTAAGCTTTCATAAAAAAAAAAAAAGGTTCCAGAATCCAGACATAAAGTAAATGCTCTCTCTCCCTATGTTTCTCTTCAGACAATCTTGAATCAAACAATTTCAGTATGACACTCAAATTCTACATACAATTAAAAGAAAGAAAGTTAGTATAAGAAAAAAGAACTATAAAACTGATTAGGCGATTAAACAAGCAAAATAGCAAACTAACAAAGTGTGTAAATGTCATACTTTTTTGAAGCTCATCTTGCATTTCAATATCCGCAAGCATTTGTTGAATAGAAACACTTCCATTTTCATTTATATGAATCTCAGATTTCAACCATTGCTCAATGCACATCAACCCTTCAATAGTATAATGAGTTAGACAACTCCTATACGGATCTAAGATGAGACCACTTGTGCTAAAAGCAGATTCAGATGCAACTGATGACACTTGCATTGCAAGAATGTCTTTGGCTATTGCAGACATTATCGGATACTTAGGAGTATTAACCTTCCACCAAGACAAGATATCAAACTCAGTTCCACGAATCAAGTTTGGATTCACAACAGGTTCTTTCAAATACAATTCTAGTTCAGAACTTCCATCTTGAACTCCTGCATGACAAACATGATCCTTGTACGTATCCTCTATGGAATCAGTAGCAGTTTTATTATCCAAATGATCAAATATATCTCCTGAAAATAGCTCTACAGACTGAGACTGAGGTTGAGATGACACTCCTCCTTGGGATTGAGAGGAAGAACTAGAACTATTAACTGCCATAAGACTATTATACTGCTCAAACAGATTCTTCAAGATATCAGCTATACTATCCTTAAAATGATTAGACTCTAGGCTGCCTTTCTCATATAGTGTATCAAAACAAAGCTCTGCAAACTTCATCTTTGTGCTGCATAAAAAATACATAAAGTAGATATAAGAATTTATTTTATGTAATATAGCAGGTATGCTTGCAATTAAAAAATAAATAAAGAGTGGTAATTTGTAATTTTGTATGGTAAAATTTTTGGATTATCGGTATATCCGATAAATATCGGATATTATCCGAACCGATCCGTATCCAATGGATATATACTTATCTTAACCATTGGATATTCTCTAATAAACGGTTCGGATTCGGACCGGTTCGGATCGGTTCGGTACCGGTTCGGTACTTCGGATACGGATAATTAGTGTCCCTGCTGGAGTGCTGTAAGTGACAAGTCGAGTTCAAATTAGGTCAAATTTATGTTGATAAAATAAAAATTACATCCATTTTTATGTGAAGCCCAACTAATAAAACAAAATCATTGCTCATGTTATATAGTGAATATTTATTTTTTTTAATTTGAAATGTTATCTTCGATATATAGATTTATATTAGTTCATTACTCCAGATTATATGATTATTATCTATTTTTTTTAAAAAAAATTTTTATGTAGTTTTCTGTTAAAATAATAACGATATAAAAATATACTTTTTTAAAAAAATAAAAAAAATTATTACGATCAAAAAATCAATTTTTTTTTTATGTTTACAATGTTTATTTATTTGAAATTTTTAGATATGTTTTTGTTTGTACGACATAAAAGGTTAGATAAATAACTCTAGTTTTTGATAATAAAGAATACTCCTGGGCTATTCTACTAAGTAATCAAATAGTGCATATAATTATTGGTTAGGACTGTTTTTAATAGATTTACTGTAGGCTTTTAAATGTAAATGATTCCAGAATTTGCCGATAAATACATAATTAAATTAAATTATCCTGTGTCGAGAATTTTATACAGGAATGTTTCCTCTCGCTCATTTTTTTAGTCTACTAGAGTATTAGGCATGACATAAGCAAAAACAAGAATTAGTGGAAAACTTTTGAAGTCGTATTGTTATTACAATATCAACAAACAGAATCTAACTCTACCACCATGAAAAAACTGTATAGATAAAATAATAATAATAATTGTACTTAAATATAATCTGGAATACACTCGAGATTAAAATTTTGAAGCAATGTAGCATGGACCATACATATTATAAAGTGGTTTCTGTTAATTCAATTAAATAAAATAAATAATTTATTAATTTACATTCTAATAGAATATTTGAAAATTAAACTGGAAAAAAATTAGTGTAATGTATTTATTGAGTCTAACTAAATACTGTTGGTGATATCTAATAGAAATGGTGGACTTAGAGATGCATTTTCTCAAGTGCCATACAACATATATGAACTCTCTTCACTCGACTTTAGAAGGGATTTACTGATCGTTTGAATGCTCTTATCCAAATCGGCAAAAGGTGACAGATGCACAAGTCAATGTCCGGAAAAAATATGTTGGTTTTTACTAAGTTAGACATTTAATGCCATTCTTTATTTAACTTGATCCTATATTTTCATTAAATTATGAGTTATCCTCTCCAAGATATATCATATCTAACTTGACTATATATTATCCGTTAATTCATAACTCATTCTCTGTAAGAATTCTATAATCAATTTCCACTGATTCAGCTTCTTTTGTTAAATTCTTGTTAGTACTATTTTATCCCATTTTTAATTATTAAACATTTAAAATAAAATTTCAGCACAAGTTAAATATTATGAAAATTATCTCTTACACTACAGTAAATATTATGATGAAACAACAAATTATGACATTTATATTATAGTATTATACTATCTATAAAGATAGGCATTTGGGATTCGTTTCTATTTATATTCAGCCCGGTTAGTTTGGTTTGCCAACTCTAAGTGAACTCTAACCGAAGGCATTTTACTTTGGTTCAATTTAGTAGGGTTCTAATTAGTTTTAGTTGAAGAGTTCAACTAGGTTATCGTTTACAATTTTATTTGATATAAAAATTTATCTTTATTAAAATTTTCAGCTGATTGCCATAAAAATGTTCTAATCCAAATTCAAGGCTATAGATGAAAAAAATTATAATGCTTTATTAATTGCATTAACTATACAAAAACATCATTTGAAAAAAAATAGACATTGCAAAACTGTACCAGATATCTTTTTTTCGTCATTTCTCAACATCAGAAAAGTTATCTTCTGATTTGATTCCTCAATTCGTGCGAAACTGAATCCAAATCGGTTGTTCGGTTCAGATGTAATTTACAGGTGGTTTCCAGATTCTTGTCCGAGTTTGGAGAAGTTGGCAATGATGAGTCTCTCTCTGTTAATATCACATTTTTTAGCTTATATAACGAAGTGTTTTCTGGTCCACACAAAATAGAGCACAAAGTACAAAAGAAACTGAAGTGAAAAAAAAAATTGTTTTAAGAGGCAAACAAAGTGGACACTTGTAAGTTATGAGTTGAATCTTCTCTTAGTCTCACCCTTTTGCGTGTGTCTTGTGTGTGGCCACTAATGTAATAAAACAGAGTAACGTTGGTAAGGAAGAGCAGAGAGAGATCTTATCCATGGCGGCTATTGCTAGTCTCCAAGCAATCCATCTCAAATTCGGGCGACGTGGCAGCAGCATCCGATGTGGGATCGCGGAGCCGAGTGGAGAGCCAGCTCCGATGGGGCAGAAGACTAGATACAATGATGGTTTGGCGGCGAGAGTGTTCATGGGGCTGTTCGCGAAGAAGATGGACAAGTTTGGTGGCTTGAAGAAGAAGAATAACGAGATGAAGGAGAAAGGGGTTTTGGAATACGACTACGAGAGCTTCGTTGAGGTTTCAAAGAGAGTGATGCAGGGACGATCCAGATCGCAGCAGCAAGAGGCCGTGAGGGAAGTTCTTCTCTCCATGCTTCCTCCTGGCGCTCCTGAACAGTTTCGAAAACTGTTCCCGCCGACCAAATGGGCTGCAGAGTTTAATGCAGCTCTTACAGTGCCTTTCTTTCATTGGTTGGTTGGTCCTTCTGAGGTCATAGAAGTGGAAGTGAATGGGGTGAAACAGAGAAGTGGAGTTCGTATAAAGAAATGCAGGTACGCTCTTCAAATATGTTCTGAGTACTACTACTTGTTGTCATGTTCAAAATTGTCACAGACTTTGCTTTTGCTCCTACTGTTGATATTGAAGGTATCTAGAGAACAGTGGGTGTGTAGGAATGTGTGTGAATATGTGCAAGATCCCAACACAAGATTTCTTTACCAATGAGTTTGGACTCCCACTCACAATGAACCCAAGTAAGTATCTCTTTCTCACAATCTAATCCCTTCCTCCTCCTCTAACATTGGGGTTTTGTTTACAGTATTGCCCTTTCTCTCCATTTTTGTTGTAGATTTTGACGATATGAGTTGCGAGATGATATATGGGCAAGCGCCTCCTGCCTTTGAAGAGGATCCGGCCACCAAACAACCTTGTCTAGCAGACATATGTACGTGTTACAAGGTCTCAGATTGCATAGATGTAGCTAGTATGTAATAACTAACACACGAAGATGATGTTGACTTGCAGGTTCTATGTCCAACCCAAGCTCCCCTATATGCCCTAAACTACAGGCATGAACGGCACTGTATCAGCCAGATTTGCAATTTCCAAGAGTCATATATATATACATTACATACTTTTTCACAAACACATACACATAAAAGTCAGCAGTTTGATACTAGTTAGTATTCTGTGTTTCTATTCTGGTTGAGTTGTGAAAGTTTATGATAATACAGACACTTGAGCTTACGCATCTCCATGGCCTCTCTCTCTCTCTCTCTCTCTCTCTCAGTCTGTTTCGTTTCTGGATTCACATGTTTTAGCTTACAAGAGGATTCGATTGCACGAGGAATCATATAAATAGATCAATTAATATAGTCCTTTTGACAATTGATAGAGAGACAAATTAAGAGATGTGGAGCAGATGAGGCATTAATGTTTGAATGGGCCACGCCAAAGAGTACAAACAGAAAAAACGAGTGTGATTTATTAAAAGCACAGGGAAGTTGTTGGCCCAACAAACATTAAACTGTGACTGTAAGTTACGGTAAGAGTAAGACAGCCTCTTCTGCCCACTTTTCTTACTCTCTAAAGATTGCAGCTAAGTTTGAGGTCAAGAGAGAGAGAGAGAGAAAGACACAAGAAAGAATGATTAGAGCTGATGAACATGTGATGATTCTTTCAGCTTTACAACACACTTCCATCTTCTAAAAGTGATAATAGATATTAATCCTACTTTCTATTTCCTTTTTTCCTTTATACTCAAAACATAATTCTTAAAAAGGATATCTCACCACCTCCTTTTACAGCTAAAGCTAGATATGAAGATGGAGAGGAGTCATGAAACGATGATGACCAGAATCCCCACTTCAGATCCTCACAATACGAGCATACAACGAGAAGATATAATGGACTCGGTCTGCAACACCTGGAAACTATATGATAACCCTTCCTACTGTTGTTCACAGTCTCAACAGCATCAACACCAACGCAAGTCTTTTATTTGGGATCTGAATTTCATAAGGGTCTTCATGGAATCTGAACTAGACAAAGCTCGCGCTGAGATCAAGGAATTGAAGGCAGAGCTGGACTACGAGAGAAAAGCTCGAAGACGGGCAGAGCTTATGAACAAGAGGCTGGCCAAAGATGTGGAGGAAGAGAGAATGAGTAGAGAAGAGGAGGAGATGCATTACAAGAGGCTTTTGAAAGAGAGATCGGCTGAGAAATCAGAGATTGTTCGGATGAGACAAGAGCTTGAGGAAGAGAGACAGATGCATAGGTTGGCAGAGGTTTTGAGGGAAGAGAGAGTTCAGATGAAGCTGTCGGATGCAAGACTTTTCTTGGAAGAGAAGCTATCTGAATTAGAGGAATCTAATAGAGAAGGAGACAAGGAGAGGAACAGCATGAGGAAACCAAAGATACTGGAGAGAGCGTGTAGCACACCTGCTGCGAATAGGAGGTGTGAGAATCCGCACATAAAGAGAGGGATAAAAGGGTTTGTGGAGTTCCCAAGAGTGATGAGAGCAATAAGATCAAAAAGTGAGCAATGGGGTTCGAAGATCGAGTGCCAAAAGGTTCAGCTCAAGACTCTGCTCAGACAAAAGACAACCCCGAGATGTGCTTCTCTTCGTTCGCCTGCTTGATACTGTAAAGCTTTTGATTCCATCTCACTCAATCTCACTAATTCACATGTAAGACTGAAGCTGTACTAATAAGGATTCTCTTTGTTTGTACTAATCGATCAACTAGATGACTAGCGAATGCGAGGGATATTGGAAAGTCATTCAGTTTTATATTTAATTTTCCGTTTGTGTTACTTTGCTCAGACTTCGAAATGTAATAAGATTGTTTGTGACGTTAATTGTAAAGAGATTTTACCTTTTATGTGTACTTGAGCAACATCCATTAGATTTAAAGAATCTCATCCCATAAAAAGAAAATAAAAAAAATTAAAAAAAATAGAAAAGTAACTCATTTGAGAATGAGACGTCTCAATACATTCATACTTTTGAGACGGTTCTTTGAGTTTTTCGTTAAAATGTAAAAAAAAAAAAAACAAAATCTCTTATGCTTTTAATGCATAAAATTGATTTTTTTTTTTTGTTAACTAATGCATAAAATTGATTAAAAACATTTAAGTTGTGGCCCAAAAGGTAAAAAACAAAAATCTATCAATTGTTAAATTTGCTCCATAGCAACTGATTTTTAAACATTTGAGTATTTGATTGTGGTCCAAAAAGTATGAAAGAAAAACAGATACTCAGCATTCTCCAAGATCAAATATTCAACCAATCACACAAGTTTGGGTCAAACTTGTCCAAAAAAAAAGTTGTAGTCAAAGTTTTTGATTTTTCTAAGAAATTGATTTGATTAAAGTTTCTTCGTTAGAAAAATAAAACTAAAAAAGAGAGAAAAAGAATAGAAGAGACGACAGAAGGAAGTGTCGAGAAGTTTCAGTTTCTGCTTCTTTGATTTTTTCTCAAATTAAAGGTTTACGCGTAAAGAAGATCAGATTCTAATTAATTTTTTTTTGTTACCATTCGTAACCGATGATTCGATTTGTCTTATTTATAGCTAATGATGATATTTTCTAGGAATTTTTAGGGATTTTCGCAATGGCGCGGTCGCAGGATAAGCTCGACAAGATGAAGCTCCGGCAGGATTACCGGAATTTATGGCACTCCGATCTCATGGGCACAGTCACCGCCGATACTCCCTGTATCTCTCTCTCTCTCTCTTCACTCTCACACTCTCTTTGTCGATTTCTCTATCTTAATTAAAGAATTGGTCTTTGAGCACATAAAAAAAAAATTAAAGAAACTGATTTTCCTTTTTTTCTGATTTTTGTTTTTTGACAGATTGTTGCTTGGCGTGTCTGTGGTAAGTTGCTATTGCTCTAAATGCTATTAGGGTTTTGCTATCGGAACATCTGAGATTTTTCTTATCACTTTGATATGTAAAGCATATATTTTTAGTCTAATTAGCTTCATTTTAGCAATCAATCAACTTGAATATGTTTCCGTGGTTTCGGGATTGGATGATGTAGTGAATTTAAATCTATATATATACAATTGTTTCTCCCCAAAAGTAGGCTACTTGCGATTTGTTATCTCATCTTTTGTAGAATGAATGAAAAAAGTGCATTTCTCTTGATTACTTTTCTTTGAATGTTTGTTGTTGTTTCTTTGTATGTTTTGGTACATATTTGATGTGTTCTTTATTTATTTGATTGTAGTGGACCTTGTGTTTCTTACTTACTTCGGAGAAGAGCACTTTACAATGACATGTCAAGGTATGAACTTTCTAATATATGTAGGTTATTTGCATACAAGTTCATATAAGTTTCTAATATATGTAGATTATTGCTCAGATATTGCGAGTCTTTCTGTTTGTTTTTTCAGGTATACTTGCTGTGCTGGATATATGCCTTGTAGTGGGAGGTGTGGAGAAAGCAAATGCCCTCAGCTTTGCCTTGCCACCGAGGTGAGACTTTGATTATATCTGATTTTGGTGGAAGGAGATTTAAGCTATACATTCGTGAAGTTAGACCTCTTGTTTTGGTGAACAAAAGGAAATGGGAATGGGAACATGACACAGCTTATGATATAGATATTTTTTTGATAATTCTTTTTTCGGATCTCTGTGCTGCTGATATTTGTTCTAATGTGAATACTTTAGTTCTGTCGAAGCCCTGTTTTAGAGATGTGTCTTGGCTTGCTGTGTTCTGTATGCTCTTTATTCAGATTGCTTTGCTCATTTCATTTCATTCAGAGGTTACATTATCTTCGAGAGCCTTACCAAGGAACTGGATGATTTTTAGCTTGTAAAACTTGCTGGCATGAGTAGTCGCTTGCAATGATTCAATAGTAGATCTCTTGATGATTCTAAGATTCGACATTTGTTTGAAGCAACGTGCAACTATAATTTTCAGGTTTTCCTCTGTTTCGGAAACTCTGTGGCCTCTACCCGCTTTCTTCTTCAGGACGAATTCAACATTCAGACAACAAAATGCGACAATTGCATTATTGTACTTTCACACTCTCTTTTTCTTTTTCTAGTTTAACCGTTTCACAGATAATGCATATTTGCGTGAATCAAGAGAAACCTCAAACTGGGCCTTTTGCAGGGATTTATGTTCTGCCTCAGCCAAGTCGCTTGCATATTCTCTATAGTCGCCTGTCTTGTTGGTAGCGATGAACTTTCTGAAGCTTCCCAGATACTCTCTTGCTGTGCTGATATGGTCTACTGCACGTACGTAATTACTCTTCATGTGATTATTCACTTTATCCTCTACTATATCAATGTTTACGCATCGCCAATACTTTAACTCACGGTTTTTGATTTTTCTTGCAGGGTCTGCGCGTGTATGCAGGTACCATAAAGCGAGAACTAGAAACTGATCTTTTAGCTTCTGAAACTATATTTTCTTATGTTGGTATATGTAACCAAAATCCTATCTTCTGCTTACAGACACAACACAAGCTTGAAATGGACAAAAGAGATGGAGTGTTTGGATCTCAGCCAATGGGCGTGCCACCGGCTCAGCATATGTCCCGCTTTGATCAACCCGTCCCTCCTCCAGTCGGATACCCTCCCGCATCTTACCCGCCGCCTCAAGGCTACCCTCCTGCATCTTACCCACCTCCCGGTTATCCCCAACATTGAGAAACTTTGAACTGGTATCTTAGTATTTTGTGTCAAAGAGTGGTTATAGTGTTATTAAACTATCTTCCTCAGTTATGCGGTTGCTTTGCAAGTACTAGTACTCGGTTTATGCCCTAAAAGCTTTGGTATCATCTGGTGTGTTGATTTCATTGGTATTTTTCTCCCATTTATCTGATGAACCCAACAGTGTAGAACCTTGATGTGTCTATGTGTGGGTCTATTCCTTTATCATTCCATTCTCGGTATTATGATTTCCTTGCAATTGCTAACCAACCGGTTCTAGTCTGCAGCAACCGGTTTTTTTTTGTAGTCTTGTTTCTTCAGTTTTCTCCTCTTATAAGCCCCAACACGGCAGCGAGAAGAATACTAATTAATGATGTAATACGTTTTCATACACTTCTTCTAAACTATATATTTTAATATATATATATATATATTATGTCACCTAAACATCTCTGGTTTGGTTTAACCTAAAAGTTGCTCAAACTAGAGTCCATTATGTTGAAAGCAAGACAAGATCAATAAATTCATTAAAATTCAACTCAGTAGATGATGTAATGGGAGTCATCACTACTTTGGAAGATGTATGGTTGAAAAGACTATTTTTTCATAATATAGTGTATAGACTCGAAATATCTCACACATCCATTGAAGAAACATGTGAGCAGAGGGAGAAAGTGGCGGCCAAATACTCAATAACTCCTATATGGCCAAATACTCAATAACTCCTATATGGCCAAATACTCTAACTCCTATACCCATACCTCTGCATAACAAAAATCAAACACTCATTTCAGAGCTCTAAACCAAAAATAAGATACATAACCTTTCCATTACCAAAGCTGTTGCCAGTTATAAAGACCACATACGAAACCTTTTCTCCCGAAGCTGAACACATCAGCGGATATTGATTCTGACGACTAGTCATGCCATTAATTAATTACCACATGTTGGAAACGAATGTTTTTTCTTCTTCTTTATTTTAGTTACGCTCTGTTCTACTTATTCTCTGTTGGATACTCTGTTTTGTCTTCTTTACTCCATGAAAGTACATTATATTATTGTCGCAAAAGGCGAGTGTTGTTGTTACTCGAGTGTAGCTAGGTGTGCACAAGTGTTATATTGTTTTTCAGCTAACTTCCTTAGTTATGCGGTTCAAGTGAGCAAATCCATAATTTTCAGTTCCATTGTTTGTGATGCAAGTAAAGAAACTCACTAATTTGTCTCTATTTTTTTTTTTTTTTTTTGTAGATTGTTGCTTGGCGTGTCTGTTGTGAGTTTCTGTTGCTCTATATGCTATTAGGCTTTTGCTATCATAGCATCTGAGTACAGTCCAATTAGCTTCATGTTAGCAATCAAAGTAGCAAATGCTGAATCAACTTGAACATGTTTCCGTGGTTTAGTTGTTGGATGATGTAGCGAATTAAATCTCTATAAGAGTAAAGACAATTGTTCATCCCAGAAGCAAACCAGTGCGGTTCGTGATCTGATCTTTATAGAACGAATGAACGAACGAACAAGTGAACTTCTCTTGATTACTCTTATTTGAATGATTGTTGTTGTTTCTTTGTATGTTTTGGTACACCTCTGAAATGTTCTTTCCTTATTTCTTGTAGTGGACTTTGTGTTTCCTACTTGCTTCCGAGAAGAGCGCTTTACAATGACATGTCAAGGTACGAAGTTTCTAATGTATGTAGATATTGGTAAAAATTATCTTAATGTTCCTTTGCTGATATTGTGAGTCCTTACTTGCTGTGCTGGATATATGCCTTGTAGTGGAAGGTGTGTGGAGAAAGCAAATGCCCTCAACTTTGCCTTGCCACCGAGGTGAGACTTAGATTATATCTGATTTGTTGGAGGGAAATTAAGCTATATATATAAGTGAATTAGACCTCTTGTTTAGGTGAACAAACTGAAATGGGAATGGGAACATGAAACAGTTTATGATATGGTCATTTTATATATCTTTCCTTTTTGGCTTAGCTCTGTGTTGCTGTGATCTAATCTCATGTAATATAATTCCTTCGAAGCCCTTTTTCTAGCTAGAAATCATTTCCTGGCTTGATGTGTTCTACATGCTCTTTTATTCGAACTGCTTTGCTCATTATATCTGACTAGGAGATTGCTTTATCTTTGAGAGCCTTACCAATGAACTTGCTTGCATCAATCGCTTGCGATAAATTGATGAGCCTATATATTTATCTCTTCATGGGCTTTGATTTTCGTTTTGAGACTTACAGTCCATAATTCTCCTCCTAATTATACTTGATTTCTATTGGAAGAAACTAGAATTAGAAAGATTACCTTTTCTGATAAAGATCCAAAGATATAGAAGATTTACTTATTCATGACTTTGCCTCCGATGGAGCTGAACATGTGAGACGATATAAGCTTTCAAAGGACGTTTATTTTTATGCGCTAAAGCATCCATGAAAGTACAATTATGGCGAGCGAAAAAAAACTCTGCCATCTTATATAAAAGTTGATTGTTGTTGTGTTGTGGATGTAGTTAGGTGTCCACAACTGTTATATTGTTGTTCAGCTATCTTCCTCAGTTATGAGGTTGCAAGTATCAGTACTTGGTTTATACATGCCCGAAAAGCTTTGGTGTCTATCATCTGGTGTGTTGATTTTGTTGGTATTTTGTTTCTCTCATTTATTGTCATGCATGAACACACAAATGTATATAAGCTTAATGTGTATATGTTTTGGTTTGTTCTTGTATGTTGGTAATGTCGGTTTTATGTTTTCTCATAACCAATCAGTTCAAGTGAGAAAATGCAAAGTATTCAGTTCCATTGTTTGTGATGCAAGTAACTGAAACTCACTAAAATGACCTTGATATTTAGGCCCGTAAGCAAATCATAGTGAGTTGGTGACAGACAAAGGCCGATATATAATAAGAGCGAGAGCAGAAATAATCTCGTATGCAGGAGTGAAGACGTACTTCCAAGCGTTGGTGCTAAACTCGAAAACTTCACATCTACGTGTATAAATAATCATAATTGTGGGGACTTGGCAAGTTATATAGTATAACTAGTTTGTATGTGCCATTGAGTTTGTCATTTACCGAAATCTGAAGAGGCATACTAGACCGTCACAGCGACTTTGTAACCCTATTTATCTCTGCATTTTTTTGTTAATTTTGGTTTGGGGGCTTATAGTCCATAATAAGCCTTAATTTTAAAAATGGGTGGACGTGGAACCATCGAGGATAGGCTATATTGCTTATGAAGATTTTTTAGGTCTTATAAAATGTCGAAATAAAAATAATATATGAAAGCTAATGATTCATTTCATACCTCTTTTTTACTGCCTTTACACTTTCTAGTCAAAGTGGGTCAACCACAACAAATATTCGAAGAGTTGTCTATCAATTAATTAAACGACTTCTCCCACTAAATTTGGAAAATTCAGTATATATTTGTTACAAAGTGTAAGAAAAACTATATTATTCAGGTATTATGAATAAATTTACCATATTTCAAAATTTTAATCAAGCTGTAAGACGACCATCAATTGTAACATATAATTTAGAGAGAGAAAAAAATACATATTTTGAATTACTAGTCAAGGGCTATGCTAGTATGATTCACATATACACCTGAAGTTTAGTTGATATATCCTTCATAATGGTACTGGTAAAATAATGGAATGTACAAGTTCTAAAATATTATTGGTATATTGTTTTGGAATCTCATCTTTAGTATGCCTTCTATAATATAGTGATAGAATTTTTTTTTGTGAGAACAAAGGTTTGCAATTTAAATGACAAGAAGGTTACAATTATGACTCAAGATCATACAGTTTTTAGGGAGTTATATGGGAGAAAGTAAGAATACATCAAGATGAAAACATATGAGAGATGAAAACAGAACTATGTTTTTAGACCTATTGAGTAAGGTCCGGGAAAAAAGACTCACACCATATTACTTATTCTTATTTTTCATATTATTTCATATGTAATGTGACTTTTGGTATTAATGATATTTACCCTTAAAACCAAAAAAAAAACAGAACTATATTAGCCATATGTACCGTGTTTTCCTTTTCCATCTTTTGCAACATTTGTGATGACTTGACAGTCCGTCCTCGTTAGGTTCTCATGATAGTAATGTCCACAGGCTGGTCATCTTGAGAAGCCTCTATCAACTCTGATTCATTTCCCTGAAAATTAAGATCATCATTCCCAGACAATGCTTCAGCATCCAAGGACTTATAGACACTATTAGAACCACCCTCAATATAAGTTACAACCATGGTTACTTCCAATGTTAAAGAATTTACCTTGTGGTAAAGATAAAATATTGGATGAAGGAGACGATTCCCCTTAACTATTAATGACATAAAAGATGATGATGTTGCTTCTGTTACTATAGTTCCAGCCTCGGATATAATGCAATTGGTAGAAAAACTTCCATCTTTTTTCGAGATAGCGAACTCTTCATTGGGTGATGTGCCTACTGGAGTAGTGGAGATAGTCTTGCTGTAGATAGACAAGGTGTTTTGAGCTGCTGAAGCTGCATCTTGGTTTACAACAAGTGAACCAACTTGTAAACCATTATTTGTGACCTCGGTGGAAGGCTGGAGAAGCTTGTGGGGTTTCAAAGTGGCAAGGATGATAATTTTTTTGTTGTTATTGTTTGAAATTATAGATAAACTTTATTAGTTATTACTTAATGATTTCACTGTTTCAACATACATTTTTCCAAATATTTATTTTTATTTTTGCGGTAACCGAAAGCAAAAAAATGATTATAAGAAGCGTGTGGGCTAGTATTGGTTTGGAAATAAAATTAAGCACACGCACAGACAAGTCCACGTATGCCACGTGGCGACAGCATAACATATTACAAAGTTTTCAAACACATGCGAAGCTTCTCCGCGTCACGCTCTGCTCTGATACTAAACTCTTCAAAAATATTATAATGATTTTTTTGTTCTCTCGCTCCTGATTCCCAATGATTAAGTGTTGATTCTTAAAGACGCAAAAATAGTAAAAAGCAATGTCCTAATTAATTCAAGTATAGAGCGACTCAAATTATTTCATACTTTTATTGTCAACTCAAATTCTTTCGTATTTAAGAGCAGAA
The DNA here is from genome assembly GCA_039880935.1 of Streptanthus diversifolius. Classification (NCBI taxonomy): domain Eukaryota; kingdom Viridiplantae; phylum Streptophyta; class Magnoliopsida; order Brassicales; family Brassicaceae; genus Streptanthus; species Streptanthus diversifolius. Next base: position 25,174,634 of record JAXGFM010000012.1, read on the forward strand.
ATTATGAGACAAATGTAAATAAAGAAAACAAATTCTCCTTTTAAAGACATTCTTCTGGGCTTTTTTTTCATCATGATCGTGTCAATGCAATAAATTTATGCACTTCATTGCCTATATTAATCCCTTGAATTTTTGAGTGAAACTTATAGCCTCCATCGTTGATTATTTGCATTATCCGTCTTCGGTTTCGCAAATCTCTAACGTAATCCTGAGATAAGTTCATCTATTTTCCGCGAACCACCTGATCTCATGCCTTACGGCGTTCAAAAGGAGATAGCCTCATGAGTCAGAAAACCTCACAATTTGCTTTTTACTTTACTTTAAATTCATTTTTTTAAATTTAATCTATTGTTTTTAATATTTTTTTTAACATTGTTGATTACTGAGTTTAAACCACAAATATATGTGATAAATTATAGACGGAACTACCACTATATCACATTATTTTTAAATTCTTTTAATGCGTTGTTTAGTGAGAAAAATGGTTTGAGACCATTTTTATTTATTTATTGTAGATCTTCCAAATAAACTATAGTACCATACACACTATAAAATTAATATATATATATATATATATATTATAAAAAACTGGGATATTATTAAATGGTACTTTTGAAGTTTTTGAGATTTTGTGACAATTTTTAATAACATAAGAAATATTTATAAATAACAAAATTATATTTATTAATCTGTTAATGAGTAAGTTAACAAAATATGTTTTTCGGCAATATTTTTTTTTATTGAAAATGTTAGCTATTTCGTCGGCTTTGTATCTATACAGACTTTATCAATAAAAGTTAGATCACAGAAAAAAAATGTTAATGAGTAAATTCATTTTCATTCAATAAATATTTAATAACTCAGAATTGAATCCCCTTTTTCTGAATTGATGATACAAATTTCTTCTTCTTCTTTTTTTTGTTTCACTAGCCTGTAACCACTACCTATTTTTTTTTTTTTACATCCATAAGCCACCAAATACAATACTAACAACAAAGTACTAAAAAAATAAAATAAATAACGTTTATATTACCATTTCAAGAGAGAGAGAGAGAAAGAGATATGTCCTAAGATGATTCAGCAAGAAGTTGAGAAACTTCACTAGATTCAGACCAAAGCTTTTGATTAAACGCCATTTGAAGATCATCAGGTATAAACTGAGTACGACAAAGTGGACATGTCATCTGATTATAATCCATCATCCAACGGTCCAAACATCCTTTATGGAATATATGCCTGCAATTTGTCAACCGTCGGATCTCATCGTCGTTTTCGAAATCGTAGAGACACACTGCACAACATTCGGATTCGGGTCGGTTTAGATCCGAGAATCTGACAACGGGCAAGATTTCTCCTGCTAGCATCGCTGCTGAGTACAAGTTGGAGTCTTGGTTGCTTGAGGTGGTGAAATTTGGTGGTGGCTCGGGCCATGAAGATGAAACCTGGTCGGGTTCTAAGAAATCGGGTAGACCAATGAACCAGAAAAGTGTGGATATTAGTTTTCGTATCAGACCTAAGAAAGAGAGTACATGAAGGAAGATTTTTGGGAGTAGGAGCTCGGAGTAGCCCACCGGAAAACCCATTGACTCGCCGTTAGAGAGAGAAACTGTACCAAATAGAGAGAAGAGACAGAAGAGAGAGAGAGTTTTGGATTGTGATGAAAAGATGGAGAGGGTGGGACTTATATATATATAGTTGGGTGTGTATATGTATATATTAATATTAGATGTGATTTGTTAATTCATTATTGCTTTGTTAATTTAATAGTCAATAATGTGTTTTTATTTGAGGTGTTTTTTCTTTCGTATTTAATTATTTTGCTTGATGAAGGATATAGCGAGGAATGTGGTGATGATGTTTCTTTAGATTATAAAATGACTTGTTATAAAAATTATTACTTTTTTTTTTCTTCTGCATGCCATATATATTATAAAAGTTTCGTAATAATTTGCATGTATTTTTCAAAGCATTAGGTATAAGTTTCCAATTACGTTGGATTTTAACTACGTAGAAAAGTCTTTGCAGCTCTTCAAGTTTGATTTTGATTCCGTTTGTCTAATATACTTAATTCTAGAATACAAATATTGATTTACTTAACCAAGAATATTTGGGGATCTATTTCTAGAGAGGGAGAGTCATATGGGTATCTGACTAAAATGTATGAAAGAGCCAAAGCAGCACTGACCCACCTCACACCCTCTCCATCTTCTCCTCCAACATTTCACATTCTGCCATTTAACACTTTTTACAACTATATACATTAACATACACATATAAGTTTGTTTATGCATATATGTAACTTGACCTATATTCCACTGGATAAAAAAAAAATTCCTAATTGATTGGATTTATATGTTTAATCCAGCAGTTGCTTTGTCAACATGTATAATGTACTTTGGAAAAATTGAATCCACCACATGGTAAAAGGTGTGAGAGTACAAAAATCACCAGGCTATTTGTCTCCCACATACGTTTTGTGTAGATCAAGTTTATCACACACTCATGTTTATATTATATATATACAAAGAATGGTTAAGAGAATAATTAAAAAGTGTCAGCTTTTGACGTTAGTAAAAATATATTAACAGATAAGCCAGCTAAATCCAGCCAAGATTAATCCCTTTTGTCTGGTCAATTAATTTAACAACCAAATTAGTTTAAAGAAATTTAAGGAAACAAATAAAAAGCTTCAAATTACTAAAGAGAGAAACATTCTAATTTGAATGATTCAATTCATTTGGTTAGCGACTTAAGAGCAGTGTTAAAAAAAAAAAAAATTTATGCGGTCTCTACCATGAAAGTTACACCCAAACAGGCGGCTAAGGCGGGTTTGGGTGTCAACAAAGATTTAACGATCGTTGATGCGTGTATGCAGAAGTTTGATCCATTTATTATGCATAATAATTTTTTTTTTTCAATCTTCATGAAAAATACAAAAACTCTCTAAATTGTGATGTACAACGACATATAATAGGTTCAAACTTGATAATAGCCGACGAGTTACTAGCTAGTATAGTGATATATATACTCCTTATGGATTGGATTATACAAGCCTAAGGTACTCTCGTATGTTTTTGGAAGTTCGAACTAATCAATCTAATTTTTAAATATGAAATTGTCAATTAAAAGATATTATAATTTAATAATATTCACAATAATCATCTCTGGCTTGAACAAATGTTGGAGTGATTTGTTAAGACATGATATTCAATGTTGTATTATGTAAAAATATAATTACATACATATAAAGAATTTATTGTGTATATATGTATTTTATGTATGGAGATTACTGTAGTAGCAGGATTTAAAATTATCACATGATAGGGGGACAGTAAACAAATACTACAAGAATTTTGCTTTTAAGTTTTAAAAGTAGAGTTAAACATCTTTAACTTGAAACTTGTCTGCTAATTAAACGGAAAACTACAAAGTTCATTCCAGTTTTGCATGTCAGAGACTGTCGTTTTGTCAGTAAGCGACCAACTAATCACACTAATTATATTTAACAACCAGCTAAACCATAATTAAAGTATCCCAATTTACTTGTCTTTTTGTTTATCAATTCAATACAACCAATTCCATAGTTAACCAGATTAAAACTCATTCGATTGTTCGATCATTTTTTGTCTATTTTCTCATATATATTTTGGTTTAGTTTATTCATACGAAATACTCTTAGGTTTTGTGCTTGTTATAATTTGTAACCAAATATGGAGCTATTCGAAAATGGAAAAAAATTAAAAAAACAAATATTGAGCTCTTTGTTGTTTGTTTTTCACTTTTGTAATTAATTTTCTGAAATGTGAACAAGTCACACTATGTTAATGATTGGTCATGTAGACTGACTTGGACCACGTGGCTTGTTCTTTTCTGAATGCCTTTTCTTTTTCCTTTTTCGTTATGAAGAAAATGAAAAAAAATAATTTCCTTAGTGGTCGTCACATTTATTCATAATATTTTATCATCCGTATTTGTCAAACCGTACCCTTTGCCTATGTGGACGCGCAATTTATGTTTGGCGAGGGACACTTTCATACATCTGATATTAGTAATTGAAGGACCAATATATGTAACATACTTTTTTCTCTTAATTGATATATAATATTTTGGTTTCTACTTTGTATTAAAAGCTGAAAAGCATAACCGAAAAATGGAAGTACATATCATATTAAAAGACACTATAAAATAAAAGAAACAATGAAATATAATGAAAATGGAACGATAAATTGTTTTTTTTTTGCAACATATAATAATTACTAAATGCTAATTAATTTTTAAGTGGGTTGTAAATAGTTTTGTTGTTAAAAAATTAAAAATATCTGAAACAGTACTCTTTGTTTTTTTCAAACTCAAAATAAAATAAAAATGTGTAAGTAAAAAGATAATTCTCTATTTAATAAAAAAGTTTAGGGAGATAACACAAAACTACAAAAAATGACCAGATATATTTTTTGATGATGTGTTTATCTAACTATGCAGTCTCCAATTAAAAATTTAAATATAAAACTGGATTTTATGTAAATCAAATAATAACATTTTTAATAACAAATAGTTGAAAAAAAAGAGTTACTGAAATAGTACAAAGACAGCTAATACAAGACCTGAAGCAGCGAATCTATTGTCTCTCCTTCTACCAGGCAAACTAACGTGCTTGCTTTCCATTCACGTCAGTCTTTTGTATTTTTTCTATTCCAATAAATATATATATTTGTTTAACTAATGTCTTTTTGTTTTAACATTACAGTACGTATATATTATAGATTATATGCATATATTTAGCGGAAACAGATTTGCATCTAGGGAAACTGGGGATGTTTAAAAATATATATCATAAAATGTTATTTGGACAAAAATACATTTGGAACTTTTGGTTATTTTAAGATGCTATTAAAGAAATTTATAAAGTGTTGTGTGTTTTTTTTTGTCAATTATAAGTCTATCAATACAAGAATCTCTAGTTATAGTTGACATAGGTTTTACTGGAATTGATTATTTTAACGGCTGTCTACGCAAAGTGACAAATTATTTTTTCATTATACTTTATTTTTTATCGCCAACTAAACATGTAAATTTTAAAATATGACCTGACAAATTTTTTTTTTTTTTAATATGTAATGTTGGTTGTTAATTTCACCGGTGTCCTTTAGAAAAAGAAAAAGCTTCATTTCTTGTCTTTTTTTCTTCACACTATTATTTTTTTGTTATTCTTTTCTATAATCAAATCCTACCTTCTGATGTATAAATATTACTTTTTGCCAAAAAAATTTTTTTTACTTTATTCGACCGAGCAAACGCATCTCACATAATTAAATTGGGCCACACGTTATAAGAACCCAATAGTCATGTTATGAATAAAAATAGGCCGTAAGATATGAGCTTTAATGCTTGATTACACTCAATTTTCAAAATAAGCCCATTAACAAGATTATATCGTTAGCATCAATTCAAATTGTTTGTTTTCCAATGCAGATAGTTGCAAAACAAATTATTCTCACAAGAAAACTAAATATTTTATGAGAGAACATCTGAAATTTTCTGCCAAATTATTTAAATATTGATTGTAACATTATCAAAGGTAGTAAAATCTCATACCAGAGTACAATAACCAAACCACATACTAAGAAACATTTTTTCTCAGAAAAAAACCATTATGTAAGTTAAATATTCTGGTTTATAATCAGCTATCCCTATATTGTATAGTATACTATGTTACATCCCTTTCCTTGATTTATACATTGATAGTTAATGATCAATAACTTTTTTAAGTCGAACTATATCCAATCATTATCATACGTATAATATGATTAAATCTAACAAAAAAAGGATTATGAGATGGAATAAAACAAAAAGTTTAATAATAGTGTAGTGAATGATGGTCTCCACACTATATACCTTAACAACCTCCAAAATAAAAATCGCCATCACAGTGTCGTGGCTCATGAGTCATTTGGGCTTGGGCCCACACTACAAACAAAATTTCGTTGAAAAATATGACTTTGCTTCTCGACCAGCAAAACAATTTATGGCCTCTCCATCACCAATTTCTCTCATTTGAACCCGACCCAGTTTCCGAGTTCGGTTTTGGATTCTCCGCCGGTCATGGACTTCTCTACAGCGATGACGACGTCGTCTACGTCTCCGGCGGCGAACGGTTACAGTTCGCTACGTGACTCTTCGTTCCCGTCGAGCTTCACTAAGTTCAACTCAGCTTTAACGGCGGGTCTTCTGAATCCGATGTCTCCTCCTCCTCCTCCTCCGGCGATGCTCGACAAGACGCGATCAAGTCCGACGCTATTCGAGATGATGGCTAGCGAAGCTGATACCATAGGAAGAGTTCCTGTTCAGATCCAGAACGGCGTGCTTCCGTCTTCGTCTTCTTCGGCGGCGGCTTTGGCTGCGAGGACGACGAACGGGAGTCATCTAGTCATCTCAGCTCAAGAAAAGCAGACGCTTGCAATGCAACGGATTTCAGATCTTCTGGTGAGTCGGAGCCCCGGGAATCAGTTCAACGACCCGACGTCGAGTGACGTCAAGCTGATTCTGAGCTCTAAGGACGGGATTAGCATCACCATGTGCGTGCACAGGCAGATTCTTGTAGCTAACAGTAGGTTTTTTGCTATGAAGTTGTCGGATCGATGGTCGAAGCAGCAGCTGCCGCCGTCGTCTTCTCCATACATTGTTGAGATCACAGATTGTGATGACGTTGAGGTATATATCGAGACGTTGATGCTCATGTACTGCAGGGATCTAAGGAAGAAGATGATGAGACAGGACGTTTCTAGGGTTCTTGGTATTTTGAAGGTATTGTGAGAAATATTCAAACTTTCCAGTCTTTTTTAGCTGTTTTATTTCTTCTGGTTTATGAAGATTTGAGCTTTTGAAGAAAAAAACTCGGATCCGAAATCTCAATTATGTGACAAATCTATGTTTTCTATTGATTGATTCCTTCTGCAATGTTTACACTGTTGTTCTCTCAGGTTTCAGCAGCAATTGGGTTTGATGCTGGAGTACTGTCGTGTCTTGAGTACTTAGAAGCAGCACCGTGGTCCGAAGATGAAGAATACAGGATTGCTTCTTTGTTGTCTGAGCTACACCTTGAAAACGTAGGAGCAACTGAAGTTTTGAGAAGGGTCTCTGTAGAAGCTAGCAATGGGAACACTGGGAATAACGGTTGCAGCAACGATGAGGTGCTTCTAAATCTTTTGCATATAGTTCTCGAGGGCAAAGACGAGAAAGCGAGGCGTGACATGAAAACACTTGTTTCCAAAATGCTTAGAGAGAACTCGTCTGGAAACGATCTTAGGAAAGAATCCTTGTATTTGGCCTGTGACGGGTGTTTGCATAAGCTTAAGCGGCAGTTTCTACAAGCAGCAGAGTCAGATTTGGAGAATGTTGATCAGATAGCAAGACAAGCGGATAATCTGCATTGGATTTTGGATATTTTAATTGATAGACAGATCGCAGAGGATTTTATTGTGATGTGGGCTTCTCTCTCTGAGCTATCCGATGTGCATGCTAAGGTTCCCGTTGTTCAAAGGTTTGAGATTAGTAGAGTGACAGCGAGGATCTTTGTCGGAATTGGAAAGGGACAGATTCTGACACCAAAGGAAGTGAGGTGTTTGTTGCTGAGGAACTGGCTGACACCTTTCTATGATGATTTTGCGTGGATGAGGAGAGCGTCGAAAGGGCTTGATCGGTATTTAATCGAGGATGGTTTAAGCAATACCATTCTCACTCTTCCTCTTGCTTGGCAACAAGAGTTTTTCTTAGCTTGGTTTGATCGGTTCTTGAACTCAAATGAAGACTGTCCTAACATCCAGAGAGGTTTTGAAGTGTGGTGGAGACGAGCGTTCTGGAGAAGGAAAGAACAGAGTCAAGAGTCTGCTCGTCTAAGAATCATAGCTTCAGCCACTGAAAACTCTTGAGAGATCTCTAAGGTCTGTTAAACGCTGTGTTTATTCCACGGCTTTACCTTTGCGGTGTTTGTTGTGGAGCACACGATGAGGAAGAAGATGACTCTAAAAGGTAATGTGAGATCTTGGACTCGGGATTGGGAATGATGAATGGAGGTGTGTAAGCTTTATCGGATTTTTAATACATCCATCGTGATTTGAGTTAGTTCGAATCAGATTTTGCATGAACATGATCGTTGGAAGCAGTACATCTCTCTGAAGTTTCTTAATATCCAATGTGTCGGAGAAGAAAGGAACTTTAAAATTAAACTCGTCTCTCTACGTTTGTTACGGTTTTAATTCTGATTCTAGTCTTGGTCAGTTTAGCACGCAAGATGATGTTCTTTGTCTTCTTGTTTCGTACTATTAAAATAATGTTGACAATCTAGCAAGTAACTGTTTCATGTACACCATTTGAGAACATTTAAAGTTTGTAATAAGTACATAAATAAAGTCTGGAGGTATCATGCCATAACCAAACATCAAGTACACACGTACGGTTAATTATCATGTTATAATCTTTTGATAATGTAATGTAGGTAGATTGATTATCAACCGATTCAAGCTTGTTAAGAAAAACAGCAAAATCCAGAAGCAACAGTCTAGTAAATAAACTGTTGATGCAGGTAGGTTATCGATTCAACCCCTAGATTCATAATCTTCCTACTCAATCGATTCTTCTTCATTCTCAGGCAAATGAGACAAAGCTCAAATATTAGTTCGATACCAATATTTTCCTACAAAAATAGAAACCTATTGCACTCAGTAAAATCTACATAAAGATCTCCACAAGACTCCTGAAGCGCATCCAAGGTTCTCTATCTCAATTGTGGTCTTGAGGCTAATATCTTCATTAACAATGCTTTGCTTGAAAATGAATGTCAAAAACAATCATGATCTGAAGAAAACAAAGGGTATATAGCGATGTTGATTTTATACGAGAATGAATTCAAAACGCAGCTACGCTTTTGGTTGATCTTCTGGGTAGAGATATGCAACATTATGCAAAGAGTTATCAAAGTACAGTAACTAGGGATTATCTTATAATGTAGTAAATGTTAATACCTTTGACCTCTGGCTCTTATTTTCCAGCCTTAGGCTGCTGATTTTTCAGAACTCAATATGATCTCAACCAGCTGAATGTTGCCGCTTAGTAAAGATGCCTTGCGAGATGGCAAAAATGAGAAGCCATCCATTAGTTTAACGCACTTTAGACCCCATTTCACCATCAGGAACTCGATTAGATGATGTCCACTGCAGTATAAAATAAAATCGAAATCCTTTTTTTTTTGCAGATATGTTAGATGACTAGAATGGATATTGTGTACCTCCTGTTATGATATGTAGTGATAAAAACTGCATCTGGATAACTTCGAAGCAGAAACGAGACAGTGGCAAAGAGATCATCGAACGCTATACAAAACAAAGGCTCGGGATTTCACATTTCAGCTCTTAGTAAGAATAAACTAGAAGAAGTAACGACTCCACAAGTGAAAAAAGAGAAGGCCAACACAAAGAAAAAACAGATGAACTAACCACTTGAATCATATAAAACATCAGCTCCAAGTATAATGTTAGGCCGCAGATCAAATATCGTTGCATCCCACACTCCCCAAGTGAGACCCATTACCTGCAATAGACAAACAACAAGTTACTTTTCAATGAATAAGCTAAAGGGATCATGAAAATGGTAATCCATAACCCAGCAAACACCATAAAACAAATATCTTGAAGACACAAGCAAACATATACGCATAGGAGCGACATATATCCAACAAATGATTATCCGGGCAACTGTTAATTCAGCTGGTAAGAAAGCGAAAAATGGTTTACATTACATTACAGTTCAGCTTGTTAAGCTCACAAACTCTTCTCATATTCTCCAAAACCTGCACAGGTATCATCATGTATGGTAAAAAATTAATAATAATCTCATAATCTTTGAACCAAAGGAGAAAAAGCTTATTAACACATTTTCATACCTCAGCTTTACTTGAGTCATCGGTAAGGGTGACATTAGCTCCAACTTTTGCAGCTACTAAACCGGGCAAAGAAGTGCCAGCTCCTACCTGCAAAATTACATCAACACAATTCTTGAGAAAAAGTATAAAAGTCAAAACATTTGTAATATGTACCCAAAAAGACATTCATTAGCTCAAAAACTCAAACACAGAACACAATCACACATACTCTCGATTCTGTATTTACAAAAACTGAACAGTGGTTCAAAACTTCGAAACAGCAAACATTCGCGCAATCATTGTTCTCGATTTCAATTGAGAGCAAAATCAAAAACAAAATCAAGAGGAAGCAGGAGTCGTTGCTTACCTCGAGAATCGTAGACCCACGAAATCGAGATCTCTGTTGCCAAACATACTCAGCGAGGATAACGCTACAAGGCCAAACAAACAAACCGTACTCTTCCTTCATATTCTACACACACACACAAGAAAAAGTGACAAACGAACGATGAAAACAAAATCAGCGGGAGAAGAAGAAATCGCACATTGTTCACAAGTGAGAGCTTAATTACCTCAATAACAGATACAGAAATGGAAGATTCGGAATCTCCATCACCGTAAAAATCATGCTGAGAGATCGTCGTCGTTGTTGTTGTAGTGTTCATACTCGAGATGTTGAAAATTTCTCTGTCAAGAGCCAAATCAGGGTTTTATTTAGTAAAGAAGAGAGAAATTGAGTATTGTCCCACATCGATAAGTAGTGAAGTTGGGAAAGCAATTAGTTTGCTATAAAAGGCTGACTTGGTTGGATTAAAAAGTTATGATCCTTCAGGCAAGTTATAGGGGAAATGAGGAGTGGTTAATTTCTCGCTATTTTTGCGAGAAGAGCGTTTCGCTCCGCCTTTTATACGACAATTGAGCGCTCTCCTTTGTCTTACCATCTGATCCCTCTTCTGAATGAATCACTTTTTCAATAATATTATTTTCATTAAACTTAAATGATAATAATATTGATTGAAAATAATATAGTTTTAATAATAATATTTAATTAATAATTAAAAACTTTTATTTATACAAGTTTTGTTATATGAGATTCGATGTGTCGAACATTTTTATTTGTTTCAGAATATTCTTTTGTAGATTTATAGATAACATGGATTAATTTTTGGATATTTTTAATTATAGTTTAATGATATTATATTTCTTTGAAAACAGATTTAGTAAGTGCTTTTTGCAACAATATTAAGTGAATCAAATTTGAGTTTGGCTTGGAATGATTAGAATATATGTTTTAGTTTGATTTTTTTCCGGTATATATTTGTTTTCATTTTTTTGTATTAAACAAAATTTAATTGAAATTTACGTTTGCGGTTTTAGCCTAAGACCAAAAAACAATCTCGTGCGAAAAGCCAATATCTTGCATGATTAGCCGAATAAAATGCTGTTTAAGATTAAACTTAGAGGCTAAAGTTGAATCTTTTGAATGAAATAATTAGATAACGAGCTTATTTAAATCAAGGTTGTTGAAGCCAAGAACCAATCCATCTAATACCACCATTTATAACCCAAGTCAAGTAATAGTGACGTATAATCCTCGAAAAATATAATCTCTTTCGAATTTTCTCCTCTAATTATTGCGTTCTGCGTCATTACACACATTATTATATGGACCGAAAGTCTTCAATAACAAATTAATTAGAAACTAATTTCTTTTGAAATTTCTACCCTCATTGCATTGTATTGTCTACTCAATTTCCTTAACTTTTTTTTTTACCCTTCTCATCTCTCTACTCTCTCATGGCTCTTTCTTCTTCGTCCTCTCCTTCGCGTAGCTGGAGATATAACGTATTCATAAACTTCCACGGGCAATACATTTCTCAGTCACTTACGCAAACAGTTTGAACGCAATGGAAATATAAGTGCGAGAGAAGCCAAACCATCAAACCTAAGTTCATTCGGGCAATTCAAGAATCAAAAATCTCGATCCTTGTTCTCTCGCAAAAGTATGCTTCTTCGAGTTGGTGCTTGAACGAGCTGGTGGAGATTTTGACGTGCATGGAAACTGCAGGACAGATAGTGATGACGGTTTATACAAAGTGAATCCATCTGATGTGAGGAAGCAAATCGGAGGGTTTGCCAAGATAAAACGGAGACGCAGTTGGACTAAAGGTTTGACTCTGACAGATTCCATCGTGCTTATTTCCGCAAGAAGAAAAGAGAAGGAAAGCAGAAAGAAGAAGTCGACGATGCAGGAAATGCAGAGGAAATTATGTTACAGAATGATACAGAGGAAGCAGCGGGTTAACGAGCGGAAAGTTTCTTTTATAACAAGTAATTGAATAAATTCATCTGATAAACAAAATCTCATCTATTGTGCTAAAAAAATACTTCTACTTGAAAATCTTCTAAGGTACTAGTACTGTAATGGGTATATCTTTCGATATAACTGAAATCAGCAAAGTGACTGTAAGCAAGAAAACTTTTAGAAGAATGTATAATCTTCGATTCCTCAGAGTCTACAAAAGAATTATTGATAGTGATGTTAGTGTGCAGATACCAAAGGAGATAGAGTTTCCACATGGACTAAGGTTACTACATTGGGAGGCATACACAAGCAAGTGTCTCCCTCCTATGTTTCACTCTGAATATCTTGTGGAACTCGATATGCAGCATAGCCAGCTCGAAAAGCTTTGGGTTGGAACCCATGTTAGTCTTATACACATACAAGATGTTGTAATGATAAGTAATCCAAAGCTACCCTCTCTATCTAGTCTCCTTAAATGTAAATTTGTAACCAAAGGACACAACTAATGTAAAATAATACAATTTTGTCTGTGTTTGTGTCTGTCTGGTGAGCATCCAGGTCTTCAAAGGCTTCGCTGGTCTCAATGTCATCAGTGAGACTATCCTTTTCGTCTTCAATCACATGGTCTAATCCAGATTCATGGCTCCTTCTGATGCTCTCTTTGGTCAAGATCTTGGCACCACATTCAAGAATGTGGAACTCATTGAATTCGCTGCATAATTGGAACACTATCTCGCTCAGCATTTTAGGGGAGTCATCTTTTTCGTCGAAGCAAGTTAAGGGAAATATAAACAGATGTTCCCTTCGACATTCGGAGACAGTGCCTACGTTTAATTCCATCAGTAAATTTTTTTTAAAAAAAAATACAAAAAATTGGTATCAACATAAATCAAATTTTTTAGATGAATATATAGACAATATCAATCAGATATTCAATCAAATAACCAAATATTTGAACAAGTTTACGAAAAAGAAAATTTTAGTTTGTTTTAAAAGTAAAAGATATCAGTTTGAAGATTTTTTTTTTTGTAAGTATTTTAAGAAAAAATTTCAAAGTGACCTAATATATATACAACTATATATAGTTTGCAAGAAAAAAGGTCACGAAGATCTAGTAAGAAACTGCTACTCTATATCAAATGCATATACTATTCGACTATATCGAAGTTAGAGAATTCAATAAACGTCATAACTCTATTGCATTTTTTAACTTGGTAAAAATAAGAGTTGTACCTATACGGAATTCTTTTTTTTTTTTTTTTGTAATTATGAGAAGGATCCAACTTGAATTTGAATATATAATGTCATGAAATGCGATTGATGTAAAAAAGAACTGACATGGTGATAATATTTGATTAGAGTATAAGAAAGACGAATGATTAACATATTATTAGAAAATTACCAGATTTTTTTAACAAAAAAAAAAAAAAATACTAAGTGATACATAATACATATAAACATATCTACTATATAAAAATATTTATAATATCTCAAATAATGGAACCAAATTTATATATAGCGAGTATAGAAAATCTAGTTATAGGACTCAAAGGTCAGAGTTATTTTGCAGACGTTGCTAGGCACAGAACAAGTATCAAGCGACGAAGTTAATATTTAGTAATTAAGGAAATGTGCGACCATCAACATTGCAAGCTTTTATAACTTATATGCATTTCCATTTACGAAATCTTGTCATGGTTTACATATTCTTAGAGGGAAAATGGACTACAGTTACACAAATTATACAGCTCATATGCATTAGCCATAAAAAAATATTAAAACCTGATTGCATACTAAAGAAATAAAGATTAACTGTACTAAAGAAATAAAGATTAACTGTTTTTATCGTATCATCTGATTAACAAAGACTCTAGTTGGGCTTTAATATATAAACATTTAGGCCCACGCATCGAATATTAGGAGGTGGCCACGTCATCAGCTTCTTTGCTTCCGACTTTTATCGTCTTCTTTCCCAAACTCTGAGCTTCAACAGCCGAATAAGAGAGAGATCGAAGCAAAGGATCATCGAATTACAACAATCTGAAAATTTTCATCTTCCCACCCTCGAAATTCTCGCCATTATTTCGATTCACATATTATTCCATCACTGTTCTCATCGTCAACGCTTCCTCGACATCAAAATCATAACTCTCGTTAGCGAACGAAAGTTTGTCACGATCGTCTTGCATCGCTCTGTAATTCGGATTCGATTGCTATTTATTTCGAATTCTTCTGTTCAGATCCCACTTTTTCAGTATCTTTGAAATTCGCTGCTGAATTCGAACACTATCTGTCTCCTCATTACTTTCAAGGCAGTGACTTTCATCACTTCAAGGCAGTGACTTTAATCTCTTTATAAGAAGAAGATGATTCATTGGGGTGGAGTTACTTGCTGCCTTAGCGCCGCCGCTCTTTATCTCCTCGGCCGGAGTAGTGGCAGGTTTGTAATTTTCTTGCTTTCGATCAATCTCCTTTGGTTTCATTCTTCCCTCAGAAGCATAGATATCAATCGAATCCTTTTTGTATCCTCTTGAGCGCAGAGATGCTGAAGTACTCAAAACCGTCACTAGGGTTAACCAACTCAAGGAGTTAGGTGATGTTCTCTCCCCCCAAATTGTTTCATCTACTCTCAGTTTTTTTTTTCTGTTCATTGATTTTTGATACTGTTTTCGGATTGCTCTGTATTTGCAGCCCAATTGCTAGAATTAGACAGCAACAAGCTCCTGCCTTTCATTGTGGCGGTATCAGGAAGAGTTGGCTCTGAGACACCTATCAAGTGCGAGCATAGTGGCATACGCGGTGTTATTGTCGAGGAAACGGTACGTGTGGAGTGAAAATTAAGTCATGGAATCTAGTTTTTCTTGGTGTTTTATCAATTAGGTGTATGTGTGAAACTATAACAATCGTATATGATGGTTTCAGGCGGAACAACATTTTCTGAAACACAATGAAACTGGTTCCTGGGTACAAGATAGTGCATTGATGCTATCAATGAGCAAGGAGGTTCCTTGGTTTCTGGTAAGACAAATATAGTACGATAATGTTTAAAGCTGTGATTGGATGTATGTTAAAAGCCGTCTCCCAAATTTTGTAATTGTTTGCAAATAGGACGACGGGACAAGTCGTGTGAATGTAGTTGGGGCTCGTGGTGCAACAGGCTTTGCCTTGACTGTTGGAAGTGAAGTATTTGAAGAGTCAGGGCGCTCGCTTGTACGAGGAACACTTGATTATCTCCAAGGCCTTAAGGTTTTTTTTTTTTTTTTTTTTGCTTTTCTTTGTGGTTCTTTATTTGTTGGCCTCTCTATTTGCTTAAGCAGCCATCGTTTTGTTTCAGATGCTTGGAGTAAAGCGCATTGAACGTGTTCTTCCTACTGGAATGCCTCTAACAATTGTTGGTGAGGTATGTCGTATTCTGTGTGTTTTCATTTCATCTCTTTGAACGGTCTGAAATAAGCCACTTGAACTTTTCTAAAATTCCTGCAAAAGCAATATATGTAGGAAGCTGCATCGATATTTCTACAGAAGAATATTTGAATCTAATTTCTGTTACTGGCATGTATGATAGGCTGTCAAGGACGATATTGGTGATTTCAGGATTCAAAAACCTGAAAGAGGGCCTTTCTACGTGTCTCCTAAATCACTCGATCAGCTCATTTCTAATTTGGGAAAATGGTCAAGGTCGTCTCTTTCTCTCTCTCCTCTCTTGGTTCTTATTTGCTTTTCTCTTGCAGAAAAACGGCAATGAGGCAAACTGATTGATAAGAGTCTAATTTTACAGGTGGTACAAGTATGCCTCCATGGGCTTGACTGTTTTTGGTGTGTTTCTAATTACAAAGCATGTTATTGGTCATGTTCTAGAGAGAAGGCGGCGGCGAGAGTTACAAAAACGGTATGTCACAGATTTGTCTGTCATATAAAGTGAATAGTCGTCCTCAAGTAGATCGGTTTGTTTACCACAAAACTAATCAGTTTCAGCTGTTGTTGCAGAGTGCTTGATGCAGCAGCTAAGAGAGCTGAGCTAGAGAGTAAAGGTAGCCATCGGTGAATCTTTTTACTACATATGATTAGGTTTGCACAGGCTCTGACCACAAAACTCTTCTCTCCCTAGGTTCAAACGGGGCACATGAAAGCGTTTCAGATTCTACCCAAAAAGAAGGCGCTGTTCCTGATATATGTGTGATCTGCTTAGAACAGGAGTACAATGCTGTGTTTGTCCCGTAAGCATTCATCCATCAGCTTCTTTGGCCTTTTCTACATTTGCAACTTGCTAAAAAAAAGCTTGTTTTGTTGGTACTTCTCGCAGGTGTGGTCATATGTGTTGCTGCACCGCATGCTGCTCCCACTTGACCAGCTGTCCACTTTGCCGGAGACGAATAGATCAGGTGGTTAAGACATATCGTCACTGAACAAACAACTCAGGGCTCAGAAGCATTCTCTACTCGAGTCTTGTCTGTAATACCGCAAGATCAAAACGTTACAATTTAGCGTTCGTTATCCTCCCTTGTTTGATTTCGAGAAAAATACACATTTGAATTAGATATAAACATAAGGTGTTTGCTCGTATTTAATGTGTACATATGAGACTAAGATTTCAAAGAAATGTACCAACCATGATTTCCTTTTGAGAGGCTTTGCTGGCCAAGTCAAACTCCGCAGGTATACTTCTTCCGGGTAGGCATGCCCACAATGATTGCTGGATTACTCTCCTTGCTTCTGGACCCATTTTGAAGCAGTTGATGAAACTGCACACTGATAGAGTCAAAAGCCAGAGATACGGTCATCAATGATTCACAAGAGTCTGCTATTACTGCTTCGAGTGAGGCGGGGAGCTCTGGCAGTGATGCGAGTTTTGGACATCCAACTACATGAATCGATTCTAACCCATGAAAATCTTTGATGCAATCGGGGATTCTCTCAATATTTGCGCTATCACTATATACTGAGAAACTGGAGGCCAGACCAATGCTTAACTGATTTAGGCAATTCTTGTAACATTGTGTCTGCGATTGCGAGTGCTCTGATGTTCGTGGAAATATCTGGAAAGTTTCTCAATTGTGAGCATCCGCCCATGCCGACATACGCAAGAGGTGCCAAATTGAAGCGAGTCGGAACAACTTGTAGCTTTGTACAGTAACTCATATCCAAGAAACCGATTTTGTCAAGATTTCCAAGAACATCACATATCTCTTCCAAGGCTCTTGTCTTTGAATGGCTTGTGTACCCACTTGTTGTAGTAACTTGTGCATCGCTATCTCCCCTTTGATAGATACATTTATTTTCTAGGATTTTCAAACCTTGTTTGACATCCAAGTTACTTTCAGCGACCATGGCTTCCACAAGATCACCATCTGTATAGTTGAAGAAGAGAAGACTGCAATATGGAGAAATAGGGTCTACTCATTCCCATGTAAACTCTCATAACCGAGTCTTAGTACTTCCTCTATATCAAGATGATCAAGAATAGTTTCTAGCCGGCGTATTACTCTTCCCAACCCTCATGATCCTTCCCCTGTAAAGATGAACCCACCACACAGAGAACCAATGGGAGGTTACCACAAAGCTCTGTTACTCTTTTAGCAAGCTCTTTAAAGCCATTACGTGGATAGCTTTGTCTAAAAGCATATATACATTAAATTTCGAGAGCTTCTTCATCATATGGAAACCCCACATTGTACGTATTGTTGATACCATGCTGCTGCAGAAGCTCTTTGTTTTCTATGGTTACTACAATCCTACTTCCAGGACCAAACCATGTACTTTCATTAGCCAAAGCCTCTAATTGTTTTATATGGTTCACATCATCAAGAATGATGAGCACTTTCTGGTCGCGTAGCCTTACTTCTATGGCACCTAGATGGCACATTTTAATATGAAATTAATCAAACGGCTTGGTAATTTAAAACAGGCGGTACAGTTCCTACAAGTTATCAATATATTCCTCCTAATTTATGAAAATGTTGTTTTGACTATTTTATTCTGTTAATAAAATAATGTTTCTGTTTTAATATATAACGGATAAGTGATTTAGGGACAAAACCATGAGTTAGCAAATAACACATACATACATTCACACCATCTCTTCATCAACAATTTAGAACACTCATTACAACATCATATTGAAAGAAAAAACATCCGAAGAGAACCTTTAAGAAGGAAAAAAAAACTAAAGTAACAAACTTACAGACAAATTAGCGTGAGTTTCTCACCTTCGATTTATACATTAATTTAAAATGAAGAAGGAAAAGAAGAAGATAAGGCGGACGATCCCAAGGTCATTGATGGATCTTGGTTACCAACAAGAGATGAACCTTCCACGTTTATGTTAAGGTTGTCCCACAAGAGAAAATTAGAGCATTGTTGAGAATAAATCCATTGATCATAGCTTAGTTCTTGCTTCTTTAAACATTCGAATGTGGACGCCATATCTTCTTCTTGAACGCTATTTTCAATTGGGGAGATGTTATCAACATTTCCCTCTACTAACGCCGGTAGATTGTAACTTATAACCGTCTCGGTATTATTTGAATTGGTAGAATTGTTGAACAAATGTGACACCAATGTAGGAACTTGAAACGGTTCATGTTGAGGAAGATTCATATCCCATTCTTCCGTGTTAGTTGTCAGAAATGCTTGTTCAAAAACGCTTCCTCTTCCTCCTCTTTGTGTGTCATGATCATTGTTCTTGTTGATATTGTTTGTGATGATGTTTTGAGAGAACATTCCTTCAAGGACAGGAAGTGTTGGGTCTACCATGAAGAGAGGAGGTTTATGAGAGAAAAGGGTTTCTTGAATCTTTGTATTAGTTTCTTGATCATTGGTGATATTTAGTTGGTTAGGTGAATCCATAAAACCTTCAAAATGTAAGTTATCGATAGTCGATGTGATGGTGGTAGAGGGGACAGCAGTAACAGTTGATGTAGCGTCCAAGTTCAATGTCACAGTAGTTATTGATGGTTGATGACGATTATAGTGGTGGTGCGGTTTTCGTATCTTTTTCTTGATCCATGAATTCCAATAATTTTTTATCTCGTTATCTGTTCTTCCAGGTAAATGACTCGCTATGTGAGCCCACCTGAAATACATATACAAGAATAATAAGAGAAACATAAACCATTAAGCACATACATGTGTATATATGTGTCTGTGTGTACGTTTGTATTACATCTCGAGAATGTTCCATTAAGTAACTTAAAATGTACACTACTTAATAACTCGAGCAAGTAGACAAAATTACAAGGAGATGAATGAAACTACACGTTAAAGATTCTTTAGTCATCGACCGTCGTAGGCTAGTCATTGCTTAGAACCGTGGCCAAACTTAACATATAATAATTTGATATATGTATATATAACTTGATAAACTGATTATATAATGATAAAATATATGTATAACTTAGTATGTATCCCAAACACCACAAAATTATTACTAAATATGGAATCAGTATTATAAAAATATGAAAATAATTTAAATAACGCTCTATACATAATAGTACAATGTTGTATATATGTAACATAAATCTATATAATATATAGATGTATATATTATAATTAGGTTAAAATCAGAAAAAATGGAAACCTGTTTCCTACAACTCCATGAAGGCTTATGATCAATTTCTCTTCTTCAGGAGAGAACCTTCCTCTTCTGATATCAGGCCGAAGATAGTTTATCCATCGTAATCGACAACTTTTTCCGCATCTTTGAAGCCCTAAAAGATCAAATATGCATTGTAAATATTAGATTGAATCTATCACTTCGATCATTATAGATAAAGGCCAATGCATGTAACTGATTAGAGGCAAAATCAAAATGAATTAAATCGTCAAACTAAGTACCTGCTTTTTCAGGGACTTCACTCCAACATCCATAGCCATGAGTTGTGATATATCTAATAAGCTTCTCATCTTCTTCAGGTGACCAAAGCCCTCTCTTCACCTTTTGCTGGTTGCAACAAGAGTGATGACCCATGATTTGTAGCTCTCAAATTAACTTAATTATAATTAACCAAATAATTATCTTAAATTATATGTAAACCACCCTTTTTGTTTCTTGGGTTGTGCTTTTGAGGGTTTGTAGCTATAGAAGAGAGGAGAAGAAGAAGTAATGGAGGGTTTTAAAAGGAGAGGAGCCAAAAGGAAACCAAAAGAAGATACATAATCAGAAGGCAAAAAAATAATTGAGGAGACAAAAGTCGGGTCGGATCGGGTCCCACGAGTGGGGCATGAGATATTTCTTCATCGATCTAACCTTAAAACGACGTCTCGTCGACTTTCTATTTTCATGTGTTATTACTCGTTGTACGTAGAGAGTTTTTGTTGTAGTATTATTACACTAAGCCCTTATCACTTTTATATGATTTTTTTCTTCACGTACCGTTTTGTCTCCCGTCAAAGTTTTTTTGCCTGTTTTTTCAAGGACTTGACGACAAAAATTAGATTAACGCCGAAAAAACATACTTATATAACCTGTAAATTTTGCTGACATACTGATATGAACATGTATATGCATGAAGATAGATTGCATCAGAATTTTTTACAAGTAAGTGATAAAAGAAATTTGCGGAGGTTGAGAGTTTATGAACTTTCTGTTGCTAAACACACAGTACATTTATGAACTTTCGTTTGCAATTTCGTCGAGCTTTATTAAGTTTCGAAAGTTTTGGTTGATTTCATAACTCTTAATAATTTATAATTTTAGTAAAATATAGAACTTCTAGATTCTATATATATGCTTTTAATAAATAAATCTAAGCATA
Organism: Streptanthus diversifolius; assembly: GCA_039880935.1. Classification (NCBI taxonomy): domain Eukaryota; kingdom Viridiplantae; phylum Streptophyta; class Magnoliopsida; order Brassicales; family Brassicaceae; genus Streptanthus; species Streptanthus diversifolius. Next base: position 25,195,605 of record JAXGFM010000012.1, read on the forward strand.
TGGAAATTTTTAAAAACATAAATAATATATATGGACATAAACCTAAATAATATTATAAATGAAGAAATTATTGAATTAAACATGAGCTAATTGGTTAAATCATGTAGCTTTACTCGTAGCAATCTTTTCACATTTAAATTAATGAATATATATAAATATCTAAGTATATGAAATACTACGAAGCTTTTTTCAACGATATTTGGAATAGTAATCATTACAAGTTACAATTACAAGGCTTCAATTAGTTAGGAGACATATCGGGAGACCTTTCCGAAAATGAAATCGCTTCGTTTATAAATTTCATTGTTTTTATTTTCGTATTGGTAACTTGTAAAGATAGTCATGCAATACTATAAAATAATATATTACATTCATATATGTCATATCAGGTTTGTTCTTTTTTGACGGCAGGACTTTGTTCGTTCTAACAAAGTAATAATTTGTTAAATAATTCCATATACTTAGTTTGAATTACATTCCAATGTATCTAAAAAGTGTTATTGCGTTATATTTAGCTTACGGCACATATATAATTAAGATTAATTCTCTTTAACGTACTTTAAACATGCTAAAATATATCTTTTATCATTATAGAATATTCATGAATGAAATCATCCAATTCATCATTGATTAGACATTCTCTTTTTTCAAATATGATCCTAATTAAAGAAGTTTAGACGAAGGTGTACATATTAAATTACGATACATATGATTTCATTACACAAATATTCTAAGATGCATTGTTTTTTATAATTAGACCTTCCCTTGTAGCCTTACACTAATTTAGTACGAAAGGTTTAATCGCCAGTCACCAAACATCTTTAAATCAACTGAACCTTCACTTACGTTCATTCACTACAAACAATTTGAAACACTCTACATACATCATCAAACTCTGGTTTCATTAGTTTTGTTATGTTTTTTTTGTTTCATTTCATATATTCCCTCCGTTCCACTCATTTCATATAACTTATTCCGCTGATTTAACGTAAAATCGAATATGATTCGATGTTCCAAATGATAGCCATACACACATGTATGGCGAGACCCTATATATGTATGTAGATGAAATTGATAGAGAAGTGGGGACGTTGGATTGGAGCAAATCAGTTACCAAACATCGATGGGAATATGATATCATCGATGGGAATATGTACATAGAAAGATGACTTTTGCTTCTATATATCGCAATCTTTTCCTCATCTATTTTTTTTATTCTACTCAATTTATAATAAAACTGGGGACAAAGAAGCGAAACAAACTAAAGATCAGTCATTCAAAAATGGGAAAAAAACTCTTAAATTGCAAATATTCAATTTTAAACATTAATTCATTCAAGGAATCATAATTCTTAAGAACGTAATAACATATATTACAATTCCCCTAAATTGGTGAAGAAGAAGAGCAATTATTAGCACTCGAAAATTCTTAATATTACCTATTTTGTTTTCAAAACTATTGATAATCCAACTTAAGCATATGTTTAGTTTTCTATCAGTGAAATGATCAAGGGCTTACCTTTAAGGAGGAGCAAGAAAATGACCCTTTTAGTTTGGGTCCACAATGTAAAATAAGGTAATGTTTCGTCAACATAATTAAAAGTTCTGGTGATTGATTAGTGAAGCTAAGGAAGCAAATGTGTTAATTAATAACTTAAAAAACAAGCCCTTCGAGTTAATGATAATCATTAAATTGAGATGAGTTAAATTTTGATCACACCCCCGGCTTTTTTAAAAAAACTGAGAAGTAGTTTTTCAAGTTGATATAACGTAGGAAATTAAGATCAGAATAAATATTTTCACTTTTATTTATTTACTTATCTATTTTAATTAGATTTATTTTGAATAAATTCTGAAGTTTTAATTATTTCTATTTTTTTGTCAACTTAGCCTAGTGACTTTAATATTTTCTCAAACATTGAGAGGTGTTGGGTTTGAACTCCATACATGTATCATGAATTTCAAAGGTAGCTACCATTATACCACATGATTCCGACTAATGATTTCTATTTAAATTAACAGTTTCAAAATTTGGAATTTAGATAGTTTTTAAATTCAATTAGTGAAAAAAAAATTATTGTTAGTCATTTGTTTTTATTTTATAGATAAAAATGATTTTGTTATTTTATCGTGAGTGTAGTCATCTATTAACATATTTACGAATTTTTCATTGTATATAGAGCAATGTATTAAAATCATACTAACACCAACTCGGAATTGTAATTGGATAGCTGGTTGCATTGGTCCAACTAGTCAGATTGTATTTTAAAAAAAACTAAAACAATTGTAAAATTTTCAATTAAATAAATAGAAATCTGTTACCAAAATATTATACATAAAAATGGAAATAATTATATTTATGATTAGTAACAAAAAATAAATGGAGGAATTATATGAAACTAAAACTAAAAACAGACGAAAATATACTGTGAAATAAAGATGTAAGATGAAAATATATCAATCTTCAATTAGTTGTAAACTATAACTTATTAGTATACACAATAATTAAATCTGAAAGTAATCATATGGTAAACCTTAAAACTATGATTTTGGCACCTTTGATTGAAAAATAAAAATAAAAGAAATATATCTAAAGAAGCAATTACTTCAATAAAGTGTTTCTTAAACCGGATCATGTAGATAGATACTGATAATATAATTCGGTTGTCGGTTTAACTTATGTCTCTGAAATGTTTTTTTTTTCTTTTTTTCCTATCAATATGAAATTAATCAAACGGCTTGGTAATTTAAAACAGGCGGAACAGTTCCTACAAGTTATCAATATATTCCTCCTAATTTATGAAAATGTTGTTTTGACTATTTTATTCTGTTAATAAAATAATGTTTCTGTTTTAATATTTAACGGATAAGTAATTTAGGGACAAAACCATGAGTTAGCAAATAACACATACATACATTCACACCATCTCTTCATCAACAATTTAGAACACTCATTACAACATCATATTGAAAGAAAAAACATCCGAAGAGAACCTTTAAGAAGGAAAAAAAAAAACTGAAGTAACAAACTTACAGAAAAATTAGCGTGAATTTCTCACCTGCGATTTATACATTAATTTAAAATGAAGAAGGAAAAGAAGAAGATAAGGCGGACGATCCCAAGCTCATTGATGGATCTTGGTTAACAACAAGAGATGAACCTTCCACGTTTATGTTAAGGTTGTCCCACAAGAGAAAATTAGAGCATTGTTGAGAATAAATCCATTGATCATAGCTTAGTTCTTGCTTCTTTAAACATTCGAATGTGGACGCCATATCTTCTTCTTGAACGCTATTTTCAATTGGGGTGATGTTATCAACATTTCCCTCTACTAACGCCGGTAGATTGTAACTTATAACCGTCTCGGTATTATTTGAATTGGTAGAATTGTTGAACAAATGTGACACCAATGTAGGAACTTGAAACGGTTCTTGTTGAGGAAGATTCATATCCCATTCTTCCGTGTTAGTTGTCAGAAATGCTTGTTCAAAAACGCTTCCTCTTCCTCCTCTTTGTGTGTCATGATCATTGTTCTTGTTGATATTGTTTGTGATGATGTTTTGAGAGAACATTCCTTCAAGGACAGGAAGTGTTGGGTCTACCATGAAGAGAGGAGGTTTATGAGAGAAAAGGGTTTCTTGAATCTTTGTATTAGTTTCTTGATCATTGGTGATATTTAGTTGGTTAGGTGAATCCATAAAACCTTCAAAATGTAAGTTATCGATAGTCGATGTGATGGTGGTAGAGGGGACAGCAGTAACAGTTGATGTAGCGTCCAAGTTCAATGTCACAGTAGTTATTGATGGTTGATGACGATTATAGTGGTGGTGCGGTTTTCGTATCTTTTTCTTGATCCATGAATTCCAATAATTTTTTATCTCGTTATCTGTTCTTCCAGGTAAATGACTCGCTATGTGAGCCCACCTGAAATACATATACAAGAGTAATAAGAGAAACATAAACCATTAAGCACATACATGTGTATATATGTGTCTCTGTGTACGTTTGTATTACATCTCGAGAATGTTCCATTAAGTAACTTAAAATGTACACTACTTAATAACTCGAGCAAGTAGACAAAATTACAAGGAGATGAATGAAACTACACGTTAAAGATTCTTTAGTCATCGACCGTCGTAGGCTAGTCATTGCTTAGAACCGTGGCCAAACTTAACATATAATAATTTGATATATGTATATATAACTTGATAAACTGATTATATAATGATAAAATATATGTATAACTTAGTATGTATCCCAAACACCACAAACTTATTACTAAATATGGAATCAGTATTATAAAAATATGAAAATAATTTAAATAACGCTCTATACATAATAGTACAATGTTGTATATATGTAACATAAATCTATATAATATATAGATGTATATATTATAATTAGGTTAAAATCAGAAAAAATGGAAACCTGTTTCCTACAACTCCATGAAGGCTTATGATCAATTTCTCTTCTTCAGGAGAGAACCTTCCTCTTCTGATATCAGGCCGAAGATAGTTTATCCATCGTAATCGACAACTTTTTCCGCATCTTTGAAGCCCTAAAAGATCAAATATGCATTGTAAATATTAGATTGAATCTATCACTTCGATCATTATAGATAAAGGCCAATGCATGTAACTGATTAGAGGCAAAATCAAAATGAATTAAATCGTCAAACTAAGTACCTGCTTTTTCAGGGACTTCACTCCAACATCCATAGCCATGAGTTGTGATATATCTAATAAGCTTCTCATCTTCTTCAGGTGACCAAAGCCCTCTCTTCACCTTTTGCTGGTTGCAACAAGAGTGATGACCCATGATTTGTAGCTCTCAAATTAACTTAATTATAATTAACCACTTAATCACAAATAATTATCTTAAATTATATGTGTACCACCCTTTTTGTTTCTTGGGTTGTGCTTTTGAGGGTTTGTAGCTATAGAAGAGAGGAGAAGAAGAAGTAATGGAGGGTTTTAAAAGGAGAGGAGCCAAAAGGAAACCAAAAGAAGATACATAATCAGAAGGCAAAAAATAATTGAGGAGACAAAAGTCGGGTCGGATCGGGTCCCACGAGTGGGGCATGAGATATTTCTTCATCGATCTAACCTTAAAACGACGTCTCGTCGACTTTCTATTTTCATGTGTTATTACTCGTTGTACGTAGAGAGTTTTTGTTGTAGTATTATTACACTAAGCCCTTATCACTTTTATATGTTTTTTTTCTTCACGTACCGTTTTGTCTCCCGTCAAAGTTTTTTTGCCTGTTTTTTCAAGGACTTCACGACAAAAATTAGATTAATGCCGAAAAAAGAAAACGACAAAAAATAGATTAACCCGTAGAACAAATTACTCTGTATATAAATTCGATGTAATATTTGCCTCATGAATCCTTACGTATTATGACTACAAAATTGTTACTGAATTTTTTGACTAATTCTTTTATTATGACCATTTACATACAGAATCATGATGGAATTATTTAATTATAAAAGTGTCACCATTTCATCATAATATTATGACCAAATCAAAATTAAAAAATTAATAGTGAAGTAAGAGTTACCAAAATATATAGTACCGAATATTGTTACAGATTTGCGATCAAATCTAATAACTAAATTATATAGTTTTAATGAAAATTAAATAATTCATAGTTACGAGTTTTTTGTAAGTATGTTGTTACAGTTAGTCATTGTTTTAGTGAATTTTGCATGTGATAGTAGATTTTGATATAATTATTACCACTTTGTAATAAAAAATAAACTTATAGAAATTAAAGATAATAATAAATAAATTTAATTCTAAATAAAAAAACACAGAAGTCATTAAAATTTAAACACTATATTTTATACTTTAAAAACAGAAGTCAGTTGACAATTATGTAACACATGTTTTTTACCATTTTATTTCTGTTCATTTAAATTTATAATATTTTCAAAAAACTATTTTATTTACTCAAAGAGAAGAAAATTATAATAACAAATGAACCGATGAACGGTTACATTCTCATCCATAAATCACCTTCCCCCTCCCTCCACGATCGTTGTATATTACTTTCTTGGTTCTTCTAATCACATATCTTCAGTTTTATTTCATTCATGACCAATCATTCAATGATTTTTGAGTTTTGGTGAGATTTTGTTTTTCTATGATTGGTTCATATTATTGACGGGAAGCCAGCGAGATAAACATAAGGATGTATGATCAGTTTCATGTATTTTTTGTTCATCAGATTTCAAAAATAATAAAGTTGCATTATGTTTATTTTTCCAGTTTTTAATTTAAACTCATTTTGCAGAGCTTTATGGTCAGACAAAAATTAATTTTTTTACGTTCATAAGTTATAAACTTTATATGCAAACAGAATGTTCAGTTAATATTAAACCAACATAGCATCTAGACACTCGGTTTCATGAGAGCTAATGGCGTTTTTGACAATTCGTGAAAAATGTTTTGTGGCAAACATCAAAGTAGCGCCTGAATCTCCAAATAATTTTCATATGGTGTTTGATAATTTCTTTATTTTAACAATCGTTTAAAGTTACTGATTAAGGAAATTGTTCCATCAATAAATTTTCTTAATATTTGAACTTTTCAAATCTCGATATTTGTATATTCTCTATATGATTTTTATAAACCATTACCAAATTTGACATACTAATCGTGCGTTTTTTATTTTAAATTTAAATATTTTTTTATAAATATTTAAGAAACTTGGTAATGATTTGTTGCTAAATTTTAAGTTTTCTATATTAATAGTTTTGTAAAAGATTGTTATGGATTCAGTAAGATAAATGTTACAACAAAAACATATATTGACCATTGTGTGACTATAATTTAGTCACTAACTTGTGTCATTTTTCACAATTTTGAAACGCATTGATAACTAAAATATGGTAATATTTGTGATAATCTGTGGTCTATCTGTGATTATTTTTTGTCACTATTGTATTATTTCTGTGACATTTAAATGGTGTCATAAATTATGATGAATTGTAACCGTAGTTAAACGTCACAAATTTTGTGACATTTTTGAGACTAAAATAGATTTATGACCATTTTATTGTGATTTTCTATGTATTATTGTTGTCACAATAATTTTGTTATAACAAAATTTTAATATACTGTGACTAAAAAAGTGTAACAATAGCCAATTTGTTTTAGTGTATGCACCAGTTTCCACTCTCTATCTCTAGATGTATGTTAATAGTTTTAACTAACATAATTGTTTACATAGTACATAAATGAAAAAAAAAATGATTTAGTTCATTATGAATAATCTTCTTATATGCTGAACATCTCACATTGCTCATAACCGCTTTAGATAATAGTTCTTTTCAGAATTAAAATTCACACTGAGATAAATTGTTGGACCCAAACGAGAGAAAATGACATATTCAAAAAATATTTAATGATCACGAATATACATACATCAACTCTTTTATTTTATAATTTACATGTTCAAAGTTGTGGCCAAAACATATTTTCATTAAATCAAATAATTTGTTATAAAATGAGGGCTAGAAAAGGTATACGTTTGACATAATATGTATATGTTGCCTAATTTTATAAGCTATACAAAACTTACATTATATATTTTTAATTGGTGGATTAAATGAAAATTTATTGGAAAATAAAAAAATTACAAACTGGAATCGAGACTCGATTATGACAAAAATCGTAGAGACTAAAGCAATTTATATTTTGTAGCCCCATGGAATTATACGTTAAGAAATAAAATTAATTTCTGAATTTTTATGAATTTTGATTTTGGTTTGTAATTTTGTCGATCTTTGTTTAGTTATGAAAGTTTTGATTGATTTCATAACTCTTAATAAATTTATAACTTTTAGTAAAATATAGAACTTCTGCATTCTATACATGTGCTTTCAATAAATAAATCTAAGCATCTGGAAATTTTTTTAAAATTGATTATATATATGGACATATACATAAATAATATTATAAATGAACAAAATATTTAATTAAACATGAACTAATTTGTTAAATCATGTAGCTTTACTTGTAGCAATCTTTTCACATTTAAATTAATAAATGTGTATATATATAGATATAAATATCTAAGTTAATGTAGTTTAATATTAACCTACGTCTAATACCACGAAGCTTTTTTCAACGATATTTGGAATAGTAATGATTACAAGTTACAATTACAAGGCTTCGATTAGTTAGGAGACATTTCCGAAAATGAAATCGCTTCGTTTAGAAATTTCATTGTTTTTATTTTCGTATTGGTAACTTGTAAAGATAGTCATGCAATACTATATAATAAGGTATTATATTCATATATGTCATGTCAGGTTTGTTCTTTTTGACGGCAGGACTTTGTTCGTTCTAACAAAGTAATAATTTATTAAATAATTTCATATACTTAGTTTGAATTACATTCCAATGTATCTAAAAAGTGTTATTGGGTTAAATTTAGCTTACGTCACCTATATAATTAAGATTAATTCTCTTTAAAGTACTTATAACATGCTGAAATATATTTTTATCATTATAGAATATTCATGAATGGAATCATCGAATTCGTCATTGATTGGACATTCTCTTTTTCAAATAGGATCCTAACTAAACTTGACGAAGGTGTACATATTAAATTACGATACATATGATTTCATTACACTAATATTCTAAGATGCATTGTTTTTTATACTGTTAATTAATTAGACCTTGCCTTGTAGGCTTACACTTATTTAATACAAAAGGTTTAAAACAATCGACAGTCACCAAACATCTTTAAATCATTCTTCGTTTATCTCTGTGTATTTTTATGTTTATAGTTTCGTTTATTCTTTAGCCCACAAAAAAAAAAATACGGTCTGTTCCATTCATTATTGCATACAATTTACTCCTTTTGGCTGTTAAAGTTATCCAATAATAAATTTACAATGTCGTTCATTCGAACCTTCACTTATGTTCATTCACTACAACCAGTTTGAAACACTCTATATACATCATCAAACTCTGGTTTCAATGGTTTTGTTATATATATATATATTTTTATTTTATTTCATATAATTCGTCCGTTCCACTCATTTCATATGACTTATTCCTCTGATTTAATGTAAAATCGTCGTAATCGAATGAAGATGATTCGATGTTCCAAATGATAGCCATACACACATGTATGGCGAGACCCTATATATGTATGTAGATGAAATTGATAGAGAAGTGGGGACGTTGGATTGGAGCAAATCAGTTACCAAACATCGATGGGAATATGATCACATAGAAAGATGACTTTTGCTTCTATATATCGCAATCTTTTCCTCATCCATTTTTTTTATTCTACTCAATTTATAAGAAAACTGAGGAAAAAAAATAAATGAAACAAACTAAAGTTCAGTCATTCAAAAATGAAAAAAAAAACTCTTAAAATTGCAAATATTCGATTTTAAACATTAATGCATTCAATGAATCATAATTCCTAAAAACGTAATAACATATATTATAATTCCCCTAAATTTTTAAAGAAGAGGAGCAATTATTAGCACTTGACAATTTTTAATATTACATATTTTGTTTTCAAAATTATTGATAATCCAACTTAAGCATATGTTTAGTTTTCTATCAGTGAAATGATCAAGGGCTTACCTTTAAGGAGGACCAAGAAAATGACCCTTTTAGTTTGGGTCCACAATGTAAAATAAGGTAATGTTTCGTCAACATAATTAAAAGTTCTGGTGATTGATTAGTGAAGCTAAGGAAGCAAATGTGTTAATTAATAACTTAAAAAACAAGCCCTTCGAGTTAATGATAATGATTAGATTGAGATGTCTTTACCATACATAGTTAAGTTTTCGTCACACCCCCAGCTTTAAAAAAAATGAGAAGTAGTTTTTGAAGTTGATATAGCGTAGGATATTAATATCAGAATAAATATTTTTCAATTTTATTTATTTACTTATCTATTTTAATTAGATTTATTTTGCATAAGTTCTGAGGTTTTTATGATTTCTATTTAATTTAGCAGCTTCAAATTTTTGAATTTATGTAGTTTTTAAATTCAATTAGTGAAAGAAACAAATTATCGTTAGTCATTTGAATTGTTTATAACTAAAAATGATTTTGTTATTCTATAGTAAGTGTAATTGTTTATAAATTAGTGAAACAAATTATCGTTAGTCATTTGAATTGTTTATAACTAAAAATGATTTTGTTATTCTATAGTAAGTGTAATTGTTAAAAAAACATATTTACTAGTTTTCCATTGTATATAGAGCAATGTACTGAATTCTACTTTTATGAGGCAGTAGAATTTGAATTCTAAGTATTACTCTTTTTATTTATTTTTGTAAAATTTTGTATTCTACCAATTTTTAAATTAATATTTTATTGTTTCGTCTATCTACTATCACTCTAAAATACACATTATATGGTTCTTTCTATCTTCTACTTCTTGTAGAACACATATTCTACTCCTCTTTTATATTTTGCCGCTCGTATAATTCAACTTCTACAAATATTTTTTTTCAATATTTTTTTAAATCTAGTGAATATTTTGTATATTTTTTTTACTCTTCTACAGTAGAATTGAACTTCTATTGTTTAAACATTTTTCTTCCTCTCTTTCTTTTCATTTGATGCCATATTTTTCCTCGTTTTTTAGGTTTTGAAAAAAAAAAATTCAATTTTTTTCTTCTACTCTGATTCTTCATTTTTCCGAGATATATATTACATATTAATTTCAGGTGAATAAATTTTGTGTGATAAAGGGTAGAGATTTAATGTTGATGAATAAAAAGATTATTTACTTTGGACTCTATTACTACTCTTGAAGAACTAAAGAAGATGGTGTCAGAAAACTACATAATCTAATATAACATTGCTAGTATCAAGTTCAGTTTTTGACTTGGTAATTTGATAAACAATTTTGAGTCTCCCCACTAGTTATAGAATATTTAAAAATATTGTAAAATCAATAGACCACTAGGAGCAGTGAAACCAAAAAATAAAAGCTATCGAATCCAAACCCATACAATTAACAAAAAAAAAACTTAAACTAAAATAACTGAATAACAAAACAATGATCGTGTTTTAGTTGTATCATTGCAGTAAGAGAATTTTGAATACTTATGATCAGTATATGCTTATAAAATAATTTGAACAAAAGTTATCAATATTTTTATGATCAATATATTTTGGAAGTTATATATATTCATAAGGAAAAGAGACATTGACAATATTTATATGTTGTCTCCGTCACCAAGCCACTTATCTCATCTATCACCCTCGGGTTTACTTACAGCCTTGAGAAATCGATTCGCGACGAAGTCTCCGACCTATTGTCTTGATCTAGGTGATAACTGACACTGAAAACATATTTTGTGTGTGGTACCTGAATTTGATCCCTTTCGATTAACATTTATTTGTTCATTTTCTCTCATCTTATACTGTCTGTATTATTATAAATTATCTTTGTTTTCCAAAATAGGCTATATATATAGTGATTTAAACCATTAAAAATCCAAAACATCAAAAATATTCACAACCAAATTTTGATTTTGGAGTACAAACTTCAAGAAATGTTACTATCTTATCCGGTTCATTGTTTAACAATATGTAGACCTCCAAATTTAAATTTTTTTAATTTTCTAAGATGTACTCATCTCTGTGGTTTTATAATTTCTTGTAATCATCTATGTGGTTTTATGATTTCTTGTATCATAATAACGTAAAATCTTTCTGTTATATATATAATTTAACTTTGACAAAAAAAACAATAATAAACAACATGCAGTTTGTGTTAAAAAAAAAAAAACATGCAGTTATAATATATCAAAGTAAGTTTGTGGTTTGGATTCTTATAGCCCAATGTCACTTCATGGACTATGAATCTATGAAGTTAGGATATTTTAGTCCACCAAGCCCATTTATCTTTTCCCAAACCACCATTGTCACATGATGATGAAGGCCCTTTTTCTTTTTAAAAAAATTATATATATATAAAGATGCCAAAAACTTGATGAAGATAATATTCGTTTCCCATGTTATAATAGAAATTCTAAATCTGAATTATTTTCAGTAGAACCAATATCACGGAAACAAAATCAGAGAATATATAGGGAAATTCAATTATGATCGTCACAGTTTTCATTTACCAAAATCAAAAAGAAAAATGAAGAGTAAACTTAATTACGAAGTTGAAGACAAAATTTTGTGCATAATAAAGAGACCATCAACAAGGGTAAAATGGGAAACTAAAAGAAAAAATATGTAACTGCGCACGAAGAACGGGTCTCAAGCTCTCCGACAAGACATGCGCACCACAAATGTATTTAGTCTCCGTATATAAATCCGCCATCTCCAAAACCTTCCCAATCTTATTCTTCTTCTTCCTCCTTCGAAATTGACTCAAGATCATGAGACCTGCGCAGGATAATCAGGGATCGTTCCTTGGCCGGATTAGTATCCGTCGCAACCAATTCGTTGACGTCAACAACGAACAAGAGCAAGAAGATCTCGAGCTTTTTCAAAAACACATCGCCGACCGTTTCACCGAGCTTCTCTCTCCTCCTCCACCACATCCACCTTCCGATGAAACGAACGCGGTTGCTTCCGTAGCCGCGACGGAGCAGATTATGTCCGTGACTTGGCTTCGTAAGCTAATGGATGTTTTCCTCTGTTGCGAAGCCGAATTCAAAGCGATTCTTTTAATGGGTCGTGACCCGTCCCAGATTTCTAAACCGCCTTTCGACCGGTTAGTTCCAGAAATGTTGGACCGGTCGATTAAAGCGCTGGATATCTGTACCGCCGTCGTTAACGGTATCGATTCCGTTAGACATTATCAGCGCTTAGCCGAGATCGCCGTGACTGCGTTGGAACAACGTCCGTTAGGAGACGGAAACGTGAGGCGAGCAAAACGCGCGCTGGCGAATCTACTCGTCGCGTTGAGCCTCGAGGACAAAGAGAACGTAAGCGGCGGAGGCGGTGGCGGTGGCGGAGGCAATAAGACGACGGAGAGATCGTGGTCGTTCGGTCGTCGTAGCGGTGGATCGTCTGCGGCGAGTAAAGGAGGAGCGACGATTGGTCAGCTAAAATCGTCGTCGTGGGCCGTGGGGAGGAACTGGTCAGCGGCGAAGCAGATCCACGCGATGACGGTGAATCTGACGCCGCCACGTGGGAACGAAGCGGCGGGATTGCCTCAGCCGATGTTTATAATGAGCACGGTGATGGTGTTCGTGATGTGGGTTTTGACGGCGGCGGTTCCGTGTCAGGAGAGATCCGGATTAGCGAATCATTTGCCGGTGCCGCCGAAACATTTGAATTGGGCTCAGAGTTTGATCGGAATTCACGAGAAGATCGGAGACGAGTGGAAGAAGAAAGAGAAGAAAGGATCAGCGGGATTAATGGAGGAGATGACGAGGATGGAGAAGCTTGGTCACTCGCTGATGGACTTTGCCGATGGATTTAATTATCCAGCGGAGAAAGAGGCTGCTGAATCAGCAGCGGGACAAGTGGCGGAGATGGCGGAGATATGCCGGAGAATGGAGGAGGATCTTGTGCCTTTGCAGCAACAGATCAGAGAGGTTTTCCATAGGATCGTGAGGAGTCGTGCGGAGATTCTGGAGGTGTTGGAGCAAGCCGGTAAACTTTCGGCGCCAGTTGTGTAAAGGTGTTAAAAGTATTGGAGTTGGGGGGTAAATTTTTCAAAATTTTGTAATTCTTTGGGCCTTATTTAATAGGATATTTATTTTTCTTAGTTCTGTCTTATTGCTTTTCTTGGTCCTGGTTTGGGTTTCACAACTCTGGAATGGGCCCATACCATTATGTATTTACATCTTCTTCTATATATTTCCACATTTAATTTTGCTTCCAATTTCGTTAATTGCCTTAATCCATACTTATATACAAAACCAATTCGATTTATTTATAAACAATTACATCGAAGAAGAAGAAAAAGCATCTGGACATTCTTCTTTCTTTTTTTTAATTGTATGATTGATTGATGATGTATCTTTCTACTGATATACAATAGCCTAGATAATTAGACACGTTAAAATATTGATCGGACCTATTTTTTTGTATTGCTGATAGAGAATTAAGAAAACACATCAATATATCTTTGTAATTTTGTTGGTTACAAAGGACAAATTAATTTAAAAAAAAAAAAGCAATAAGACAAGTCAGCTCCATCTTTTGTCAATAATCATCTCTCTCTGACACTCACAGTTTCAAACAATGGCTTTTAACCTTATGCCCTTTAGCTTTGTTCGGGAGCCAACGCTAAGAGACTTATAAACAAATGTCTGCAGGTCTTCTCTCTCACTATCTCACACCACCTTCTTCTTCCTCGATTTCAAAAACCTATATCGAATCTCTCTCTCTCTCTCTCTCTCTCTCTCTCTCTAATCCCCTCTTTTGTTGCAGTTCGAAGAGTCATGGCGTTAGCATCCACTACGTTGCCAGCGAAGAGCGGATTGTCTCTTTGGTGTCCGTCTTCTCCGTCCCTCGCTCGCCTTCTTCCCGCTCGTTTATCTCTCATCGCTTCCAGAGGCCTCGTCACCGCTTCGTTCGCCAACGAGAATCGCGAGTTAGTATTCTAATTTTTCGAATTTTGTATTCGGATTGAGTAATTAAGGATCACGTAATCTTTTGATAGGTTTGTGATAATTGGTGGAGGAAATGCTGCGGGTTATGCTGCGAGGACTTTTGTAGAAAATGGAATGGCCGATGGTCGCCTTTGCATTGTCACCAAAGAAGTGAATCAAATCGATCCCTAAACTGTTTTCTTCATCAGTATCCACTCTTTGTTTGATTCTTATTTTGTATGTGATTGTTTGACATCTTTAGGCTTACGCACCTTATGAGAGACCAGCTTTGACAAAAGCTTACTTGTTCCCTCCAGAGAAGAAGCCAGCTCGTTTACCAGTAAGCATTGCCCTTCCAGTTTTCATTGCTACATTAATGTTTGATTTGTTCGATTACTACTATTGGGCTTGTTTTGTGATTAGTGTGTTCTGACTTATTTTGAGGTTGAATTAATGTGCAGGGCTTTCATACTTGTGTTGGGGGTGGTGGAGAGAGGCAAACACCAGATTGGTACAAGGAGAAAGGGATTGAGGTAATTACTTTACTGATACATAGTTTTGTATTTTTCCTAAATATGTGTATGTGAGTGAAGAAGAGTCTTCAGTTTGTTTAATCTGTTCATTTCCGGAATCTACATGGTTGGATTTGTGGTCTTCTCTTGTGTTAATTTTTATACATTTGGTTTCAACAGATGATATATGAAGATCCAGTGACTGGAGCTGATTTTGATAAGCAAACCCTCACGACAAACACAGGGAAACAGTTAAAATATGGATCTCTAATTATCGCTACAGGGTGTACTGCCTCAAGGTGAGTGAAGTGACATTCTATTTGTAGTGAATTGATAAACAACCTCAGAGTCAGAGAAACTAGGACTACTCAACCTTTTCACCATTGATATTATAAACATTTGCTTTCTATTTTTATTGCAGGTTCCCAGATAAAATTGGTGGGAACTTGCCTGGGGTTCACTATATTCGGGAGGTTGCAGATGCTGATTCACTGATATCATCTCTGGTAAGCTAAGGGCATTCTTACCAGTTATGCCATCTTTATGAATTGTTACAGTTTGTGTCATCAAGGAAACTCTAAATTCTTCTGTCAGTGAATTAACCTTCCAATATATGATTCAGGAAAAGGCAAAGAAAATTGTTATTGTTGGTGGTGGCTACATCGGCATGGAGGTTGCTGCTGCAGCTGTTGCATGGAATCTAGATACAACGGTTAGTATTCCGTTCACTCTAATCTCTAACTTGGTGCTAGTATTGAAGTACATTTTTAGTGATTCGATGCATAAAACAAACTTCCTGGAAACAGACACTCATGCAAATCTGTATGTTTCAGAAGTTGTATTTTCGCATGAATGTACTAACTTACAGCTGCTTTTGGGCTTTCCCCCTGTGCAACAATAGATTGTATTCCCCGAAGATCAACTTTTGCAAAGATTGTTCACTCCATCACTTGCTCAGAGATACGAAGAACTATACCGTCAAAATGGTGTTAAGTTTGTCAAAGTAAGATATCAACCCACGAGCAAACTTCAGAATTTTAGAACACACAGTAAGTAAACTCTCTTCCTTCTTTTTGTTGAACAGGGCGCTTCCATAAATAACTTAGAAGCAGGTTCGGATGGGCGTGTAACTGCTGTTAATCTTGCTGATGGGTCTACAATTGAGGCAGACACGGTATAGTTACTTTTTCTTTCTCAGATGATGCAACTTCAACAACTCTGTTCAAATTGAAACTGAGAAGGTCAATGAAATGCCGACTTCTGATTGACCTTTGTTACTTTACAGGTTGTGATTGGAATTGGAGCTAAGCCTGCTATTGGTCCCTTTGAAACTTTGGCCATGAATAAATCTGTTGGAGGGATTCAGGTATTGTTATCACAAGACTTCCGGATTGAGTTTCCACTATTAATCGGTTTTCAAAGTTATTACGTCAGTATTTTCTTACAATCAAAAGTGTGATAAGAGCCCATCTTCAACCACAGGTCGATGGCTTGTTCAGGACAAGTACCCCTGGAATATTTGCTATTGGAGATGTCGCAGCCTTCCCATTGAAGGTACTTTGCTGCTAGATACAACATGTTAAGGAACCAATCTTGTGTTGTGTAAAATCATCATGTTATTATCATCTGATGAACAGATATATGATCGGATGACCCGAGTTGAACATGTTGATCATGCCCGCCGTTCTGCACAACACTGTGTGAAATCGCTGCTCACGGCACACACTGACACGTAAGCTTCTTCCAACCTGGCATAATCTATAGGCTTTGGTGTATCTCTCAACAGATCTTCTTCACCTATTAGTTCCTTGTCGTAAACAAAACGTTGCAGGTACGATTATCTCCCGTATTTCTACTCAAGAGTATTCGAGTATGAAGGCAGCTCAAGAAAAGTTTGGTGGCAGTTTTATGGGGATAATGGTAAATCTCGTTAGAACCTAAATAGTACAGAATCCACTTACTCAAACAATATTTCCACTGTATCTAAACCACTGATTCATATTGAGCAGTGGGAGAAACAGTTGAGGTTGGGAACTTCGACCCAAAAATCGCCACCTTCTGGATTGATTCTGGTAAAGCATGCCTTCCGCTTCTACTCTTGACCATTGCAAAATTACACAGCTTAGCTTGTTAACTAACTTTGATGAGTAATTATCGTATCACAGGCAGGTTGAAAGGTGTGCTTGTAGAAAGCGGTTCTCCCGAGGTAAGAGTCTTTCTTAGTCACTCCTTCATTCAATCAAGCATGTGAATCTGGACCATTGCAACTACATACATATGGGTTTTGTTCTGTCTATAAAAGCTAAAACACTGTTGTGTTAATCTCTTTACACAGGAGTTTCAGCTTCTCCCAAAGCTAGCAAGAAGCCAACCAATTGTCGATAAGGCTAAACTCGCCAACGCATCTTCAGTCGAAGAAGCCCTCCAGATTGCTCAAGCGGCTCTACAGAGTTAGGGAGTTGATGGAATTTTATAGCTTTTGGGGTCAGAGAGAGTAAGCGACATCTTTATTCTGGGTGAGAGTATTCATCTTTCCATGGAATAATGATTCATAGAGAGCAATCTTGTCAATAATCGTCACGAATAAGTTATTACCTCTTTTTGAGAAATCATATTTTGCTCATTATAGAGCTTTGTTCCTCATAAATTGACATTGATAGTTTCTTGACATCAATTTTTTTACTTGTTAGATGAAAATAATTTAGGGTCGCTCATAATCTTTGGATATAGAACCCACCAAGATCTAACATAATCTATTACACGCAAGCCACAAGAATTTATTCATACTCTTCACTTCTTTTGGAAAAACATGAACAACAAATTGCATTTCAATGCCGATGGAACATGAATTCAGAAGCTACAGGATACAAGTCTAGTCCACGTTTAATCGATCCAATCAAACATCAACGGGAAATTTTCTTGTTATCAAAATTCAGATTTAATAACACATTCATACATTAGATACTAGAGTATACAGAGTCTAACGACCCAGGACATAGAACCCACCCTAAGGCTTAAACATGTTTTAAAAAAACAGCATATATGGTTCACATATATTGTATTTTATATATTGAGTGAGCAGTATAATTGATATAAATAATCTCATTACCTAAAAAAATTATTTCATTTGACGTGAAACAAATTAAAGGGTATTTCGAAATTGGTTATAATGAAAATGCATGACTGTTTTGAAAAAGGGTTTTAGGAGTTTTTCTTGCTCTCAGCTGTTTAGTAGTAGAGGAAGGATTGCAAAATTCAAACAAATATGGGATATTGGTATGTGGCAGTTGAAACAAATGGTGAAATTAGTAAAAGAGTTTGACGAAATAAAAAAGGTTGGTAAGGGTATTACTAAATATAGAAAGGATTAATAATGGACCGTCACACATCATTTGCGATGAACAGAGAGTAAAGATAAAGATTGCCGCAGAGTTCAGAAGAACACAGAAAACAAAAAGTAGAGCTGGAAAGTTCCACACGAAGTTATGGAGAGTGATCTCCACGGTCTTGTTTTCTTCCGACAACAACCCCTTTGGTTTGGTCGTAGCGCGTGTGAAATTTCATCATTCCAATTTTTTGGTCTTCTCTTTGTTTTCTTCTAAACCCCTTTCATGTGTGGCGGTTTGTATTTTGGTATATAAAAAGGATCTGTAACATGCTTACATTTTGGAATAAAAGCATCGACTTTTTCTTTTATTTTATTTTCTCTGCTCTGTTCTATAAAGAAAATGATGGTATTTTATTTGGTACTAAACATATAATATTAGGCTTTTGATTTATACAGACTTGGAGTATTTTGATCAGTGGTGGTTTTTTTCTCACGCTTTCTGCAGAAAATGGTTGTGATGATGGATGTTCATGATGATATATCAAGGGAAAAAATCATTAAAAAAGTTGCTACCTGTTCAGGTATTTCACATTATTCATGAAATAATTTTCTTTGATTCTTGTCTTGTTCATGAATTTTTATTGAAAAGACAAAAACTTTTGATTACACAGACACACACACACACACACGCACTCAGTTTTTGGGGTTCTTTATGCGTTGTCATTTGAAACACGAAAGTGAATTTTTTATTTTTATTTTCTTGTTCATGAGTTTTTTTTTTTTGAAAGCACAAACCTTTTAATCACATAGACACTCTGTTTTTTTTTTTTGGATTATTTATGGGTTATGAATTATAAACGAATCTGATCCTTTTGTTTCTCTTTACAAAGCTTTTTGATTAGGCACATTCACTCTGTTTCGGGATTTTTAATGGGCTATAAACTGAAACCTCCAGAAAAAAAAAAACAAGATTTTTGATGTTGTTCATAAGTTTTAGTTGATAAAACAGAGATTTTGATTACACACACACTCTAGTTTTGGGTTTCTTTATGTGTTATGAACTGAAACCCCCCCAAAAAATGAATTTGGCTCTTGTCTTGTTCATAAGTTTTCTTTTTTGCAAAGCCTTAAATTATACAAACGCTTTGTTTTTGGAATTTCCACAAGCTGTGAATTGAAACCCAGAAAAGAATAAAAAAAAAAACTCGTTTTAAAGATCGTCTCTTTTTTCTTGTAGGGATTACTTCGATTACTATGGACTCAATAGATGCAAAGTTAACGGTGATTGGAGAGTTTGACATTAAGATGATCCTTACCAAACTCCAAAGGAAATGGAATGCGAAACTGGCGACGTATGGACCTTACAAAAAAGAAGCCGCAACAGCTGCCTTTGCGGAAAGGACGAGGATGGAAGGAAGGGAACCCCAGAGGTTGGAGGCTAACTGTGTAAACAATAGTTTTTATGGTCCTACGCTTCATCAAATTGGTGTATGCGATCATGACCCTTACGGCTGCATTATCTCTTAATTCTTCAAATGGGAAACAAAAGACGAATGTTAGCTTTTTTAAAGATTTCTTAGACTTGACTAGTGTTTCAGTTCATGAGTAAGGATGTTTTAGATTTGGTCATGGATGTTTTTCCTCACTTGTGTTCGTTTGATTAACTAGCGTTACTTGTTTCTTTTGTCAAATCACTCTCATTAGATCGATAAGTTGGTAAACTTGTGAGCAATGAGCATAGTTAACTAGAGAGAAAACTTCGCATGATAAACCCAAGTGAAACAATTGTTTATGTATGGATTCTTAGTTACCTTCTAAATATTTTGTACTTGGAAAAAACACGATGCCGGATTTTAATTTTATATAAAAAATGTCTGAAGATGAAAATGACGGGACTTTAGAAAATTGCGTCACAAAAATATTTTCAGCTAAAAATAAAAAGTTGTAATTTCCAATTCTTTAATCAAATCTGACCAAGAAACCATAATCATTTTTCCATTTCTGTGTATCATCACCACATAGTTCGGGTTTCCCTGTTTCCAAGAAGGGATTACTAAGGCTCTAAAAGTCTAAAAGTGTGATTGCTTTAAAAGTTTACATTACAAAGGCTTTTTAGATTGATACATTAAGGAATATGATTAAATTGACTCACTTCTTCATGAGGAGAATAACAGTGTGAGCTGCAATGCTTCTGTTTTCTCCAAGGCTATCAACTTTCTCATGGGTTTTAGCTTTTAAATTAACAACACAAGGATCTGCACCAAGAAGCTTTGACAGATTGGATCGGATTGTCTCTTTGTGTGGACTTATCTTTGGTCTCTGTAGAATCAATGTCGCGTCTAGGTTTCCTATCTCGTATCCTGCCTCGTCCATGAGTCTCACCTGAACCATAAAGAAACCAAAGCATCGTTTCAAGTCCATTTTGAACATTTTTTTTTTCTTATTTACCTATGTAACCTCATTACGAAATGATCATCACCTATCATCATTTAAAGTTTTTTAGCTTCCATGCAATCAACATTCACATCTAATCATAACAAAGCTATCACACTGAAAATGACTCATAATTTAAAAGGCCAGACAAGAAACTCTTTAGTTTCAAACTTGAGTAAACCCATATATGTTGCTGCCTTCAAGGAAATGTAAAAATACGAGAACTTTTCTATAATTCATCAACCCAAGAAGCAAGAACCTATTTAAACTTGAGTTACGCCAAGACTTTGCAATTTGAAACTCAAGTCTACAAATGCAAGATCGGTAAGATTTTACATAGCTTAAGTGATGCACAAAAGGCACTGGACACTAAAGTTGAAAGCCGGATTTTTTTCCCTCCACAGTCCAAATCTCGTCTACTTTCTATAGGTGAAAAATTATACTCAAAAGAGTATCACATAACCTTGATATAAACCAACCAACAACTTGCAAACAAAGTAAGTTCCATCAGGCATAAGCCTAAGAATCTAGCTTGAAAAATCAGAACCACTCTATAATAATACTGCAGACAAAACCAGGCTTAAAGACTCTAAATTGGTAGGCATATGGGAAATGAAAACTAATTGAAGATCAAGGGAAGCGAATAGAAAGCTTACAGCTTCTGTGATGAAAACAGATGATGCAGCTCCTTTCCATTTAGGATCAGAATCAGGGAAAATCTGACCGATATCAGGAAGCCCTAACGCTCCCAAGATTGCATCCACTACACAATGAAGCAACACGTCGCCTGCACCAAACAAGTTCAACCACTCAATTCCAAAACCTAAAAAAAATATTTAATCCCAACTCCAACGGAATAAAAATAAGACGAATTCACAATTCGAATTTCCGAGAAACTTTACCATCGGAGTGAGCTTCGCAGCCTCTATCGTGAGGGATATCAATCCCGCCAATGATCAGAGGGTACCCTGGCTCTAACCGGTGCAGATCGAACCCGTGACCGACTCGAAACGGTAATATTTTGACTGATTTCACCGGAGTCACCGGTTCTTTGACGTCGATGGCGGAAGAAGAGGCCAAAGCCGAGATCGAAGAACGATTGGATAAAGAGAAAGACTTTGGCCTCCGTGTAGAGAAACCATGACCGCTGATCGTCGCCGCCCGGAGAAGGAATGGGTTTTTGGTAATTTGAGAGGGAAACAAAGGCGAAGAAGATAGCTGAGTAGTAGAAGTAGCCATAGCCATTTCTTCTCTGATTTTCTTCTCTCCTAGTCAATCCGCCACTATATTTTCAGTTGTAATAATTTAAGTAAAAGCTATAAACTGGGCTTTTATAAATACATGTTTGGGCCTGTACTGTCTAGCCCATTCCATATTTGATTAAATCTCTACCGTCGTAGAATACACGTACTCATCACTTGTTTCGCTTTAGGTTTTCTCCTCCAGGCTTTCCCTAAAAACTCTCGCCCCACTCTTCTCTTCTCTTCAACAAAACGGCGACGGATCGTCTATAATCGATCGCCGTAAACTAAGAAGAGAAGATGGCGGCGCCGGAAGCTCCAGTTAAGTACGTCGGAATCCTAAAGGAATCCGCCGCTTTCCGGCTTATGAAATCGATGGTGAGTTAAATGTCCCTATATGATCTAAGCGTAGAGATTTTTTACGAAGACCTAATTTTTTTTTGGAATGGTGATTTTTTAGGGTTGGGAAGAAGGAGAAGGACTTGGTAAAGATAAGCAAGGGATCAAAGGCTATGTGAGAGTGAAGAACAAGCAAGATACAACTGGTTCGTTTCTTCTTTTTCTTCTTAATTCTCTCTATCGTCTGTATGTAATCGCAATTACAGATTGAAAATTTATCTATTTTAGTGAATGTCAAGTTGTGGAAATTAGATAAGAGGAAACTGAGATTGAGCTACTTTGCATTTTTATACCCAAAGAAGTTATTAATTTCTGAATGTTGTGGGAATGTGTGTACATAGATTCATATTCATATATAATGCAATAGGTGTAATGATTTAAAAATTTGGGAGCAGGTGTTGGTGTTGATAAGCCGAATCCATGGGCATTTGATACAACTCAGTTCGATAACATTCTCAAGAAATTGAAAGTGGTAATGGCCGTGTTTATTTTCTACTAATCTCTTAGAAAAAAGTGGAGATGATTTCAGTTTTTTTTTTGTGTGTTATTTGCAGCAAGCAGCACCTAGCAAGAAAGATGATGGTATATATATATATATATACTTCTTATCAACTTTAGTTTATTTTTTTAGTTATGAAATCTAGTTATTCTAATGACTTGTGTTTATGTGGCATGTAAGCTTCGGAGAAGGAAGCTGAAAGTGAAGATGAGGCTGCCAAATCTGAGCCTGCCAAGTCCAAGGTTGCTAAAGTTACTCGTCCACAAGGAAGGTTGTTAGATTTTTTTTTGTTAATTATTCCCTTTAGCAATTACCTGTTGCATTGTGTTTGAGTAATTTGTGTATGTGTTTTTCTTTTTCTTCTGTACTTAGGTATAAACGTAGAGAGAAGGGGAAGCTTGTCAATTCATACTCATCTAAAGATCTTGAAGGAATACTGGTAAGCTCATGGCCAGGGTTCATGTCGATTAGCATTAACTTCATAACTTTTATACATTGTTAATTTGTGCATATTTTCGGGATTTTCTCTGCTATCACCATTATTTGAACAAAACTCATTATGAAAGTGATAGTCTAACTTGAGCTAAATTGTTTTGTAGGTTAAGCGAACTGAGGAGCCTTCTCCTGTGGATTGTGACATAGCCGATACTATGGAAATTGAAATTATGTCTGAGGAACAAGATGCTAGTGTCAAAGGTAATTAGTTTGTCCTAAAATATTGAAATGGGGCGACTCTTGGTTTCTTTGAGCTGAAAATGTTATTGGACTTTTGGACTGAACAGAACAGAAAATTGAAGAACCTTCTTCGGACTGGTGGGGTTTTAAATCCGGGTTTGTCTCCGGTGGTCTTCTTGGAGCCAAGTCTGGCAAGAAGAAATCATCTAAGTCTAAAGAGAGAAAAATGTTTTGTGAGGACGATCAAGAGAATCTTTATAACATGGTTCAGGTATGCGTCTGTCTCCTTATCCGCTCTTTGTCTCAAGCTGTTATTAGAATAGAGGTTTTCGTAGGATATCTCAACGCTCTCCTGCAGGATAAAGCCACGGCTGGAAAACAAGGACTGGGTATTAAGGACCGGCCAAAGAAAATAGCCGGTGTTCATTACCAAGGAAAGAAAACGTCCTTTGATAACAGTGATAATGATGATAATAGTGATGATGATGAAGAGGAAGAGGAGGAAGAGAGTGAGGAGGATGATGACAAGGATTCTGTCATTGAAAGTTCTCTCCCAGCTAAAAGGAAGTGTGAAAAGAGTGAAGAAAAAGATTATAAGGACTCTATTATGGAAAATTCTTTCCCAGCAAAAAGGAAGCGCAATGATATCACTGAACCCAAAATCAAGTTGAAGAACCTGTGCAAGCAGATTCTTAAAAAGGTTTGTTCTCATTATACTTTGAACAGTTGTTGTCTTCTTCTATAACATCTCTCACCCGTTTTGTATTACATTCTCAGGACGCTGGTAGTGGTGCCATGAAGCTGAAACAGCTTAAATCTCTAATTGATGAGCAAGCACCATCAATTCTCTCAGAGTTCTCTTCAAGAAAAGACGCTATTGCTCACTTGAAAGTTAAGGTAATACTCATCTTAGCTTATCTTATACCAAATCTATCATGTTATTTCGAATGTGAGATTTAATACGTAAAAGTGGAGTTGGTAAACTAAATCGTTTTTGTTAGGTTTCTCATTTTTACAATAGAAAGTTCAACGTTTTCAATTTGTATTTATGTTGTATTTGACCTCTTTGTTGCAGTTGGAGCGAAGTGGGAAGTTTGTTGTGAAGGGAAAGAAGATCAGTCTCGTATCAAAAAAGAACTGAGAGGACAATTTTTGGTTGGAGTTATCATTATACCTGCATAGGACAGTGGAGATTAGGACAAGTTTTGTTACTGAATCATCACCATGCCGTATGATTATCCTTTAATTTTGAAATGTGTTTATAACCTATTCATACATTCTAGGAGAGTTTGCATAAAACTTTACCATAAATAATTTATTAATCTCTTTTAAAAAAAAAAAACAGATATGATACAAACTCTTTATACGTTGGTGTGTGAAGTGTTATATGTATTTGCCGTGCACGATCTTGGTGGCTATATATTTCCCGAGATAGCTGTAACCTTGGCAATACAGAGCTTCAATTTCGGCTCTCTTACCAGTTTCAACCATAAGCGACAGCTCGTCTCTGTAATTTTCTTTTGAGAAGCAAAAATCGAAGTGGAACTGAGTTTAATCCGTAAACTATGGATTTAAGTTTCAGAGTTTCATTTATTCAACAAATTTGCTTAAAGTTAGTTTACCTGCAAGATTTTAGAGGACAATAAGCTATTAGCAATCTGCGAGTCCTTTGGCTTTAGAGGAACCAAGGACTCTTCTTGTATCAGATTAAGATCATCTCCTCGGAGCCCAATCCACTTCACGTTGCAAGCTAAGACATAGCTAAAACCGTATCTGTAAGCTTCAAGACCCATTCCTATGCTCCCAAACTTGAAGGTGCATAGTATAACTAACCCAGCTGGATTCTTTACAATTTTTAATAGACTTCTCAGTTAATGAACTTATGAGCACTAAACTTATATATATATTACAATTAATTTCAATTGATTTCATTATAATGTAGCAGTATGTTGAACCGCAAAATTTTACGTTTTAAAATGAAGAAACATATATATATTGAAAAGATAGATCAATTTGCTTTGTTATAGTTCATGATACGAGAAGCTTCCACGTGCGTGCATGAGTTTTGCTTAGGTTTAATTTTGATAATTTTCATTTGGATTTATTCGACCGGTCAAGTGAGATTCTTAACAACTTCAACCACAATAATTTTTGCTTAAGTTCGTTTATCCGTATTTAATGTCCAACACTTTAAGGGACTTCATGATGTTTAGTACTAGTTTGATAAATAAATAAATAAAAAATCATTAATGAAACTTTGCGAAAATTAAACGAAATCAAAAAGGGAATGTTGTCCATTTATATATTATGCTATATCCAAAAGGACCAAAACTATGTCAATTTTTTTTTTAATTTGATGAATTTTAAAAACTCGCGTGGAATTTACCAGATCAATGTTATACTATATGATTAACCACACATATGATTTTTTTTTTAAAAAAAAAAGGTACTGTTATTTTACCTGTTTCATTTAAATTTATAAGTTAATTAAGGCATTACCAAACATTCCCTTTGTCATGGGAAAACATCAACTAGAAACTTTGACCACTAATATAATTAGATGTATTTGATTGGTTTATATGAGACATGGGCAAATGTGGATATATATATTATCTTTCACATAAAGTTAAAAATTTAATTAATTATAGTAAAATTTACAAACATTAGTATCAAATACCTCTTATTATTGCCGTAGTATAAAAACTTGATATAGTTTAGTTAATATCTAGCTACCATCGTTGTCAAAATTACTTGCTGCTCTTTTTTCCTTAATACATATATATATATACTATTTAGGCTACAATTAAATTAAATTGGCATATCATATCGCATACATTTTAGGGTAATAAATGAATGTTAATAATAAAATTGGATAAATAACCTTTTTAAAGAGAAGAAGAGGTATATAGCTAGGAAAAGGAGAGACTAAGGCAGTTGAACAGAAAGTTAGGTGAATATAGTTGGCCTCAATGTTATACCCTTTTACTCATTCTTCTCTCTTCCCTACATATATCCTCATAACCTTTCTTCTTCTCTTCTCCTTGTTCTTGATAAAGCACACGTATATACATAAACACACCTACATATACTGTGTATGCATGTGTGAGTGAGAGATAGAGAAAGCTTTATAAATAATGGAAGGGGTCGACAACACAAACCCGATGTTAACACTAGAAGAAGGCGAAAACAACCCCTTTCCTTCCTTTGACGACAAAACTTTAATGATGATGGCTCCTTCGTTGATGTCTCCAAGCGATATGGGTCCATCTTCTTCTTCTTGTTCTCCGGCGAGTTTTCATATGTCTGCTCAGCGAGAGAACTTTCAAGGCGGAGGAGGAGGAGACGCGGTGGAGATACGAGGATTAAGTGATCATAATAAGAGCAATAAAGGGAAAGGGAAGAGATCATCGGCGATACAGAGGATTGCGTTTCATACGAGGAGTGATGATGATGTTCTTGATGATGGTTATAGGTGGCGAAAATACGGTCAAAAATCTGTCAAAAACAATGCTCATCCCAGGTTCTTTTACTTAAATCGTCTAAGACATTTAATTATGACTTGTCTAGAATATATATTTCACATCCTTAAAGAAAATATCTAAATTGAAATATGGATCAAGATATATATATATACATATACTCTTAGTCACGTGTATGTCTTGGTTGGAAACATTAGTTTAACAACCTATAACAACGATCGAAGTCAAATTGTGTTAGTCCGGTTGCTTTACGTTATTGCTCGTGTCTTATGAACTAGGGTATTAATTTTGGATTGGTTTATCCAAACCGGTCCCTAATTTAAATAATCCAAAAAATTGGTACGTATAGATGACCAAAAACCCGTCACTTTGACATAAAAATTGTGTTTATTTCGTTGTTGCTAACAACAAACGATAATCGTTGGTTCGTATTTTAGTAGTCGACGCATGCATGTTAAATTTGATCAAAAATGTTTCGGCGACCTATCATTAATCCAAATAGTTAAACGTTAATTTTTTTTTATATAGTTTAGAAATGTATCGATGAATCCGTGATAATAAAACAAACCTGATTTGGATCTAGTTTCTGAAGTTATCGCGAATTAAACATCGTGATTAATATGAATTTGTTCTATAAGATGTAACTATACCAAAAAACGTAACAGCGCTCACATATATATTAACCTATAGGATGATAGCTTCTTTACCATGTATGGATTGATTCATTATACATTTGTTTTGGCAACAACAAAAATTGCAGGAGCTATTACAGATGCACGTACCATACATGCAACGTGAAGAAACAAGTCCAAAGATTGGCAAAAGATCCAAAAGTCGTCGTAACAACCTACGAAGGTGTCCATAATCATCCTTGTGAGAAGCTCATGGAGACTCTTAGTCCTCTCCTTCGGCAACTTCAATTCCTCACCAGAGTTTCTGATTTGTGATTAATTGTCAATTAGTCGTGTAATTAAAGCATATTATATTAATCATTGTTTAATCACTCCGTTGACCAAAAAATCACTCCTTGACCCCAATCTAGCTCCCAAGAGATAAATATATTAACAAAGCTGAGATTATAAAATTTCATGTTTATTGCTATAATTTGTGTTTGATTTTGATTTGTTCTCTCCTTGTTGTGTTTGAGGGTCATATTTAGACATTCACTGGACCAAAAGTGAACTTTCGAAAATGCATGTGTCATTTTGTAAAGACTGACTTTTCCTTTTATCACACAAGAGCCGGTCTGACTAAAATAAGTTTATGGTTAAAAAGTATAGCGGTGTTTTTAAACCGGACCAAACCATTTCATTTACCGGTCCACCTAAAACGTGAAGGAAATTTTGTTATGTTCAATCAAAGTATAGTGATCCATAATTTGACCGGTTCGAATTGGTGACAATCCGGTTTATTTTTTGATACGGCCATGAGAACATGAGACGGGGCAGAGACTGAGCTGCCATCGAGAAGGTGAAAGTCTCTGCCTTTCGTAAAAGACTTGTTGGATTTGTCTTCCCATGCTCCCTTGAAGTACAATGCGTTTCCATAAACCTGATCGGTTTGGAACAAGAGTGTTGACGAGACCATTGGTGTACGTCGAGGCCCATGAATTCACCTCCATGCGCACTTTTTCAGCCTTTGAAAACAATAAAACATGTTCATTGCAATAGTTTCAATATTAGGTTTTTGGAAACACATGAATTCATTCTATTTATATTATAGCTACCTTGGACTTGAATCAATTTGGAATTCACTGAAGACATTCTCCATGAGATCCTTTTAACTAATGATCAACCGGGAGTTATTGCTCGACCCAATGCCATTAATCACCGTCAGCAAAAACGACGATAGCAATCTCGCTTGAGATGGACTTACGTTGTTCTTAGGAGCCTGATCTGGCAGCCTCCTCCATGGTGAGAACGGAGTTGAGTGATTCTGGAGAGAAGACGAAATTAGAAATGCTTGCTTCGGAAGCAATTACTTTTTCTGGTAAGGACTAAACCGGCTTCGTTGTACTTCTTTATTGCTTCTCGCAATTTGCTTCTTTTGGGAGAGGAACTTGTCTTCCTCTTTGAAAGAGAGAGTTCTTCCGTTTCTTAATATGTACTAAGTTTTTGTAACTTCTTCGTCTTTGATAGGAAGGAACTGGCGATTTGGAAATGTCTAGCAATCATCTTTTAATTTTCTGTTCATTTCTACTCTCGCATACAAGCATTTGTGTGTGTGTGTGTGTGTGTAAACATCAATAGAGAAGATAGCCTAGTTTCTCATCGTTAAGTCAACGAAACAGCCTGCCGTTTTGACAGTCACAGGAGAACATCAGGGTTTTCGTTAAATGTTTTAACAAAAAAAACAACAAAGTGTATCTCACAGATAAAGATAATATCTCAGATTCACATAGCTCAAAGCTACAAGATTTATATAAAGTCAGATATTTAACATTCACTCCGTGAGGAAAAGTGAAGGAAAAAAGACAGGGATAGCCCTAGCCAAAAGTGATCTAGAGCAGAAGAAGACAGTTTGATGGTATAACTTCAGCTCAAGCAAGTGTCTTGAGCAGCCAAGAAACATGATTTTGTCTTCAGCCTTTACCACCACCCTTAAGATCAAACAAAACAGTGAGATTACGTAAGAAAGCGTTAATTAAAAAAAAAACTGACTAATTCTGTCGTTTCGTGCTTTAAAAGAAACTCACCTTGCGAGGTGGGGTTCCTCGCCTTCCATTCTTGCCAAATCCGAAATTTCCTTTCTTTTCAGATGCTTTAAGGATTTGAAAAGAGCATGTCAAGGAATCATCCACACTCATCATGGCACCTGCGTTGTCAAACTCTCCACAGTAGTTTGGGGCCGAGAATATCGTAACTAGCTGCCTATTTGCAAAGAACTCATACCCGTCTTCCACAACCTAAAGGGAATACAATTAACTTCAATGGGTAAAACACAGAATTCAACTTCAGGAGTTAGCAAAGTCATCAGCTTTAACCAAATAGATTTGACACATATACTTGTCTGAGAACAGTTTCCTCAAGTACCTGATGAGCTCTGCAGATTAGGTCAAGGTCATGCGTTTGAAGAAACTCCTCGACCTTATCAACCCCAAAGGTGTAAGAGACTCCCCTGTCATTCTCTCCCCACCCTTCAATGTCCTTGTCGGGATCAGACCACAAGAGATCACACAGTAGTCCATGATCAGGAATGTCAGCAGGACGAGCAATGTTCCTGATCTCATCCAAATGCTTCAGCTCAGGCGACAGACCACCGTGCATACAGAGGATCTTTTCATCGATAAGAGCAGCAACAGGGAGACAGTTAAAGCAGTCAGTAAATATCTTCCACACCCGAACGCTATATCTCTTCTTGCACTCGTCATAGAATCCGTAGATACGGTTTATAGAAGCACATTCATGGTTCCCTCGTAGAAGAAAGAAATTCTCTTTGTATTTGATCTTGTAGGCAAGAAGGAGGCATATGGTCTCTACACTCTGCTTCCCACGATCTACATAATCCCCAAGGAACAAATAGTTTGCAGCCGGCGGGTAGCCACCGTACTCAAACAATCTCAAGAGATCTGAGAACTGACCATGAGTATCTCCTGTCAAAACATGAAAACAATACCGTTACAAAAGTGAAACTCAAGGCACGAAAGTATCCAAAATCCAGTGAAAACAAGTACTTGGAAACAGATTTGCAACTTTCCGATGCCATTATATAGCAAAATGAAAGAAAATCGGCATGTGAAAAAAGGCCTTCTTTAAGAATGCTGCGTACATGAACAGAACAATCCAAAATAAGGATCAATTTGAAAACCAATGATCATTTCTAACTGACAATTTCAGATAAAGTAAACCAATACCTTCATTTAAAACATCAGATTCAAATGCAATACATTTCAACAGCTCTGCTTCATATGCATCTCTAGCTATTGACCAAACACCACCATACAAAAAAAAACAGCAGTTTGACCAGTTTTCATATACATTTCAGTAAATTTCAACATCTCTGATTAGATATCACTCCATCACCATCTCTTAATCAAGAGACAATCAACAGACTCTACATCAAAAAGAAGTTTTGAGCATCAAACGAAATCGAAATTTCGAGAAGAAGAGAAACATAAAAGAGAAGTCATTTTCTAAAAATTAATGCTTGATTATGAATGAATACCACAAATCTTGATAGGAGCCTCGAGTTCAAGAAGATTAGGTTGACTCAGAAAGATCTGCTTAGCGGTGGAACAGAGATGTTTAATCTCCACATCCGTCAACTGCACCTGCTTCATCGTCTTCCCGTTCTTGGCCGCCAATAACCTTGTTATGACATCATCAACCACACTATGTTCCATAAAAAAAAAATCAAACACTGAAAACCTCAGACACACACACACAGCGATTAACAAAAACCCTCCGATGAGATAAAGAGTTTCTGTTTCCGACCTCCGGTTTCCGATCACGGGGGGTCAAAATCACTTCTGTACGTAGACGCAGAGAGAGAGACAGAGAGAGAGAGAGAGAGAGAGAATGGGTTTGTGAAGCTAAGAAGACGGAGCCCTAGACCGAATCGGCTTGAGACGGGGAAGGAGAAAAGCCAAGCAAGCGTGCGGCTCGTGTGAACCGGAAGGGACGAGCTTGTCTTTTTGACCAAAACTTTTAATATTTCTTTATTTGTATTATATAGAAAAAAGGAAATTTGTTAAACACTATTGTTTCGAGATATATACTCTCACATTTTTATTTGTTCTCAAATATTATTATTTTCAAAATTAATTTCAATATTAAAAATTTAAATTAAAATTTTTTCATATTTAATCAAGAAAATATATTAAAATAGTATTTAAAGGATTTTTTGTTTACTAAAAATTAGTTATCTCTAAAATATGGATAGTTCAAAAAATATTACAAGTGTTTTTTAATATTTTCTATATTTATATTAGCAGAAATAAAATAAATTAAAATAATTGTAGAAATTAATTATTGATATATAATTTGATCTAATAAATAAAAAATGAAGTAAAAGCTAAAGCATAATTAAAAAACAAATGCGAAATAAACTAACAAGCTCAAAGCAATCTGGAGTAAAACAAAGAAGTCAAACTAAAAAACCAAACTTAAAATTAATTCAGTGATGAAACACAAATACTTATTCAAATTAGCGAATTAATGCCAAAGAAAACGATCCAAACAACAACAATAAATTCAATAAATTTAAGTTAAAACCTTAAATACAAGCTTAGAAAATATAACAAGAGAAATAAAAAAAACATCTAGTTATAATCACAATTCACTATACAGTACATTACTTTCATACTTATATGTTTTTGTTTTTATTTGTATAAAACAATCTTAAACTGAAATACTAAATCCATTTTACTATAATATTTCACTCTAATTTTAACATTAAATCCAATTTTTATTTTCAATTCCAAATTTCTTGTTTACTAATAAAAAAACGGTACAATATTTCCATAAAAGGAATCAATTTTTATATTATTTACTTTGTAAGCAGTCACATATTTAAAAAAAATGGCTTAATTTATAAGATTTAACCACACAGTCCATATATGTTAATTGAAATATCTTTTTTGATAACTATATAACAAAAAAATTAAACTTAAACAACATTGAAGACCGAAGTTGACATACACCATTTATATTGGAAGTTTATTTGCACTTTTAGCTACATTATCTTTTTTTTATTGTCGCTAGCAGATTATAAATGATCAGCATAATTTTGAAGTTGTTATTGTATATGATGAATTCATCTATGTGAACTATGAAAATTAATTATATCTCCACTAGTAAAAACAATATTTTCACGACATCACAACAGTCGATATTGAAAACAACTTTTAATCTATAATATGTCTGTATATATTCTATTGTCCAAATAAACGCTTCTTATTTTGTATGCAATGAAGACTGATTTGAACAAATGCTATTTGTTCCAATCAACATATATTTTGTCCATTCTTTTTATAAATCCATCATTTAAAAAAAAAAAAATATTCATCTATTTTCAAAATCCATGTTGACATCTCCAAATTTAAAACTTGCAGTGAGTTTAGTTGATAAAATAAAATAAAATTAAAATGTTTTAACAAAATCTACACAATCTAATGGCGTTCTTACTCAGGGGTAATCTCGTCAGATAAAATATACGTGCACAAGCCAACACATATATACACCAGTGGCATTTCTGGAAACTCACCTAAAAATGACATGAACTAGTGAAAAAATTCATTTGGCTACGACATTGTATAAGCCGTTAGATCATGAAATCCCCGTCACCCGTCTGAATCGAACGGCACTAAAACCCTCCGTTTCGTAATATATAGCAATAATGTAATTGCCACGTCACAGTAACCGGTACGGAAGAGCTCACCTGAATAACACACCGTCGACGGATTATCTAAACAAGCCAAAGTTAATTTCCCGAAAACTATAAATAGTCATCTTTTTTCACTTCATTTTCTTTGCCCTAGAAAAATCCCCCGATTTACGCAGCCGCACCATTGCCTTCTTCTTCCCCCAAATCGACAAATCCTCCCCAATAATTAATCTCACTCTTTTATAGCTCACTTTCCTTCTCATCAAATCTACTCAACTTCTCTCTATCTCGACCAAAGCTTCGAACTTTCTGGCTTTTCGAGCTTTTAAAGAGATGACTTCTTCGTCTCGCAGCCGACACGGTTGCGTCGTCGTCGATTTGGGGTTCTCACGGTGGTGATGGATGGTTTGGAGGTTTCTTGTCCCGTGGACGTTTCGGTGTCGGCTAAGGTTATGGGATCTGAAGGGTGTGGTGGTGTTAGGGTTTCCTCGAACAAAGCAGCAGATAACAACTGTGACAAGGGTCGTGTCTCGATTGGTGTGAATTCGTCGATTGACCGTTGTAGTGCTTCAATTAGCAAGAAAGGTTGAGCTAATTTAATGTTTCTTCGTAATCTGTTCTGTGTTCTTCTTCTGCTTACTTTCCTTTTTGACTTTCGAATTCATCTAAATCTGATTGACAGACTTATCAGATAGATGTTATGAAAGTGGATACAGTTTGTAGCTGTAGATCCATTATGTGTTTTTGTCCTCGGTACTTTTGGTAAATTTGCAAACTTTTTAAGATTCGTTGGAGAGTTTTAGATTTTTGCGTTTTGCGTTTGCTCAAGTTTCTCTAAAGAATTTTCTTAATCAATACCGATGTTGATATCCTCAATTTAGACTCTTTACTTTTGATACAGGAGCAGGAAGTAGCAGTGGGGGTTCAGATTCATCGCTATGGCGCAAATTAATGCATTCACACGACTTTGTACATGATAGGCTTACCAAACTTTGCGTTGAAAATTCATCCGAGCCTCAAAACGGTTATGTACCAATTGTCAGTCCAGAAAGTGCTGAGTCTCCTAAGAAAAGAGGGAAACTTTCGAGAAGTAGTAGTAATGTGAGTTCGAAAAGGTCAAGATTGATTCTTTTAGATGACACGGTGAGCACGGTGAGAGAAAATGATACAAAGGAGATATGTGGACAAGGATCTACTCACTCAGGTAACAACACTCAGACAACCCACACACAAAAAAAAATTATTTCATAAGCCTTGGACAGTTAAAGTGAGTAACTTTAAGCTGCTCCTCACCACCTGAAAACAACAAAGGTGTATGAACTTATCATTTAGTCAGTAGCACGATGTTTGAGAAGAGAATGCAATCTGTTGGTGAAAGTTTACTGGCTCATCCCTGATAAAAAGCGTGCTTCTGTGTTGATTGGTTCATCCCTGAAAAAAAGTGTTTGTGTATTAATTTGGTTGGCAAGGTTACTTATTATATTATGTTGAATGCTACGTAGATAAACCCTTAGCAGTGAAGCAACGAAGCAGCTGTAACGGCCGGCGAGGTGATAAGAGGAATTCAAAAGTTCCCACGAGAACTGTTTCAACCGTCACTTCAGCCACTGGCGAGAATGCATTTTTTGGTATGTGACTGCGTCGGAACTAGTCCCGTCCTGTGGTATCCAACAATAGTATGCTGCTAATTTAAACTTGAGTCGTCAACAATAGTTCTTGTACACTTTCAGTTTTATAGATTGCATCGTCTGAACTTTGAAGTGATTCACAAGTGAACTTGTTCTGAGGTAGCTTTAGAGGTTCCCTCCGTTATCTGTGGAGATTTTAAGTTTATTTCCCCTTAATCTCCCTGACATCGAATTGAAAAGGTTCCATTGGCTTCTTTGAGTCGCTAAGGTACCAAAGGGAAAATGTGAGAGTCATAGCCCCTGTGTTTTACACTACTATTTTATTTAAACTAACAAGATTTTGTCAGTATATCCTCCTCACATGATATGCTCTGATTTTTTCTAGTGTTGTGTCTACCTCTTAATATGCCTTACATGAAGGTGCCTATGGCCTGAAGCCAGAAATAAATGATGTTACCAAACTCGTTGAAGATTTGTCATTGAACAAGCTTCTTGAAGGCTCTTATGAGTGTCCTTCTTTGGGAAAAGACAAGATGAAGAAATTGGAGAATACTAATGACACTTTGCTGAGTGTGGTCAGAAATGTTTGGCCTATTCTTCCAACTAAAAGGCCTGTTCAATCACAAAGCTCTGCTGATTTAGACGCTTGTGTCAGCAGAACTCTGGGCTCACCAAGCTCTACCTCTGCTGCACTAAATGGTGAAAACAGCGATAAAGTAAATGCTCTTGATGGAGATCTATCCTCTTCTTCCAAGGTGGACTTTTCTATTCAATATTTTGAAATTTCAGATATACTGATTTGATCTGTAGTCGAGTATAACATGGCTTATATGGTTATGTTGCTTTAACTGAAAAGTTATCTATTCTTTGTGTTTTCAGGATGGTTGTGTCAACCCGGAGATTCCTTCCACACCACTTAATTTTCCATTATGCGAGTCTAGCGATGTATTGAAAAGATTAGGCCTTCCTCCACCGAAAGATTTAGACTCTCTGCTCCAAGAGGCTTCAAAACCGTCCCAGAACTCTAAGAACATGTCGGACCAGCAGCGTTTAGCTAAACAACAACCTTCTCGTGATGGATTGCCATACTTCCCTTGGTCACAGGCCTATAATGGGAGCTCTAGAACCAACTCGGAAGCTGCAAAGCTTCTTACCAGCAAAACGCTTTGTCAAGGACGATGGCTAAGAATAGCCGAAACTACTATGAGCTCTCCGGAGAGTGTAACCAATCATGTCGCAAATCTGGAGTCACTCACTTTCAACCAAAGCTTAGTCCTTCCAGAACAGAAGCAAACTGTTGCTGGAACTAAGACCTCTCAGACAAATTTCGCTAACACCATTTCGTGCCAGTGCACAGAAGCATCTGGTTCTACTTCTCAAAAGGCTTCTTTTGTTCCTGCAGGTAAGAATCTGTCTTTGGTTTTTTCTTTATGCCCACTAAAACTATATAATATCATTTTGTCTCTCATCGAATGCAGAACCAGAGGGATCCCGAGATGTTCAAGACGATGGTACGTTTTCACAAATGCTATTATCTCAATTTATCATTACCTCTAATCCTCTTATGATGATGATACGTTTTGTGCAGCTCGATCCTGTCCTCAGCTTCTAGCAGCTGCTCAAACACTCTGTGACTTTACAATCCAATCAGGGAACCACAACCACCCAAACGGAATCCTCAGGTGGCCAAAGAAGCTCTCTCAGAAATCCATGAAAGCCCGCAAATCCAAACTAATAGAAAAGACTCTCGAAAGACACGGAACAACTGATTCCTCCTTAGATCTTAACTCAAGCGGCAAGAACAGCAACCACGTGAGAAAAGATTCAGCAGCAGAGCAGAATCATCATAATCGTCATGATCTTCCTAAGCCTTCAAAGAAACTGAAACTATCAACAATGGAGAACAAGAAAGGATCATTCCCAAGCTCATCATCATCTGCAATAGAATCAAATAAAAAGCATTCATCTTCAAGCAAGTTCAAGAATCATTCCCGTATGATGCCGCCGCCTCCACCACCAACGAGAATACTCCAAAAATCTTCTACTTATCCTCAGAAAGCTCGGAGGTTTCCAGGAATCGGTTGAAAATAAGCGAGGTGGATCCATATAGAACCGATCTTATTTACTCTAAAAGCCGGTCTGGTTTTACAATGGGGAACAAAACCACGTCGTAGCATTCGTCTGTAAATATCAATGTTGCCATGGTGTAAGGTAAGTTCTTCTCTATATGCACAGTTTAGGTGCAGAAGACTATATATTATATATATATATATATATAGTTTATATATGTATTGCCTTCAATGTTGTAACATTTTTTTTTTTCAGTTGTAGTTGTAGCCACACAGTTATGTTTAAAGATTTTTAATTCTACGAGGTTAATGATATAAATTCCAACTTCAATATCTTTGTATATGTAGTTGTAGCCACACCCTTCTTTTAAGGTCTATTGCTGAACCAAAGAGTTTTTAACACTTTAGAGGTGTATGTCTGCACCATTATTGTTCAACGATATTCAAGTATTGATGAACTAAATGAAATTTGTCACAGACGACAAAAAAAAGGGATTTGACTCACAATTGTTGTATAATATTTAAGATTCCAGTTCAAGTCTGATCTCATTTTGAAACATAACCCTTTAACGGTTTGAGCAAACTGCACTATGGTTTTATTTATATAACCAAATAATTGGGGTTAAGAGATTTCATTTTTTCACAACTCAAAAACGTTGATTTTTTTTTGAAAAAAAAAAATAAGTTTTCCACAATTTAATACTCGAATGAAAAAGAAAAACTAAATCTTTCACAATACAATCGGTTTGTTAAGAGTTTGGTCAATTTGTGGATATCATATATAAACTACTATTAGCTTTGAAATATTTCGACAACTCCTAAATTTGGAATTGTTTTAATTTTTTATTTATTTTAGTCTCCACCAACACTATTGGTCATAAATCAGACGACGCGTACGCCTAAGATTCTCATGAATATTTAGGTTTACCAAAAATAATTGACTTCAAATTCATAAAATTTAAAAGTGATATAATAGCTGCTTTTAAGTTTTGTTAAAAAGCTTTTGTCCACAAAAGTAATATTATCCGAGAGATGTTATATTATTTTCATATCGTTGGTTACCGGTTGTGGAAGTCGTGACTGTGGAAGCAGCCACATCAACGTTCAAATTGTAAAATTTTCATTCTCTTCTTTTTCGGAACCTCCTCTATCTTATCTTTCTTGTAAAAAAAAAAGTGTTTGACTCATAAGTTATAGTCTCGTACCGTTTAAATTTCTAAGTTGAATACCCTTATAACCATAAAAGAAAGATTAACTTTTATTTATTTGTTGAGAATGCACACACTACACACGTGTAATTTATGTGGTTTGTGTATTACACAATTATTGTAACCTAAGATAATATATTTAATTTGGAAAGCCATCATGAAGTCGGTTCTAATTCAAACTTTAATCGCGTATGTATGTGATGTCACACCGATCACGATCGTATAGTTTGTATTTATTACGTCTTTTAAATACTATTGAAATATTGTTTGTTTTTTTACTGGTTACTTCATTGAATAACATATTGAGTTTTCACTCAGAAATTGAGGTATATGAGTTTGATAGCAACTAGAAAAATCTATCAACAAAATTTTACCAACTTTTGTCTAATAGCATCAAATCAAGTAATCAAATAGTACACCAGAGACTACAATAGGAAATTGTACTATTTTTAAGTACAATCAAATAAATAATTGTATTAATGCGTGTATCTGTTAATATATTACATCTTATAAATAATGACTTATCAACCATAATAGATATTATGTTGGACATTAGAGCATTTGAATATGAAAGAAAACATGGAATTTTAAGCTTGATAACACGTTAAAATTTTGATAGACTATTAAACCAAAAGCATTTCCAGAAAACGGGAAAATGATTTATTGTAACCATTTTGTTTTTACCTTATTCCATTAGTTATTTTATTATTTTTCTTTCTGTTAAATGTAAGACATTATATGTTTGTGATATGAAATGATATTATTAATGTTAGCTTTATGTCATCGTTTATATTTAAATCCGCACAATGATATATTTTTCCTCGTTAGTGGAAGTTGGGAAGGTAAAGAGAACTTCAAATGTCAAATTAGCAAGTAAATAATATTCAAGGATTAAATAAAAACAAATAATAAAAATAAGATGACATAGATTCTCTCCTGTAAGTACAAGAAGTGGTTGGATCATTGACTTGGGAGATATATGGTGGCACCAATTCTCTCAATGTTTTGGGCCTGAATCACGTAATTTTCTTCTAGAAGCCCAAAAGTTTGGGATGAACAAATGCATGAAAAATTGTTTTTTTTTTTCTCAAATACCCGCTTTTTTTGACCCGACCCGTTACCTACTCGCAATAGTGTTGAAAAAAGTAGATACTTTGAGGATGGTGACTTTCTTAGTGCACATTCAAAAATAGGGAAAATAGGGAAAACAATAGAGTTAATCCATCATTCAAAAAACGTTTTGCTCTGATCAAAATGGTACCTTGTTATTTTAATTTAACAGGCATCGAAAAGCAAATGATATGTCAAATTTTGTAAGTATATCAATATAAATATTTTATTTTAGTGTAGCTTTTTTTTTTTTTAACAACATTGGATTTCAGATGTACTACACAAAATACCAAAAGATAATTGTTGAAATTAAGGTTGGTTTTTATTCTTCAAGAATAGGCCATGGGACAGTCTACTTTCGTTGAAATTATAAATGTTGCAGAAAATAGTGAAAACAAAATTCTAAAATATATATATTTATACCAGTTTGTTATGTGCATGTGTGTACATATATACACTTTTTCTCATAAATACGAGTTTGTTCAAAAAACCTCTGACTTTGGTTCATCCATATAAAATATTGCAAGAACTTTCAAGTACTTAAATACATTAACAATAATATATTTCGTCAAATTGAAATTGATGTCGAAATAGGCGCACCGTGAAAAACATAGGTTATTTTTTTATTAATCTGAGGTTAGTTACGTTTGAAAATATTTCTATAGCAACTAGAGTCAAGCTTGACTTTTACACCAGATTAATTTGAAAATATCTTTAAAACAGGTTGCTTTGAAATATTAATGAACACATAGTTTCCTTTTATCATTTTCTAGTTTTAACGTTTTCAAGTGTGTGTGTGTGAATATCATATCCAAGTTAATTATATATATAGATCGTGTATGACTTTCAGATGTCAAAAGATGACAATTGTATCAATTATACGTGTTATATTTTCTTGAACTTACGATAAGATCACGAAGTAAACCGTCAAGATTAGTACCATTGATTCTAGTATGAGATATGTATCATCATAATAATACCAAAACGTTTACGATAATATTAGTACGTACTCACGGATTCTAATACGAGATGTCATAATAGTATTATTTTTAATTCTTAATATATTAATTTTGATATCAAATAGGGTCTAACACATGTATATATCCTGTGAGGTTCAGTTCAACAATCAAACACATATAGTAATTACTTGGTAGGTACGCAAACGTTTCCCTAAGACTAACAAAAGTAAAGGAGACAAAATTCCTCAGTAGACGTCTAAAAAGAAACTAATTAAGTATTACTTTTATAAATTAATCGACATTTGGTTTTGAAGTTTAAAATGTTCAATATGTCGATATTAGTTTGTTGCTAAGTCACAATCTTAACAAGTTCTCATTTGTACTAAGTTCATGAAGAAGTTGAAACAATAAACACACATGCATGCATACATCCATAGATGTCCATATCATCTTAGCTTATAGTTATTCTAACAATTGATATCACTTTGTGACTTTGTAAATAGGTATTCTTATATACATCTGTCTTGTTAAATTGAATAAACAGTATGACTATAGGAAATGTGTATTCCATTTTCTTTAGATATAACAAAAAGGAGTTTAAGTAGACGCTTAGAAAATCAAATATCCTTCTAATTTAAGCTTAGCACTAACCCATATATTTATTGCTTAGATGTTAAACCAATTCGAACCAGCTACTAATATACGCCAAAAGAAAAACTAGCTACTAGTATAATATATATATATATATATATTTAGACGAAATATATATATATATATTAATATTAATGCTTGTACGCTATATGCATCCACCACGAATATTAGAGGTTGATTCAAAATTTTAGATAAAGAGGATCAAAAATTTTGGGTTAACAAAAATAATAACTTTTTAAAGATAAAAATTAATGGGTAGTTGGCCTATATATAGTTACATTAAAAAGATGTCTGTTTTGTTTTTTGTTTTTTGTTTTTTGTTTTTTTTTTTGTTTTTGGTTAAGAATTAAAAGATGTTATTGATGGATTGTATCATATATGAAACCGCTGGAAGTAAAAGGTTTCGTTATGTTTTTCTAACGTGTGACATACACATATTTAATAATTTATCATCAATCATGCTCCAGTAACCAATTATATAATAGTGGGCTCTTTATATAGAATAATACCATATTCGAATATCAGTTAATACAGTCAAAATCTTTATCAAAATTTTCACATTTCACCTTCATACATGCATGAAGTTTTTGTTTTTGTTTTAGGACTTGTGTATTAACTACTACAACTGTTATACAACCTAAAATTTAAACTGAAATATCGAGTAAAATTTATAATTTTTTGTAAATTCATTCATACAACAATCAATAGATTTCTGATATTAAAAATTTCATTAGATAAAATGATAGTCGACTTATAGTTAGAGCAGTCTTTATTTACGCTAATGAAATATTGGTTTTGGACCGGATACAATCTATTAACTTTAGGAGCTAATAATAACAAATAAGTATTATATAGTTTTACTATAACTAGAGAATTCATGAAGTTGATTTTGAATCTTGTAGTTGTATTTTAATATTTTGTGTTTTTCTTTAGATAATGGACCAAATAAATTATTATTTTTTCTTTTAAAGTTACTATTATTAGGTTGACTCTGCCTAAATTTATCAAATGAATTTAAATTAGAATTCGTAAATCCGTTGATTTTCTTTATTTTTAACATAGATATTATTTTAAATTTATTAAAATTATCTATAAAACTAAATATATAAATAAATTCATAAGATTAAATAGCATCAAATTTTAATTAGTATTAAAAACTTTTGAATAAATAGACTGATATTTACAAAAAAAAAAAAAAAGTTACAAATCCAGCAACACAGAATTTTAGTTAAATTTTATATATTTATTATAATTCAGTAACCAATAATCTGTTAAAATAAATAAATTGCAGTTTTAAATTAATTATTAACAAAACAAAAAAAATATATATAAGAAGAAATTAACATTAAATATTACAATTATAAAGTTAATTTTGAAATAAATAAAAAAGTGTATTCCGTGAACTTTCGTCTCCCGGCCCGGTTCGAGCATCCCATCGTCTTCCGTCACTCTATCTCTTCGTCAACGTTCTGCTTTAGTGCTTTTCTCTAATTAACGCTCTCTTTCTCTCTACTCTGCATCACTTTTTAATCTCTCTCTCTTCCCCTATAAAGCACAGATTTACACAGCGCGTGAAAAATGGCTTTCTCCAGTGAGCCACGACGCGTTTGAGATCTCCATCATCTCTCTCTCCTTTCAAAGATACCACCTACCATTATATAATTATATGCTACCAACAGTTTGATATCTTTCTTAGTGTTCGCCGGATTCTACAACCCGTTGGTTTGTATCCATCCGTTTTTTTTTTTTTTTTTTTTGGTTCGTCGTCAATGAGGCCGTTCTCGAAGCAAGATCGACGCCGGTGGTCGTTTGATTCAGTTTCCGCCGGAAGAACCGCCGTCGGGAGTGCATCTACTTCTCCCGGAACTGAATGTTCCAACGGTGGTTACGGTGAAGAGTTCGTTGAGGTTACGATCGATCTTCAAGACGATGACACCATCGTCCTTCGAAGCGTCGAGCCAGCAACCGCCATTAACGTCGATATCTCCGACGAAACGGCTTCAACCACCACCGCTGATATGATGACTCCAGTTTCGATCTCTAGATCTCCGACGATGAAACGTAATTCGTCGAATCGGCTCCGGCAGTTCTCGCAGGAGCTCAAAGCGGAAGCGGTCGCGAAGGCGAAGCAGTTGTCGCATGAGCTGAAGAGATTCTCTTGGTCTCGTTCTTTCTCCGGTAGTTTATCCGCGGCCAACCAAAACGGCGGTGGAGGTGGAGGTTTAGTGAACTCGGCTCTAGAGGCACGAGCCTTGCGGAAGCAACGAGCTCAGCTAGATCGAACTCGGTCTAGTGCTCAGAGAGCTCTTCGTGGCTTGAGATTCATCAGTAACAAGAACAAGAACGTTGATGGCTGGAACGATGTTCAAAGCAATTTCGAAAAGCTTGCCAAAAACGGCTACATCTATCGCTCAGATTTTGCTCAATGCATAGGTTCGAAAATCGAAACCTTTATTCCAATGACATATTTTGAATCATTAAAAAAAAAAATTAAATTACATTTTATTTTATTTTCCGCAGGAATGAAAGATTCGAAGGAATTTGCATTGGAACTGTACGACGCATTGAGCAGGAGAAGAAGATTGAAAGTTGAGAAAATCAGTCACGACGAGCTTTACGAGTATTGGTCACAAATCAAC
Organism: Streptanthus diversifolius; assembly: GCA_039880935.1. Classification (NCBI taxonomy): domain Eukaryota; kingdom Viridiplantae; phylum Streptophyta; class Magnoliopsida; order Brassicales; family Brassicaceae; genus Streptanthus; species Streptanthus diversifolius. The sequence continues at coordinate 25,239,311 of JAXGFM010000012.1, forward strand.
GACGAAAGCTTTGATTCTCGTCTTCAGATCTTCTTCGACATGTAAGTGTTTGTTTAGTTTAACGAGTGAGAGAAAGTTACTTAATGAGATTACTCTACTCGTAATCATATTTTTCTACTAATAATCATTATCTTAAAAGCTCAATCATTTACTATAAACGAGATCCCATATTTTCAGCGTCTCCAGATCAGTCTTGTTATAATTATGATAATATAAACAGTAATATTACAAGTAATGGTAATTTGCATGTGTGCAAGAATTATTGTTCCCGACGATGCGTATGTTTTAATTATACTACTATTTTCTTAATATAAGCCTTTGACTTTTCTGTGGATAATTATTACACGATTGATCACAATCCATTAATCACATTTATTTGTCGGAAATTACAGAGTGGACAAGAACGAAGATGGGAGAATTACAGAAGAGGAAGTAAAGGAGGTAAACAATTCAATGCTGACTAGTTTGAAAAAAAAAAAAAAAAATCTTAAATAACAAACAGACAATTAACGTCATCGCTTTTGTCACTAATTATTCAGTTTAATAAATATTTAGATTTTAGATTTTTCGTAAAATTCGAAAACAATAATTTAGGATTAGTGGTCAAATTTGTTTTTTTTTTTTTTAATATACTCAAAGTTAGGCGGGGATTTGGTGACCTTAAATCGCATGAAATGCTGATATACTAACCACTCCATCTAAATTATAAAAAATAAAAGAACCAAAATGCGAATTTTCTTGTCCGTTGATATTTTACCAATGTTCGTTAGATTCTTATCTGTAAATAAGGTGGCATATATATATATGTTGAAATATGTTATTTTAAAATTTGTTTTGACTAAATATTTCAAGTTGTTCTAATAATATATATAATGACGGTGACACAATATGTAAGAGAGATGGCTTACTTAACATTATGAAAGATCCTTATCCCTTTATTTTTGTGGAAAAAAAAATGGATTATATTAGATAATAATGCTGAGTGCATCTGCAAATAAGCTATCAAGATTGAAGGAACAAGCAGAGGAATATGCAGCTTTAATTATGGAAGAGTTAGACCCTGAAAGACTTGGCTACATAGAGGTCGGTCCCAATACTCTGCATCTTTTATATGTCACAAAACTGAATTTATTTTCCACGCCATCACATGTGCTTGTTTTCGTGCTTGCATGATGTGAATATTATATTGCATAATATTTTCAATACTTTTGTTACACAAACGTAATAAAGTATGCCAAACCGCCGCCCATAAATAGAGTTTAATAGTTCTTTTAAAATATTACCTGCATTCAATTATTTTCTAGTCGTATCTCATTTGATATTCAGTAGCTCAAATATAGTATAAAGTTTCTATTTTATTTTCTAATCCATTAGCGAAAATGTGGCATTTAATTAGTAACTCAAATTTAAGGTAGAAGAGATTCAACAGAAAAGAGAGATTAAAAAATGTAATACATGTTTTAGCTTTGTCTGGTTCTAACTCATAAGCCCTTTCGTGAATATGATTCATTTAAGGCAAAAATTTAATGCTACTTTATGTTTTTTATTTATTTCTTGTGTAGCTATGGCAACTAGAAACTTTGCTTCTACAAAAAGACACATACCTCAATTACAGCCAAGCATTAAGCTATACAAGCCAAGCATTGAGCCAAAACCTTCAAGGGTTAAGAAAAAAGAGTCGAGTACGTCGAATGAGCTCGGATTGCGTCTACTTCATGCAAGAGAATTGGAAGAGGATCTGGGTTTTGTCCTTATGGATCATGATCATGATCGGACTGTTCTTGTGGAAATTTTTCCAATACAAGCAAAAAGATGCATTTCATGTGATGGGTTATTGTTTGCTCACAGCAAAAGGAGCAGCTGAAACACTTAAATTCAACATGGCTCTTATACTTTTTCCAGTTTGCAGAAACACCATTACTTGGCTAAGATCCACAAGACTCTCTTACGTCGTTCCTTTTGATGATAACATCAACTTCCACAAGGTTAGTAAACTACTTAATATAAATATAGACCTTTTTGTTTTGTTTGTTTTCATAAGTCAAATACAATACTGATTAAGATGCAAAATCCTCTTCGAACGCAATGTGCTGTCGAAAAAGGCTGAGAATGTGGGGGGTTCATTTTCTTTTGTGCACGCACTGGAAAGTTGACAGCTAAACAGCTATTATTTCGCTTTCCCTTTTTTGACCTTTTCCCATTTACTAACCAGTTTTGCCACAAAACTGACGTCTTTATGAAATTTTGGTTCGGTTTTAAAAAAAAATCTATTTGGTTCGGTTTAAAAAAAAAATCTATTTGGTTCGGTTTTGCAAAACAAACAATCTCATACATAATAGATTTTTTTACAATTACTATTAGAAAATTCTATTCCCTATTACGATCGCATTTCGTTTACCTTAGCACAAAATATCATTTCCAATTTTTGGAAAAAAATAAAATAACATATGTAAAATTTAATGTTATCAACTTAAATTTAATGAATTGGGTTTATTTGGTTTGTTTTTGTTACATAAGTTTGGTTTCTATAGGGTTAAAATATTTCTAACCCTTAAAACTGGAGATTGCAAATCAAAAGTGAAGGTAATTGTAAGGGAAAGAAGAAAAAAAATTGATTGTTTGATATTTTTTTAAGCTTTTATAAACTAAGAACTCTATGCTCAATAATTCACAACAAAACCTTTTTTGATGCAAATTTTCTAACTCACTACGCTTTTGTGTTATGTGCAGACAATTGCAGGAGCCATTGTAGTAGCCATGATCCTTCATGTTGGAGACCATCTTGCTTGTGATTTCCCAAGAATCGTTAGAGCCACCGAATATGATTACAATCGCTATCTGTTCCATTACTTTCAGACAAAACAGCCAACATACTTGGACCTCGTTAAGGGACCTGAAGGAATCACAGGGATTTTAATGGTCATTTTGATGGCTATTTCATTCACATTAGCAACAAGATGGTTTAGACGTAACCTCGTCAAGCTTCCAAAGCCATTTGATCGTCTTACTGGCTTTAACGCCTTTTGGTATTCGCATCATCTGTTCGTCATTGTTTATATCTTGCTTATACTTCACGGTATCTTCCTCTATTTCGCCAAGCCTTGGTATGTTCACACGGTTAGTCTCTAATATGATTCGAAGCTCATCAAGTGTTGACGAAACGTAATCTTGATTTAGATTTTTGAGTTTTTGTTTTGTTTTGTTATACAGACATGGATGTATCTTTCAGTACCAGTTTTACTCTATGGTGGAGAAAGAACACTTAGGTACTTCCGTTCTGGTTCTTATGCGGTTCGACTTCTAAAGGTAAGAGAAAAACCCCAAAACAGAGCACTCTGTTTTCTTTATTTTTACTCATTTCTTGATATCAATAATCTAATTTCTTTTTATTTTTCATTTAGGTTGCTATATATCCTGGTAATGTTCTAGCGCTGCAAATGTCGAAACCATCTCATTTTCGTTATAAAAGCGGACAATACATGTTTGTTCAGTGCCCTGCAGTTTCGCCATTCGAATGGTAAAAAAAAAGGAACACTGTTTTTGTTACTAATCAAATAATCTTTCTTACTAATTTTGTATTTGATTTAGGCATCCCTTCTCGATTACTTCAGCACCTGAAGATGATTATCTCAGTATTCACATTAGACAACTTGGAGACTGGACACAAGAACTCAAAAGAGTTTTCTCTCAAGTTTGTGAGCCACCGGTTGCCGGTAAAAGCGGACTTCTTAGAGCCGACGAAACAACAAAGAAAAGGTATAACACACACACAAAACACTTGATAACACTAATTAACCTAATTCTGAAAAGTTTTAGTCAAATGTTGTTTCAGTTTGCCAAAGCTATTGATTGATGGACCGTACGGTGCACCAGCACAAGACTATAGAAAATATGATGTTCTCTTATTAGTTGGTCTTGGCATTGGTGCAACTCCATTTATCAGTATCTTGAAAGATTTGCTCAACAACATTGTCAAAATGGAGGACCAAGCGGTAATATACAAAATCTTTTAACAAAACAATGAATGAGAATGTGAATTTGAGTAATGTTTTTACATCTCCAGGATTCGATCTCGGATTTTAGTAGATCATCAGAGCACAGCACAGGGAGCAACAGTGACAAGAATAATAAGAACACACCGAGACGAAAAAGAATACTAAAAACCACAAATGCTTATTTCTATTGGGTCACAAGAGAACAAGGCTCTTTTGATTGGTTCAAAGGCATCATGAACGAAGTCGCAGAGCTTGACCAACGGGGTGTGATAGAGATGCATAACTATTTGACAAGTGTGTATGAAGAAGGTGATGCTCGTTCTGCTCTCATTACAATGGTTCAAGCTCTTAATCATGCCAAAAATGGAGTCGACATTGTCTCTGGCACTAGGGTACGTAACTTTCTTCTTGTAACCAAAGATCATTCATAAGAAATTGCCAATATAAAAAGTCGTGATTCTTTGATTTCTACTACACGGTCCCCAACTTCTCATATGGGTTTCGTGGGAACCCCACAGCTCAAAATCTTTGATTCTAAAAAAAAAAATCTTCATATTTCAGGTCAGAACACACTTTGCAAGACCCAACTGGAAGAAGGTTCTCTCGAAACTAAGTTCCAAACATTGCAATGCAAGGATAGGTAACAATCACTCACTCTCTCCCTGTTCCATACGTTTCCAGAGAAAAAAAAAGAAAGAAAGAAGAGAATATCTTATTAGATTCAATCAATATGGTCCCTACAACTCCGTTTCATTATCTGTTCTCTGTGTCTGCTTTTATAGAAGCATCGTTTACCTAATTTAATAGAAGCTTTCATTTTCCATCACAATCAAACAACAATAAATAATATTTAAGAAAGATTCTCAAATTTTTAATATTCTTGCAGGAGTGTTTTACTGCGGTGTACCGGTTTTAGGCCAAGAGCTTAGCAAACTCTGCAACACATTCAATCAAAAAGGTTCTACGAAGTTCGAGTTTCACAAGGAGCATTTCTAAAAGACAGGAAGGAAGAAACTAAAAATCCCCCTAGATTCTTTAATATCTCAGATTTAGCCACTTATAGTATAGAATCAATCTCTTTAATTACGCCCCTTTCCCATACATACTTTAATTCAAAGCAATTACATGTTAACACGCTGTCAAAAGTGAGTGTGTTGACGTTTAATTCCACACGTTCTCTAGGTCTATATTCACCGAGGCAATACACGTGTAAATATTTCAGAGAAGAAGAATATAAAGGGGAAGTTTGAGAGAAGCATATAGTAATTTTTTATGTTATATATTAGGGTTTCCTACATTACTTGTTTAGCAAGCAATGAGATGAGATATGTTCTAGAAGACAAGATGAGGTTGGTGAGAGAAAGAGACTGTAATGTGTACTCCGATGTCGTTTCCGCTTGCGGAGATAGTGCGATACAGCTGCACGGAATAGAGAGGATCGAAGAAGATAATGCGTTGATAAGGTCCATGTGATTAGGAAGAAAAAAAGACATTTGAGGGGCGAATTTTTTTCTATTTATTGAGATTTTTTTTTTGGCTGTTTTAAAATTTTCAGTGGAGTCGGTAAAAGAGAGATTAAAGCTTCTAGAATATTGGGAGGATATTTGGATAATAATAAGTTTATTTCAACACTTTATCATTTAATATTAAAATAAGATGTATATAGCAGAAAATTTATAGTAATTGTTTATATTTCCTAAGCTCTCTTTTAAATCCTATGAAAATGTCATAATTCCTGCAAATATGCAGCAAATGAATGTGATAATAGGATATAAAAGAGTTTTTCTTACTTTTCTTGTTGTCTACACGAGATAGTATTATTTCTATATTCAAACTTTTTATTCACTTGAGGAACCTAAAGCCAACTTTCTAAACCAAAAGTTCAAATCTTTGTTAATGGATCAAAACAAATTGTCAATACTTCTGAACCACTAAGCCCAATTTTCCAAGATCAATATAATTAAGGCCTAGTTGATTTATGGGCATAGCCTTATATGAGCTTAGTGTATGACCCATTTAATTAGTGGGTCCAATAATGGGTCTATAGGTGGGGGAAAATGGAGTCGACTAATTTGTATTGTTGCGGTATGGACTCGGCCAAGAGTTCAGACTTTTGTTACAAGAATTAAGAACTAAAACTTAAAACCAGACTTTGTAAGATTCTCACTTTTTAAAAGTTAAATGATATTTGGACCAATTGTTAAAATTTGCAGCCGTCATATAATATTTTGGAAAATAGATCAAGCACAAATAATTTTTTTTTTTGTTTATAACGGAGATAAATCTCGTGCTAAAATGCAGAGTAATTCTAAAAGGCATGTAGCAAATCAGATATTTCTGTGACTTAAAATGCTTCGCTAATCAAAGAAAAGACTAATTTGAATCATTCAAACGTCGCGCCATTGACCAATGACCACCACTCTTGTTTTGTAAAAATAATTCGTTGACTTTAATTAACTAATTGAACAATAACCATTAATTTAGCTTACTTTCAATTGGTTGATTTTATATTTGTCTCAACAAGAGTTTTTTTCTGTTTTTTTTTTTTTTAATAAATTCGGTGCATTATATTTAAAGGTAACAAGTCTTTACAATTGAAAAGAAAAGCTTACAATTGAGAAACATACATTCCATCTTGTTATTTCCATCCTTCTCTCATAGGACTGACTACTCAAAGCTGTTTACGTATTACATGTTATCTTTGGGCTTGGGCTCTTTTGGTCAATCTGGCCCAGAAAATATAAAAATATCATAATCTACTTGTCGTTTTTATAAGCATTGAATGATATTCGAGACATGCATTTTGTAACGCGTGTGCACACACGTGAGATAATCTTATAACTGATGAACATGCAATCAGACTGTTATTCTTAATGATATAAATTATTTTATCGGTAGCTAACTTTTGTTTGGATTTTAGTAGGCTCTTACATATCTAGCGGAACTTCAAATTTATGGATTTGTTTCTTCCTTCTTTTCTACCACTTACGAACATAAAAAAGAAAAGAAGAACATTGACCAAAAAAAAAAAAAGGGAAAAAGTAAATCTGATTTTTCACTGTTTTTGTCTCAACTTTCACCATCTCACTTACCAATAAAGCCCTGCATTTACTTCTCTTTCCGTCATTCCAAAATTACTACTATACCATTCACACAATAAATAAATAAAAAATAAACTTAACGAAAATTCGAAGTAAATGACTTATTTAGCATCTTCTGCCCCCTCTTTAACAAACTGTTTTTCTATAAATCCATATGACAATTAGGACATTATGACAATTATCCATTTCATTATATATAATACTATGTTTTCGTATGTGTGTGTGTGTGTTTATATTCCAAGTTCTTAGTCTCCTAACCAACAAAAAAAAAATGAAGGAGAAGATGTCTACTTTTTTTGTTCTTCAGAAACTGTTTTATGTTCCAAAGGTTTCAATAGTCATCATCACTACATGACCAAACATAACATCTAAATCCATTCTGACCAAAGTAACATAGCTATTAAAGATACTACTATTTACAATAATATTAAGTGTTAATGCGAGAAAATTAAGATTCTCTTGAAACGAACAAAGATAACGATCTTCTTTTTTTTTCATTTATCGTAAGAGGAAGGATCACTCACCGATCTTGGTAACACCGACGGATCTTTATCTGAAAAAAATATATATTTTTTTAAAAAAAAAAAGTTAAAAAGGAAACGAAGAAGAAATTGTTTAATGGAAGATACCTCTAGAGGAATTGAAAGATCTTTTGCAGTGTAAGATGGCGTTTTGAATGTTATCTTGTTGTTGCAGAAGCGAGTCGTCACGTCTCCTTGACTCAGACGGCGTCGTAACACTCGTCGTCGAGGAAGAGGATCTGCTTTTTCCGAGGTTTTTCCTCACTACTTTAAGACCAGCTGGAATCTTGATGTTTATGTTTCCCGGTTTTTGTCCTTTCGTCACCGGAGCCGAGGAGCCTAAGGTTAATTGGCCGGAGTGTTTTAACTTCTCGCCGTACCGACGCGAGACTCGGATGTAAAGCGGCTTGACTTTCTTCAGATACTTTTGCATCATCACGAAACGTTTTTCTTCCGAAACGACGGATTCGTTGCCGTTTGGTTTCTTCGTGGTGGATGTAGACGACGAAGTAGACGACGATGACGAGTTTCTCGAGCTGTTGTCTCTTGTGAAGAGAGAAATTATTGGCACTTCTTCAACTTTTAAATTCACTGTCACCGTACTTTTCTGTTCTTGAGATTCCGGCGAGTGATACGGTGGCTGCGACGACGGAGGAGATGGAAGTGGATTTTGTTGCTTGTCCGAGTCTCCAGATCCGAAGTTAGCTTCTGATTTCTCCGACTTCGCCTGAAGTAGCTTCGACTTCTTCATGCCGAGCATGAAGACACGAAGCTTCGTAGCTGATTTCAAAATCGACGCCGATAACTGCGCCGCCGGGGCTTTGACGGAGCATGTCTGCTCTGTTCCGGTAGACGGTGGTTCGACCTCCTCCACAATCTGTCCCTTGAAGTAAACGTCGTCTGAAGGAGAGAAAACAAGGTCTGCATCTACTCGATCTTCTCCGCCGGAACAAGACGAGAGAGTGAATTTGAACTCACATCCACCGTCCGTACAATCGGAGTCTCCCTCTCCGCTTCTCACTCCTCCGCCGTCGTCTTCGGACACTTCTTCTCCGTGTTTGTTGCTGTCTTCACTTTCTTCTTCTTCTTCGACTGGAACAGCGAACTCGAGATCGAAGAACGGTCCTTCGTCGTCGTCTTCGGCTTCAGTTTCCGTGACGGAGACGGAGGTCAAAATGGTGGTGGCGTCGCCGGAGTGACACCAAGAAGAATCGGAGGATTGAGGGAGTAAGCCAAGGCCGGAGGAAACACCACCACCACCACCACCACCACTGTTTTTCCAGTAGTTAAGGAGACTGAAAGCTTCCATAGTAGGAAAAGCCAGAATAGTCAGCCTTTCAAAACGCTGCGCTTTGAATGTTTTTTCTTTTCTTTTTCTCCTTTTACTTTCAGATGATACAAACAAAAGTTGAGAGGAAAAGAAGGGTTTACGCTGGAGTTTGCAAGAGAAGAGTGCAAGCTATAAATATAAAAGTGGTAAATAAATTATTAATTTATCCTTCTTTTTGTTTTTTGTTTTTTTTTTGTTTTCTCTGGATATCATTAATTTAATTATTTTGTGCTTTTACTGTGAAACAATTGTAACAAAAAAAAGCCAATCCCTAATACTAATAGCTCTTTAAGTTTTGGTGCGAGCTTAATGGTTAATTAACACTTCTCTATCCTTTTCCGGGATCTAATTGATTAATTAGTCTTATTTAAGATATGCTTCTTTGACACTCGATAGGTGAAACAATTGCAACAACAAAAGTTAATACGGTTAAGATACAGCTTACAAATCTTTAACTTGGTAGTTTGGTACTTTGATGACATGTTACACATTAGTTTACAGATTTATGTGGGAACATTAACTTTCTGTACATAACATTTTTGATTTCACTAATCCCTTTTGTACTAAGTTTTGGCTTAATTTTGGTTGAGTGATACACACCTACAAGTTTTTGGATTAGAGATTTGTTCGAATATGGGTTGTTGTGCCTTGGCATACAATTAACAAAATAGCCTATTTATCAGTGGAGTAAATCTCAATTTACACGCCAAGTTATGAAAGGTAGGTCTCACATTCGATTTTGGTTTTCAAATGAAACTTGGATGACGGTAACGCTTTGGAATTTAGATGCTGTTTTTTATATGAAAAAATTATCCACAATAAAACAAACGATATATGTTACACATTTTTGTATTGTAAAATTCACTTTGTATTCCCTATTTTTATAAAGAAGCAGAGCCCAAAGAGATGAAATAGAGGAAAACGTGGCGCAGATTAGCGTTGTGAAGTGAGTCAGTTGATCAGCGTAGGGAGCAGGTCAGTCACGTGACTTTCAGACTGGGACAGTCAGACCAAAAGGTCAGATATCATTAAAGTATATATACGTACTCTTTTATTTTCTACTTCGTCGACATAGTACACATCCATAATATTTAATAATTATGATTACCATTGACAAAAACTCCCATTTTAGCATATATTATATATGATTATCAAAGATTCATAATCATAACGAAGACGATGCTACTCCATAATAGGATCAATTATTTTGGTTCATTTAAATTCTACAAGGGTGTATAAAATTTGGTTAAAACCCCGGATTAAATCCACAGAGCAGATATTTTGAGAGACTAAAAGGGTTATTAACCAACAACACAGCTTCCAATAACAACACGTAAAAAAATGCTTCAAGATTTATATAACAATCTGGAAGACTCTGATGAGAGAAACTTACACACTCTCTAATCTTTCTTCTTGTTGAAGGCTCCTCTGGGGATTTTGCTCATCACCTTACTCAAGACCTTCTCATCAAGCACAGCGTACTGCTTCTTGATCTCCTTCATTGCCTTTTCACCAAACTCATCAACTTTATCCTCATACTTCTCGTAAAGGACGGGAACGGTGAAGAGAAGAACAGTTGCTGAAAGCAGATAGAAAAGAGGACTAGATATCAGAAAACACACAAAAAGGGTGATTTTATGGATTGGATGCAACAAGGGTATGGATTGTTACCGATGTAGACTATGGTCAAGAAGTTGCAGGAGCTACCAACTTTAGACAAAACCCACAACCCAGCAATCACCTAAAACAGATTTAAGAGCCAATATTAAAAACGAGAAAACAATGGTAATATCAAACAACAGCCATGTTTAACAACAAGTTTACCATTAGAAACTTCTTGAGATCTCTTCCTAATGCGATGTTCCTAAGAACTGTAAAACCACGATTAATTTCAATCCTTAATTCAGAAGCAAGCTGGAGAACAACTTCCTCGGGGATGTGAACATCAGGGATATGAGGAGGTGTCCTGTAACATGCAAAATAATCAGCTTTTTAACACACCATTGAAAATACATCAATCTCTCGCTAAAGATAAAACAATCAGCTAAATATCAAACTTACTTGTGAATGAAGGTAGTAGCACTAGACCACATGAACAATACTGCAAGAGCAAGAATCGAAATATGGCCGAAAAGAGTGAGGAGGTTGTATTCAAGTAACTCGAATAGGATCCAGGAGATAGTTGCAACACCCAACACTCCTCCTGATACCTTCTTGTTCCTCCAGAGGAAAATGTCGGCAGCTGAATAGTGAAGCCAAAAAAATTCTAGATTCTGAGCTAACAAACTAACTCATTCTACAGATCCTCTCATGCTCCAAAACAAGATGTAAATAACAAATCAAATCGTTCTTCTAAAGTAATAATCGTATCCTGATACTGAGCTAACGAACTGACTCATTCCACAGATCATCTCATGTTCTAGAACAAGGTGTATAGTATAATATACCAGTAAATAACAAAATCAAATCGTTCTTCTAAATATAAACACCATATCAAGCAACAAAACTAATCCACAACATCAACAGTAGCGAGAAATCCTAGGGCAATTTAAGTAAGCATACAACTAAACCTCTACGGTCGGTCAAATGTTAATAGCTAGGATCCAGATCCAATGAGAAAACTATCTAAAACAGCCAATCGGAAAAACAATTGGCGATAAGCGGAAACATAAACCGAAACAGCAGAAGGAAAAAAAATAAACAAATCGGAAAAGAGAGAAAGAGAGATCCATACGTTTTCCGCCACCGAAAACCTTGTGAACGGGCTTTTCTCTACCGAAAAGACGGTAAATCTTCGTCTTGATAGACGAAGGAGACGATGGTTTCTTCTCGTCATCTGAATCTGAAGAAGACGAAGAAGAGCCATCGTGACCATGGATCTTCTCAGCTATCTTCTCCATGATCGATTCCTCGTGTTTGTGCTCTTCCGCCATTATAACTTTACTTCCTTGAAACCTCCGCAAAACCCCTTGAACTCTCTTTCTGATTCAGTGAGAAACGGAGAAGAATTTATAAACTAAAGACTCTTCTTCTTCAGTCTTCTTCTAAATAAAAGCGTTCGATACAGATTCAATCTCACCCGTCCATTTATATTTCTCAATCTTGGCCGTTGGTATATCCGGGCAGGTACACTTTAATAGCTAACTTTCTCAAACAAAATAATTAAATACAAGTAACATCTTTGAGACGGAAGACAAACGACCGTTAAATTGTTAATCAAAGCTTCCTATCCTCAACATCCCTCTCCGTTAGTGATGCGTCAAATATCCCCACGAGAACGTAGAGAGGCTTTGGATACGACACACGAGGTATAAAATCGTTCGATTTGGGCCTCTTAAGGATTTTTAAAGGAAAGCCCAAATATAAAGCAGAGATATTAAAAATGGTAAACGGTAATAACTAATTTATCATGTTTTGTAACTTTTGTTACAAAAACAAAAACAAAAAAAAATTATTAAATAAAAAGATATATTTTAGTTAATCCACACATGTCTTCGGTTTTGTCTATTTCTATCATTTTTATTATTTTTGGTTTAAACTCCGTGTACCATCCCGTTGGATAACTTTAATGAATATTTTACAATTTTTTTTATTTAATTTTTTTTTTTGCTTCACTCCTTATTAATATGCAAACATAATTAAAAAAAAGGTATAGAGATAGCTGCTAGCCAAATCATATTTCTAGGGCTTACTATTGCTGTATCATGCCAACAATTAGCCCTACAAGATCAGATTTTCTTAGGGTATAAATATTCTTCTCGCGATTAACAGGATAAAGAGAGTATATATTGATATATTCACGCTCAACCTGAACCCCACGATCGGACCAGTTAATTTACAATCCAATTTAAGTTTAGTGTTAATATTCACTAATTTAAAACTAAAAAATCTGATTTTTTTAAAAATTTTTGGTAAAACCCATTATTAATCCGTGATTTAAACGAATGGTTCAACCAGTTCAAATTTTTTTTTTACCTCTTTGTACATTTAAATTTTCATTTTAAGATTAAAATTTAATATTTGATTATTATTATTATAATATTTCTTTCAAATAATTTAATATTTAATCTCTTTTGATGCAACAACACAGTTTGTTCTCTTTAATTTTCTTTTGTTCAAATTTTTCTTATATATGGTTTAATTTTTATGTCCATCCCTAGATAATTTTGATTGTTATAAGAGGAGACTTAGTATTTTTTGATCGTTTTTCTATCATTTACTATCTCATATGTATGTATTTTATTTATTTTTTTGTTTTTATACTTTATCATCGATTTAATAATTAAATTATATGAAATCTACATTCATGTTTAGTCACTTTAAATCATTATTAAAAATATGAAATTTTATATAAATTAAAACTATATATAATTCAAAATTTATTAATTTATTTATCCTTATTTAAACTAAATTAACTCAAGTTAACCCATTGACTTGGTGGCCCAAAATATATTTTGGTTCACTATCTTCTGGATTTAAAAACATTGATAGTAACCTATAGCATTAGTATCTGAAATTATTTGGGGTCATATTTAATTAAAATTAGGTAATTCGCTTAATCATTGAAATGGAACTGGAAATAGCTAGTTGAAATGAAATGTTTATCTTTTACCAATAACTAAATGATATTGATTGTTGTCAAAATAGTTGGAATCAAAATTTGAATCACTGTCTGTTCAATTATACATAAGTTTTTTTCTATATATTATTCAATAGAATATTTTGGAGAAAATATTTGTAAACAAAATTTCACATCGTAAACTTATCCATAAATTCACTAATTTGCATTTCAACTTCTTTTTCTCAATAAAGTTCTATTTGGTCATATAATTGATCGGTTTGGAAGTAATGCTCATAGAATAAAGTATATTTGGTACATGTCATAAAATAGTGGTATACAAAATCTTTTGGAGTTATCTTCAAGAAAAATGTTTACAAGATCCTGCAAAAAAACCAAATCTCATTCAAAAGCTCTGGTGCAAGATCAGACAATCTCATTAGTACTTTTTATTAACAAAGAGAAACAATGGCTATTGAGAAAAGAAAGCTTTCTTAACACTACTAATTAAACTTGACAAAGAAGTTTGAGTGTTTTACCGGTTTAAGCTGATTGTTTGGAGTTATATGTCTTTTTTGTTTGTTCTCCTCTTTGCTTTGAAAACAGTCGGTCTTGATGCACTTCATCTGGACTCAAAGGTATCAAAGTGTTTTTTTTTCCCCAAGCGCATGTGTGTTAATTAAATATGATCTCATATAATTCTTTCATACATTGACAATTTTTATTGACAAACATACCTTTGAATTACATAAATATTTTTAAAATAAAGTTCTATCATTTTCTTTAATTACTGTTCATGGTATCTTTTATTTTAAAGCATTATTATTTTATATATTTATATAGCATAAAATTATACAAAATATCATCAATATTTTACAAATTAATAGATGTATTTTTTATTGTGAATTTAAATTTTGAATTTTAATACTTTATATTCTAAGTTCTAAACATAAATTTTTTGTCGGAATAATGTGGCACAATTGTGGTCTATAAAATTCATGACACATGTATAAGGTTCGAACACAACACTCCACAATGTAAAAGAGGATATTAAAGTCAGTAAGCTACATTGACAAAAAAAAACACAAAATTTTAAACCATAAACACTAAATACTAAATCATATATCCTAAAACAAAATCAAATTGATTAATGTTTAGTTTGTTACTAAAAAAGATATATAATATGAGAAAATTAAACCCTTTGTCATTAATGCTAAACATTTAAACTTGAATCTTAAATCTAAATCTTAGTCGAGGATTATTAAACACAAACTGATTAGTGTGTTGTATCCAAATCATTGAATTAACTTTATTGCCTAATGTTAGTTAAATTATATTTTTTTGCAAAAACTTTTTGAAATATATTAAAAGTTTTGAAAATTTTAATATGTTAATAAAAACTTGTATGTATGAATCATAAAGTACAATTGTGGTCACTTCTAAAATTCATCATACATGTCTGAAGTTCGAATCCAACATCCACAATGTTAAAATAGATATTAAAACCACTAGATTAAATTGACAAAAAAAACTTTCATACATTTATCTTATAAAATATTGTTCATCTATATTATTTGACTTGTCAAGTTTTTCACATCTAATTAGCTTTAAATAAATAAATATATTGTAATTGCAGTAGTAAACTTAAACGTTCATATTAAACAAAACAGAATCCAAAAGTGAATCAAGAAGAAGAAATACCATAAAAAATTGATCAAGTTAGTCTTCATAAAAAATGTGGTGTCAGATAAAATATTAATATAAACCTCATTAACAAACAAATGGAGAGGTAGAAGGCTAAAACATTAGATAAAATGGTTAGTTATTTCTACACACATTGAAGGTGTTATAAATACATATTCCTTAAAAAAATGAAAGTTATAACTTATATTTTTTCTTTATAATACCACGTACTTCTCATAGTTTATTATTTTGTATAATTGTTATATAATAGCAACATAAAAACCATACAAAATATTAGGAAAATAAACATGACTATACCACATAATTTTTTTGGGTAAAAATCAAGAATATATTAGTTTCATTTTTGATTCAATTCCTTTCATATATTAATCTGAACTAAACTTCATCACTGTTGTCTCCTGAAAAAATATACACAATTACTTATGTTTGTGTTTATATCAGGACCTCTAGTACAAAAATGAGACTTTTCAATGTTACTCATATTTTGTCAAGTTGTGTTTTTGTACACAGTTCTCTAATCTTCTTCGTAGGCTACTAATTCTGCTAACAAAGTTACAATGTGTACTTTATAGTATCACATAATAATCCCAATAAATAAATAAAAACTTAAAACGACTACACTTTATAGTTACTGGGAGGAAATCCACTAAAGCTGAATTCTAGGAAGCCTATCAAACTACAAGAGACTAGCTTCTTTGACTTGCTTTTGAAAGTGCTTTGTCCTTTTGAATTTTGATCAAGCGAACAATGAAGAAAAAAACTCTTTTTTTTTTTTTTTTTTCGTTTCGAAGAGTGTGCCCCATTAATTAATTGAAAACATTTAATGAAGCATTGAATAAAACTTCAACTAGAAACGAATTCATTTATCATTGGGTATATTTTAATGTAGTATTAGTTAAAACTTAAATTACAATAAATGAGTTCCCCTTGTTTAGTGTCCAAAATTAATGCAAAATGTAGATTTATTTCACATTGTGACAATTTTTAATGTAGCAAGTTTTTCACATGTAATTTATTTCGAGAGGACAGATAGTGTGACAAATCTTTGTGTGATCCCAAAGAAACAAAAAAAAATAAAAATAGAAAATGCGAAGAGCATTATGGATAGCGTCCAATTTAATTATTTGTAACCTTGTTTAAAAGATTCTTTCCAAATTGATTGAGAGAAGATTAAATAGAAAGCTCTTATTTTCATCTTTTGATTATGCATTCGAGGAAATAATAAGATCTGAGAACTAAGAATCTGAAAGAAGAAACGTTAACCAATATTACACACACACACACACACACTTCATCACTGCCTCACTGGTCAGCTCAGTTGTTAAGAGCTTGGGAGATGGGCAAGGTAACATAATTCAGACGAAACAAAATGTTGGCTAAGGCTTGGAGATCTGCATCTTGTTCTTCTGCTGCTAAATTTTATCAGTACGACATTGATTCATCTTGGCGTGTCCATACAAGGGTACGATTAAAAGGAGTCTACCTTCCTTGAGCCAAGCAACTTTTGGAGGAGAGTGTGTTGAGATAGTGAGAAGTGGTTTTCATTATACTAATATAGCTTAAATGATGCGATTTATGGGTGTCTTCGTTGTGAAAATGAATCGGCCCTCAAAGCGAGGTCACTCCGGTCCTTCAAACACCGATGAGCATGAAAATATAACTCTTATTTTATTCAAGAATCATATTCAAATTCATCATTCATAGTTGAGCTACTACATATATGTAAGTTGGTTCTTATGAGCAACATAAGGAGATTGATTGTCCGAGGAACAATTAATCACCTTTAACTCTGTTTGGAATAGTTTGGCTATTTTGTTTGTCTCGAAAGTTTTGTAAAGTAGATGTCAAATTGGTTCCAGGCTTGTTTTGGATAATTCTCTTTCCACTTACTTGAGCCTAATATACTAATGATTTAGTTTAAAAAGATTTAACACTTTACTACTGGTTCCTTTAACCTAGGATCTGAATCCTGACGAACTTGAATATAAAAAAAACAAACCTTGATTTTAGATTATACCTCTTATTGGTTTGGTGTATTTGTTTTTCAGTATCATCGATGTTTGGAGGATAAATGAGAAGAACAATGGAGGATTTTTCAGATTTTTATAACACTAGCATTAAAGGAATTAAAGATTGGTTCAAATTTTAACTGTTGGGATCTTTGTCATAAATGCCTCATCTTATTATGCATGGTTTCTAACATTGTTCCGGCAATCATCATCTTTGAAGCAACTCCTAAAATATTGATTTGGATGTGCTGGCATCGGTGGACATGCTCCTCTCAACACACACCATATTTCGTGGACGTTTCATTGTCACTTCTCTTGCATTTGATATCCATACACCTACATAATTCGATCTAAATCTTTTTTATGATTGTGTTTTGAATTCTTATAGTGTCTCTTTCTATTATGTTACGACATGTAAGAAGATTTTAGTTCTCAGTGATGATAAGCGGTAACTGGTCACCAATACGTGAACAATAAGGAAAATGGAATGATAAATATATAAGGATTAGAGATGTTAAAATGAATAGACCCAACCCGTTTAAAATCTATCCTGTTTACAATCTGTCCCATTAAAAATATCATTATTTAAGTTACAAGTTTAATATAACTATGTATTTAGACCCGATATTATTACAGTGATCCATTTAGACTTATTTAGACCCATTTTGATTGATTAAAAAAACAACATCGTTTTGATTAAAAACTTAAGTTAAAACTACATTGTTTTGATGTTTTAAAAAACATAGACCAATCTGAATGAGTCCCGTTTATTTCAACAAAAACATATTTAATAAATAATGGTAATTTGAAGAACTAGACTTTATGTAATAAACAAGATTCATAGCTCTAGCTATTTTCTCCTTGTAAGTTTTTGGGAGAAGATCTATAAGCTACTTCTGAAAAATTTAGAGAAAATTTCTAAATCTTCTCTTTTATTTATTGAATTTCATTATGTTTTCTTTCAGTCCTCTTTTTATTTTATTCTCACAAATTTTGTAGTGTAATACTAGCTAGATAGTCTCTATTTGTTGGTAAAATAAATAAAAAGAGATGTGTAATGTAATACTTAAGTGATTCGAATTTTATTTACTATTGTGATTTGATGTGTTTATTAGGGACACACTGCACAGGTACACACGTTATTAGTACACTTTTTAATTCTGCAAGAACTGAAACAACTCCCTAAGCAATCTTCGTCTTTAAAGCAACTTCCAAAATATTGATTGGTATCCTTCGGCGTCGGTGAACATGCTCCTGGTCCATGACATACTTCCACATCTCCTGGACGTTTCACTTCCCTTGCATTTGATATCCACACACCTATGTACATTCGATCATATTACATATATGTATATATACACACATTTACTCAAGTTCAAATATCAAAGCAATAAAATGTGAGTGATATATATAGAGAGAGAGAGAGACTAACATGAGAGGAGTGCGAAGAGAACTATGAGCAATATTGCCTTTGATGCAGTCATGTTTCTTTAAGTTTTTTAAACTTGGTCTATATGGTTTACGATTGTGTTTTTGAGATTATATGTGGTCGTAGTAGTGTCTATTTATATTGTGTTATGAGGCGTTAAAATGGTATGTAATTTATTAGTGTACTCAAGTCAAATTTAGTATAATATCATTCGGGTCAATAGTCACTGTTTCAACTTTCCCATTCGCCTGGAATAATTATTTTAAATATATATATACTTATATCAACGGCTACTTTAATGCCCTTAAATTCTGTTCAATTGTCACTCGGTATATCTGGAGTTGCTATATCTAGTCCAAGTAAATGTATATTATTCTAGTAATATAACTCTTAACTTTTATCTCAAAACTAATAACCTGAGACAATAAAATTCAGATAATGTCGTATAAATGCTTTTATCAAAGATCAAAGATTGGTTAAAAGCTTATAACATGGAGTATCACAGCTTAGTCCACCCGACATTCTAAACGTTCTAATGATTTTGAAGACCCAACATTATATCTAAGATTTTTCTTATTCCCTTCTGAATCACTAAAGAATAAACACCAAAAAAGAAATAAGATCAAAGGTATCTCCATGTAGAATAGTGTAGCTTCAGGAGCAAAGTTTTCTAAACGCATCGCAATTTGAATCGTACAATGCGTATCTCCAAATGTAGCACAAGGTGAAGATCTCGGAGAAGTTACGAGTTAATAATCATTTAATAATTTTCTTTACTCTTTTGTTTTTATTGATCCGCGTGCATATACAAAAAAATAGTTGCTCTTATTTTTTTTCTGTTCGAGATATTTATTGTTTTTTCCTCTATATATTTGTGGTTGATTCAACGAGTTTTTCAGCAAATTAATTAGGTTTTGGTTATTTTTTTGCTTTTCGCGTTTGTGATCTGGAACTCTTGTGCACTCAAATTGCTTATTACAATTTTCTATGTTGTTTGAGTTATGTCATGTAGAGAGAATACAGTACGAGTACAAGTAATAAGATAGACTAAATAATTTACAAGTGGAAGTGAATACAGTACGAGTACAAGTATGAAAAAAAAAAAAAAAAAATTGTTAAATGGACTACATGGGCTTTTGAATGGTCTTGAAAGAAAAAAAAATTATCCCATTTGGAAGTCATATATAGTCTTTAACAAAATATTTTGTGTGGGCCAGTTTTATATAGCTTAGGAAAATATACTGTAAAGAAAATATGAAAATTTTGAATAAATATATTAGCAAAATTCACTAAACAAAAGGTCAGGATGGCCGAGTGGTCTAAGGCGCCAGACTTAAGTTCTGGTCTTCGAGAGAAGGCGTGGGTTCAAACCCCACTTCTGACAATTTGTTTTATGTTTTTTTTTTGTTAATTCCATACAGTCTAATTGATAAAAAAAAACCTAGACAGTTCAAATTGGTTCAAATCAGAGTTAACGCTGATGCTCCTTTCTATAAATTAAAGAAGAGCTAGCAAGTTATTCTCCCATCTCAAGTGTTAGCTTTGATTAGATGACCAAAATAAATAAATTTTAAATCAGCCATTTAGTATTGTTTGGTGGGTTCAAATTAATTGGTAAAGATATGCATGGTCCGCGCAAGCTCACAATCATATAAGCTAGTAACAAAGACAAAACATCAAGAAGATAAATGTCATTGAAACGAGTTTGTACGATGGAGCTAGAGTTTCCGACTAAAGCAAGATCAATGTGGGGATGGCATAGATGATCTTCATCTGATCATTGATATGTTAAATTTTGCTCATAACTCAAATATGTATGTATTCATTGTTTCTATTGGTTAGACGAAACCGCATGACCATTGAGTCACTGCATGCGTTGAAGTATATAATGAAGCAAAAGTTTACCGAACCTGACTGACTGCAGTATCCACAAGAGTTGTTTCGAAGGTCCGCTAGTTGCGTCGTTGAAAGCATAGTGGAGTATGAGAAGAGTGGCCCTGAGATCGAAGACCTTCAAGTAGTTGATTTCATTAGGAGGACTATCGATGATGTCGGTTCTCGTATTGGTGAATGGCAAGTCGCTAAACTAGCGAAACTAATAGGGAAGTAAGTTACAATTTGAAATGGTTCGTCAATGGAATAAATATATATATATATGTGTGTGTATCTACGTTTATGTTATGTCCCTGGAGCTGCATTATCTAATATATATCATTATATAATATCATTTTGTGTTTTACACTTAAATTTCAAACGTATGTTATTGTTAACGAGTAACAACTACCAACTACTGTTATGAACATCTCTCCAAGTTGATTATTGCTCTGTTGCAAGAAAAAAATAATTATCAGTATTTTGTTTGTTTACATTGTTTAATCTGTAAAATATCGTTTTATTTGCTAAAGAAACAAAACTACGCGAGCGCAGAAACTTCTTATGGAAATCGTTAAGAGTTTAAAGGTTGTTCATGTTTGTAAGCTTCCCTCTTTCGAGTTTTTGTAAGCATGACGCCAAGAAATCTGACCTAAAGCTAGAGTAGCAGCAATTACAAAAATTGATCTTAACCAAAATAGAGAAGCAATTAAGATTGCAATTTGCAAACAAAGTCATGAGTTTTATTCTTATCATCATCATACGAGAGACTGTTTTAACAATTCATAACAACCTTGCTTGAACCCTTAATTCAATATCAACAAGAAAAAGACAGACTTTGATCCTTTTTACTCTCTAAGCACAAACCTACACTAGAACAAACACAAGACTCTTTAACACTTTCACTCTCACGTTGCGTGCAGAATTTTAAGACTGGAAGCAAACTGAAGACATTATTTAACTTACATCCACCTCTTAGGCAGGTTGCTTGAGCCAGAGCCACCCTCTCTAGCCAACATCGCCATAATCAAACTTCCACCATGGACTCTTCCTTCTGGAGCTAACCCCAATCCTGCTTCATACTCGTTGAGATCAATATCAGTCTCTGGAGATCCAACAGCACTACTCGTTTTCATTGTGTCGATGTTCATGTCTTGAGAGCCGCTGAACTCATCCTCGTTCTCTGTTTCGCTGCTGCTTAGTCTCGGTTCTTGGCTCTCTGAAGTTACGGTCATTCCTCCGTGAACCCGTTTATCCTGAACCAGACTGTTATGGAGTGCACAAAGACCAGCCTTACCTCGAGCAAACGAGGTACAAGGACCAGAAGAGGAATGTCCTTGATACCCAGTCTCAGGATGACCCCACGCACAACGTTTCCCTCCTCCATGTGCCTTGCAAAAGTCGGTACTACCTTGCGCGCTTTTCCCACATCCTTCAGACTTGCATCTCTTTCCTCCACCGTGTCTGACACAGAAATCAGTCCTTCCTCTAGCACTCTTTGTGCATTCAGGAACCGCACATCTCTTACCACCGCCATGAGCCACACAGAAATTAGTACCTCCATGTACACTCTTGGAGCAAGGATCACCTCCTTGAAAGGCACATCTTTTACCTCCTCCATGTCCTTTACAGAACGGAGTGCTTCCTTCTGCGCCTTTGGTACAACCAGAGTGTGTACACCGTTTACCACCACCGTGTGCTTTGCAGAACATCGTGCTCCCTTGTGCTCCTTTCGTGCATCCATCCGATTGGCAACGGCGACCACCTCCATGAGAGATGCAGAGTCCCGAAAGCCCTTCAGCGCTTTTCGTGCAGTTTTCTCTTTGGCATCTCTTTCCTCCACCATGCCTAATACAGAGTCCTGACCTTCCTCTAGCAGCTCGTGTACAATCTTCATGGCTGCATCTTCGACCACCTCCATGCGCTATACAAAAGTCAGTACGGCCTTCAGCGCTTTTGGTGCATCCGAGATATTCACATCGACGGCCACCTCCATGGGCTTTACAGTACACAGTTCGACCTTCAGCGCCCTTGTGGCAACCATGTTTCTGGCATCTACGTCCACCACCATGGGAAATGCAACGACCTGACGCGCCTCTTGCTCCCTTCTGACATCCTTCTACTTGACATAACTTGGAACTAGAAGAACCCTTATGCTGTGGCTTCAGCTGCTGAGTTAAACCGGAAGTACATGTACCCGAGCTTATTGGTGTTGTTGTTGCCGTGCTAGATGACAGGTCCAGAACATGAGCAGCAGGAATGATTATCTTCTTTGGAGCATGAGCTAAGAAGGAGCTTGTTTCTCTGCTTGATGAAGCTTGCAATGCAGGTGATGCAAACCCTGGTATCCAGCCACATAATGTGGATCCTTCATTAGTTGCACGTAGCATGTCCGCAAGAGTTGGAAATTGGTTCGCCTGCTGCTGGACCGCAGTGATCTCAGATTGACAAGAACCTCCTCCACCGGAGAGACTCAATTCAAGATCAAATTTTGGGGAGAGAACCTGCAACTCTTTCATTTTCAAATTAGCCGGCTTTTTGTTGCTAACCGGTTTGTCGTTGCCAAGATGGAGGCTAAAGTCCAGCTCAATATCCATCGAGGACGCCTCCTCGATTTCTTTGACAGAAGATAAACTCGTGCAAGCAGTTGCCGAACTCCCTCTGCTATCAGAAGAGCTTGGTGAGTGACCCAGTCTCAAGGAAAGCGAAGGATCAGTTTCTTGAACCTTTGACCCATCAATCAGATTCCATTTCCTTTTAATACCCTTGGCATTAGACAACGGAGATTCAAGGGAATCAAGACGCAGAGTAGTATCCGCGGCCTCTGCTACATCAACTTGAAGGGAACGGCCCAAGATCTTAAATGAAGGTGAAGAATTACCAGCAAAACCAGTGTTTTGGAATCTGGCATGCATGGTCACAACTAAAAAAAATGAAAACTTTTGTTAAAGAACACCAAAGCACAGACGCGAAGCCAACACAAGAGATACACCACAAGCTTCCGGGTTAAGAGAATAAGCCACAGCAGTAAGAGTTAGAAAACCTTATAAGCATCTCCACCTCCGCTTACAAATCCTGAGGTATCGCACCGATCCATTTCAAATAAAGTTCAAAATCAAATCTGGAAGCTGATTCGAATACTTTCTCTCAACCCAAGTTAATTAATTCTCGACATTCACAAAAGTATTAAGGTAGCAGCTAACCATCCTGCTTCATAACACAAAAAAACGAAATAATAAACAAGTGAGTGCCAATTTCATTGCAAGTAAACTACAAAAAGACAAAAGTGAGAAATTCATTTGGGTTACCAGTTAACACAACTGAAAACGTTAACACATCAGAAACCACATAGTTCAGGGAAAAAAAGCATAAATAAGACTGTGACAGCATATAAATAAACGCCCCGAGTTGACAAAGATATCTCTTTTTCTTCAGGAGGAACTAGAAACCAGATTCAAAAGAGAACTGTTTTACTCGTTAATTAACCTTCAGCGTTTATGATACGAGATCTTAATCAAAGATTGTAAAAATCAGAAATTTTCCATGAATATACACAACAAAGTATGGACTTTTAAGCAAAGCTAATCGATTAGCTTCTAGGAAAAGCATGACAGATTAAGAGAGATAAATAAATCAAAGAGAAAATTAAAAACCAGAGTCGTTCTGGATTTAACCGACACGAACTCCATCGGTTTCAGAAAGAAAACACAACAATCAAACAAAACAAGGAATAAAACATAATTCTTCAATTTCCAAGGAGACATCTGTTTTTTTTTTTCTCTCTCGAACAAGGAGAAATCAATTTCCCTTGACTTTTTATCTCAAAAACAAACATGCAAATCAAAGCGAAACACAAGACCAAAAAATTAGTGAATTGAACAAATCAGATTGCGAAACAAGGAAGAGGATTTAATAGAGGAAGAATTACCTCAACTTTTTTTTTTTTTAAACTGAATTAACAGGATTTCACGGCATCAAATGAACAATCAGATCGCAAAGCAATTCTCTGTTTCAAAGAAATTAAAAAATAGTTTTTCACCGATTCTCTTCTTTCTTTTGAGGTTTGTGGGAAAATCTAGGGATTAACAGCGCCGGCGAGAGAGATTGAAAGAGGTATAAATAGGAGAAAACTAAAGAAAAGAGAGAGAGAGAGAGAGAGAGAGAGAGAGAGAGAGAGAGAGAGAGAGAGAGAGAGAGAGAGAGAGAGAGAGGCTTAGTGGAAATCATCGAATCTGAAACAAGAGGAGGAGAAAAAAGGGTAAGACTACTGATGCCACACGTGCCGTCAGAATCTTTGGCACGTGCCATTGCCTTTTCTTTCTTCATTCTGTGTATTATTTTTTTGTATTTAATTATTTATTCGATTAACTCGCAGAGAAATTGTCAATAATTGTTTGTAAGCACAGCTAAAATTAATAAAGAAACCTAATTACCTGTCCAAAACATGATTTGGTTCTGTCCTCCACTTTCATCCCATATTTCCTGATTGAACAATTTATTTTATTTTCAAATTTTATTTGTTCTGTTTCTTTTCTGAATATATGTTGTAAGTTTTTTTTTCATAAAAACAGATTTTTTAATATGTATAATTAATATTTATTTACTAGTTTATCAATGCTAATTAAACTGATTAAATGTTATAAACTAATAAAAAGTATTTTAGATTTGGTACTGTAGCGATATATTAAAATCAAAATATCATTTTTGAAAATAAATTTTTTCCAATTTTAAATTGAATAATGAATTAATAACCGAAACAACTAGATGGGGGTTAGTAGCTAAAATTTTAAAAAAGGATTAATGTATGAACCTAATTAATTAGCGTATGGCTTAATCAATAACTGGCGGTTGCCAGCGTCAGCATAACGCAGTGCAGTGCTTGGTTTAGGCGGCTGAAGCAGCAGCGGCTCGTCACCGTTCAATTTGGTTCTGTGATTATGAGTTTGGGTCCCACTTACCTCTTTGTGTGGGTCCCGTATGATTCCCTCGGGAAGGCTACGATTAAGTCGGTAGCGTAATTTTCTCGATTACATAAAGCGACGTCGTTTCTTCGTTTTGCTATCATTGTCCGTAATAAGAAACCAGAAAGGGTCCACGTACGATAAAAGAGTGGTTCAGGTTGCAAATGCAAAACTCATAGATTTTGTTACTTTTTAAAGTCAAATAGATTGATTCTCAAATTCCATTAATTTTTCTTTTTACTTCAAACATTTCAATCCAAACATGTTTTATATTTTTTCATACTGATATTAACTATTAAGTAACTAATAGCTTTGCAATCTGGTTCTTAAACAGCTTTGCGTATTTTGAACATCCAAGTTAATTTCATTTATCTCAGCATTCAAAATTAAATTTTCAATGATTCTATAAAGTTTCTTGTAATTTGTTTTTAAAAATCCAAAATAAAACTGGTATGTTAATTGTAAATATGAATAGAGGTGAGAAAAAAAAAAGTATATTGATGTATGTACATACGTGCTTTTTCTACCGTTATCTTTCTGCAGTTTTTTCTTGTAATCTTATGTATAAAATACAACATGATATTAAAAAAGATACTCATTTGGGAGTGGAAATTATAAAACGTGAAATTAATAACTTAACATATAATTCATTCCACATGCACGAATCGTTATTTTTAAATATTATTTTACACCACGAATAATAAAAAGAATATGCTCTAATCATGTTCGAGTCCTTTATATTCTTTACTGTCCCGAACACGTGGAATGTTTGGACGTATCTTTTAATATATCACCTATCTTGACCACTAAGCAAATCTAACCACTAAAAAACAAATGCATTGATACTTCATATGAAAACGGTAAAACAACAATATCGCGAGAGCACAACAAGAATGGAGAATAAACAATACATGAGAATTTGCAATTAATATTAAAATGGTTCTTTTTATACAACAAACAAGAGTAAATATAATACTAATATGTTCGTCACTTACGTTATGATCTCAGCCACTGTCACAGCAGCAAACACGAGAAACAAAACTCCTCCGACATAAGCTATTGCCTGTTTTGAACCAAGCAACATTTAGTTCACTCTAAAACACTTCAATAAATAAAAAAAGTAATGTTTTAAACCCCCCAAAAGCAGTTTTACGATGTTTCTTTTCCAAAGCAATTTTTTTGGAGTTATGATAGTAGTAAAAGTTTTTATATCAAGTCTAAATTCGATAATTTAAATTCTAATATATATAGAACTTAAGAAACAAAAGACCAAAGATTACACTCTAGAATCTAGATCAAGTAATAAAGAGTAACTCTCTTTATAGAGTTTTAAAAAAATAACTTAAAACTCAAGTTCTTAATTTCTAATTTTTCATATGAGTGTATTTATAAAGATAGATTGCTCCTAAACCTAACAAAGAGAGGGTTAGAATAATTTATTTTTCTCTAGATTTGGATAACTTATATTTTATTTTCTCTAGATTTAGATGTTTCCTAATCTAGATTCTAATCCTAAACAACTTATTTAGCTTGTTCCTCAAACTTTACTCAACATTATAAACCTTAAGCCTTCAAACTAAACTCTAAACTTCAAAACCTAACCTCTAACAGCTGAATCGGTAACCTTCAAATCTAAACAAAATGATATATTTATTAAGTTTTAAAAAATTCAACTATTGTTTTTAATATATTTTCTGAAAGAATTTTCGGCAATTAGCTTCTTTGTTTAGGAATATTATCGCGTTGTTGACAGATTGGATCGGACATAGAAAAGAATAAAAACATTAAAAGATGTTATTTTTGACTCTCTCTTTTTTTTTTGGGGTGGGGGGTGAGGGGAGGGAATAGATACCAAATGATGTGGAAGACTTGAGATCAATGAACATTGCAGATTATTGTTGCCACTTGCCATAGAATAAAAACCTTAATCTCAACTTCTCTCACTTTTCTTTATATCAAGTTTAAAAAGACATCCTTTGACTAAACAAAACTCAGAAATGTTTTTTTTTTTTGAGCTAAAAAGCTAATGATAAAAGCTTAATTGCCAATAGAATCTGGTTTCTGTATAATAAAGGCTGAATAATTCATTGGATATGTTTACATTGTAGTATATTCACCCTCCATTTTCAATATAATTTAAGGACATATATTTATTTCATTAAATAATATACTTTTCTAGTTTTAAAGATTTTAATTTCTTCTTACTTAATTTAATGTAATTTAGCTGGGTAGGAAAAATCCAACAGTGACATTGTAATGAAGAAGTCTTCTTCAAGTGTTTTTTTTTTTTATCAAAAACTGATCCCTAAACTTAATTGGAACTATATTATGTGTTTGTAATGCATGTATAGAAGATAATTAGATACTGATCACACTACCTTCTCTGACAAGAAATTTCCCAGCAAAGAGCCTCCCAAAAACAAGCTACAAGTTAGAGTTCTTTGATGGTTTTTTTTATTAAAAAAATATAAAATAAATTCGGGTATAGTGCTTGAATATACTTTTGATTGGGATCTTAATAATGCGTTCACATTAAAATTTTCAACTTTTTGTCAAAGAAAAAAAAAACTCACCACAGTCGCAGCGCCATGACCCGCCAATGCTCCAGCGATGATGCAGCCGTAAGAGTTTCAAGGAATAAAAATATTATAATTACATTTTGATGTTTTGGAACCAAGATTATAATCATAGCCAAGTTTATCATGGAAGTTGGTAATTTTTAAAGTCTCACCAATCGTTGAGAAGAAGGATTTATCACAACAAAAACCGATGCGAAGGTGCTGATGATGGTGTTTGCGGCTGCTACTATCTCGGCTCCGTTACCTGAAAGCTCTGAAACCGCTACTTACGTTCTGCCTGTAGAAACCAAGTCAGAAAATAATTAAGTTCTTGAAGGGTTGCATGGTACTATAATAGTGAAAATGCTAAAAGAGGTTTTACTTCTTTCTGTTCTTCGTCGGCTTTAACTCCGTCGTCTGAAATAGCATCTGAAGACAAACTGCTGCAATATCATCTATAGGCAAATCGGCTTCACCAAACCTGTGTTTTCAAGTCATTGACATTCAGATTTATCATGAACTTAAATATACTTTTTGCAGGAGTTTTCAGACCGGAATGGAAGAATTTCATCGACATAGTGGAACGTTCGTCCAAGCACTACAGATATGATCGTCATTATCCTGCGAAATTACCATAATTTGCGATGTTCCTCTACTGATTTCAAATTAACATTTGGTTTCAGACATGATTAAGGGACCATGACGCTTGTGTTTGAGATAGAAAGGATACCCAAGAGCACCAAAAGTCCCCGCGAATACAGTAGCAGCGTTGTTCCTTGCTGCTAAAAGGGCCTATAACCAAAAGTAAGAAAAACTTTCACAATCAATAAAATGTTTGATAAGGCAGGGACTTTCTAAGACGTAGATAAACATCTCAATATCAAGATCATACCTCTTGTCTCCAAGTTCAGAAAAAAAAAAGATAAGCAAGAACGCCTGCAGAGAGACATAAACAGAGCAAAACGTAAAAATTCGACGGACTAGCACTGAAAGAGAAGACATAGTTCCTGGTTCTATGCAAAAGGAAGATTCTCTAACCGAAGCAAAACCTGAGCTAATCTCTCCGAGGTCTCCAAGAGAAGTGACAAAGGACTGCGCCCCGTTTGGAATTTGCGAAGAAACCGCAAAAGCTGGATCAGTTCCGAGCAATGCGAGCGAACCAGATACAGCCAAGAGCTTAACACCTCTCTCTATCATTCTTTTAGACTGAGCTATCGATGGCTCGACCAGAATATCAAGATTTCTATCTTTTTCTTCAGATTCAGATTTCTGAAAAAGCATAAACAAATACAACTTATTCAGACACACTTGAAACCTACAATAAGCTTAAGCACTACACACCCTCTCCATTATTGTAATGAATGATTGATTTTTTACAATTGAGACAAACAAAAAATCTCCAAAGAAACCCTACATTACCACATTAGGATACAAGCAATTCAAAAACAGCCTTAACCTCCACAGAAGAAGAAGAAGAAGAAGAAGAAGAAGAAGAAACTCAAAAGCGGGCGCGCCTCCACGTATTACCCATCGCTCGTGTGGAAAAAAGAAACTCAAAAGCGATACACACCCGCGCACGCAGCGAGTTAAGAATTGACGGATAATTTTTTTGTTGGGCCACGATAGGCCCATTATTAACTA
Organism: Streptanthus diversifolius; assembly: GCA_039880935.1. Classification (NCBI taxonomy): domain Eukaryota; kingdom Viridiplantae; phylum Streptophyta; class Magnoliopsida; order Brassicales; family Brassicaceae; genus Streptanthus; species Streptanthus diversifolius. The sequence goes on from JAXGFM010000012.1 coordinate 25,268,990, forward strand.
AATGTATTTTTGTAGACAATTTAGGCATTTTAGGAATTTTGTAGACTATAGTATTAACTGAGTAATCAATTTCCTTTTTAGGGTCTGAGCAGCTGAGCTAGGTGTGAATGTGGGAATTTGTAGAAGCTGATAGTTACAATTTTAAATGTTATTAAATGATTTATTACCAATTTTAAATATTATTAATGATTTATTAACGGTTAAAAATGATATGTTTACAGGTTGAATAGTAGATATAGTATCAATTAAATAATAAATTAATAATATAATTATATTATATATTTATAATAAACATAAAAATTATATTATTATAATCAGATAAAATTATAAATTTAATATAATTAATAATAGAAAATTATGTGAATAATACGTAAATTTGTTTTTAGTTATTTTTTTAGTTTAAATAAAAATTATGATTAAATGGAAAAATTGTTTAAGAAAATGAAATTGCATGACAGCATGCATAATCTCAAAACTACTTGTGTAGGTTAAGAAACGTAGTTTGATCAGATTATCTCTTAAAAGTTAAAACTCTTAAGATAAATTTAAAAGTTTGGAACTATAGTAATATAAAAGTACGTCTACAATTAGGCTACAAAAAAAAAAACTAACTCATTACAAAACCAAAAGAAAAAGTAATACCAAGTGGATTTTGATGAGAGCTCAACTGTGTGACAAGAGTAAGCACAGAACCGACGACTTTGTAATAAGTCACATTTAAAATTCTGCAATTTGTTTTGCTTTATTGGCTGCTAAAATGCCAATGTTCTATTAAGTCGGGTAAAGCTAACTTAAATAATACAAATATTGGATGATAAAATGGTCACTACTTGATTTTTTATATGACAAAGACTTTTTGGTTCTTACATATTAACAATATTAAGAATCTCATAAAGAAAAGACACATTCATGTATTTAAAGATCATTGGTAAATTTATCATTATCCCCTTGATTTTGACTAGAAAAATGAGTCATAATTTTCTATGTAAACCCAAACTGACATGTGATCTAAGCATGATATATATTTTGAAACAATACTTAAGGATGATCATGTTTCTGTTTTTTTTTTAAATAGTTTTCTGAATTACCAGAAATTAACATATTGAGTGTTTTCCTATCGTTAACAATAATTCTTAATTACTTTGCAGATTAAGGTTTCTAGCATACGATTTAGCTTTAGGTTGATTTTTTTTTATTTAGACCGATTTGATGTATCTTAAATTTGTTGAAATTTAGGTCCAATTTGTTATTCGAATTTGGGTTTTAGGATTGTTAGATAAATCCCAAAAAAAAAACAAAACAGAAATCATTTTAATATCAAAAGGTAAAAAAATCATCATGAAATATTTTGATAATAAAAAAATAGAGATTCAGTATTGATTATAAGTTAGAAAATTTATTCAGTGTTGTTCGGTGTCTTTTAAACACCACACTAACTGATTTTCTTGTATATAAAAAACAAAAATTGAAAGTTAAACATGAATTAGTAAGAAAGTCTAGTTTTAATAAAAGAAATCTATATTTTAAAAGGTCGAAAAAGATAATCTATAATGATACATTAGCATGTCAGTGGCATTTGACTTGATTGGCATGTAAAATTACAAGTTATAGGAAAAACTCGTGCTTATATTAATGCTCCACCAACCCATGATTAAAAGACTATAGTGTATCGACAAAAACAAAAATAAATTAAGGAAAGGCAATAGTTAATGTATTGAAGTTTAAATAGATACTTATATGTTTTGTTTAAAATAATAAAAGGAAATTCAAAACAAATATTATATAGAGTATCTTTACAAATTATGAACAAAATACAAAAATTAGATTTGATTATTTGATTAGATATTAGAGACTAATTATTGTAAAAGTTTTTAACGGATTGTATTGGAAAGATGGTCTTCATGTTGATTGGCCGAAATATGGCTCTTTACGTAATAGACTACAAAGCAAGGGGGTTGTCAAAAAGTAATCCTCTGAGGGAATGTGGAGTGTTCCCCTGTGACTCATCCAGTTTCTGCATTACGTCCCGGAAGATTTTTCGGACAGAAGGGATTGAATGGGAGTATTTTCATTCAGACCATTCAAGTCACACAACATGAACATCAACTTGAACCATTGAGGGCTTCTTCGGACAAATCGGACCATTATGACTGGCATCTGCAATCTCGACCCACGCTTGATATCTCTCTACATAACCGGTTTTGATATCTCTTTTCCGTATTGTTACAATTTGTGGAAAAAGGTGATTGAGCCGCCTACATTGAAAAGTTTCAAATATATCATCGTAAATGATTTCCCTTTATATCCATAAAACTTTTCCACAAATAAATAAATAAACAAGAAAACGAAGTGAGCTAGTCCACTTTTTACATAAGCTCAACCAATATATAAACCCATCACACTTGCTCGTGTATCAATCAACTCTTTCTTCATCAATCACATTTACTCTCTCATTGTTCACTTTCACATTTTCATTATAAAATAAAATATGGTAACCCAAATGAAATCATTTCTCTTCTTATTCATTCTCCTTGTTCTATCAAAAACCGTCATATCAGCTAGAAAATCATCCAAATCTCAATCAAAACCTTGCAAAACGTTTGTCCTCTATTATCATGACATAATGTTTGGCGTCGATGACGTGCAAAACGCGACTTCTGCTGCCGTTACCAACCCTCCCGGACTCGGGAATTTCAAATTCGGAAAGCTCGTGATCTTCGACGATCCAGTGACCATAGACAAAAACTATCAATCCCAACCTGTGGCACGTGCTCAGGGGTTCTATTTCTACGATATGAAGAACGATTACAATGCGTGGTTCTCATACACACTTGTGTTTAACTCAACACAACACAAAGGGACGTTAAACATAATGGGAGCAGATCTTATGATGGAGAAGACAAGAGATTTGTCTGTGGTCGGAGGGACAGGTGATTTCTTCATGTCTCGAGGGATTGTTACGTTTGAGACTGATACCTTTGAAGGTGCTAAGTATTTTAGGGTCAAGATGGATATTAAACTCTATGAATGTTATTAAAACAAAACCAAAGTAAGAGCAAATGGCGGGAGAGAGTTTGTCTGTGAGTGTGTGTTTGATAATTGCATTACGTTTACATATTGTCAAATCCGAAATATCCTACCTCAACAATAATGTGATTCAAGGGTATCCAATAATTCGGTAGCCGAATTTGTTTAATCAAAGTTCAACTTCAATCGAAACCACAACACTTGAACCTAAGTTATTGTAGTCCCACGTCCAAAAACATTTAAAACAAAAATAATAAAAACAAGAACCGATCAACTAAGTAAGGATGAAATAAAAATGACTTTCTTAGACCAAGTAGCAGACGTATTTGTACTGTTTGAATAACATCAACAATCTTACATTGACTCATTGTATTAATTCCCTTTTGTTCGATTACTATGAAAACTTGAAAAACATTCCCTACAAATGTTTTAAGAACATAGTTTCTGGGAGAAAAAAAAATAAACAATAATTTAACTGTAGGCATAAAGGATTTGTAAAATTCAAACACAAGCTGAGAACAAAAGTTACAACTTACAAGTTTTGTGTGGAAGATCACAGGCTCACAGCATGTCAGCATCCCCAATACGTGCCAGAGACTGTGACACGTACACTCTTCTGTTTTTTTTTTTTTTTTTTGTGTGTGTGTTTCTTCTTTATAAAATAACAATACTCTCGAATAAATTGAATTAAAACAAAACTGCAATAAAATTGATGATTATCAAACTAATGAAGTTAAGTGTCAGACGAGTCTTAACAATTTCTCCCTTTTTGCGGCCGTTCAACGGAACAAAACAAAAACACTTCATTTCTAAATTGAAGAACAAAAAGGATAGAAATGACATAAGTGAGAGAGAAACAGTTTCGTTTTCATGACTATGGACAGAGAAAAAGTGTTTATTAGATCAGTGGATTAATAAAAGCAACAACAAAAGGTAAAAACTTTTGCTCTAAAGAAATGAAAAGTAAAGAAGAAGAAGAAGAGGAAGAAGGAGATGGAGGAGAAGACGAAGGAGAAGGGCAAAAAGGGAAGAGTTTTATTGAAAAGTTTAGGAGAAGAGCTGTTTCTGTAGGCCATAGAAGTGTCTTTCGCCGACCTTCCACCCCAGCGCACATTAGCTTCATCCCTAATAACCCTTCTTCTTCTAAATTCTTGTATTCCTCTAGAAAGCTTGCAGCTTCTCTCTGGGAATTTTATCAATACTACGACCAAGACCACGAGATTCCTCCTGTTTCTCAAATGCACCGAGCTAATGTGCGCCGTCTCCGTCACGGCCAGGGAAAGACGATGATTAGAGACAATGGTCTTGATATCACTGATGATCAGGTCCCTCTCTCTCTCTCTCTCCTTGTCTTTCTAGGGACAAGAATTTACCCTTTCCTGGAATTTTGGGGACATAGTCGTAGACTTTGTGGTTTTAGGATTGGGCATAGTTCAAGTCTGGTTTCCTTGTGACATTGCGTCTTTTTCCCTTGTTTTAACTGTGAAAGTTTTGATTTTCTGACATGGGTTGTGTTATGAACTGGTAAATCTAGCCTAAACTTGTTCTCTCTCTGGCTTTGGGTTTTGGGCAAATTTAGATTTTTTCCATATTGGTGACAAGTGTTCTGGCTTTGCCTTAATTGCTCTGTTCTTGGTTTAGAATTTTGCAAGTTAAATTTTGTGGATTGAACTAAATTTTGCGCATCAGCTGTGATTGAAAGGTTGAGATCACTGAAACCAAAACCTAAATCTGACTCGATGAAGGCAATACCCTTGCCATTTATTCTGAGCTCATTTGTTTTTTGGTTCTTGATTGCTAGATTTTGGTTTCTTCGACTTGCAGAGGATTCTCTTGTAAGCTGAGATTCTATATCAAATAGTGATCTTTAGTTCAACTGCAATTGTTTTGTTTATCTTACTAGTTTACTCGCTTATCTTACAGCGCTTGAAGATGCCTTTTGCTCCAGTTATTCATTTTCAAGTTCAATACAAAATTTCGTTATCTGGTTTTCAAACTCTTGATTCTTCCTGTGTCCCAGCCAGAGAGTGCAGGAAGTATAAGGAAACAGATCGGTCAAATGCTTATGAAGCATCATCACGAAAGAAACGACCATGCTTTGCAGCCCTTATCTCCTGCAAGCTATGATAGCTCCCTCGAGGTATTCACACTCAGTCCAATCTTATTAGTGAGTGCCATGTAAAGTATTTTTGTTTGCCACCTTTTGAGATGGATCAATCTGTAGGTGGCTCCATATAATGCAGCAGTAACTCCGGGAAGTTCGTTGGAGTTTCGTGGAAGAAGACGAGCCGGTGAGCCTAACTTCAATCTCAAGACATCAACCGAACTTCTTAAAGTACTGAATCGAATCTGGAGCCTCGAGGAGCAGCATTCTGCGAATATCTCCTTGATAAAATCTCTAAAAAGCGAGCTTGCTCATTCACGTGCCCGGATCAAAGAGCTTCTCAGATGCCAGCAAGCCGATAGACGCGAGATGGATGATTTAGTGAAGCAACTCGCGGAAGAAAAGCTGTCAAAGGAAACGAAGGAACACGATCGGTTAAGCTCTGCGGTTCAATCGCTAGAAGAGGAGCGGAAACTGAGAAGACGTTCTGAGAGTTTGCATAGGAAACTGGCACGAGAGCTTTCGGAAGTAAAGTGTACATTGTCTAACTGCGTTAACGAGATCGAGAGAGGGACTAAGTCGAAGAAGATTCTGGAGAGGTTATGTGACGAGTTTGCAAAAGGGATCAAGAGTTACGAAAGGGAGATTCATGGTTTAAAGCAGAAGTTGGATAAGAATTGGCAAGGTTGGGATGAGCAAGATCAGATGGTTCTTTGTATCGCAGAATCATGGCTTGACGAAAGGATTCAGAGCGGTGATGGATCCGTGTTGGAGAAGCTCGAGTTTGAGATAGAAGCGTTTCTCAAGAGTAAGCAGCACTTGAGTTCTAATGAGATACCAAAGAATCGTCGGAGTTCACTTGAGTCGGTTCCATGTAACGCCATGAGCGCGCCGATTCAGGAAGTGGACAGTGAGGAGGAAGAAGATTCAGGCGGAAGCGATTCGAATTGTTTTGAGCTCAAGAAACATGGGAGTGAAGTTGCAAAGCCACCACTCGGAGATGGAACTGAGAAACCGGAGTTTTTACCTAAAGTAGATGTTATGTCTGGTGAAAAAGCGAGAAGACGGAGTCAAAGCCCGTCGAGTTTACAGGTGAAGTTCGAGGATCAAATGGCGTGGGCCATGTCTTGTAATGAGAACAAGAAATCTAGAGCCATTGAAACTCCTGATAAGTCTCCTAAAGAAACAAACAATGTGGTTGGAGAAATGATTAGAACTCATCGGAGGTTACTGTCGGAAACTCGGGGAATCGATGAAGCTTCTTGCAGTTACCTACCAAGGAGACCAGAGAGCCCAATTCGGCATTGGAATCCGAGAGCCATGACATGTGATCTGGGTGTGTCAACAGCACAGGGAGTAAAGGACAACACTTTGAAAGCTAAACTAAGCGAAGCGAGAACCAAGAGTTCCCGGCCACGGATTCGGCTATTCAAAGGTTAAGATTCTGTATCGGAAAGAGTCCAATGTTGGTGAAGTGGTCGGAGATGGAACAATCTGAGAAATTTTGTCGGGAAATAGGCACAAGTTTGATTGTTTCATTCCATGTGTGGATACGTTCGATCTGTAATTGTTTGTAACTATGTCTATATGTATAATGTATATATCGATTTCATTGTCTTTAAATTTCGATTTCGGTAGTTAATAGAAACAGAGTTATGAAACTGTGAATCATATGTTGTGGTTTTCTGTCTAAACATAGTTTTTCTTGAGACGACTTTGCTTGAGAGACTATAAAGCGGAGATCAAAACGGCATCGTGTTGAGTTGATACGAGGTTTGTTACTAAAGTCATCGTTGTTTTTCATCTCTGGATAGAGAGAAAGTGAGAGAGATGGCGAAGGCGTCGTTCAGGTGGATTTTGCAGCTACACAAAGATGTACCAAAAGCGGCTCGATTCTACGCGCAAGGTCTCGATTTCTCCGTCAACGTCGTAACTCTACGTTGGGCTGAACTTCAGTCTGGTCCTGTCAAGCTAGCTCTTATGCAGTCTCCAAGGTATTGATTCAAATCTCGATCGATGCAGATCACGTGTTCGATCATTTGTCTCAGTGAAAACGTGTTTTTTTTTTATCTGGTTGCCTTCAGTTAACTGTCCTGTCTGATGAAAAAGGTTGATCTTTTGTGTTGGATCATTGCGAAGATAAAGATCACAATATTTTGATGCAGCGACCATGTGGTGAGTGAGAAGGGATACTCGTCGCTACTATCTTTCACTGTGACAGACATTAATACATCAATCTCAAAACTTATGGAATTAGGAGCGGAACTCGACGGCTCTATCAAATACGAAGTCCATGGCAAGGTAAAAGCATCCATCTTCGTCCTTTTCTCTCTAATTTCTGCAAATGCCTTCATTCATTTTTTAAAGTTTCTCCTTTTTTTGATTTTTCGATAACCAGGTTGCATCTGTGAGATGTCTCGACGGTCATGTTCTCGGCCTCTATGAACCTTCTTAGGTTTTAACAATTCATGAGTTTACTTTGTTCGGATGATTTCTGAGTGGATTTGATTGAAAATTAAGGTCGAAAATAACCGAAACATTGATCAATGAAGTAGATGGTTGTTATGTAGTAATAGCAAGGCAAATACTAGAATAAAACAAACAAAAATCAATGTGGCGCATTTCTTATTTTTGAAATCTGAACAAAATGCTCTTCAAACAATTTGGGTTTTAAAATCCCATAAACAGAAAAGACAAAAGGATTTTACCAAAATAAACAAAAAAAAAAAATCTCAATTGCTATTCTTCCTAGCAAGCTTAGTCCACTCCGTGTGGTACGCACCGGGACGATCAATCCTCTCGTAAGTATGAGCTCCAAAGAGATCTCTCTGCGCCTGAACCAGATTCGCAGGTAACCTAGCGCGCCTATAAGTATCGAAATACGCAAGACTCGCGCACATTCCAGGCGTGCTTATCCCTGCAGAGACAGCTAAACCCACGACTCTCCTCCAAGCAGCTTGTCTCTGAACCATCTCTTTAGCAAACTCAGGATCAACCACAAGGCTCGCCAAATCAGGGTTTCTCTGGTAAGCTTTCTTGATCCTATCCAAGAACACGGCTCTTATGATACAGCCGCCTTTCCAAATCCTAGCTAACTCACCGAAGTTCAAGTTCCAGTTTTTCTCTAAGCTCTTAGCTCTAAGCAGGTTCATCCCTTGAGCGTAACTACAGATTTTGGAAGCGTATAGAGCTTGTCTAACATCATCAACCAATCTCTTCTTGTCGATTCCACTTGAAGCAGAACCAATCTCTTCCTTCAATCCAGCTTCTTTCAACACTTTAGCAGCATTCTCCCTCTCATCTTTCAATCCGCTTAAGTACCTACAATCCAACGAAGCAGCAATCGTAGGAGCCGCCACAGAGAGCTCCGCCGCTTGCTGAACTGTCCATTTACCGGTACCTTTCATACCAGTCTTATCCAAAATCTTATCTACTAACTCTCCATCACCAAACTCATCCTTAACCTTAAAGATATCAGAAGTAATCTCAACCAAGAAACTCTCCAGCTCGCCTCGATTCCACTCAGTGAAGATCTCCGCAAGCTCCTCGTTGTTTAATCCACCAACGTTCTTCAACACGTCGTAAGCCTCAGATATGAGTTGCATGTCTCCGTACTCAATCCCGTTATGAACCATTTTCACGAAGTTTCCAGATCCGCCTTCTCCTATGTAAGTAACGCAAGGTCCGTCTTCAACCTGAGCAGCGACTTTCTCCAATATGTCTTTAATGTTATCATACGCCTCAAACGAACCTCCAGGCATCAGCGAAGGACCGTTACGAGCTCCTTCTTCGCCGCCGGAGACTCCCATGCCTAGGTAGAGCAATCCTTTTTGCTCAGCCTCGGAGATCCGTCGCTCTGTGTTCTGGTACCATTCGTTTCCACCGTCGATGATGCAATCTCCTGGCTCCATATACTCGGAGAAAGCAGCGATGGTCTGGTCAACGGGAGCTCCGGCTTTGACGAGGATGATGAGGGATCTCGGACGCTGGAGCGAGAGGACGAAATCGCGGGGAGAGTATTGGCCGGAGACTGGGAGGTTTCCTTCTACGACGGCACGATCTAGGGTTTCGTCGACTTTGGTTGTGGTTCGATTGTAGACTGAGATTGGGAAACCTTTCTCGGCGATGTTCAAGGCCAGGTTCTGCCCCATTACGGCCAGACCGGCGAGGCCGATTCGGGATAGTGCGGCAGACTCCATCGGAGAAGAGAGCGTAGGATTTGTAGAGAGAGATGGGAGAGAGATAATGGGAGGCGAAGATATTTTTATACAGTGAAAGTGACGGACTCGTCGATGGAGCCAAGGGACAAATCAAAAAAGGCAACTCAACAACAACCACTGTAAATTTTATTTGGTAGACGATGATCTCATCTCAATGTTCCAAAACGATGTCGCTTGGTTTACTTGCAAACGATGTCGTTTTACTTTGAACGCCATGGCATGATATGTTTATTGAGGTTTAAGCAATCAATAATGATGCCACCCACCTCCTTCTAATCATATCTTAAGGTTTTATAGTTTTATTTGTCGTTATATGCAAATGGACTTGTCCAATTTAATTGCAAATAACTTTCATTTTTTCTTTAAATATCCAGCAAGTGGCTGGTGGATTGATTAATAAACCCTTAATTCTAATCATGTTTCATATTAAATATATTTTTTTTTCTTACAACAATGTAGTTTACTTGTATCAATATGGAAGTGTCCATGTTGAACTTGTATTAAAAGGGTAGAATGCAACTATATAGTAGCATCATGGCTTTCTGCATCGGATTGGTAATCGCTGCTGCTGCAGCAGATGGTCCAGAGATCCATAACGAGAGGCTACTCTTTATGGATTTTTATCTACATTTTTCATTTTTCATTTTTCGTTTTATTCTTTACTATTTATTTAATTCGTAACAACCCCCGAGTTAATCAGTTAATGACAATTAGTATAGTTCATTAACTTATTAATAAAAAATGTTATGAAAGAGGTTACTTATTTATCAGAAGAAATATTTATTATAACCTCAACAAACCAAACACACAAATATGTGAAGAAAATAACACCAAAGGCCGAGGTCCATTGACAAAGCAAAAGGCCCATTAACACATTACACAACTTTTTTTTTTTAAAAAAAAAATGGTGACAATAGAAAGAATGGGATAAATAATGGAGGGAGCCATTCACCTTTAATGGTTCAAAGCTTGGAGCCACTCATCAAGCTGCACCAACCTTGCCAAAGAGCGACTTACGGATCTACACACATTCAATATATAACATCTTTTAGATTAGAGCTTAGCGAAAAAAGATGAAAACTTTTCTCGAGTTCTTGTGATGACAAATGAGAGAGAAAAAGAGAAGCTTATGGTTTAACCTCAGGAAGTTTCTTGCGGAAAGCGACCTCCAACCTCGCATCAAGCGTGTTTTCACACACGATTTTCCCATCACGAGAAGCCAGCACCACTCCTCCAGCACTTTTATATATATATATATCACAAATGGTATTATAGTTTGGTTCTTTATAGTTTTTTTTTTTAAAAGTGTTTTTGATTTCAAGAAATTTACCAGTAAGGAGCATGAGGATCATCTTCGGACGGAGCAGGAGGAAGGAAAATGTACTTGTCTACCCTTATCTCAGGAGCATGAACCTTTGCTTTCTCGCAATATTCTTCAGTTGCATCGTCAAGCATTGACTCCACCATGTGAAGGTCTTCTTTGCGACAACGCAGTAACACTGAAGGCTCTTTCAGTCTAAGCAAACACTAGAATTGCAATAACAAAACCAATTTAGACAAGTGACAGTTCAGAGAAAACTATGAGTGAGATTGTTCGTCTGAGACTGACCTGAACAATCAGATGTTTCAAGATATGTTTATACTGATGGTGATGATGGTTGAACAAGCCATGTTCGCTAACTTGCAGGAGTTCCTTTGCTGCCTCTTCTTTCATTGCATTGACAATGTCATCTTGTGCTTGGAGAACCTTGATCCTCGATGCGTTCAGTTGCATTGAGTAATCACTTTTAAAAGACATAAGAACAAAATGAAAACACACACAAATTAACAAGTGGAATCAAATCAAGACAAAAAAAAAAACACAATACAAATCACTAAGAACAAGAATTTGTGCAGAGACATATATAGTTTCAGATAAGCCAAAAGAGAAAGACAACAATTTCAGGTAATCTACTAGACAAACAGATCTCTAAACAAAAAAGAAGAATCATATAAATGTGCTTTACATCTTCCTTTTGACGTCGACCTGCTTCTCCTTCTTCTCATACTCCTGTCTGATCTTCTTCTTCTCTGCCTCAACGAGCTGCAACTTCTCAATGTTGAATTCCTGTAACATCGAAAGACTGCACGATTCAGCCAAAACAAACGGAATAAAAACTAGTGGCTACACAATAAAACCTCAGGAAAAAAAAATCGAACAAGGAATCGTAAGATCCGAAGATCAAGTAAAATAGTTGCACAAAATCAAAAAGGCAACAGTCACATAGTCATGAAGTGAGTAAACTAAAAGGAAATCGAAAAGAAAGATGGATCGAGGACTTCTTCGGCGGAGACGGAGATCTCATTGGCTTTTTCTTTTGCTTCTTGGCGAATAAACCTCACCATCTGCTGGATCTGGTTGGAGACATCAGCGTCGTTCATCTTCGCCGGTGATGATGGAGAGAGTAATCAAACGGTTTTGTCTTAATATGGTGGTTGATGGGCACAACACAAGCACTTATTATATGGTCGGGCCAACCCAGCCACATCATGTTGGTTCTTTTTGTTTCTTTGGAACTAGAACCGTCTCGTATCACATGTTACTCGTTTTTTTTTTTTTTTTTTGTCAACCAAAAACAAATTTATTTGTATTATCAACAAATAATTATATTACGAAAAACAGACTCAGTAATAACATATTTATATTTTCACTACAGAGAAATTAGCCGTTGGTGCGAAAATGCTTCAAGAGAGAATTAAATTACCCAAAAACGATCGAAAATTTAAGCGCAGAGAAACGGTCACAATTTGTTAAAGGCTTCCAAGGTTTTTCTCTCTGCCTATAAAACAAAGAATTATTTGCCGGCTATAACCTGCCGGCGTATCTTTTCACTATCTAATATATATATTTTAATCCGCAGAAATTCTCCAGCTAAAGAAAAATTCTCTGTTACAACTTTACAGGTAGAAACTAGTTTCTTACAATGCAAACCTTCTTCCCCTTTTTCTTCACTTTGATTCTCTCTTTTGTTCTGGTCTTCTCCGAGACTCTTGAAGACGACAAGAACGCTTTGCTTGATTTCTTGTCAGTTTACCTCTTCCCCGCTGGAACCAGAGCTCTCCTGTTTGTCATAGCCAAGACCGAATTGTATCCATTAGACTGCCTGGGGTTGGATTCAACGGTTTGATTCCACCATTCACCATCAGTCTTCTCTCGTCTCTGAAGATTCTAAGCCTTAGAAAGAACCATTTCACCGGAGAGTTTCCTGGTGATTTCATCAATCTCAATAACTTGACTCACCTCTATCTACAACATAACTACCTCTCGGGTCCATTGCCAGCGATTCTCTCGGAGTTGAAGAATCTCAGGGTTCTTGATCTTTCCAACAATGGATTCAACGGAAGCATCCCAACCTCTCTTTCAGGTTTGACCAGACTTAGAGTCTTGAAGCTTGCAAACAACTCATTCTCAGGGGAAATTCCCGATCTTGATCTTCCAAACCTGAGGCAAATTTCCAACAATAGGCTCATTGGTACAATACCGAAATCTCTTCAAAGATTCCAAAGTTCAGCCTTTTCTGGTAACAACATAACCCAAAAGGAGAAACAACACAAGATTCCTTTCGGGTTAAGTCAGCTTGCTTTCTTGCTGATTCTGTCTGCAGCTTGCATTTTGGGTGTTTCTGGACTTTCCTCTATAATAATGATCACTTGTTTCGGGAAGACTAGAATCTCCGGAAAGCTACGGAAGAGAGACTCGTCGTCTTCTCTTCCTCCAGGGAATTGGACATCTAGAGACGATAACACTGAAGAAGGCGGCAAGATCATCTTCTTGGGGGGAAGAAACCATTTGTTTGATTTAGATGATTTGCTAAGCTCATCAGCAGAAGTTTTGGGCAAAGGCGCTTTTGGTACAACCTACAAGGTAACAACGGAAGACATGAGTACTGCGGTAGTAAAGCGACTGAAGGAAGTTGTCGTGGGAAGACGAGAGTTTGAGCAACAAATGGAAACCATTGGCATGATCAGACATGACAATGTAGCTGAGCTAAAGGCTTACTACTATTCCAAAGACGATAAACTCGCTGTTTATAGTTATTACAGTCAAGGAAGCCTCTTCGAGATGCTGCACGGTTAGCTACTTTTTACTTTATTAATTGCTCTATTGTTCTGATGACACAAATCAAAAGCAGAACGAGTAAAGGTTCAATTTTGTTTACTACAGGAAACAGAGGAATGTATCATCGAGTACCTTTAGACTGGGACGCTAGATTGAGAATAGCAACCGGTGCAGCGAGAGGTTTGGCTAAAATTCATGAGGGGAACAACGGGAAATGCATCCACGGGAATATCAAATCATCAAACATCTTCTTAGACTCACAATGCTATGGCTGCATCGGCGATATTGGCTTAACAACCATCATGAGATCTCTACCTCAAACCACTTGCCTAACTTCAGGTTACCACGCACCTGAGATAACAGACACGAGAAGAAGCACGCAGTTTTCGGATGTATACAGCTTCGGTGTGGTTTTACTCGAGCTTCTGTCAGGTAAATCTCCGGTAAGTCAAGTCGTTTCAGAGACAAAACATGGTGAAAACATGGATTTGGCTAGCTGGATAAGGTCAGTGGTGGTGAAAGAGTGGACTGGAGAAGTTTTTGATATGGAGATTTTGAGTGAATCGGGAGGTTTTGAGGAAGAAATGGTTGAGATGTTGCATATAGGATTGGCTTGTGTTGCTATCAAGCAACAAGAACGACCTCATATAGCTCAAGTTTTGAAATTGATTGAAGATATTCGATCAATCGATGCAGAATGAAGCAACACAAAGTAGTAGCCTTCTTCCACAAAACACAATATCAAATTTTGTTCCTTTTTCATAGAAGATTTGTTTATTCAATTTGAAAGTGAATGTTGTTTATTAATCAATTGTTTCAGAGAAGATTTGCAAAGAACGAAACTTTTGAATCATAGATTCAGAAACAAACAAAAAAAATTCATTTCATATATTAGAAAAAAGAAGCAGAACAAATTTGGGGAACTAAAGAACTAAAACATTACGAATATTGGAGCGAAACTGGAAGATTAAACGGGGCTGAGAAGCTGAAAAAGATGAGGTTTTGGCTCTGAGTTCATGCCGATGACGATGATCAGAGGGATGAATCCATACTGAGTCGCGACCTTTGCTTTCTTCAGTGACCAGTTAGTCCACTCCTTGACGAGCTGGTACTTGGATGAAGAGGAAGAAGATGATCCCTTCGATCCTTTTCCTTTTCCTTTGACCTTCAACGAGCCCCCTCTAGCCGCCATTGATTCCGATCTCAGAGCTCTCTGCGTATATCAATGTCAGTTTTTTGGAAGCGGTGATTTTGCTCGAAGCCAAAAAAACCCTTAAGGAAGCTCTTTTAAAGCACGGGTCTTTACGCGGAATACTCTATCTCGTCCAGAAGGTTTACTCTTTTATCCTTTCGATTTCCTTTTTAATAATGAAATAAATTCTACTCTCTCGCTCGGTGGAAAATCGCTGGCAAGTTGCAAAAAAGCATAAATCCCCAAAAGGTCTTTCCCATTCTTTAATTTTGCTCCTCGAAGGCTTTCTCTCTCTCCTTCTCACGATCTGCAGGATTGAATCTGGAACCGAGTTTGAAGGATCTGTGTGAGTTAAAAGAAGCTCACTCCTTTGTTAGAATTCAACTTTTTCTTTTGGTTATTTTCGGGTTTCTCTTTCATTGCTTTAATCGATCTAGGCTTTTTTTTTTTTTTTGGATCTAGGAGTTTGGTGAGAGCAAGAAATGGCTTCGAAACGAATCTTGAAAGAGCTCAAGGATCTCCAGAAGGATCCTCCAACCTCCTGCAGTGCTGGTTAGACTTTGCTCTTCTTCTTCGTGTCTGATCCATTATGTAGATCTCGTTTTAAGAAGAAGAAAAAAATGACATCTTTTTATTGTTAAATCCACATAAAACATAGTTATCTAGAGATCTTGGAGATGTAATTGCAGCTACGTAATTGTCATACTGAAAAAACTGAAGGGTATGCTGATACTAAATTGTGATTTTTTTACTAAAAGTTGAATTTTTTTCTTAAAACAAACTTCTGGGTACGGATCTTAGATTGATCGTTGCAGCTATCTTATGATCATAGTCAAGAAGAGAGCAATTGACCATAGTGAATGATAGTCTACGAGATAGCATTTTAAAGTTGAATTTTTTTTCTTCGAATTAAGCTTTTGGTGCCTGTCATATACTGCATCCTACCTTGTATATCCAAGTATCTATAAAGGATATTACAAACTTTCTCATTTGCTATTTATAGTAACACCATTTCAGGTCAGGAGAAAAGAAAGCTGTTTAGTCTTTGGTAGTTGTCCATTGCATTTGGGTGTGATACGTGTTTACTTTGTTTATGAAAAATGTGAAAGGTGTATGATGAATCCGTATTGTTGGTCTCAATAGAGTCAGGATTATTGTAGGAGAATCTCAAACTGCTCACGTATTCTTCTGCTAGACATGTCTCAGGACATCGCTATCGCACACTAAATACATATGTTTTGTTGTGTCATGTGCGTTTTAAAGACTAAACTTTTTTATTCTGTCTTCTATGAACAATTGTGAAATCTTCAAGGCCCAGTGGCTGAAGACATGTTCCATTGGCAAGCTACAATAATGGGTCCATCCGATAGCCCTTACTCTGGCGGAGTCTTTCTCGTAACCATTCACTTCCCTCCGGATTATCCTTTCAAGCCACCAAAGGTTAGAATCATTTTAAACAAATTTGAAATCTTTTAAATGGGTTCTGTTGGAATTCAGTTTCCCCTTTTCTTCTTGCAGGTTGCATTTAGGACAAAAGTTTTTCACCCTAACGTCAACAGCAACGGAAGCATTTGCCTTGACATTTTGAAAGAACAATGGAGTCCAGCACTCACCATTTCCAAGGTGAACAAAATAGCTCTCTTTTAACCAATAGAGATGGCGATAACGAGTCTTTAACTCTAATTTTAATCCAATCTATTGTGACTTTCTAGGTTCTGCTTTCGATATGTTCATTGTTGACGGATCCAAATCCAGATGATCCTTTGGTTCCAGAGATTGCTCACATGTATAAAACCGACAGAGCCAAGTATGAGTCTACGGCAAGAAGCTGGACTCAGAAATATGCAATGGGTTAAGGTTTGTGCTTTTGATCTATCAAGACTCGGTTTTAAGAGAGGGAGAGGGAGAGAGAGAGAACTTTACATAGGATCTTCCATAAAATTAAGTTAGATTCCTATGTTATTGTTTCATCTCTTTGTTTGAAAGCTATTAGATGACATTTGCTAAACAAAACAAAACATTCCTTCTCCTCTTCGTTCTCTTGTTGTTTTTCTTTGTTTTCCTTGCAATTACAAAAACCTGTATTAAACAAACAAACCAATTGATATTAGCCTTTTACCTTTAGGCTATATTTGCATGATGCATGCTAATTACGTTAATGTTAATTAGCAAGATAAAACACGTTTATTACGCAATACCATACGTTGTGAATACGATTATCCAATAAATACCTAAACGAATTCTCAGAGTTTTCTTAGAAAACAATAGGAATCAAATCAATCTAAACAAACAACTAAACATGAAGATCGTAGCATTGTTGCTTACCACATTTGTCATACTCGTGGCATCATTCCCTCCTCCGACAAAAGTTAACGCTGCCGACGGCAGTAGTTCCGAGAGCAATGGAAAATCATGTCTGACAAATGCGGTTCAGGTTTGCTTTGACGGTATCGCTCGTGGAGCGCCGATGGGGACTACATGTTGTGGGAGTCTGAAAGAGCATCAAACATGTCTGTGTGATGTAATTAAAACCCGTATCCTCGATAGCACTGTCCTTAGCTCTAGTCTCAAGTCTTGTGGCATTGCTGACCCCAAATGTTGAAAATAATAACAATATGATGGGAACACGGAACTACCGACTGGTTCGAGACACGGTACCGAAGATACGTTGAGTAGAGTCTTTGACTCTTTCTTATTTTCAAGTAATTGCCAATATTGGGGGAAGTGGGCTTCTTCTAGTGTTTACTGGTTACGAAATTTTCTCTACCTTTTTTCATTTCCCTTGCTTGTAAGAATCAATGATTTCATATTTTTGTATTTTATGTATGTAAACAATAGATAAATTTATTCCATATCAGTGAAATTGTTATGCGTATTCAATAGCTAACTAGCATCAAGAACTGCCTTGGCCATGCTAGAAAAAAATCTAATGAAACCAAATATGAACTGCTAAAGAAAAAAAAACTGATAAATTCCACTGTATGCATCGATGCTGACTTGGTCGCGCATGTACCTCCTTATTTAAAAACTTTCAATCTTCAGGTATATAAAATATTCAAAAACATACAAACTATCAACATGTAATTCTACATGAATATTGTTTAAAACTCAATAAGAAACTATATACAGTAACTCCAAAAGAGAGCTCCACACATAGGACAACTTCCTTTGACTACTACATGAAGTATACTTACAAAATTTAACTAACCAACTTATTCATCTCTCAACAAAGATCGTTTACTCATAACTTTCTTTACTAAAGCTAATTTTTTTTAAGAACCTTATTAATAAATAAATAATCATTAATCAAATCACCATTTGTACCAGTTCTCTTGCTCTTTGAATCTCCTAAAAACTCCATCTATGGCCACATCGAATGCATCTTTAAAAGTCTCTAACCCATTCAGAGCCTTAGCGTATACCAAATTCGGTATCAAACCAATCACTCTTTCTCTCATCCTCCTTACATCTTCCTTGCTGTACCGTTCCAACATTTCCTTTATTGACTTCGTGCCGTTTTTCACCTCCTTCCGGTCAATGAAAACCGAGTAACTATCCGGTTCATCCGGTAAAAACCACTGATATTGCATGTAAGCGGTTCTACGCCAAAAGAATACCGGAATCGAACCGGCTAACATACAGTCAAAAATCGACCGTCGCGTGAAGCTGTCTCCCCGTGGCTGAAGGCAAAAATCAGAGCCGAGAAACGTCTCCAGAATCGCCGACGAGCCGTTCGCGCATTTTCCTGCGGTGCAATCCACCGTACGGCAAGCCCCTTGCGACTCCTCGCAATGACGGAGCAGCAATCCCCTGAAATCGTTTTCGATCCCGGCCCGCGGGGCTCCGGCGAAACAGAACAGCTTTTCGCGACGGCGGTTCCGTACGAAATCCTGCCATTTCACGACGTCGGAGTCCGATCGAGGGTGGAAACCGGTGGGATAAGGTATACCGACGTCGAAATGGTCCCAAGAGTTTCGCTCAATGAGGAGGCGCGTGATGTTACGCATCCCAGGCATGTAAATACAGTTAGATCCCCAATCTTCGTCTTTAGTCCTGCGAAAATCCCATGTGATGCGACCCATGGTAATGAAATGATCCCAGCCGTTTGATCTATTCCAATAAGGTTGATTCCGGACCCATTCGGTCATCATTTTACAATGACGGTCACGATCAGCCGCCACGTAATTTGACCATAGATATTGACCGACGGCGAGTCCAGCGTAGAACGGTATGTAGAACGCCGTAGCTGATTCCGGGTCGGAAGTGCGGCAACGGTGGTTGAGAATCCGGTTATGGAAGATGATCTCGGAGACGAACTGATCGGTCCAGAACCATGAAGGAACCAAATCGTCAGGGATAACGCCTTTTAAGGACGTGGCTTCTTTGCCGAAGCCGTCGTTGGAAAGCGCGTCGCAGCGAGAGCTCCAAGGGTTAAGATTGTCGCACTGTTGCAAAATCACTTGGTTGAAGATCTTGGGCATGTCGTAGACGAAGACCCGACCGGAACCGCATCGCTGCTCAGACACAGAGTCGGGTTCGGGTCGGATTCTGGTTGAGAGAAGCTCGTTTGAGGAAACGAAGACGGTAGGGGAAGGGAAGTTTACAGGGGAGCGATGATGGTGAGGGAAAGAGATGGATCGGAGAATGAAGATGAGGATGAGCTGGAGAGATAGGAGAGAGAGGATGGGCCATGTGCAGTGGTTCCGAGTGGCGACAATAAACCCAAGCAGTGTGAGCACGATCCTTCCAAAACCAGTGGCTGGGACTTTAGAATCCGAGGCGCTGTTGAAGTAAGTCTTTGTAGACGGATCGTCAAGCCTCCTTGGTGCATTTATCTGATTCAAGAAATCAAAACACGAGCTATGAGTTTCATTAGAACCAAAGCAAACAAACTGGAAATCATTAGATAACGACACGAGTTTATCAAACAGTTGACACTTTCACTTATGCCAAAGATGTGTCTCGAACAAAGAAAGAACATTGCCAAAGATGAGCTGCTAAATTAAGAAAAATCAGATGCAAGCGTGAATCAAAAGGAACCCTAGGGCCTAATCAATCAATAAACAAAATAAAAAGTAAATGTTTCACAAGTGATCGAAAAATCTCATCCAGAGGGGCAAATCAAACCTGGTTTCCGGATCCATCGCCAAAAGCGATGCTCGTCGAGATGATCAGTGTGTAAGAAGGACTAGTCCCCAATGAATGAGGCTGAATGAGGCTGAGTCCATTAAAAGTTTCAGCGGCGTGAGGCTCCAAGACTTTAGATTCGGAAACAGAGAGGAATATTGAGAAGACGAAGCACAGCAGAGTGAAGAGACGTATTGCCACCATTTTCGTGTTTCTCGAGACGTCGCCCCTCGCAGAGACGATAAATTAAGGGTAATCGAAACTGTGTAATCGAGAAGATAATAAATAAATAAAAGTATTTAGCTTAAGAGTGCTCGAAATGGAATACATTTTGTTTTCTTTTCCCTTTTTTTACTTTTATTTTTTGTTTTGCAATAAAATAGATACTATATGTCGCCAAAAAAATTAGAAACTATATTAATTTAATTGTTTTGGTCCACGATTTTCTCTTTAGTTTTTTTCTCTAGTTCCTAAACTCATCCTACACCGCTGGACAATAACTTTTTAGTAATAATTGTTAGTAACGAAAATACAGTAATTATTCATCCTCGATCAAAATCATGATTGTCACGTAGATAAAGGTGATTACGAATCGTTAATTTGAAAATTAAATGTTATAAAATTAGCGTTTAAATTGCCACTAACAAAAGTTACCAAAATTATATTGCTAATTACTGTACATATCATTGAATTAACGACTACAAAATAAACATGATTTAATCGTCATAAATAAACATTGATAATTACAAAACAAATAAAAATAATATATAATCTGTTGTTGTTGGAGACGACCATTGTAGTACGTTTCATGTTCTTCGACCTTTTCGTAACACTAGACGTATAAAGAGACCTAATTTCATTGTAAGATTGGGTCTAACAGAATAAATAAAAAAGCTTTGGGAATAATACCAAAAGTTTTAGTAGATTTGGGTCCTGATTAGTACGCTGATAGTATTAATTTTTTCAAGGCGTTGGAGACATAACGGAGAGGAAAAAATGGACACGTGGCGGTGAGATTGGCCGTCTGAGCCGGCAACCGACAATGGAAGACCACAAAAACCGGTAACAGCGAACACTTGGAACTCAGTGTTACAGGCAACGTGTCACTGTAGAAGCAGAAACTATTACTTTTTTAATGATCAGAGTTTGTGTCAGAAACTAACAATTAGTTGCTTCTCAACCACGATATTCCTTACGAACAAAAAGGAAAAAAAATCACATTAAAATATGTATTTAGTGACATTGCCTTAAAAAATGACCGACAGTTTCGGTATTACCAAATACTGTTTATATAACAAACCTTCAATATAGTAATTGACCATGGAAACTAAGGAAGGTGCATAAGAATAATAAAAGCGTTACAACATGGGAAATGGAAAAAGAAAATATTGGCATATAGGACAAGTGGTTAAAATTTAAGGTTAGATACAATTCTACAACGCGCTACAAAGGCAGGAGATATACCGAAACGATGGCGTTTACGTGTCGCCGACAGATTAGAGTGAACTGTATCGATATTGAAAGAGTTAACTAAGCCGTCAATGCGTCATGTGAGCTTTGTGGCCATGCTTCTTTAACCCACGAGTCATGCCGCTTGACGTGAACTTTTTTGCCGACAAATTTTGTTTTATTGATTGATGACATTAACAATTTCTCTGTAATTACTTGGATTTGAATCATTTTTTAACAAAAATATCGGGGAAGACCGGAAACTAATTTTGAATATAGCCAAACCCAAGCATATAGTGAATTAATTTCCAGTAATTGGTCTACCTCTATTGGAAAACATTTGTTTGTTTGTTTAGTTCTTTTAACAACATCAACTTCAGATCTCGTTTGGTGTAATAATTAATAAATCATGACAAGCGTTTGATGTATGAGTCAAAGTCTAATCATTTATTTTTAAACTTGTCGCTTTCACGAAACTGAATACCAGTATTATTAAAAATGATCGAGCTTAGAAGAATAGATACTTGGCATGCATGTGATTATATATATAAAAAAATTGTAACGTACGTTGTCGTCGATTTTTTACCAAAAAATATTAAGCTTTTTGGAAAATGACCGGTTGATGAACAATAAAATGAAAAATAATAAACAAAACACATGTCAAAGAATTAAAAGAATAAATTTTAAATAAACAAAATATAAGCTTAAATCAAGCAAATTATACTAGTTACAAAATACGAATAGATATTTTTATAATATTTTGAATAAGATAATATTTTATTTTTACCTAACAAATTAAAATTAATTAGTAACTAATTTTTTTTCAATTGTATTTTCAATTTTATTTTATTTACTTTTACGAATGATCTGATTTGTTATAACAAGGAAATCGCATGAAAACAGTGACACAGTCTATGATATGTTTTTAAAAAAATATCAGCGCAAATAAATGTATTAATTAGTGTGATCATTAGTTATTTATCTTGATCTTTACAGGAAGCATATTTATTAGAAGCGATTCGGTTGTAGTTGAAAAGTGAATCGTCTTATTGGTTACTGATCAGACAGATGATTCAAAATGGTCAAAATTATATGATAAACAGATGGTTAGTTATATTAAAATGAAACGGTAGTCAACTGTTTATAAAAACAGAAAGTTTACAATTGTTTATAATAAAATGCTGGTTAAAGTTTTCTTTAGTAATCATATATAATAAAATGATAAATTTATCGGATTCCATATTAGACAAATGTAAAATTAATAAATTTGATAAAAAAAATTCAAACTTCTGTGTAAATACATTGTCCAAACAATACCATAATTTAATAATTTAAAATTTAAAATATGTATAACTAAAATTATATACTAAGTTGAAATCTCGTTTGAGACTTTTTATAATTTTATTTATTGGTTAAAATATTTCAGTGTTATATTATTGCTCTACATCCAAAATATACAAATATTTTAGATGTGATAAATGTGTTCAATTGTATTGTACTATAGTATTTAATTTATCATTAGTGTTTTTTTGTCAATATTTTATCATTATTAGAATATAATCAAATATAATATTAACATTAATTTTGTTGCGATAATTAAGATTATAAATCAAAATATCAGAAACATTAATTCTATTAATCATTACTTTTTCTAAATTTTGGATTTATGAACATTTATATTTCCATGTAGATAGGTAGATGGGTTATTAACATAAACTTTATTAATCATAGTTTCAAATTTACATATGTTATTTTATACTCTAGTAATATAAATTATAATATAACAATATTTTAGATATTTCTTAAAATTATAAAATAAAAATAATTTCTCTCTAGTAATTAATAAATACTAATTTATCGATTAATTAATATCTCTATAAACTAATAAAAGTTTAAATGTCCAATATTAATAATTTATATAATTTAAACTTAGATAATTATAAGATCTCAAAAGGGCTTTGCAACCAAAAAGTGTGATAAAAAGGTGGATTAATTTGATTAAAAAATACTAAAACCATAATGATTACTACTGTACCAAGGACAGTGGTGAAGCACTAACGAGGAGTGAAAAGGATCTTCTTTCCTTAATCCTTATTTTACTAATGATGGGAGTACTAAAATAATGTACATTCCATAGTTTAACACACACACTATAATATGGAAAACTGCGTATGGCATGGCATCACAATGATATTGAATCTATTAGCAAAGACGTAAATGTGTTCTTTAAAACCTTACTGTATATAATACAGCACTTAAGCAGATATTTAGTAGCAGGATAAGTGATCTTAAACATGAGAAAGTATATAGTTGAAGTAAAAATAACATAGGCATTGGATGCATTTGACTAACGGCTACTGAAATAAAATTGATTTTCCTTTCTACAGCCTCCAAAAAAAAAAAATTATACTGAAAACTCAAAAAGACTTGCATGGGCACTGAACAAACAGTCCAATGGGCCATCAATTACAATGTTCAAACTTGAACGAATCCATTTGGTATAAGTTATGGGCCTAATTCATCCGGTAAAATCATATTGACTCTGTCAAAATGATAATATATTTCAGCCCAAAGAGATAAAGACCACTCACTAGGTAGATGGTTTTGCAGCGATACAGAAGGGTACAAACCAATATAATTGATTCAAGCAATATTGATCTGTTTGATAAATGTTTTTCAGTACAATTTGCTTGAAAGAGTCAATGATTCCATAATTGTAATATATTTATGTAAACAATAAATAACCAATCAATTAGGTTGGAAACAATGCTGAACATGTGTGGAAGAACCATTGACTACGAGATTTGTACATTCGTTGGAGGAGTGGTGCAAGCTACGGCTAGTCTTGGTAACGGAGGGAGCTTACCCTGTTCCGAACCGTTGTATCAATGGCAGGGATACAACGGTTATTATTATTTGCTGGGGCTGCTTTTTATACCACTACTTATTATTATTATTATTTTTTTCTATGTTCATTTGTTGGAAGAAGAATTTTAAAATTATCATTTAATATGTTTTCTCGCCTTATCTCTTGTTTCCTGAAATTTACAGAGAAAATCTCGCTTGGAAAAAATACAGCATGCTTTACTTTAATTTTTATTTCGTCTTTTCTTGCAAGTGTGCTCTGCTTTTTTCAGGAAAGAATAAAAAAAAAACTCTTCCTTTAATAAATACTTTCTCGATAATAATAAATTCCTTATCAGTCAGTCACTAATCTTGATTGAGAGGGAAAATTTCACTCCAAAAATACAAAAACAATGGAGCAAGGTTTGATTTCTCAGACAGGGCATCGAAGAAACATCAAACGCAAAGCAGAAACTCCAAGAATCTTACGTATCTCCGTCACTGATCCATACGCCACTGACTCATCATCCAGCGACGACGAAGAAGAAAACCATAACATGACCACGAAACGACGACGTCTCAAGAAATACGTCCGTGAGATAACCTTCGAAACGCCGTCTTTCGCTACTGAACACCAAAACGATACGGTTTCGAAGGAAAGAGTAAAGTCGACTCAGACGGAGAAGAAGAAGAAGAAGAAGTTTCGAGGAGTTCGGCAACGCCCGTGGGGTAAATGGGCAGCGGAGATTCGCGATCCGAACCGCCGTGTACGGCGATGGCTCGGAACGTTTAACACGGCGGAGGAAGCTGCTAAGGTTTACGACCACGCCGCCGTACAGTTACACGGTCTAGCCGCTGTTACTAATTTTCCTGCCGCTTTTATTCCGCCGGAGACACCGTGCGTCGCCGCCAGCATCCAGTCTCCGATTACAGTGCTAAATTCTCCGACTTCCTCCGATTCCTTGTCGAACTCGCCGGCAGGAGGCGAAGACTGTTTTGTCACGGCGCCGGAGACGAATTTCCCGCCAATAGATTCCGTTTCTCTCGATGATAGTTTCAGTTTGTCGGAGATTTCTGTTGAGGACGGTTTCTTTGTCGGGTTTAATTCAACGTTGGGCTTCTCAAATCCGCACGTGGAGGATCGTTTTTATGATATTGATGATTTGTTCGTGTCGGATCATTTTCAAGATTTTGATGATTTGTTCGGGTCGGATCTTTAAACGTACAAACTACAAAGTACCACGTAGTAATACAGTAGCTTACTATATGCATTATTGCAACTAAAACCACTTTTTGGTGTGGTGTGTTCTATTTGAACTTGTGAGTGTGATGAGATAAATTTGAGAGAGAGAGAAAAAAATATTATAAAGTTTGGTCGTAGTATTTAGCAACGTTTTTCAACGAAACAAAAATTAAGATGTTTATTTGACTTTTATACAAGAAGTCAATTCAGAATAACCATGTCGATAATTGAATTATAGACTATTATTTTAAGTAGCAAGTAGAAGCAGCCGGTCTCCTTTAGCCAAAAACAGAAGCTCGTCAGACAGTTTGTAGGCCTTTGTGTATTTTCAATGGGTCTTGTCCATCATTATTTATTTATTTTGCAAATCTGTCTTTCTTTTGTATATAACATTATCTAATTACTTAACGGACCAATGATTCACTCTTCGATATAGTCCAATCATTAAAAGCCTACAAACCATACATATAAACAATATTTTGTGTTTGATCAGGCATATAAATAATATTTCAAAATCATTTTCAGATGTCATGAGTCAAAGGAGTCAGAGGGACTACAAATAGAAACGTTTTATAATTGTCCACGTCAGTAACAAATCAACTTCCCGCGCTGGAGTCGTTGGTCCCATTTATCTTGGTGACCTGAAAAGACCCGGGAACAGAACGGTTCTTCTTCACAAGTGATCAGTTGGGCTATAGACTACGTAGTAGATGAACATCACGCCAATAAACTTATCTGAATATCAGTTATATCGAAAAACGAATAACATAAAAAAAAAAGATTAGGTTAACAAAAATGGTTTAGTTTTCTTTCGATCTTCTGTCTCGTTTCCGGTTATCATCATTGATCTTCGTTTTGCTCAATGCATCGCCTCTGTTGAGGCCAATAAGTTACCGATCTCTTCCTCAAAACATGGTTTGCCCAGCTGTTGATATTCGTGGTATCTGAAGGAATTTCTCCAAATATTATTATTATTATCAAACATTACATCAAAAGGACAAAAAAAACATGAAATGAAACATAACATGAAAAAGACAACAACAAAAAAGAAGAAGACAAGAGCAGCCGGTAAAAGGCGGAACATGTTTTACTCTGGGTCGAAAGAGACGCCAAAGCTAGAGTTGTTCGAGAATATCAACCTCGATATTCCAGGGTTATCCCATCTAAACCGATATCCGTTGGTCTGTCAGCACTGCCGAAAGCAAACTTGTAAGATCCGTCAGATTTCTTGATGGTGAAGGTGCTGTCATTGCTTGACTTGGATCCCGTCAGGACTACTTCGTTGATAGGCAATGAGCTAACTGCGACTCTCCAAAACCCGGACTCACGGCTGTTATCGCAACGAGCAAGAAAGATATCATCAATCGGAATATTGTGATTCCCCCAGATGTTTTCATCTTATTTTCTCTGATTCTTTGCTTTGTGCTCTTGTGTTGAGTTCTTTTTTTATGGCTTTATGCTTGCTAGGGTGTTTGTATACTCTTTTCTTTTCTATTTGTTGGTCAACTGTTGAACGTGCTTCTCAAGCTTCTAATTAAACATTTTATTTTTTTCCTTGCGACCTGCATCTAGATTACGAGTTGATCTTCGTCAACGCTTCCTACTAATTAAGAAATAGTTAAACACGCTTCACGCGAGCTTATAATGGCTTCAATGCCACTCTTTTTCTTTTTCTCTCTACTTAAAATTATGAACGTGCTTCTGAAGCTCATAATCATGCTTTTTCCCGTTACAACCTGGAGATTACGAGTGGATCTTAGTCAAGGCCCACTAATAGAGTGTGAAGGCCGTTATTAGTCAAATGCATATCAAGGGAGCATCGAACTTATGTGAACCTGTAAGATTTATTCATCTAAGCTGCTTCTTTGTGTACACGATTTAACGTAAGCTCCTTAGGATTCACTCATCATGCCCACACCTTGATAACAACAGCCTAAGATAAACCATTTGTCATTTTTTCACACTTTGATTCTTGCAAACTCTGTAACACCATTACGGGTCATTACTGATGTACATAATACCACTGGTTCAAAAAGTTACATCAATTTTTTTCAAACACCTACAGCTAGAACACATGATGTAAATGAACAACAAAATTATTTGACGCCAACGATAGACAGTAACAATCCTGAAAACAGAGAAATATATATATATGGTACAGAACAAATTACCCCAAGAGTCTTATCGACGCCTATTGGAGAGTTTACCATTAGACATCTTTCCAGCTATTGATTTTGATGTGGAATAAGACGAAGCTGATAGAGATGAATTTCCAAATTCCTCCTTGTCCTCGGTAAAGACCTTCTTCATAGTCTTCTGTATTTCCATGTACCTTTTCTTCTTTTGTAGTCTTTTCTCAGTAGTGTCTTCTTCTCCGCAAGCCAATTGAGTCAAGTCCTCACAGTCCATAATCTGATCGAGTATTGCCGAACAGCGTGGGAAGTTACGTTTCCCCAGCTCCACTTATGATACAAAATAAAGTAAACAAGGTTAGACATGGTTTATTTCTGTTTTCTATTACAAATACAACAACCATGTTTAATGATTAACTTTCTTTTTTAATGATTAACTTTTTTGATAAGGAATAGATGAAACGGATATTGGTTTTAGAAAGCGCTTTTAATCTGCTTTAATGCTCTTCTAGAATTTCAAAATGTGCTATCGTTAGATCCGATATCGTCCTCTTTGCAACCGGGAGCTGCTGTTGTTTCATATTATATATAAATTTTTGCTTTTCATATGCTTTTTGTAATGATGGGTCACCACTTGTGTCACAGATGTTCATACCTGATGAGGACATCGGCTCTTCAACAATGACAGCTGAACCAGAGGGAGTGCAGATCATCCCTCAAGTACCTAATGGACCCATAACTCGCCAGAGAGCCAGAGCCATCGCACACAAATTCAACCATCTAGTAGAATTTGTGCTCGAGCAAGGATCAGCTAGTCTTTGTCCACCCTCAGTCATCGACAGCAGCAAGGGAGAAGACCCATTTTCAAGCATCTCGTGCGAGCTTCTCCAGTGTCAGACATCATCTTCTGGTGTCTTTACTATCACTATAGAGTAAAGACACACAAAGACATACTAGGAAATTGTACTCTTTTTCCTACCTTCGGTTTTGTCCCTATGGGTTTTCTGAAGGGGGTTTTAACGAGGCAACACCTCTAGTGTGCAAGACAGGGCATGTTCTACGATAATAACCTTTTACCAGCCCCTGGAATAATCAGAAGATGAGGACCCTCCAATGAAGACAAGCTACAGCAGTCTTCAACACTTAGTATAATTTCTGGTTTTTAAGTTTTAAACTGTTTGTAGTTTTTTTGTGGAAGTTTTGAACGCCTTGTTGTTTTTCTTTTAAAACTACTTGTTGTTTTTAGGCTAGGGTAATTAAAACCTTAGCCTCCCCTGGAATGACAGACAGAATTAATTTGACAGCATATTTCAGAGCCTTAGTCGATTTTTCCTTAATCTGTAGCAATCGAATTCTTCTGCCTTGATCTGTCATCCAGGCGCGAAGAACCTTGGTGTATCACGAGATCAATCCTCCCTCGTGTGGTCCAAATCGCTTACCCCTTCGTGTTTAACTAGGAGAGGATCTCCCTTGTTGGCACAAACACTAACCCCTTGGTCTGCATCCTCTTCTGACAACCAGAGCATGTATCAGTACCCTTTTGTTTATCATCTATGCTACCATTAGAAAAAATACTCTAATAACTTAGCAGACTATGTTTAATGGTAAAGAGCAACTTACAACAAGGATACTAGCTGCCCGAACCTCAACAATGTAAGCATCAATTACATATTTTAGTCAAATTTTTTTACTTATCTCATAATATATCAATACTATTAAATTATGAATATTTTTATTTAATTTAAGAAAAAATTATATTAAAAATTATTTAATTTATAATGGACGAGTTGAAATTAATTTTCGTACAAATAATGTACATTATAGGTTGTTTCATCAAACATTCAAAATATTTACACCATTATAAAACATATTAAAATAATAAATTAACACATTTTGATTATAAAAAGTATACTACATGATAGGTTAAAACTTAAAAACATATTAAATAGATGAATTATTCTATTTAACACATATAAATCTATTTGTTTATAAAAAATTAAAAATTAATTATAAAAGTATAAAATATAAAATATTTTAGATCAACGCAAAATAAATTAAACTTATATTATATAATTATTACAACAACTATAAATTATTTTAAAAGTCACGATCCTATTATCCTATACAAAGCGCATGTTAAAATCATTATCTGACTAAAACAAGCTTCCATTAAAACAAGCTTCCATTATCAGCATATTTTATATTTTAATTTTTACAAAGTAAAAACACAAAAGCAAAAACAAACTAAAAATATGGTTTACTAACGAATTAAAATTTAGTGTATAATATAAAAAATGTTAACATCTCAAATTTTTATTTTTATATATATATTTTATCCAAAAATAAAATATTATTGAAATAGACTAATAAGATAAACTCTAATTAATTACATTAGTGTGTGAGATTACATCTTACGTCACAGTAGTGTGTGGGATTCAAAAGAGTTGTATGAGACTAAACTCTAATTAATTATATTAATGTTTTGTTAAAGAATTACATTATTTATTTAATAAATAATGACGACGAAAGTCGCGGGAACACTTCATAAATGGCTCCCCGAGAGTGCGGACAACGGCTAAACACAAACCAAATCAAATTTGACCAAAACGTTACACTTTTGCAATTAATCAAAAAAAACTTTCCTGAAAAAATATATTCAGCTTTCTCTCCAAAAACCGTTACAGAGAGACAGCGAAAACCTTTGAGGAAATTCTTTAAGGGACTCAGAAGCTGCAAACCCAAATGAGAATAAAGGATTTTTAATTTTTGAAGCTTCTTCTGATCATCCTAAGTTTATTTTAGGTCAGATCTACGTTTCTTGTTTTTTTTTTCTCCTCCTCGAATCTCTAGTTTGAACCCTAATTTTTAGATATATATATATATTGTTCTCAGGTTGGAGATTGTTGATGTTTTGGTTTAATCCGTTTACTTAACGATAAAATTCATTGATTCTTAAAGAAAAATGATCTTCATTTTCAGGTTTTTCTCTTGATTCTGTGTTTTTTTGTCCCCTATCTTAATATGCTCTGTAAAATGATTAAACAGCTTAAATGTAATTGAATTTTCCTCTGCTTAGGTTTGATTTTCAATTTTTTTTTTTTTTCAACAGATCAAACTTAGTTCGTCTTTGTTGGTTTTGAGAGGGATTTGACTGCTTATACAAAGCCTGTGATGGAGCAATTCAGGGAAATCGGCGAGGTTCTTGGAAGCTTAAACGCGCTTATGGTATTACAAGACGATATATTGATCAACCAAAGACAATGCTGTTTGTTGCTAGAGATTTTCAGTTTAGGTTTCACCACGGTAGCCGAAGAGATCAGACAAAACTTGAAGCTCGAAGAGAAACATACCAAATGGAGAGCCCTTGAACAGCCTTTGAGAGAGCTCTACAGAGTGTTTAAAGAAGGCGAAATGTATGTTCGAAACTGTATGTCCAATAAAGATTGGTGGGGCAAAGTAATCAACTTTCATCAGAACAAAGATTGCGTTGAGTTTCACATACACAACTTGTTCTGTTACTTTCCGGCTGTGATCGAAGCCATCGAGACAGCTGGAGAGATTTCTGGTCTTGACCCTTCTGAGATGGAGAGAAGGAGAGTTGTGTTCTCCAGAAAGTATGATAGAGAGTGGAATGATCCTAAGCTGTTTCAATGGAGGTTTGGGAAACAGTATCTTGTTTTGAATGATATTTCCAGTCGGTTTGAGCATTCATGGAGAGAAGACAGATGGAATCTAGTGGAGGCGTTACAAGAGAAGAGAAAGTCGAAGAGCGATGAGATTGGGAAGACCGAGAAGCGTTTGGCTGACTTTCTGTTGAAGAAACTGACCGGTTTGGAACAGTTTAACGGTAAGCTCTTCCCGAGTTCGATACTTGTTGGCTCTAAAGATTACCAAGTGAGGCGGAGATTAGGTGGCGGGGGTCAGTACAAGGAGATTCAATGGTTAGGTGATTCTTTCGTGTTGAGACATTTCTTCGGAGATCTTGAGCCGTTGAACGCAGAGATATCTTCTCTCTTGTCGCTTAGTCACTCGAATATACTTCAGTACCTTTGTGGATTCTATGACGAAGAAAGGAAAGAATGTTCTCTGGTTATGGAGTTAATGCACAAGGACTTGAAAAGCTACATGAAGGAGAATTGTGGACCTAGAAGAAGATATCTCTTCTCTGTTCCCGTTGTGATCGATATAATGCTTCAAATCGCGAGAGGGATGGAATATCTTCATTCGAATGAGATCTTCCATGGAGACTTGAATCCAATGAATATCCTTTTGAAAGAGAGAAGTCACACTGCAGGTTACTTCCACGCCAAGATATCAGGTTTCGGTTTGACCTCAGTCAAAACTCAGTCTTTTACTCGAGCTTCCACTAGACCAACCACTCCTGATCCTGTGATTTGGTATGCACCTGAGGTTCTAGCAGAGATGAAACAACATCTCAAAGGTACAACGCCGAGATCAAAGTTTACGCATAAAGCTGATGTTTATAGCTTTGGTATGGTGTGTTTCGAGCTTATAACCGGTAAAGTACCATTTGAAGATAGTCATCTTCAAGGCGACAAGATGGCAGAGAACATTAGGATGGGAGGGAGACCTCTCTTCCCATTCCCTTCTCCTAAATACCTTGTTAGTCTAATCAAACGGTGTTGGCACTCAGAACCGAGCCAGCGTCCGACATTCTCTTCGATTTGCCGGATACTCCGCTACATCAAGAAGTTCCTAGTTGTGAATCCTGACCACGGTCACATTCAAATACAGAATCCGCTTGTTGATTGCTGGGACTTGGAAGCAAGATTCTTGAGAAAGTTCTCACTCGAGTCAGTGTCAGGGTGTCACGCGGAGTCCGTGACACAAATACCGTTCCAGCTTTACTCTTACAGGATTGCAGAGAAAGAGAAAATGAGTCCAAATTTTAACAAAGAAGAGAATTCAGAAACAGGTGAATCTGCTTCAGAAAGCGTTTCAGTGGTTGAAGATCCACCAACAGTGCCAATGTATGCAAAGTCATTGTGCTTAGATGCAATATCTGAATACTCAGAGTCAGATACGATATCAGTTTATTCAGAAGCTCCCATGAAAAAGATCTCAGCTTTAAAGAAAAGTGGCGACATGGCTAAACTCAGAAGAAATTCAAGCGCAGGTTAGATACATTTTATACAACCAAACTGATCTTAGTTCTAAATCTCTGAAGAATGAATCAGCCAAAAAGATTATTAATTCTTTAAAATGTTGCAGGTTTACGGTCTTCAGGATCATCGCCTGTAAAGCCAAGATCAGCACCGAAAGTGTCATCGCCGCTAAGTCCATTCGGGAGAAACAGCAAAGCAAGGAAGGATACAAGATTGCCTTTGAGTCCTATGAGTCATGGAAGACGCAGACATCTCTCTGGTCCTGCTTCAGACTCTGAGCTAACATAGCTTTAAACTGAGCCAAAAGTTTCAGACAAGATTTTAGTTTCAATTCTTTTATTATTTACTTTTTTGTGTGTGTAAATGTTTTTACTCTCTTATTTATTTTCTAGCTTCTGCAAGTTTACTTCTTCTTTAAGTTAAATATTAAAAAACAAGAGCTTTACCATCTTCGCTTAAACTAAACAGTCGTGTGTTTGAGTTTTTCACGATTAAAGATTGGATTTTGCGGTTGCATCTGGAATGTCCTCGCAGACGCAATTACGTTTGATTAATATATGAGTTGTCGCGGAAATTTCAAACGAAATTGAGTACCCAGAAGCTTCAGAGCTTCGTTACCAAGTCATAAATCGCGCCTGATCCGTATTTCGCGAAGCAGCTTGTCGACGTATTTCGTGCGAGAAGCGTTTCTTCTGGAACTCTGTGTATTCGAGCTTATGCTAAAGCTCATCAACTTGGTACTGCTTCTTCATTTTTCTCTCAGATGCTGAGTTTTTGGCACGAAACCTGATAACTTCACGTATGCGTGCTTTAGCTCGTGGCTTTCCAGAGAGTTTGGATACGGAGGGACTGAGGTGCATACATGGAAATGCAATTGTTAAAGCTTATTCGAAAGCTGGCCTTGCTTTTTGAAGCGAGTAAGTTGATTTTTTCAATACCAGAGCCAGATCTTCCTCTATGGAATGCTATGCTCTCTCTGTGGATCTTGTGAAAAAGGAATCAATATTTTTAACTTAATGTTACGTCAAGGAAACAGACTGGAGTGATTGATTCTAGTTTATTACTCATTGCTCGGTCTGTTCATGGCTTTTTGTTTGAAAGTGAATTTAGACCCTCATTCTTATGTTGGTTGTGCTTTGGTGAACATGTACTCGAGATCCTAGAGTAAATCCAGGTGCACTTAGACTTTCTATCATCCTCGTCTAAGCTAGGATCCTCATAGCTTTTTAATATATCCATTATTGTTTCTAGGGCTTCTTTGGTAGCGTGATGACGAAGTACATCCTATAACACATGGTATGGCACAGCAAGTTTACTAGCATTTGAGACAAATAGAGTATAAGCATGAAGTCCTATATCCCCAAGCACATACCATGAGACCACCCACGGATCTAATACTCACCTCAACTATTCGAGAGGTTAGAGCTTCCTTGATGAACAATCCTCTTAATTTTTCCAACATTATTCCAGGCATCCAGATTAATCGCTATCCTATCCCTCAATAAGTCGTTTGTCCAAACCACTTTATTATTGTTCAGTTTGTGTCTGAAATATGAAACAGCTTCAAATCCTTTCACAAGATTTGGGTTGAACAGACTACTAACTGAAACAGTGTTGAGAGGTTGACCCACCTGTTCCTTTGAACCAGATGTGACAGGAATCTCTGTATCCGAAGGTGTTGCCATTGATCCAGTAAAGATCTTGCTACTTGAAGCAGTTCCTGTCTTTCGACCCGGAGGTGTCAGAAATGGAAACGAGCCGTTTGAGTAACTTATCTGTATGCCTTTTTATATGTGCACCTCCATCCTTTAAACCTAATTGTAAGAGAAGAGACAATCTAATGGGCCTGGCCTTTACAATCCTAATCTGGAGGTCCAGACTGATACATAATATGGAAAGGTATAGTATACGTTTTATACGAGCGAGGATATATGCGAGTTGAAGATGAGAAGGAACATGTTGATGAGTAACAGTGTTCTGTTGTAATGTCGGAAGAAGATTGTATGAGCGGTATGTGAGTTTGTCACCAGAGAATTGCAATGCATGGAGGGATTGTGCTGACCCTGAAAATTGAAAAGCCAGTAGATGAAACCGAACAAGCCAGAGCTATTTTCTAGCTTGCGATATGATATCTCAGCCAGGCCAGAATACACGAGCTCTGTTTCAGAGACTCGATGACTTACGAACCACTACACGTTCAAGACAAAGCTTGAAGAAGAATCACGGAAGAGAACGAGTCTCAAGATTTTCGAAGCAGCTTGTAATTAAGTGGAACAAGCTCAGCAGTTTTTACTGTTATGCTATAATTTGCTTTTGGAAGAGTGTATATTTAATATCTTTAGTGGTTATATAGCAAAATGATACTTAAATCATTAAATGGATTGTTAACCGGAATAAACCGGGTCGATCTGAGATAAATTGGAAATCCGAGTTCTACCAAATTAAGCCAAGGAGAAAAAGGTGCTTAATAATCGTAGTTCTTACAAACATAAAAAAGGCCGTTCATGTAAATAGAGTCAAAGATAAACCATTCGATTTATCTTCTTTTTTTTTTTCCTTTTTTTTTTATTCTTATCACAACCTCTAATATTTCTCTCTTTCTGCTAAATCCTCTCTTCCTAATTCAAAAAAGTCAGAATTAGATCAGATTTTGGAGAAAGGACTATTTAATTTTTACATCTACCTGGTAATTCTCTTAACCTTCTTTTGAATAAGTCAAAAATGTCAACGTACCAGAGATTTTGATTTTGCTGAGAAATTCGATAGGTTTTGAACAAACAATATAAATAAAGTGGTGTTGCGTAGGTAGGTAGGTAGAATCCAGTTTGTTCTATATTTTTTCATACATTTCTTATCGAAATCGACGTCCCTGGAAAAAGCTGGTCTCTTCATGCATTGTGATTTGATCCTTATATTTACGAAAACGTGAAATGTTTTGAACCAATTTGTTCTTTAATTCCATTCCTTAATAATGGATGTATTCATTTCTTCTTGATTCATGTATTTCTTGGGGAAAAAGGTAATTCAAAACTAGTACTAAATTCCAATTTGTGGGGTATTATGATTATACAAGACAAAACTTGATATACACGTTATTGCTCTAATCAATGCCATAAGTTGAAAAAATTGCTTTCTTCTTTGTGATTTTTAGGAAGATTTTTTGATCTTGCTGCTTTCGTTCCGATCGACAAGTTGTATTGCACGTTCAAATGCAGGGACAAGAACAAGCATCGTGAGAATTTCTTTCACATTCCTTGGAAATGGAGCGAGCAAAAACAGGTAAGATTTGTGTTGAATTGATGCTCAAGGGGAAATGTTAATTTAGTTATTTGAAAATTGTTTATGTAAAGGTTTTGTTAGTTCTGTTGTTGTCTCTGCAGAAGTGGAGAAGAAAGTGTCAAAACTTATAAAATTCCTCCAAAACAAGAACAGGATTCCAAAGGATTCAAAGAGAGAGCTTCTAGCGATTGCTACCGATCTTCAAGAGCAGTGTCAATCTCTTTATTCTACATTTGGTGATTCTCAACAAGATTTTGATCCGAGAAGCGGTGGCAGAAGGAACGGGAAATCGCGTACTGCTTCATCGAGTTCGGATTTGGAATATTACTCTTCAGAAGATATAGAGAATCTTGTTGAGCAAGGAAGTGAAATCGATGAACTTAAAAGCAAGCTTGAAGCAGTGAGGAACGAGGCTGAAGAGAAAGAAAGGGAACTGAATTCACGCGTGAAGGAGCTAGAACGAGAGCTAAGAGACGCGAAAGCCGAGTGTGATCGAAAAGGAGCTTTAGAAGAAGAGATTGCGATGAAAGCTAGCGAAAGCAAGCAATTAGGAGAAAAGAACAAAGGGCTTAGATCTCAGATCTCCGGTTTGGAACTGGTTTTGAAAGAGAAAGGAGATGAGATATCAACACTTGTGAGCAAGTTTGGGAATAGTGAGTTAGGTTTAACATCGAGGATAGAAGAGTTGAAGTGCCAATTGAGAAATTTGGAGCAGGAGATTGGTTTTCTTCGTGGGCGGAACGCTGAATTGGCTGCAAGTTTTCAAGTTAAGAGAGCTGAGGATAAAGAACGTGTAAACGGTTTGACGGATCAGGTAAATGGTTTGAAACATGAGCTTGAATCATTGCGGAACCAGAAAGATGAATTTGAATCAAAGTTGGAGACGAAAGTCGAACAACTTACAGAGACAGAGATGCAACTCAAGAGCCTGAGAGAAGAAACAGAGGAACAGAAGAATAAGTTGAATGAAGAGATTGACCATGTTAGAGAAGAAAATCAGAAGCTGCATACAAGAATCGCAGAGCTTGGCTCATCACCGATGGAGAGAGAGATCAAGAATACCGATGAAATTGAAGATAAGAGCAAGAAATTGGACACTGAACTTTCTCATCAGAAGAAATTGGTCAAGGAACAAGACGATGTAATTCGCAGGTAAAACAACACAACATTTTTGGATTTTCATAGATATCAACTTCACGAATATTCAGACTTTTTACAAGTATTTTGTTTATATCGCAGGCTATCGGCGAAAATCAAGGATCAGCAAAGACTTGTCAAAGAACAGAAAGACACTATTGACAAGTTCTCTGATGATCTGAAGCAATCAAAACGTTGGTCATTTGGTTCAAGCCGAGACTCGAAGCTGAATCCAAATGCCATAGAGAGGAAAATGGAAGAATTAGCTGAAGATTTTCGGATGAAGATAGAAGACCATATCAGGATACTGTACAGGAGGATCCATGTAGCTGAACAGATACACTTAGAGAGCAAGAACGAGTATATCAAAACACGAGACATAGCTCAAGAAAACAAAGAAAATAGAGAAAGTTTGATCTTTTCCGAAGCCCATTTTAATAAAATCAAAGACATTTGTGAAAAAGGGTACGCGAGATCGACGAAGAAGCTACTGGAAGCAGAGGAACATACGAACAGAGTTGCTAGATTAGCAAAAGAGATTGATACAGCGAAGATTTGGGTGCGTGAGAAGAAGAACGAGTTAGAAACCCTAGCCGCAAAGCTAGAATGTAGAGAAGCTCAAGAGTATTTGTTGAAGGAGAAGTTATCTAAGCTAGAGAAGAAGCTTGCGGAAGAAGGAACAGAGAAACTGAGTTTGGCAAAAGTGTTAACCAAATTTGAAGCGAGAATCAAAGAACTTGAGATGAATGTGAAGGGACGAGAGGTGGAATTGTTGAGCTTAGGGGAAGAGAAGAGAGAAGCCATAAGACAACTCTGTATTCTTGTGGATTATCAACGTGATCGATACGATGAACTCAAGAAATCAGTCTTTAAGCCCTAAGACCTAATTATAAGAAATTTATCTCTTTTGGACTCGCTTTGTTTTTCTTCTCACAAAATGTTATTTTTAAATAGTTATCTTTGTTGTATCTAATCATCTACCCATCTTGTAAAATATGAAATGTTTATTGTAAGATCTTGGATACATTGTGTTGGCAAATTTAAAAGTTATTTATTTTGGTATATATATTAATGTGATTAAAAGAAGTTTTTTTTTCCCCCATTTTTCCCCCTAATTCCAAATATACACAATAACATCGTATACCTCTTTCTTCCAAAATGAAAACCCTAAAACTGAAAAAGATGTCGAAATCCTAATGAAGCCGTCGCTCTCCATGGACGAATCAGTAGTAATCTTCTTCTCCTTATCGCTTCCTTCTTTGTTCTTCTTCTTACTCACTCTTTAATAGCTAGTATCTGTTTCTTGAAAAACAGTGATTAAATCTTGTGTACGTAGTAGCGTAGGGGCAGGATTTAAAGATAAAAAGCATCAACTCCCAAGGGATATCCCTAAATTTATTTTTGTGTAAAGTCAAATGATTTTGTGATGAAGAAAAGGTAATTGGTTCCAAAAATATACAAAAACAAGAACAAAAGAGAATTTTTATCAGATGTTAAAGACTATCACATTCACTAGCGCTAGCATGTTTCAACTTAATCTGCTTATAAAGCACAATGTAGAATCAAATTATTTAGTTGCTTCATTAACAAGTCAACCACTTACCAAGAAATACACGTATATATCTCTTGCAAGCACCCCATAAGATAAAACATGCGGAAGTTTTTTGTAATTTTTTTTTTTTTTTTTAATTATTAGATAAAACTTTTACGTATAATATGTGTTTTATTTCTCACTTATTAGTTCTCTCACAGAATTAAAAATCTTTATTAATAATAATATTTTGACGAAAATTATGGAGAATGCCAGCTGTGAATGTGGAGACGCTCCGCTGGAGAAAGAGAGAGAGAGGTTATAGAGTTGGCAAAAAAATAAAAAAAAAAACGTAATAAAGTGTTAAGTGGAGGGGCGTTTGTGGGAATTTAAAAATTTGTTTCTTTTTTTTTATTTGTTTATGGGATAAATCCAAAGTCAAAACCTGAACTACTTTTCTCATTGAATTTATTTCTGACAGATAAATAAATCATTCAAGGACAGCTTTTTTTTTCTTTTCTTCATTTCTTCATTTCTTCTTCTTCTTCTGAATCTTTTTTTTTTTTCTTTTTCTCTGTCACCGACTCAACCGTTATCTACCTTCTGTCCAGGTAAAATCTCCGATCACGATGGATTTAGAGATGCTTAGCTTACCGTTTTTTTATTAGGTTTTAGATCTCGGTTTAGCTTGAGTAACGCCTTAAATTCCATCATTTATTTTTCTCTAAATCACTCTTATCGTTTCTGATTATGAACAAACTGTTGATTTTCTTTTCATCTTTTATTTTGTGATGTTTTTTTATATGCTAAATCAAAGATTATGCTCTCTATGTAAATGTTTTTTTTTTTTTTCATGTAGTCGAAATCTTCGTTTCAAAATGCTAAGTAACATTTTTTTTTTTTTTTTACTTGGGTAAAGATTTTTCTCTGTATAGTCTCTATTATTGTTTGATATCATAATAGAAAAAGAAACATGAAGTCATTAGCTGTCTCTTTTTAATCATTCTGTGTGCTTTCTGGTTCCCATTCCCCAAAAGTTGCTGTCATGGCTCCACTTTCTGCTGCCATTACTTCTTTCTACATTTTTTTTTGTCTGTAATTGAGTATTAGTGCCGCAATTAATCATAAAAATTATCAGTTTTTTTATTAAGCTAATTGTGCAATAAAAATAAGAGTGCCAATTTTGGATATCTAATTTTGTAATCAGTAAAAGATATCACATGAATCTCTCTCTATGTAAATTTTGAGAATGTTTCATGGGTGCTTGTGACTATCTACCTGAATTTTTGAGGATATGTTGCCTTTTTTTTGTTTCTTTTACCTCAAAGCATGATTTTTTGCATTTTTTTTTATTACCAGAGGAGGATGTAACCATCTTCTTTTAATTAAACGAATCAAACTTACATAGCATAAGATGTTACTTACTGATTTTTTTAAAAAAATATTGTAGTTCCATTATCTATTTTGTTTGGTCATATCAGGCTCCAACTGAGTCATCATCTACTTGTTTAGTTTGATATTTTCCTTTACATGAAAATGATGGTATCTTTTTTATTATTATCATTAAAAATATTTCCATTTGTTTTGAACAAGTTATGGTGTTTCTCTTGTAACATGTCTCTTCTCTGTGAAATTGTGCAAAATAAGGATCGTGCTTGATGGAGTTCCAGATGTCTCCGGAGATGACTTTTCAGTTCCAAATCTCAAACTTTTTTTGAAGTGCCATATTGATTCATTGGAGAGACTAAAGAAGAAAAAAAATGAGAAAGCATAGTATTAGAGACTCCTTGAAATCTTTCTTTGAGCCTCATCTTCATCCTGATAATGGTGAATTGCTCAAAGGAACCAAAGCTGGTAATGCGCTTCTACTTACACTCGTTTGTTTAAGTTTTTGTTTTCATCTTTAGGACCCTTCAATTCAATAGGAGTTATTTTGGTTTTTAGGTTTGTTTAACATGAAAACAATATTCTTTATCAACAATGCAGAAGTAGATGAGAAAGTAAAGAGAATCTTGGAAATTGTTGAGAGTGAAGATATTGAGGAAGATGGATCCAAAAGTGTAGTGGTTGCAGAGTTAGTGAAGGAATTCTACAGAGAATACGAGTCCTTGTATCGCCAGTACGATGATCTTACGGGAGAGATCAGGAAAAAAGTTCATGGGAAAGGAGAGAACGAGAGCTCCTCTTCTTCTTCGAGCTCAGACTCTGATTCAGATGAGAAGAGCAAGAGAAACGGGCGTGTTGAGAATGACATGATGGAGTCGTTAAAGAAACAGATTGAAGCTGCAAATCTTGAAATTGCTGACCTGAGAAGGAAGTTAGCTACAACTGTTGGAGAGAAGGAAGCTGTAGAATCAGAGCACCAAGAAACGTTGAAGAAGTTAAAGGAATCAGAAGACATCTTTGGGAATTTGAAACTTGAAACTGACAAGTTAGCGACTGAGAACAAAGAACTGAATCAGAAACTGGAAGCTGCTGGAGAGACGGAATCCCATCTGAATCAGAAGCTGGAAAATGTGAAGAAAGAGAGAGATGGATTGGAAGCAGAGCTTGAGAAGAAGTCTCAAGAAGTTTCCGAGTATGTGAATGAGATGGTGAATGAGGTCATATATCACGAGAATACACTGGAAGAAAATAACCGTTTGCAGGCGCAAAAGAACGAAACAGAAGCAGAGCTCGAGAGAGAGAAGCAAGAGAAAGCAGCGGTACTGAATCAGATAAACGATGTGCAGAAAGCATTGTTAGAGCAAGAAGCTGCATACAATACGCTGAGCCAAGAACACAAACAGGTCAACGGTTTGTTCAAAGAACGAGAAGCAACGATCAAGAAGCTAACAGATGATTACAAGCAAGCTCGGGAGATGTTGGAAGAGTACATGTCGAAGCTAGAGGAGACAGAGAGGAGAATGCAAGAGACGGGTAAAGATGTAACATCGAGGGAATCCAAGATTGTAGATCTCGAAGAGACAATGGAGAGTCTACGTAACCAAGTAGAGATGAAAGGAGAAGAGATGGAGAGTTTGATGGAGAAAATAAATGACATTGAGGTTAAACTGCGTTTGTCAAACCAGAAACTGAGAATAACCGAACAAGTGTTGAGGGAGAAAGAAGAAGAGTTGAAGAGCATAGAAGCTAAGCACTTAGAGGAACAAGCATTTCTCGAGGAGAAAATCGCGATGACCCACAAAACATATCGAGGAATGATCGAAGAGATGACAGAGACAGTGAATTCGACAATTCTAAATCGGTTTCAAACCCTGTCTAAAAATTTTGAGAAGAAGCTCGAAGGCTATGAGGAAACGGTGGTTGAAGCGACAAAGATGCTTTTGAGGGCGAAGAAGTGTGTGATAGAGATGAACAAGGAGAAGGAAGAGATGAAGAAGGATAAAGAAGAGATGGAGAAGAAGCTTGAAGGTAAAGTAAGAGAAGAGGAGAGGGAGAAGGAGAAGTTGAAGGAAACACTGCTGGGATTAGGAGAAGAGAAGAGAGAAGCGATAAGACAGTTATGTATATGGATCGAACACCATAGAGAGCGCTGTGAGTATGTTGAAGAAGTTTTGTCCAAAATGGTTGTGGCAAGAGGACAAAGACGGTCACAACGAGCTTAAAGTGACTTGTTCTCTTCTCAACTGAGCTAAAGCTGTGTTTGTTTTATTTTTATGTAGGTCTATTGTTTTTTTTTTCTTTCTTTTCTGATTGGTGTTTGTTTTTAAGTAATTTGTTTGTGCCATATTATTTTGGTTAAGTCGAAATTGTCTTGTTAAAATTGATGATTGTTTTGTAGTTGTGAGATCATAAAGATTGATTTGGATGGGTGGTTTGGTTTGTATAGACCTATTCATATTGATGTTGATGTTGGGATAATTTCATATATATACATTTCTCTAAGTAAAACATTCGCATATTGTTATTGTTTTATGTTAGAAAATTTATATGAAGCTATGCCAACTTATTACCAAATATCAGTAAAAAATGTTTCCACAATATAAAAGTGTCTAGAGAGAATAACTTATAGTGACAACATTTTATGAAATTATACGTTATATATACAACAGTTCTAAAACAGATATCTATTTTTGGATAACATCCATATAGGGAAAACAAATGTTCACTTCTAATATCTCCTAAAAAAATATTGAGGTGTTCAATTTGGCGGAGTAAAGGGTGTATAACAAAGGAAATGATGATATGAAGACATCGCCTATGCCTATGTAGACAAAGTTTTCAAGGATAGAGATAATTATATATGATTTACAAGGATATTACATCGATATCTTCTGATATTATATGATTTACAAGGATACAAACCAAGACCCTACAAAAAAAGCCCTGCTTACTATATGAGGACGAGACCGTAACACATGTCAAGACAGCCAAAAACATGAAAAACAAAAAAAAAAGCAGAGTAACCTTACGAAGAGGATTGAACTCTCTTACTAACAAAGATATCTTGTAGCTATAACCTGAGGCTATAAGACTTCGAAAGATAATCCTTTGAGCAATGAGATGAGCTCTTTTGTTTGTTGCTCGAAATTTTTTGTTCCAATTTCCAATCCGAGAAGATCCTCAAATACAATGCAAGAGTACCAAACCATTAAGAGTTAGAACCCGAAACTTCTCCCAACTTCTTTGCCTTAACATGGAGAGATAATCGACCCTTATTACAAGTGTAGTACCATACTTTTGGATCTGTCTTCCTTGTGGACGAAGGAGAACTCGTTGCAGTCATACCCGAAGCCCACGCTTTCATTGCAAAAATAGCAAATATGTGACTTAAAGGCGTTGTTGGTGATTTTGTTTTGTTAGCAACAAAACAAAACAAAAAAATATATAGTTACGCTCCCCATAGTTATCATCTAAACTTGTGAAGTCGTGGGGGCACCAAGAGTTACATGTCACCTAAATAGACGTGGCCAGCTTGTTCCTTCCATGTTTCACATTTATGTATTTATAAGGAATTAATGATTTTTGTAATTGTTTTGCAAGGTCCAACTTAGGTATATATGACAACTCACTTCTATATGAAATATAATATACGTACTTATGCTATTGATAACATAATTAAAAGCATTGTTTAATATCAAGTCTGTTAGAGAGACCATTGTTTAATCAAGTATGTTCGAGACACGTCGCTTAAACTAAGGGACGAGCGAGGACCACGAGGCTGAATATATATCAAGTTGGTAGTGGATTGCAATCTTAAAACGAAATACCTTTGATAAGAAGATATCGATCAGAAAAAGAAAATCTAGTAATAATAGGAAGTTACAAAAGACATTCACAGGTTCCCTCCAAACTTGCCATGTTCTAGTTTGGTTCTCGCATAAGTTTATAAATTTTTCGTTTCGGATTTTCTATTTTTTATTAGATCTAGAATTTTTTTTCCTGTTATTAATTAGACAAACTAAGGGATACGTATTT
Source organism: Streptanthus diversifolius (assembly GCA_039880935.1). Taxonomy (NCBI): domain Eukaryota; kingdom Viridiplantae; phylum Streptophyta; class Magnoliopsida; order Brassicales; family Brassicaceae; genus Streptanthus; species Streptanthus diversifolius. Next base: position 25,312,921 of record JAXGFM010000012.1, read on the forward strand.
ACTACTAGTCACTACTAAGACTTATATTACTTATGTTAAAAAAAAAAAAAAAGTTAAGAGTATACAAAAAAAACTAAAACAATATTTTATGACACTTACATTTATTAAAGATCTCCGTATTAAATGGTTAAGGTTTGCGTGATGGAATTGGGTACGACTAAGAATAGTCAACAATCAATTACCTAACTCATTAATTATCCATTAACCAATATATAGGCATATATACATATGATACGATCCATTATTATTATTATTGATATTATAATAATATATATGATTCCAAGTGATCGAATTTCGACGTCTGCGTTCAATTCAAAGTAACATTTCAACATTTTTTTGGGTAAAAAAAAAACATTTTAACATTGTTAATTAGTATACTTGTTGACAGAAAAAAATAGTATACTTACTATTTATCTGCAGACCAATAAAAAGATTGTAAGAACACAAACAAAATGATGTGAAATATAATGTTAGTTTTATTTGAAGCTATGAAGAAAATATTATATTATTCTTATTAATACATATAGTTGCATTGCCCCCAGATTCTCCACGTGAAATGGCCACGAACCTCGCATTACGTAACGGGGTATATTTTGTCACTTTAGTTTTTAAACGATGTTGCATGTGATATTCTTTCTGTTAATATATGGTTGTAACTTGTAACTTTCAGACGTAGAAATACTTTCCGGACGGAGGAACCTTAATTTAATTTGATAATTTCATATTTTAATCAAAAACAAAAACTAAAAACATTGAATTTGATATTAGTCAGAAAAAAATACTAACGAAATTGCGCTCTTATTATAAATTTGGCTGTGCGTGTTTTTGTGTCGGGTTAAATTAGAAAAAAAAATCAGAAAAGTAGTTTTTTTAGAAATGTTTGAATCTTAAGAACCAGACAAGAATTTTAGGAATAAGGTAAAAATAGATAAATTGAGATGTCAAATACGATGAAGCGTATTTATTTAAATTATTTCTTTAAGTTTTCAGGGAATACGTAATTTTTTAAAAAAAATATACCTTTCAGGGAAGACGAGCTAAGAAAAAGTATTTTATGTTGTAGAAAAATGTTATATAGCATCGTTGGTTGTGGACATAGCCACACAAAAAAAAAAAATACTAAAGACCTTATTTTCGGAATTTTCTAGCGAGAGAGAGAGAGAGAGAGAAAGAGTATTAATTCATTGCAACATTTGACATATGAAGAAGCCGTGAAGCTCATGCCGATGAAGTCTCAAAGCATATGAAAGTTATTCGCTACGCGTTTCATTCTTCACCAAACACTCCAATCTCTACAGCTCTCAATTTATATTTATATATATTCTGCAAATAAACCACTACCGAAAGAAAAAGAACAAGGTAGCTAAGCTTCCACCATAGAAAGAAAGATGGAGGTTAAACCAAAAGCCTTAGAGTCAAAGAAGATAGCAACAATAGCTGAGGATGAGAAGAAGACAAAGAAAGATGATGTGATGACTACTGATGGTCAAAAGTTTACTATTGTTAAAGGGCGTCTCAAAATCATGGAGGGTTTAAGACAAGCTAAGACAAGAGATCATCAATCATTTAAGAGCTCGAGATTCCCATCATCATCATCATCATCATCATCATATGTGCTTGAGATCAAGATGGGAAATTGTGAGTTTTTAGGTTTTGCTCATTAATTATTGTCTTTGTTTTTATAACAAAGTCATTGAATATATATGGTTCCAAATTATTAAGTTTCGTACATCGACTATTAGGTTTGTTCCTCTTAAATGAACCATTTTTAAATTATGGAAAGTGAAAATTTATTTCTATTATATCATTTATTTGTCATGATCAGCCCTCTTGATGAATACTATATAATAGCACTATTTGTCTCACATTGAGTTAATTATATAATTTTACAGACGACAAAAGTTGGATTCAAAGATCAGAAAATACTGAAAAGATGGAAAATATCCACAAGAATAAGAAGGTGGTGAATCTGAAACAAAACTATGAAGAGAGTAACGTTCATAAGATGAAGAACAAGAAAGTATGGGATTGCGAAAGCACACTCTATGACTCGTTCGAGCTCAAATCGTTCAATCGTCAACTTGACTCCGCAATCTCTTCCTCCGCTAGATCCATGTCCATGCCCCATCTTTCTCCTCCTCATCCGTCAAAAACCACGTCTTCGTCGTCGACAAAGAAGCAATCATCAAACAAGATCTCACGCTCTCTACAGAAGCTCATAAAGTCAATGTTCAGACAGAAACAGTCAAACACTCCCTCTAAGGCGGCATGTCACGGCGTAGATATGGATAAATACTACGTCGTTTTTGACAAGACGGGATCGCTCACGACGATTCCCGAGTCGGGAGAATCGACAGAACTAGTTGGCTCAGAGATCAACTCGCTTGTTAGAAAAACCGTGTCCGAGCGATTCTTGTCGAGTCGAGTCGCTGATATATCTTGTCCCTGATCATTATATATAGATTAATCTAACTCACTATGATTAATGTAGAGATATCTCGAGAGATGAGAGTCTCTAAAAGTACTGTATCGGAAATAAGTACTATGGACATATGGTTATTTATTTACGTTTCATGTTACTTATGTCGATTCGTTTTTTATTAACTTTTTTTTTACTTATTTATTTAGTTGTATTAAATATAATAATACTCTTATAAGAAAGGCTAAACAAATTCCCAATAACTTTTTGTTAGAAATTTATCTTATATTTTTTTGTCAACTTAACCTAGTTTTAATATCCTCTTTAATAATCTAATGTCATATTTTAATTATCAACATGAAAAGTTTAAAAATATCTGAATTACTTGATGGATTTTACCAAAGAATATAATTTTATAAAATTATTCTAATTTTCATATATAAAATATTGATTTCACATACGTCTAACTTATATAGAAATTATACATAAAGTTAGGTGTAAATCAACTAGTTTATATATATTATATAATTGTTAACGTGTTATAAAACATGTCAGTTGAATATATAATAAATAAGTTATTGTGTTGAAAAAAATGTTAATGGTATACTAACATAATTTAAAAGGTTACATGAAAATAAAAACATAACTTGAAAATTAACATATATCCACTTTGTTATTGCGTTAAATAAAATGTTATAAGTAAACTATATATAGTTTATAAGACACATAGGTAAAAACTTCAATCTTTAAAGTTAATATGTTCCATCCAAAATTAGAGGTACAATACATAATCTAATATGTTATAATACAATATAACTTATTATCAAATCACTACATTCATATAACAACTATATTATCGCATTAAACAAAACTTTACAAATCAGTAAAAAGCTATAAGTAAACTTACATAAATATATATGTGTGCACAAGATCTTGATCTTCATAATTTGCTGGAATTTTTTTTCAGATCTTTATCAAAATTTCACTGAATGTTTATAATTTCGTTGAACGTTTATAATAGATCTTTTGTGTGACGATAATCTCTGGTTTGCTCAAGCTTCTTCAGGCAGTTGGTTTTGGAAAAGACTTCTTGAACTCTGGGAGCGGGTTCGCACATTTATCCACTGTAGAGTAGGATTTGGTATCAGCTGTTCTTTTTGGCATGATAATTGGACTGAATCCGGTCCACTCTCTTCTTTTCTGGGCCGTTCAGCAATTCGCACCACCGGCATCCCATATAGGGCCTCGGTTCATGAGGCCATATCATATGATTAGTGGTGCATTTCAAGTAGATCTAGGAGTCCAGCTATCTCCTTCCTACGATGAATCCTCCCTAATCCCCTCACTCTCCTTCGTCTTCACTCCATGGATACCTTCTATTAGTTGTACTCTGGAGACGATTTCCTCTCTCAGACCTCACCAGGGTTCTCTGCCTTCCGGACCTATGCTGCTCTGTTCCCGCCACCCCCCGAAATTTCCTGGCACAAGTTCGTTTGGTTCTCGGGTCGGATTCCGAAGCATGCTTTTGTCACCTGGCTTGCAGTACCCGGAAGGTTGGCAACAAGAGATCGCATTCGCCGTTTTTCTCCTGCTACTTCGGCATCTTGCATACTTTACAATGCACATGATGAATTCAGGGACCATCTCTTTTTCCGTTGTCCATACTCCACCTCTCTTTTACGGCTTGTTTTCACATGATACCTACTCATCATTTGCTTTTACCTCTTTTGCAGTGGCTTCATGGATCCTCTTCCAGCAAGCATCTTCTTCTTATAGCGCATCTCCTTCTCCAGGCTTCGGTGTACATCCTTTGGCGAGAGCGAAATTCTCGGCTTCACAACAATACTTCTAGGCCAATCGAGCAGCTAGCCCAGGACATCCAGACTACAGTCAATGCCAAGTTGATCCCCATCTCCGCAGCCAAGCCCCAAGATTCTTCCACTTTATTGGAGTCTTGGTTCGGTTTGCAGTCGCAAGATCAATCTTTTGTTTTCATTCCCTGACATTTGTCTTTTTTCGGCTGTACTATTTTATCCTGTTTGACTTTTTCCCTGACGGGTTTTTTCAAATAGGGATTTTAACGAGGCAGTCACCTTCTTTGATATACTACACTTGGTTTATCGATTTTTTTTTAATTTTTTGTAACACGATAATTCTGTGTTATTATTTATTCATGTGACTTTGGCATTAATAAAATTTACCATTAAGCCAAAAAAAACAACAAATGAAAAAATTATTAAGAAATAAGAAGAGGAAGAAAAAACAACGATAAGAGAGTTCGTAAGAGAAAAAAACTGAAAAAAAAATGAAAAAATAAATAAAATCTGAATATATATTTTGTAGCTAAAGGATAAAAGATAATAACACTCCCAACTGTTAATAGTAATTTTATTATTATGTTACATCATGTGTATTTACTTATTCACTTGAATTTAATTATATCAAAAAGAATATGCACCAAAAAGATTCTTTTTACGACATCAAAAATGTTAGATTGCAAAAGATTTTATTACATCAAGAAGATTAGATTATATCACTCTTAACTAGTCTATAGTCTAGGTAGGTTAACTATAAAGTAGTTAAAGATTGACAAAATATGAAACAAGATGACTGCCATAAGGGCTCTTCTCCTCCATGCTAATGTCTAATAGAACCAATTTATGCGTGATTGCTTCAACAGCGAGAAGAAGGATCTTGTGGTTGCTCTGTGTTTCTTCTATCAAACCTCATGCAGTTTCTCTTCTTTTCGTTGCTCCATTGAACATGCCTTATCCCTCTGGAAGTAAGAGGTCGAGTTGTGAAATTCCACCATGCGCAGCTAGATGCATCAGAAACATCCTCTGTCTCAGCCTCTTCAAGAAGAGGTAACATCAGAAACATCGTCCACCTTTGTTTCAGCCTCTTCGGGAAGAGGAAGAAATCCTTCAGACTCGGAAACAAGGATATCTTCATCAGCAATATCAGATCAACTTCAGAGATAGTGTTTTGTTCCTCTTTCTCCTCCTCCGGTCTATCAGCATCATTATCTTCTTCGGGTGCAGTTTCTGAATCACCAGCATCACTGCCGTTTTGGTCACATTCTCGTTCTTCTCTGGCATAGACTTGAGCCGGGTAGTTTTGTTTTAAGTTGGCTGCGTTTTATCTTTCGGATCTTTTAATTCTTTATTCCAAACATGTGGGGGTATCAGACTGCTTTTTTGAGCAATTTCTTGATTCTCATCTCTGTTTTGTGGACAATATTAGAAGTTCCAACTGATGTAGATTTAGTAGATTCCAGGTACTCCTTGTTGCTCCTCCTTTTCTTCCGGACACATGTTTCTCAAATCATATTTCCTCTCCACAAGTATCTCAGCTGTTGGGTTTTAGCTTCTTTAATAACATTCAATGGTGCTGCAAAGACTCCTTTGGTGCCACCACCACTTCCTTAGACAATTGTCCGGAAACAGCAAGTGATGCTGCATTTGACAGAACCAGCAAGTCGTTGTGCCTAACAAAGCTCTTGAATACTTCATGACCAGAATCATTGACTCTTTCCACATCAGATTTGTGCAATTAAAGACCTCTGACTTTTTGCAGAACTTTTGTTGCACTACTATGACTTGTGCTGAGACTCTCCGTTACTGCTTTAGTTCTTTGGTTCATAATCACCTCTTGCTTTCCCTGATGACACGCAGCTTGTTCATCTGCAAAATGAAATGAATCAAATGATGGATCGGAAAATTTCCTAGTAGCAGAAATTACAAGAGTATAAATATGCACATGGGCTGATCATAAACAAAGTTAAGGTTTTTTTAAAGAAGAATAGGCCCAATATTGATTGGGCCCAATTTCTGCTACGTGGAAGTCTCTCTCGCTCAACCACCGGAGGAGATTCTCCGAGCCAAAATTTTGCACGGACGGAGAGAGAAATGGCGAAATCCATGGCGACCCTAGATTCTCGCACCACCTCTTCCTCCTGGAATTACTCTGGCCACCGGTTAGCCGTCGGATCAATAGACGGAATCCTCTCCGTTAACGACTCTCCTGTTCCCTCAGCTTCGTCTTCTTCTTCTTTCACTTGCACTTCCAAAGTTAGGGTTAGTGAATCGAGTCTTGTAAAGATCGTCTGGTTACCTTCGGAATACGGCGATGCAGTAGCCTGCATTTGCGATGGCGAGAGCTTGTCGATTTTGGAGGAGGTGTCTGATGGTAACCAACTTCCAAAGTTTGGATTTTTTAGTGTTTGAACATCGTTTTGAGTGTTTTTTTGTTTCGTTAAAATTCCATTTGTCTTATAGACTTTGTTTTGTCAGACACACATGCTCTTGAGTGGAAACTGTGTAAGAGCATGAAGAACAAGTCTAGCCAAGTGCTCGATGTTCAATTTGGTGTTTCGAGAAAGAGTCTAAAGATGGTGAGCTTCTGGAAAAAAGTTTCTTTAGATTGGTTTGGTTTTGGATATTTAATATATATGATTCATTTGCAGGTTGCGGCGTATTCTGATGGGTACCTTAGGGTTTTTGAGCTGTTGAATCCATTGGAATTAAAGAATTGGCAACTTCAGGTTGCTTTTACTTGTATTGGACCTTATTATACATTCGTTGTTTAAGTCTTCTATCATTTTCAGAATGATACATTTTAAAAGTTGATTTGTTTCTTTCGATTTCTTGTACATATAACTGTCTTATTTCTCAACAATCTGTGCAGGCCGAGTTTCAGAATGTTATCGATTCTGTTTCGACTCTCGGTAAACCTTCGAGCTTGTCTGCATCTGTTTCTTGGAATCCAATGAAGAGTGATGAGCAAGAACCCAGTTTTGTTTAGCTTTCAACTCTGATTCTCCACACCTTAATTCTTCCAAGGTAAGGCCTTATTTCACTCTCTTTTTTTATACTGGGAAACGAAGGAATCATGATAGACTTGTTGTTGCAGATTTGGGAGTTTGACGAAGCTCATAACAGATGGTTGGCTGTAGCAGAATTAGCCTCACCAGAAGACAAAGGTGATCCAGTTTATGCTGTGTCATGGGCCCCAAATATTGGCCGGTAATTTCAAACAATCTTGGTCCTCTTTTATTAATAATACTGTCTTGAGACGCTCAGACTAATCCTCTTTTGATACAGACCATACGAGGTTGTTGCTGTTGCAACTCACAAAGGCATAGGAATATGGCAAGTTGGTCTAGCTCCTGACCTTGAAGGAAGGCTTCCGGTAAAGAAAGCCGCCTCGCTTTCTGGTCATCAAGGCGAGGTATCCAATTCCAAACCTCCTCTCACTTTTCATCTCTCCTTTGATTTGGTGTTTGTTTGATTTGCTGAGAATGAAACTATAGGGGTCTATAACATAATTAAGCTACACTGCTTTGATGTTTACTGGTCAGGTTTGGCAGATGGAATGGGACTTGAGCGGGATGACTTTAGCTAGCACTGGAAGCGATGGGATGGTCAGACTATGGCAGTCAAACTTAAATGGTGAGTGGCACGAACAGGCCACGCTCGAACCAGTTCCCTCTTGAGTCCAGGCTCCGGACTCACTTATTTAGAGTTTAGTTCGATGATTTATATCTTACAATGATGATTTATATCTTATTTTTCGGTTTGGCGCATTTTGGCTAAGATAGACGATTGAGCCATCTTTGACAAAAGTCGAGATTATCCTTAAACCGAAATAAAACAGGCCGAATGTACAAACGACACACATGTAGTTTACAAACGACACACATGTAGTTTACAAACGACACACATGTAGTTTTTCATCAAGAATTCTATTTCACTAATTTCGTTTTCTTACGAATGCTTTATTAACAGTGATAAGGTCAAAAAACTTATATCCACTTGAAATGAATCTAATTCATAGTTTGATGTAACAAAAGGCTTGAGGAATCCAATAACAATGGGCACACATGCAATATATACCAACGCACGCACATACATACAAGTTCATCTATAAATATGGAACCTCACCAAGGCAGAGAGAAACAAGAGAAGAAAGAAAAATATAGCACCTTTGCAGGTGAAAACGATGTCGTCTGAGGATATGAAGGCAAAGGAAATGAGCCAAAAAGCCTACGAGAAGTCTGACTCTGACTCGGACAACGAAGGAACTACCATGTCGACTCAAGGTTATTCTCGATTGTTTAACCGCAGCGTCTCGGGAGAATCGTCCGGATTTGATATCCCACGCCATCGTGGGCCTACCTCGAGGGCCGATAGAACTGGCCGTGGCAATCGCTACAGCCGCAATCATTTCCCGCGTTACTAAGCATATATAAAGGTTCGAATTTCTAATTTAAGATCAAGATTCTCGAAAAATGTTTATTGTTAATTATACTGTCTTCCTTTCTATGTTTTGGGTTGTTATCTTATTCGTTTTTGTTTGGGTGTTTTTTCACTGGGCTAGGTATAAGGAAGAGATGAAGACAAGCCCATTAGTTAAAGGGCCCATATAAATTATGTGCTATGTTTAGAATGTAATAAATAAGAATCCAAGGATTGGATGCCTCATGAAAATAAATACCAATGATGAGATCATCTCATTGATATCAATATATCATGCGGTTTCTTTGCAAAGCAACTATGGAATGATATCTTATTAATTTTACATCTCTCTTTACCTACTTCGATTACTCCAAACGATACCGACGTTAAGAAAAACAAAAATCAAAAACTAAAAATATATAAGCTAAATCTATTTACAAAAACAAAAGCAAGCTACATCATAGTAATTAATAATATTCTACAATATTTATTTTTTTAGGGACAAATTTTACAGTTCTACACGTTGAGATCAATATGAATCAAAGAATATGAATCTTGGACAACTATAACTGAGAACCAATTCCGAAATAGACATCAAATTTAGGCAAAAAGAAAATGCCATTCGAATCGATTCCATAATAGATAACTTTAAACTAAGAATAAGTTCAAGATAAAGATAAGCACTAACAATTCAGTATGTCCTAAATAATTCTCATTGTATATATAGACATCTGCAGCTCATTCCAAAACCCACACAACACAAATCATAAAACTCACCTCCTCTATAATACGATGCAGTACTATGAAACCCGTGAGAAAGAATACTATGATGTGGCTCAAGGTCAAAACCGCCAGAGCTATGGCCAGAACAACCAGGGATATGGCCAGAGCCAAAGTCGCCCAGTATATGGGCAGAGCCCGACTCTGAACCACCGGAGCCACGGTGGGTTTCTTGATGGGCTGTTCAAGGGTCAAACTGGCCAAAAGGGTCAGAACGGCTTAGGGTCGTTTCTAAGGCAACACAAGAGCCAAGAGGCTGACAAGGGCCAGGGACACGGGAAGCTCTTAGGACAGCACCAGAAGAAAACTCATGAGACAAACAAAGGTATCAATGGCCTAGGAATGTTCATTAACAATGGAGAGAAGAAACATAAGAGGCAAAGTGAGCACAAGAAAAAGAAGAAGAAGAAGGATGGGGATGGCAGTGGCAATGAGAGTGGAGGCAGCAGTGGTAGTGACAGCGACTAAACAATTGTTCCATAAGCCTAATGCTTCTAAGAAAGACTATAAATTAGACGTAATACTTAGAATAAAAACCACTAAGGTGGTTGTGTGTCTCTGTGTCCCACATATGAGCTTCGCTGGTTTTTTTTTTTTGCGTCAAATATGAGCTTCACTACTATTAATCTACTTTTATATTTTTGTTTTAAACCCATTGAGAAGACTAGAGATATCACTGCCTATAACGGATATCAATTAGCTAGTTAATAAGCTATACATATATATATAATAAATTTTACCAAGGATAATTAACATGTTGAATCAATGCGACCATTTATTAATCGTATCCTTTTGACTATATCATATATGTTGAGAAAATTTGGAGTCAATCTATGGTCAACAGACAATTTTTTAAAAAAAAATAGAAGAAACATATATGGTTCTTGGCATCATTAGCTGCAGCCAATTCTTTACTAAGCTCCCGAATTACCAAAAGAAGAGCGACTAGCCGAATCCGAAACATATATGGTTCTTGAGTTCCTTTCTTTTTTTTACTTTTTCTATTATTTTCAAACACTAAAAAAAAAAAATTATACAACTAGAGGATTTAAGAAAGATATAATTGAGAGACTGAAAAATTGATTATGAAAAGAAGAATTGTACATGTAATTATGAATTTATATATGGACTAGAATTTTATACCCAAATCCAGTTTTGTTACGATCTGAAAATTGCTTGTTCCATAACCATAAAAATGTATCTGTTAAAACTGTTAATGAGAAAAAGAAAAAAAAAAAGTCTTTACTAATCACATGGAAGGAGATAATAAAAAGGACCACTTTAAAAGCATTGTGCATATGGTAGAGACTGTGACATGTGCTTCTCTACCTTCCCCACCAGTCTTATTTAATTTGCCTTCTTACAAAACATTATTACTAATATTTTTATGTTTTAACTTCACACCTGTGTTCAGTCTCCGGAAGCTTTATTCAACTAAAATTGTCACATATAATAATTATTCAAAGTACGATCAGAAAGTCCTTCGATGATTAAAATATATATTCCAAAAAGGAGTTTCCACAACCTCTCTCAAAAACCACGAGGCTTAAACTTTGATTAAAACCCCTAATATATTCATTATTTAACAACTTTCCAACGATCTTAACAAAAGATCCGGTTTACTTCAAACCCTAATTCACACCTAAAACCCTATTTTTCTCACCATATTTCTTGACTCCGAAGTTTTGTTTTTTTTCCTTTCCTAACGATAATTTAATTGGCAAGAACTTCCCAAATAAGCTCTGGATCGAACGATGGCATCCTCGCAAGCAAAAACCCATCAGTATCCACTCCCATCATCGTGTCTTCCTCCGCCGTAACCGGTATTTCATCGGAGATCGAAACCGACACCGGAGAACTATTCTCGCTATTCCACAGACCCATCGGCGAAGTCCAGTAACTATCCTCTGAGTTAACCGCAGTGGCAGTCGCCATTGCCGCCGGAGAAGATAGGATCTCCGGCGAGGATGAATACGAAGAATTCGCCGTCGCCGCGGAAGAACTTTTCCTCCCTTTTCCGCTCTTTTCCGCACTCTCTCTTCTGACTCTCTGGCAAATCGATTGGATCTTGCCGTCGACGGCCTTTTTTAGAGCAATTAGCTTAGAGGTATCTCCGAGTCCGAGCAGCTCACTCGGGTCTTTGAGATTTGGGAAATTGAAACGAGCGTATTCTCCACGGAGCTTATAGGCGGCGCGATCGTAAGCGTAGGCGGCGGCTTCCGCCGTGTCGTATGTACCTAACCAAACCCTCCTTCTATTTTGCGGCAATCTTATCTCCGCGACCCATTTTCCCCAATGTCTCTGCCTAACTCCTCTGTAAAGCTTCTTCTTTTTCGCCGCCCTCCCTGCCGCCAATGCAGCGGCGAAAGCTGCGGCCGGAGACGCGGCCACATTTTGGATCATTAGCTTGGAAGCTTGATGATCGAACGATGAAGAAAACAGAGGAGGAGGAGTGGAGATTGCTCTGTTTTGAAGGTGGAATCTCTCGATATGATCTCGTTGCCGGAGATAGACGGAGGAGCCGAGCTGCGGTTGTGGCGGAGGTGGAGGATTGAGAGTGTCTATGGATGTTGTGGAGGATTCTACGGAGGAGGGAGTGAGGAGTGAGAAAATTGAATCGAGTGTGTTTTGTCCTCCTGCTAGTATGATCTGAGACAGAGAAGCTCTAATTTCTGAGATTCTGGGACTGAAATTCATCTGTAAAACATAATTACTTTCTTCCATTTTTCAAGATTGATTATGAAAAAAAAGAAAAAAGAAGAGAAGATCTATTTAATGAGTTTTGTGGTTTATTAAAGTTTAGAAACAGCTTGTCCATATTTATAGACTTTAGTAGAGAAGAAACAAAAAACCCAGAAAGGTTGCTTTGCAGATTTCACATGGAGCTCTTTGACTTTTTAATATATGATTTCATTTTTCTTTTGTTCTTTTTTAAGTTCGCCAAACTATTTTAATTATGATTTGTATAGAATATTTATAGTTTGAGATAATACATACTGTACACTATATTTCCAACCATATTTTTATTTAGTGACCAGTTCATGACAATTATGGATATACGTACATATATGAGGATGTTGTTAATATAAGCACTAGAATCATTATAATTAACCACATCACACTATAATACAATGAAGTCTAATTAAAGATACATCCACAAACTTGCATACCCTTCAATTTTATTCAAGCTTCACTTAGGAAAAAAAATACGTTGATCAGTTAGAGTTGTGAAAATTTTGAATTCGGGTTTTAGTGATGAAATAGACCACTGTTCGAAAATTGTATATCTTGAAGTTCAGGTGGGTGTAAACAGATGTTGAGCTAGCAAGAATCTATAACTCTTTTGTTACGGTTTTCTAGAAAACTATATACTATTAATTCAAAAGCTGTGACATAATTATAAGTAATGTCGTTCCTTAACACTCGATGTGTCATGTCATTAAAAACATTGATACCGTTTTTCAAGCAAAGAGTCGTGAAATTGTAATAACTTATATATTTTGGGTACAAATGACAAAGAAATTTCGAGCGTTCGACTGCTCATGCATAATAATACAGTATGATTAGTTAGAAAACATGTCGTTTAAATGATGCGATTTGTGTGATAGATGTGAAATGATAACATACTAATATACCTTTTTACATTTTTTTTCTTTAAAAATAAGTCATATGTTATGTGTGGTTATATATATATATATATATATATAAAAATTTCAATATAAGATATCTGAACAACATCAATTCTTTTGGATTTTTAATTAAATGTTAAAACATTGTTTAGTGTCGTTGAAACTTGATATGTCGACACCATTTGACCATCTTGTCATATTACATCATCACATATTAAATGCAGAGTCAAATCCAACTTTTTCTGAATCCATTGCGAGTGTCCGTGTGGTCCGGCAAGAAACTTTTAAAATTTATGAGGCAAGAGAAGAGTTAAAGACTTCTTCTGTTCTGAAAAAGGTCCGTATGGTATCATAAATTCTCTGCCACGCATTATTGATATTTTTCTCACTTCCGATAGTTTCATTTCATTTCATGCTCTCTCCATCTTCTCATCTCTTCTCAATTTCGATTTCAGTTTATTTTCCATATATGTTTTTTCACAAAAAAAAAAATAATTGAATAACGGAAAGTCACATATTATGTATATATATATCCACAACTAATCGCTTAAATGTAAAGTTAATATGATTTTTACTGGAATTATTATATTTTTTTTTTGTAAAATTATAAATTTAGTTCAAATCTTGAAAAAAGATTTTTGTAAGGTTTTAAGAATGGCAAATAATAAAATTATCCGTTGCCCGATCATCAATGGTAATCGATAGTTTACATTTGAAGTGTATATATATATATATGTACGCATAGGTGTGTGATGAATGGCACGTACAATCAATAAATAACTTTTAGAACAAATCTCGGGGCTGGTCCATTCCTAATAAATCCAAAAAGTGATCATTAAAGCCAATCACATGTAAGCTTTCGGTGATTTTTTGTTTTGTTATCTTGTTCCTAGCTAGAGATAAATCAAAAGGAATATACATAATTATTGGTAAGTGCCCTACATGAATTCTTGTTGAAAATTTACTATATGAAAGTTCATAAAGTCGAATGAAACTTTATTAAAACTTGGCTAAGGCTATGTTGTTTCAAGCTTAACCAACCCAAGGTAGGCACCCCCGGGTGACTCGTAATAACTTTCAAGAAAACTATATATATATGTTTCTTACACGTAAACGTAAACTTTTATTAGTTTGCTTTCGTATGAACAGTAGAAGCCGAAGAGCATTACAGCTTGTGGTGCACAAGTAACGGGTGCATGGGCAATATGGTCAATCGAATAAGATTGAGAATCTTATCCGGATCAAGTGACAGATACCCTGTGTCGTCGACGTTTTTAGTCGAAAAATCGATGGCATAAACCAGTAAATAAAGGGAAAAGCCAGGGATGCAACCGACTTTACAAACACCTGAAAAGTAATTTTTGTCGCTATTAGCATATGTCTTGGAAAGGTGACGCCGACAGAATAGTTGTCCACTGTTCCTGAAGTCGACACGTCGTAACTTCGTCTACTTGTGAGGTCCCATAAAGATAAAAGAAACGGATGGCTTTCTCCAGATCAATTAAACGCGAGATCATCGCACGATATATCACGGCGGCGACGTTTGTTTCAGTTAATTATGTAATTCTGTCGGGAAATGACGTCACTGTGATACCATTCTTCTACCTCTGATATTTGACAACATGTTGTTGGTATGGCTTTAAATTAGACCTAATTCTAACCTTTTTGTTTTCATTCACGTGGTTCGTTCAGTAACGTTGAGAATATAATAAATATCTTTAAAAAAAAAGTCATTGATTATATTGTTAAAGGTAACATATATGTTCAAATCAACATTGTCAAAGTGTGTTCCTTGACATCGAGCAGAACACGTAACCTGTAACCAGTCTCTTCTTATTTGAGGAAGTTCAAATAATTGAACCAATAATCAACACATTAAATTATAAATAAAAACGAAATCAAGATTTCTTTGAATTAGAAGGAATCACGAGATTGAATATTAATTTGAAACCTATTATAATTGATAACACCCATGTTTATACGTCCCTGTAAGGCTATAAAGGTGAATTATTAACGTATATATATTTTTGAAGGTGTACTTGTCCTGATTCGAGTGGATAACTACTACACGCATAGATATCGATCTTTAAATATATATATATATATATAATAACATAAACATCATTTTCCTTCACAAAACTCGATTAAATCTAGCTACAGATGCAATCACAGACCTATGTGAATCGTTGTGGACCCTCATAGGATTATCGATTGCATGTTTAGACGTATATCTATTGCAACTTATAGGGAACTGAGTATTAATTTTAGATACTTTCCAAAGTAGTATAGTCAATTAATTTACCGACCAAACCATATACATATATTTATAGCTAATATATATACCTTTTTGTAATTCGCATATTTCTGCAACACGTATGAATATATATATATATATAATTTCTATTGTATTTTATGGGTTAAACATTAAAAAGCAGATGTGACGTTATTCAACAAATCGTAGACAATGGGACGAATATCGTTGTTTTGATGGCTATTGTGGACCATCATACGTTTAGACTTTAGTTTCCAAATGCAAGCATTACTATATAATACATGAATATGCGTGTGTACCTCAACGAAAACTTTCATCGAAACATGTGCTTGGTATCCTCAACTATAACATCTCTAATTCACGAATCTTTTAATCATGCTTTTCTTGTTATTTTATTTTCAACTAAACGGCAATGATGTGAGATACTTATACTATTTTTTGTAGATAAAACTATAAATTGGTTAAACATATATTTTTATATACTTTTTTTAGAGCATGCTAAGTTTTCACTTATAATTATGAGTTCTGATGACATAAATTTATTTTGGGTTCACTATGTGTATGCATTATCAAATACTTAGCTTGAAATTAATATAAAATGCAGAGAGGTATATCTAAACTTTCTTAGTACACGTAAAGAAATGATGATCATCACATTGAATACAGTATTTGTTTTAATGTAAATTTTGATTACATATACACTAATTTTGAAGTAGATTTGTAGTACTACTGTAGCGGTTAACAATTCAAAGTTAATCGTAGTCTTGTTTTCATAACTTTTAATAAATGTGCCGAACCATCCACAAAACTAAGAGATAAACGGATTATCTAGAAACTATAATAATTGTATATAATTTCTTCCAGTTCACGTATTCTCCCTAATAATCGATATGGGTTGCGTAAATATTTAATACAACTATTTTCTCCCAAACATATATGTTCATCTACGTAAGCTTATATATGAGGTCCCCTCTTATCCCTAAGGTAGAACTTCAATTTTTCTAAAGCCATACTTTTATGAACCTACCAGTCTTCTTATTTGATTTTAATCATAAATTTTTTATGCGCGATAAACTCAGCTAAGAGCCTATCACCATGAAATCTTCGTATTTCACAAACCGTCGAATAGTAAGTGTTATCTTGTATTGAATTCAAGCTTTAATATATAGTTGATATTTTCATGACATACCAAGAAGTGACCACATCTTGATTAGTTTTAGTTCGATAAAAAATTCTTTATATATATATATATATATATGCTGTGACTATAACTATATCCCAAAAAAATCTAAAAAAGTATCGACAAGTGTTCTAAATGAGAGTTTCAAGTAGAATATTCGTTATAGGGCTACTTAACAAATCTAAAACAACTAATAAAAAATTAATTTGAATACACTTCATGTAGCTGACTTAGTCTTCCTTCTCTACAGAATATAATTTACTATTAATTATCAAATCTTCAATAATGAAGATAGAATGGAGCTGGACGTGGACCCGGTCGGTTTGACCTTCTTCATTTAATTTTATTTTTAATATATTTGCTTTCAAATTATTGAAACTTTATTATTGATTTTTATTTGCTAAAAAGTTATTGAAAATTTTAGCGTGATTATGCATTTGTAAAGGTTTTTTTTATAGTCTCACAAAGACTGTTTTCTCTATTTGGTTACTAATTAATTATATGCGCTCTATCCAATTATCATAACACTACCCTATAATTAAGATAATTTGACTTTTTTGTTGACGAGACACGTGGTGAGTTCAGTACCGACGCCAAGTGGAGCGTAGACTTTTTTTTCTATTTAATTTTCTTACTGTTTTTTTCTTCCCATGCAGGTATTAGTTGTCTAGCTGGTTCATGTTGGTATTCCTTTCGTCTTCGTCTTAATTATTCTTCCAATAATTTTTAAAGAATTCAAATGACTGAATTCAATGTTTTTTTTTGGAGAAATTGGCTTATATGCGAATTTGAGCTATAAAGAAGCCCATCTCCCCCAAAAGTCTAAAAGATTCGTGACTCACTTCATTTTATATGTATCGATCAATGTGCATGTATTGATCGACTGCAAAACAATCAAACAAGAATGTATTTATCTTTTCTTTTCAATATTAAACAAGAATGTTAGGTTGTGGAGTGCTGGATATGGAATGCATGGACAGTTAAAGTTTTAGCTATGATCAATTCAGAGGGTTATACCAAATTAAATTACTTTGGTATTAGCTGCGTGCATTCTGGAACTGGTTTACTGAGATGAAAGGAAGATTCGGCTTGGAACCCACATGAATACAAGCAGCTAATACCAAATGTTTAGAACACTGCAGTTGTATGCATGGTTGATCTTCTAAACAAATGTTACCAAACACCAACTAAAGAAAGAAATGAAGTATACAAAAAAAATCAACCCCCACAAGTTTATAGAAAAAAAACTCTGCTTCAGCTGCAAAGAGCTCATCAAAGTTGATGAAATGCGACAAGCACCTGAGTTGGCCTCTCTCTATATGTTCATGCACCAACCTCCGGCTCCACCCTTGGAACAAATTATATAGACAAGAAGCTCTGTAAGAAAACCGCATCCACCACCAAGCGATTTGATATTCATAATTCAATGTTTTTTTGATATAACTAAAATCTATGAACAAAGTGGAAAGATAAGAGTTGGGCTTCTTCTGTAAGAAAAACAAAAAACTGGAAGAGCTTTTAAGCCATGGGCCGAAGCCACGAAGGGATTCTTTTCTAAATTTCAAATATAATAAAAATAAGTCTGAAAACGGTGTCGCTTAGGGTGAAACTGGCTTAAATAATAAAATCTTAATTAGAGGAAAAGTGCAAGCACAACGACTAGAGAGTCAAAAAGATAGTCTCTCGCAGAAGTAGTTAAACGAAGAATCGGAGTGGACAAAAAATGTCGTGAGCTTGATATTTTTTGATCTTATGAAATCGAAATTTAGCTTTGATTGATTTGGTGAGTTTCATTCGGTTGATGATTGTCAGATCAGATATGGGTGCCAACTTCGTTTTGCTTCTGTGTATAGCTTTGATTTTCGCCGCTGATAAGGTAACAACACTATTCAGATATATTTAGATTCCTAATTTGATATGTGTGTAAATCTGTGGGTGTTTTAGTTTCTTTTTTTACAAGTACGATTTGTTCAAAATAAGGTTAGGTTGATGGAGGAGAGGCACAAGTTTTGTCGAGTTCAAATTTAACAGATGCGAGATCTGAAGTTGCTGCTGTTACCACCAATGTTATTGATGATAATTCCATTAAAAGTATAAGAGATGATTCTAAACACATGAGCCATGATGATGATATTGATACACATTTGGGGGATGGATCTGAGATGATCAACAAGGCTACTAGTGATCATAGTAAGAGCGAAATTGAGAACGGTAAGGAGGAAGAAGCTTTGAGCAAGGAGTCTTCGAGCAAGAAACAAGGTGAAGACTGTGATCCATCTTACATGTGTACGGATGAGCAACATCAGTTTGTCGCTTGTCTTCGAGTTCCTGGTAATGGTGAGTCTCTCTCTCTCCCTCTCTCTCTCTCTCTCCTTCTCTCTGTTCAATCAATTCTTTTTTTTACCTTTTTTTGTTTTTTTTTTGTTTCATCGTTATTGTACATGCAGATGCGCCTCATCTCTCACTCTTGATTAAGAACAAAGCCAAAACTACTTTGCTTCTAACTATAACTGCTCCCAGTTTTGTTCGGTTAGAGAAGAAGAAAGTTCAGCTCCTCCAAAACCAAGACACTAAGGTACTACTATCCATGTTACTTCTTCCTTTTCTTTTTGTTGAATTTCACTGCATGATTCAATCAACGACTTCAGCTCTGAAGAAAAAGAAGAAGAAAAAAGTGTTCAAATGCCAAGAACATTCTTCTTATATACTTAAAGCCTCAAAATTGGTCAGACTTTGTTGGTTAACTTGACTGTTTTGTACCTAATTCTTTTGATTGAGTAAGAAAACCTCTATTGTGTTTATATGTTTTGATGCTAGACTGCAACAAGAGAAACCTAGACGATAGCTGGAGATTATATTCCCTAGATCACACGTCAAGACAACATTTTTTATACAACAATTGGCTAATCATGAAGCCTAAATCGCGGAACAATTTGAGATTAAGAAGATTAAGATGCTGCTACTTGACATCTAAAGCTTAAGATTAAGATTGAGATGTTGGTACCTCACCTCTCCTCTAAAGCTTAGATCTTTTTTTTTGTGTAGATGATAGTCTCTATTAAGAAGGGAGCGTCTAACGACAGCGCAATCATACTAGCTTCCAGTAATGGCCATTGCAGCCTTGAATTAAAGGATCTGGCCGCAGCAGCACATGAAACAGGAAACGACGATACAGTCGCTGTTTCTCGTCCTTCAATCCTCAATATTAGCTCGCGAACACTCATCGTCATCGTCATGATCTCCTTCCTCGTTCTCTCCCTTGTCATCATCCCAGTGATCATCCACGTTTACAGGAGCAAGTCACAGGGGAAAGGCAAATACCAGAAGCTCGACATGGAATTGCCAGTCTCTAACGCCGCATTGGTGTCAACATCCGATCATGAAACGAGTGACGACGGATGGAACAATAACTGGGGAGATGATTGGGACGATGAAAATGGCGGTGGAGACGAAGAACAACCGAATACTCCTGTGTTACCACTCACACCTAGCGTTTCCTCTAGAGGACTTGCTCCTAGACGACTCAGTAAAGAAGGTTGGAAAGATTAGTTTCACTCGTCTGTTTTCTCTTTGTTTCCTCGGAGTCGACATTCGTAGAAGATGCCAGTTCGCCGGAGAATTTGTTCCGGTTGATTACGATTGGTAAGAAAGTTTGGGGAATGTTTTTTGTTCATGTTGTAAACTTTTTACTTTCATATAAGTACGTAACAAACCAAATCGCTCTCTTATACCTTCGGGCCTTTCTTTGTCTTCGTATATATGGGCCTGTATGTCTTCGTAATAATATATCAGTTCGGTTACGATAATTTCACTTGCGAACATAAATTATTAGTATAAAAATTAATAAAATCTGATAAAACAATGAAATAATAATTTTTTAAATTTTTATAAAAATATTATCCTAAAATAGTATAGAATAATAATTAGATGAATTTTATGCACATATAATTAAGATAATATACTGAAATATAAATATAATAATTTTTATTGCAAATTAAATTTTTATTAATATTCTCTTAAATTTTATTTATTGCATCGAGTAGCTTTTATGTTTTATATCTGAATCCAAAACTTGTAAAAAGTTTTAGATACAATAATTATTTTTGGAATTTATTTTTTCAAATATATAATAATATAATTTTTAATTTCATATTTATTATTGCGGATTAAATTTGTGCTTTTTATATATTTTGAACTTACAAAAATACATTATTTCTACATAAATACTCAATGTATGTTATTAAAATATATTTTAGTATGAAATATTATTTTATTTGTAACTTTAAGTATGTGAATCTCATTTTTATTAGTAAATTCATTTATATTTCTTAGAATAATATTACTTAAAAAAAAAAAAACATGATGAACTAAAAAATCTCGCTTTGGGTTCTGAGAGATTATTAAAACTGCTTAGTCTGATAAAGAAAATATCTCCAGTGATGAAGATCATCGACTTAGTCTTCAATATACTTGGCTTCATTCAAGAAATATATGTTCAAGAGCCCAGTGCAGAGGAAGAAGGAAAGGTCTGGATCCGATTTAAGATGGATGCTTATGGAAGGTTAATCTTTGCAAGATATTCCGAGACAATAATGAACCCATCCTAATCTCAGGGAGTTTTGTAATAGATGTAGAGTCCTTACTATGCACAATCAGAGTGTTGACTATTACCCAGCAACAACAAATTCAACCCCCGAGCTATGACATGAATCAAAACCCCGATCCTCAAGAACTACACATGGAAAAAGGTCAAATAGCAGAGAATCAAGATGGAGGATCGTGAAAGAAGCTTGGGAAAGAAACTGCTCTCACCTATCTCCAGGTATATTTAATGAGGCGCTTATAAGATGTAGAGAGGCTTTGAGTGAATGGAAAAGCTCCAGCTCTTACAATTCGCAGAAAAAATAATGGAACTTCAAGAAGATATTTTACAAAGCGTATGATTCTCCTACTACTCAAGTAGATTATGCTTATATTGGATCGCTTAATTCTCAACTACTCAAGAACTACTGCACTCTTTACAACTAGGAGAAGGAAAGAACCTCATATGTTGGATGACATGTGTTACATCGGTTTTGTACTCGGTGTTATTGGATGGTGTTCCAACAAAAAAAAAGATATATCCAAAGAGAGGTATCAGATAAGGAGATCGTCGCTTCTTCCCTTAACAAAAATCTGCCAAAAACATAATCAAAAGAGGAAGGAGGCTTCAGAATAAGAGACCTGATAAGGGACTTTAATATAATGATGCTAGCAAAGCAAGGATGGCGTTTGTTAAAGCACCCGGATTCGCTTTTTGCTAGAGTGTTCAAAGCTAAGTACTACAGAAACAATAACTTTCTTTACAGCCCAAGCAATGTAGCTACGCATAAGTCTTTTAAAATGCCAAACCTTCTTTAAAATGTGACCCAATGGATTGGAAAGATAAAGCAATTATGGATCAATCAGTATGGATGGAAGCTATGAAAACTGAAGAAAGAGCTCAAATGCAAAATCTGCTTTTTTATGCTTCTTGGACTTGGCCGCAAGAGAAAGCGGGCGTCACATGGAGTCCCAACCAGGGTTCTTAAGTGATTCTTCAAGCCCTTCATCTACTGAAGCAACTCAGTCTTCCCTTGAAGCAGAAGCATTGGCACTGCGGATAGCAGTTCTAGAAATCCGGAAACTGAACTATAGTTCAGTCGTGTTCAAAGGTGATGCCCAAAACGATTTATGATTTCCTCAAGCAAGACATTGCTGATCAGGATAAAACGTTCACCTATGATGCAAGTATTATTACTTATGTCAAAGATATCCAGGTCTTATGATGTTCAAAGAACTTTAGGTTCGTTGTTTAGCTGATGTGGATATTATGTCTAAGTCTGCTAGGATAAATAACTCTCCTTATGTAATAAATTGGAAACTCTTGTAAGATTATGTTTAAAGCAATATAAGGCCGACAAAAGTAAAATAAATAAAAACCTTCCGGGTATGTTAACGTTAACGTCAAGTGAGGCGCCGCCGGAGACCATCACGTGGCTCTGTCAAACGACGTCGTCACAAGACTCACGTGGTGAGGACCACTTTTCGGCTGTCATCTGGCACGTGTGCTCATGTGCCTAAGAGAAGAAACGTCTCGCCTTCGTAACTCGACACGAGTCCTTCTTGTCTCACTGAACATGGAACGTTCGATGAGAACTCGCGGTCGTGGGACCCTAATGATTGGACGGTCCAGATCGAACTCTCCGAAGTTTGTTATCGTGATCTCGGGATAGTGTCGGTCAGTAAAACCCAAACAGAGCTATTTATTAACCGGAGTTTCAACCGACCGACACACTTTGATTACCCTACGCGTCCACGTGCATTTCAAAATTAATCCCGTTGATGTTTCATTTTTTACGTAATTATTGTTAATATATAGTTGCATGATTGTCTCGTGGCTTTTAAATAGCGTACTAACCAGATTTATATATACCGAATATGAGGATAAACAAAAAGAAAAATTCATTATCGGTTAACATAATGTTGATAAACTGGAAAATATCATGTGGTAAAATAGTAATTGTAAACAGCGATTAATTGAGCTTGAAATTAAATATATGCTGCCAAATTAATCACAACCAGCTAGTAATGTAATCATGTGAATAGCATTATTGACAAGATTATTGGTGATCCAGGTTATGATAAACTATTAGTTTTATGTAATTTAGATTGCAAAAGTGAAAGTTATTAGCATCCAAAATTAGTCGCACTTTTAAACTTTGTAGGTCAACGTATCGTCAAAATTAGTTAATGGGTTTACCTGAAATTCATGAAAGTTCAACCTACACATATACATACATACATAATAAAGTCAACCACAACGCTCCCACGTTAAAATCAAAGGTCAGCAAAATCGTACATGGCTAACACCAGTGTAACTAATAATGTGTATAATTAACAGTGTATTGTGTCAATAACTAATAAATAGTTTTTTTTGTAAATACTTAATTATGGCACTAGCTAATAAAACTCGATTTGATTTTTTTATGTAATCTATGTAGTCCCCACCCTTTGGATCCTGATTTGATATAATTTTAGGCCAAGGCATCTGTGGGTGTCTTTATCACATATACCAAACTGAATTATTATTTCTTTTTTTTTTGTTAGTTGTTGAAATTCGAACCGCACCAGTGAAATCTAATACTCCATTCCATACCATATCATTCAACTTCGAAATGTTACATATTGATTGCCTTGTATATATATATAAAATGTAATGAAATAATAAATCATTCTACGTTTTACTTTCAATTTTTTCAATAACCAATAAACTTTATAATGACTGATATGTCATAACCAACAAAATAGATATCATGCAAATAGTAAATAATAAGATGGTTGAACAAGTAAAACAAACAAAAAGAAGAAAAATGTAATTATATATCCAAAAAAATAACTAAATGCGAAAGTCAAGTTATGTTGATTGATTCGATTCACGTGAGCAAATAGAGCTTGATGCGAAGTTTCGGATTGAGCTGGAGTAGGGTTCACATAAACGAGGTTAATAAAGTCTTGAAAATGCACGTGGGAGGTTGTTTTGTTGTTGCCATTAAAGGTGTTTTGCTAGTCTGTTCCTCAAGACTATGTAACTCTTGGTTCTCGTTAAAGCTTTAAAATCGGGTCGATAGTTTCTATTGTAGTCTTGTAGGTGTGAGAGAAGTCTGTGAGTATACATTGCAAACTCAATTAACTAACAAAGAAAGTTGAAACAGAACTTGTAAACCAGCATGCATGTCATTCTCATGTCTCCTTTTTATTTCTTCGCAAAATGTGATTCTTGTCGACGATCAAAATTCAAAGTTTTTAAGGTTCAAATGCCGTTTACTGTGCGGTTAAAACATAATCTTTAACAAGATAGATGATGTTTTGTGGAACTACAGATATATTTAATTTATTATCGATTTGACAGTTACTAACCACAAAAGCAATAAGAACTAGTGGTACTCTTAGTCTTAGGTCTGTTTCTTTATCATTATTTCTTAGATATTCAAACTATTTCAATATCTCTTATTAAAAAAAAATTTACCGCGCGATTTGTGTCATAGTCGGTTCCAATATATTTATAGCAAAATAAAAAACGCTAAACTGCTATGAATGTAATTATAAAGAAAACTTAGTTTTCAAAAATTCTATATCATACTATTTCTGTAAAAGAAAACTATTTGTGTTATATCAGACAGATACCATCCTGATTGGTATAAACTAATTGGCAAGTGGGAGAACATAATATCCCCACGGCTTATTATTGTTAAACAACTAACAATTAGAAAATAAGTTTAGGCCGAAAAAGGAAAAATAATAAGAAACATAAAGACGTTTATTCCGTGATTGGCTCATTGTTAAGATACAGTAGCAGTAATCTACCTTTATATACGCTAAGTCGTAACCATACATTACTTTTTTCAATTATTTATTAGAATGCAGTAATTATAAGCATACAAGTGAGTGACATTTGAATATGATATGATACGTAGTCCATGCTTTAATTGCGGCAATCACAACCTCTTTCTTGGATTATGTTAGACATATGCTATTTGTAAATAATATAGTGGAAACATGTTATTATATGAGTATATTTTTCTTTCTTTTCAAAAAGGCGTAAATATTCCGCGATACGGACAACATTAGGTATAAAATCGGTCTGCCATAGTAGCAAGATTTTTAAAATAGTAGGGCTTAAACTCGTGAATATTTTCTGACTTTTTTTTTAAGTCGTACGTAACCACGTATGTTTTGGTTAGAGGAAAATTTTCTATTAGAGGGGTTTAATGACAATGTAAAATATGACAATAAACACACACACACACAACATCAAAATCGTAGGAGATCTTTGTAGGGACACGTGTCTTTTACAACTTCAAACGTGTGAACTTTTGTGCCCCTCACAACTCCTTGCGCGTGACAAATATTTTATATCACCTTTTTTGCCTCTTACATAAATATATAAAACAAATTGAATCGGCTAAATAAATGATAATTTACTAAATAAATTATTTGGTTTCCCCATTAATCTCATCATTTTGGAATTGCATGCGGGTTATATGCTCGTATAGCTGGGGGACCTCATGCAATTATTATAAAATTCACAGTATAAACAATTGAAATTTAAAAAGGAAAATATTTTATTTTATAAACCAAATAAAATACTTAATTAATATTTAACTCTTAATTTTTATCATAATTTATCAAATATTTAGATATTTAATTAATATTTAAATTATATTTAATTTTATTGTTTACAGATTTATATATTTACTGTTGCTAACCTTTTGCTTTGTGTACTTTTATCATATTTGACTTTTCATTTTCTTCTGATTGAAAGTTTTTTTTACAAGATTGAAGAACATTCGAATATGTGAAGAGAAACAACACATGTCATTTGCGTTTAAAAGAGTCGGGCGTGGACAGATTGATTCTAACCTCGGGGGACTAGTTTATATGGGAAAAAAGAAGAAGATAGTCTACTATAAATGAACAAACTAACATATAATCACGATTCCTATTATTTATATTTCCCCTATTGTATGAAATTGTGGCTAGATTTGCGCATATTTGTATTCCTAACCAATTGTTCCACTACCACACATCCGCTAAACGATGTAGAGAATTTCACAATTTAATCTGTTTCATATAGTTCCTCTTCAATATTTAAAACATGAACTCTAATCATATGCACATTTTTATTTATTTATTATGGACCCCTCGCACATACCTTAAGAGTGATAAAATTTTTTGTTTTATTAATTTTCTCAGATTTGATACCGTAAATCATCACCTAGATTCTCCCCCCTAATTCAACCCATGAAAATTTGTGTCTGTTTATATAAAAAATTACTTTATTATATTAATTAATACTATCCTATAATTAATTAAATATTTCTCACACCGCAACATGACTTTTGATTTCATACGTGAATGTCAAACCTAATAAGTAGTAATAAAAGTGATCAATAAATGCTATCTAACTTACTTACTTGAAATATATATATATATATATATATCTAAATTAAATCTTATCATGCCGTTTAGTTTATATGTTTTTATTACTTTCACATTCCACCTATTTTATCTATTTCCTGCTTCTTTTTTTCTTTTTTTTAAAGATATTTCTTATTTCTTCAAGACGATCTAGGTTGCCGGAAAAAACAAACAGACGATTCATGTAAGCCATAAGTTTCCTAACCATTTTTATTGCCAACCATTTCCAAAATAAGGATTTCATAACATTTGAACCCTAAATTATAAAAGATAATTTAATTTAAACAAATCGATTAAAAAATATTTACATATCTGGAATTTGAATTCAATATTTAAAACATAAACAGTTTTAATAAAAATCTGAGACCAAAACATCATAACGTTCATAAGTATAATACCGTTAATTAAAATATTGAACACAAATCTTAAACTAAAAAACATTTATATTCTCAAAGGTTATTGTAGTCTTGCATTCTAATTCAAACAAATAATAAGCACATGCATCATAAATGAGACGTGAATATAATTCCTCAGTACAAATGATACAACCACAAAATAATTCCTCAGTATAATAATCGCGACGACTCGGGTCAGAGTTAGATAATCTGGCAAGGTCCTGAAGCTGCGGTGAGGAAGTTCGTTTCTCTCTTGTGTCTGCCGGAGTGGTCGCCGGTGCAGCTCGCCTTCGACTCTTTCCCACCATAGTTCTTCTCTTCGGTCGTTTTTCATCTTATAGCTATGTAATCTGTCCCGTTCACCGCTATTTTGTCTCCAGCACATCTAATTTGTTGTTTTGCTCTGAAACCTATTTTTGGGATATAATTTATTGAAATTTGTCTAGAATGGCTGTATATATTTATCATTTATTATTAAAATGATCTACTATTTATCATGTTAAAAAAATTATTGGTTAAAATATCTAAAAACATGCATAGTTGTTATAATTTACAAATTTGACATTTAACAAAAAAAATCAGCGATGACAATTTTACTTCGTCATATTATTTATCCTCCACATAAACTATAATTTAACACCCATTTTATTTTTATACTATATAATAGTTTGTTAAAACACATTTAATTTCTATGAAATATATTTATTTTTTATACAAATAAACACACATAATTAGTTAAATATATAATTACAAGTGTTTTGAATATTTTAAAGTTAATTATTAGAATTCATGTCTTAAGAACCTGGTTTTTTGTGTATCCAAAATTAAATAAAACAAATTTTTATTTATAGAGTTTAAGAATGATGAGTTTTAGTATTAAAATAAAATATAAAATTTTTATTTATCAATAAATAAATTTAAAAATAAAAGTGGATAAGAAAAATACAAATCTAAAGATCTAATAAACAATTTACAAGTGTTAATGAAAGATAAAAACAAAAAAATGAAAGACATTCACGTGTCGCGTCAGACAGCCTATAAAGACAGCTCAGACAGCCTACAAATTCAAGTTAAAAACATTCACGCGTCACGTCAGACAGCCCAAAAAATAAATTTGCCACAACGTCAAAAACAATTTTGCAAAACAATTATGCGATAACTACAACAAAACTTCAAGAAATAATTCTATGATAACATAAAAATAATTCAGCGACAACATAAAAATAATTCTGCAAAAAAAAATATGCGATAACTATAACAAAACTGTGAGAAAATAATTCTGCGATAACATAAAATAATGCTGCAAATTCTGCGATATCATAAAATAATTATGCAAAAACAATTCTGCGAAAACAATTCTGCGATATCATAAAATAATTATGCGAATTTTTTTAAGCAACAACATGAATGCGGTGACAATATCGTAATAATTTTTTTTACAACATCCCAATAAGGATATGACTTGATTTTTTGAAAAGCGAAAAGTAGTTTAGTAATTAATATAAAAATAGGTTATCTATGTAAATACATCTAATATATAGGTCAATATAGTTATTTACCCTA
Source organism: Streptanthus diversifolius (assembly GCA_039880935.1). Lineage (NCBI taxonomy): Eukaryota > Viridiplantae > Streptophyta > Magnoliopsida > Brassicales > Brassicaceae > Streptanthus > Streptanthus diversifolius. The sequence continues at coordinate 25,341,394 of JAXGFM010000012.1, forward strand.
TAATATAAATAAATGTTAATAAATCAATTAATAGCAAATGAGAGAATATTTATTCTCACATGAAGACATTACAATCAGGAGATATATATATATATATATACATATCTAAATCTTGAGTAGATATGAGTTTAAATTTTTATGGCTCTAATACCATAAGGAAATGTAATATTTATTTTACAATTATATTCAAAATATAAAATATCGAAAATAATTCAAATATATATATATATATCAGAAATATACAATCAAGGATTTAATATTAAATACCTCTAAAAACAATATAAATCAAGAGTTCAAAATAAAGAAATAGCTTTTGGTTTTGCTTTTGACCGTTGATTGTCGAAAAGTCTTTCAAACTAACATGTCAAAGACTAAGATCTTACCATGCAAACGAGGGCACGTATAGTTTATTTTATTATATACCCATCCTGTAAAAATATATTGACTTACTGTTACAATTTTTGATTGGTTGAGAATGACTAATAAGTGGGACCAATTACCGAAACGAACACCCGAGTGGAACGTTGCCGTGGCCGTGACTCAACCGGCGACAGTTGGTCAAACCGGAACTTTTGCCTCTTTGACCCATGCTTACGTGTCAGTTTACTTTCAAATCACAGTTAAAATAATTTTAAAATATTATTGGCAGATATCAACTCATTTTAAAGATATTACTAGGTTTCAGTTTCATTATATAAGGTAAAAGTTAATCGTGATCAAATAAACTAAAAGATATGATGTTATATGTTCAAAAGAAAAGCAAAATTTCGAGAAATTTGAGTCATAAAAGAAAAGCATTTACACTAATAAAATAAAAATAAAAGAGAGAACATTTGCGATAAAGTGAACTTAGGAAGAAAAAAGAAAAAAAGAGTAAATATAAATACTCGGCGGGAGACCGTTGATTGCGGTTGGAAATAAAGCCATCTGACAAGGAGGCTTGTCCGTCTTCCTTTGTCTTTTTCCTTCTTGTAAATACGTATCCGAGTAATTAAATACTAATTTAATTAATTTGATTTGTTTTATAGTTTTTCGGTTAAGTAGGTAAACGGAAGATATTACGAGTTGATTTTGTACGGTTTAAATTAGAATCCAGTTTTTTAGTTAACAACATTATTTGTAAAAATGTTAAGGTTTAGCCTTATTTCTTTTCTTTAATCATATTTAGTTTCTTCTCTTAGGTATAGGAGATTTAAATCATTTAAACCTATCAAATAGTTTTATATCATTTTTTTTTTATATTTAGTTAAAGAGGAAATGGTTAGGATTATGCTGATGAAACAATTCAAATATTAAATACAAAAACAGAGATGTTACTGATCTAGTATGTGTCCAAACAAATTATATTATACCGACAGTAAATTAGATATCACCAAAAATATATATTTCTAACACGCAGACCATAGCCAAAGCAAGAAAAACAAAACATCTGAATTGTCGGTGGATTTTATAAGATTCCGTTTTCATTCCATAGCTGGGTTTATGCATACACAGAGATCCCAACAAAAAAAAAAATGAATGTACAAGATTTAATGTTTGAGTATGTATACTTGATTTTCTTACTGTTACAGTTTACACGTTGTTATTCTTTTTTAACAATAAAATATATAATATTATTCTCATTTAGTTCTAGATTGTAGATCTATAGTCTCTTCAAGTCTGTTGGATTCTAGTAGATAAAGAGTCACAAAGAGCAAGCTATGCAATGAATAATAGGGAGTGGAGTATGAGAACTTAATTCCCTCATAACATCTAACCCATGGTTGCTCACTTCGGATCTATAGCCATGTCTCTGCGATCACTTTTTCTGTTGCATTGAGATACTCCACTTAGTGCTGTATATGGCGATGCAAAAACAAAATAGAGTCAAGTTGACAAAAATCAAAGTTTCTATTATTCGTAATTGGGCAAATCAAGTAACAAAAATATATGCACACCCCTAACTATCTGTAAACAATCAAATTTATGAAATTTTGTATGGAATATTTGCTAAACTTGCAAAGTAACTCGAGGATAGTGAAACGAAGAAAAATAAATAAATGGAAGAAGAGTGTCTAGTTGTCGATTTGTTTTGTCGGGATAACCAACTGGGATGGTTTGCAGAAAACCAAATGTCAAAGCTGCTAGTCAACGTGTTTTTTTTTTTTTTTTTTTTTTTTGCTTGTTCTTTTGAATGTACTTTCATATCCTCTGCTTGTGCTATTGTCACTGCTTATGTTTATTTTTGAGTTTACGTTTATTTGTTTTTGGTCTAAAAAAATTATGCTAAGTTTCGTGGTATTTTAAAAATTCGTAAACAAAGGACCATTTTTGGTTGATTCCCGTATTTGCCCTTACAATAAAAGTGCTACGTGAACGATAAGTGGATAGTGGAGAATTGACACAAAATCGTTTGGGCATATTGTTAGGAGGGATATCACCTTTTTTACTTTTTTTTTGTTGTTGTTGTTCAGTTTTTTTTAATGTGTTTGCCTCAAAACACCTCGTCTTCGCACTCACCCTAAAATGCCTTGATAATAGTAATAGATTAATGGTATTAATTATTTGTAGATTAACTTTAATACTAGTTAACTTAATATTAACTTTACTATAAAAACAAAACTAGTTGTAGACTTAGTAGTACTTTATGTAAATGTAAACACATTCATTTACCACCTCGCCACCCCTATGTGGAAAGAGACCTAAAGATTCATGGGAACACTCACATGACTTTGTCCTTTTCATTTTTTTTCCCTCTTTTTTTTTTTGTAATAATAAATTATTCTTTCTCAAAATTTTGTAATTTCCTAAAAGAAGCAATTTTTGTTGATTTTTTTTAAAAAAAAATTATTTTTGCAATTAATTTATGATTATTTAATGCGGAAGAGGACGACACAGTTTTTCTCCAGATTTGTTTACAAATTTTCTAAAAAATCATTGTCGTAACGAATACATAGGTTATGTACATTTCAAAATTTCGACCAACAACACTTAACAAGAATTTTAAAAACAAGTAGTAATTGTACTCAATAATGTAATACTAATAAATAAAGCATTGTGTAATTAATAAAAGAAGAAACAAAAAAATAAATTATATCATTAAATGAAAGCTAACTGTCAAAAATTTTATGTCTCTTGGTACCTTCCTGCTTCCTCCATCCTCCTTCCATATATAGAACACTTAAGCTCGTCCCTTTGTCTTCACAATCCCTCTTCGGCTTCCCTTTCTCCGTCTCTCTGGTCTGCCTTATTATTCAGCGCTTTTTAGCTGATAATCTCGCCGGCATTTCTCTTTCCGTCTCTCATGGAGAAATATGCGACCGTGACTGTTCTGTTACTGCTTCTCTCTTTTCCGGTAGCTTACTCCGGTCACGATTACGGCCAAGCTCTCTCCAAAAGTCTTCTCTTCTTCGAAGCTCAGAGATCCGGTGTCCTCCCTCGTAACCAAAGAGTCACTTGGCGCTCTCACTCCGGTCTCACCGACGGCAAATCAAGCGGCGTATGTCTCATTTCTCTCTCTCTCTGGATTTACAATGTTGCCGTTTTTATCACCCAAAAACAAAATTAAACCCTGTTTTTCAAGAATCAACTCTGTTTTTGTACCTGATTTTTAGATAAGTATTTCCGACAACTAAGTACAGATATATTCTCCGTTCAGACAACATTGTTCCTGTTTCATCCGGTAAATCCTTTTATTTGGTTTGGTTTTTTCAGGTAAATCTGGTTGGAGGTTATTACGACGCTGGGGACAATGTGAAATTCGGACTTCCGATGGCTTTCACGGTGACGATGATGGCGTGGAGCGTCATTGAGTACGGCCATCAATTAGCGGCTAACGGCGAGCTTGGCCACTCCATTGATGCCATTAAATGGGGCACTGATTACTTCATCAAAGCCCATCCTGAGCCCAACGTCCTTTACGGCGAGGTACTTTTTTTTAATTTACTTACTTTATTTTAATTTTGGTCATGTTTTTTTATTATAATCTAATTAGTTTCCTAATTTTAATTTTAATTCCATAATTAATTAAATTATGGATGAATTTTTTAGGTCGGAGACGGCAACACCGACCATTACTGTTGGCAGAGACCGGAAGAAATGACGACGGACAGGAAAGCTTACCGGATAGATCCAAGTAATCCCGGGTCGGATCTCGCCGGAGAAACAGCAGCTGCCATGGCCGCCGCTTCAATTGTCTTCCGCCGATCTAACCCTGCTTACTCTAGGCTACTACTCACTCACGCTTATCAGGTAATATAAATCTTTTGTTCTCTTCTTCGGCGCACTTTTACTCTGGATGCGCACGTTAGCCATAAAGTGTCTGTGATATTAATTTACCGGCAGTTACGTTGGGGGAAGTTGCAGACACATGATTATTGCATAACAGTAGAAAGTCACTTAAAAGTCGTTTTCAGCGCACGTTAGGCGGAGGCGTCATATAGCAATGAAAATGACAAATATGAAAAATTGTGGTGACTGGACAATTAATTCTGTTTCATTCTAATTGCAATAAATTTATGAATGCTTGAAAAATAAATATTCTATGAGATTTGCTATAATCATCACTTATCACCACTTATCAGGAGTTTAGCAAATTGTGGTATTCTTAACTCTTTTTGAGTTTAAGATTTAATTTTAAACACAGTAACTTACTATATAATCTAAAAAAACTCAACAATTTTAATCTGCTGAACGGTATCGTATCGCTGATCCCGTAAGTGGACCCCGCAAAGGATAGATCTCTTTGTGAACGGTTGGGAAACAACGACGTCGTTCTCCGTCCTTCACGGGTTTTTTGTGTTGTTTTTTTCTAACACTTCGCACGTGCCTTGGGCTGTCGGTGCCCCATACTGTGTAACGACCTTTCCTAATTTAACATTTTATTCTTTAACAATATGACGAATCTCTCCACAACATTTTCGAATCTAACCTTTTCTTCTCTGTTTTATTTCGAATTTGCCATGTTAATTTTATTTGGTTTTTTTTTATATATTTGATCTCAGCTGTTTGATTTCGCCGACAAATACAGAGGAAAATACGACAGCAGTATCACCGTTGCTCAGAAATATTACCAATCCGTCAGTGGTTACAATGTAAGATACGACTTGAGAATCTGAGGTTAAGGGCTTTAAGGTGTTGTCTAATGTCTGAAAATGGATCTTAATTTCAGGATGAGTTACTTTGGGCAGCTGCGTGGTTATACCAAGCTTCGAACAACCAGTTCTACTTGGACTACTTGGGTCGTAACGGTGACTCCATGGGTGGAACCGGTTGGTCCATGACCGAGTTCGGCTGGGACGTTAAGTACGCTGGTGTTCAGACCCTTGTCGCCAAGGTTAATAAACCAATTTCGAATTTTGTTTTTAACCGGTTTAATAATCTTGGTTTGATTATAAACGGGTTTTTTTCTTTTGTGGGACAGTTCTTGATGCAAGGCAAAGCAGGACGTCACACGCCTGTGTTTCAGAAGTTTCAACAGAAAGCTGATTTCTTTATGTGTTCGTTGTTGGGTAAAGGCTCGAGGAACATTCAGAAGACACCAGGTGGTTTGATTTTCAGACAACGTTGGAACAATATGCAGTTTGTCACAAGTGCTTCGTTCTTGACCACGGTTTACTCTGATTACCTAACTTCCTCTCGAAGCAACTTGAGATGTGCTTCTGGAAATGTCGCTCCTTCTCAGCTTCTTTCCTTTGCTAAATCTCAGGTTAAGGATCGATGTGAAACCCGCTTTTTGAATTTGAAGATAAATTATAACCTATCTTCAACAGTTTCATGATATATTCTTTGATTCTTCTTTTCAGGTGGATTATATTCTTGGAGATAACCCAAGAGCTACTAGCTATATGGTTGGATACGGTAACAATTTCCCTCAGAGAGTTCACCACAGAGGCTCCTCCATCGTCTCTTACAAGGTTGACCGCACATTTGTCACTTGCCGAGGTGGTTATGCCACGTGGTTCAGCCGTAAAGGCAGCGACCCGAACCTCCTCACTGGTGCCATTGTCGGGGGTCCCGATGCTTACGACAATTTCGCTGACAGGAGAGATAACTATGAGCAGACTGAGCCTGCTACTTACAACAATGCACCACTCCTTGGTGTTCTTGCTCGTCTCAGCAGTGGACATTCCGGTTACAGCCAGCTTCTTCCAGGTTTGTGTCTGAGGTTCAAAAGATTCCTATATATCGCCAAGAAGAACATCGGAACTCAAAGCAGTTTGCTCTTTTTTTTTCTCCCTGCAGTTATTCCTGCTCCTGTAGTCGGAAGACCAATGCCTATCCTTAAACCGAAAGTGACCTCCCCGGTCCGAGGTATGCTATTGTGTTTCATTTGTTTACATATGAATCTATGAGGGTCTATTGAACAGAGACTTGACTGTGTCTATGTTGAGTACTATGCAGCTTCTGGTCCAGTGGCTATAGTTCAGAAGATGACTGGTTCATGGGTCTCAAAGGGAAGAACTTACTACAGATACTCAACAACTGTAATTAACAAATCACCAAGAGGTCTCAAAAGTCTCAACCTTTCGATCAAGAATCTTTACGGACCAATTTGGGGACTCTCGAGATCAGGCAACTCATTCGGCTTACCTTCGTGGATGCACTCATTGCAATCCGGAAAATCCCTAGAGTTCGTCTACATTCACTCAACAACGCCCGCAAATGTCGCGGTTTCAAGCTACACTTTCACTTGACCAGACAACTTCAAAAGTATCAAAAGGAATCACAGTGTGTATAGGTCGTGAGAAGAAGAAGAAAGTGTTGGTTTTTCCCTCTGGTTCGTCAAGAACGTCAAAAGGTTTGGTCTTTTTTTATCTTCATTTTGCTTTTTTGGGTTTCTCTGGTGAATATAAAAGGGTTGAAGAAAGGTGGAAGAAAGGTGTGAAGAGACAGCCAAAGACTCTTCAACAAATTTTAAGAAGAGTAAAAGTGCTCATCCTCTTTCTACTCCAAGTTCAATGCTTTTTAAATTTATATATAAATATATATATATATAGTGAGAGAGGGGAAGATAGAAAGAAAGATAGTGTTTTGTGAGATATTCCTTGAAAGGAGTCTTGTGTGATTTTGCAAGGATTGTTTTTTCATTCCTTGCATCTCAGAAAACATATGTATGTCTCTATCCTTTTGTGCTTTTATCTTTCTTTGGTCCCTGGTCAGTTGTAAAAACTCAACAACAATCCTTGAATGAAATGTAATTTGGTTATCAACTTGTTAAGTATTTCACAAATTTGATAGACTTTCAAATTCAGAGATATTAATCAGTGTTTGCAGAGAGAAGACTACTGATAAAAGATCAATATAGTATCACTTCCCAAACTTTATTTTTTTCTCCTTACACCAAATGTTGAATTTTAGTGGTTAAGTACTCCAAATATTTTCCTTAATTCAAATGTATTTCATTTTCTCATGTTATGATATGTTTTGTTTGTTTTCTATAAATAGATAAAATTTGAAAATTTTTGGTATTAAATATTAGTAAATATGAAATCAACAAAACAAAAACTTGTTTTGAAAATTTTTGAAGAAATTGTTCATCACTTCCATTTTTTCCACCTAAGTTGTTTGTTGTTTCTACAAGATGTTATCTCACTAAATTTAGTAATCTATTATACTAATCATTAAATCTATTTTTGTAGTTTAAAACAGTGGAATTGAACCGAAAATTTTGGTTTTCTATTCAAAATTAATTCGATTCGATTCAATTTGGTTTAATAATCCTCTAGTTTTATTAGTTTATTTTCTTATAAAAAAGTTTAAACCTATACCAATTTCTTCCAAACCAAACCAAAATCATATCTATAAATTCAAAACTAATTGAATTTTAACCAAAATAACTGAAATCTAATCAAAATTAATAAAATAAACTTCGGTTAATTTAAACATAATCTTTGTTAACTAACCTAACCAAAAATTGAACAAATTCTACAAACTAAATTAACCAAAAACCAAAATACCCAATCTGAATAAACGTAACTATCCAAATACACACAAATTTACACAAAAAGCTGCTAAAAGAGAAATTGTACATTGTGGGTTAGAATGTTATTACAATATAAATACAAATACACACAAATTTACACAAAAAAATGTAGAGAGAGTATGCTTAGTACAAAAATCAGATATTTTGTTTAAAAACAAAAAATAACCTTTTATAATGTATTTTTATTTTTTTTGGCACAAGCAACTTGGATTGTAACATAATACAGAGGCATATAAAGATACGATTTAAAACGAAAAGATAAATATATAAACAACAAACTCCGTGGCTGCATAGTAGTATGAAAGCTTCACTTCTTTGCCTTGTTATACATTTCATCAATCTCTTTCTGGATAGAGGTTAAGATAAGTGGATTCATAAGTAAATGGAGATAAACTAGAGTTTCTATGTAGCCAAAATGCGTACGTTGTTAAGTGAAATATGCAAATATGAATGGGACTTATAGTTTACCTGATAATACTTGAGAAGTTGAGGCCTTTTCTTCTTGTAAGAAGGTGTGATGAGATCTCTTTCCATGTCGAATGGGACTGTGTCCAAGTGTACACCTTTGATCAGCTCAAATCCCTTTAGCTGTAAATACAAAACCACAATTTACTTAGTTAAAAGATTTGATGTAAGAAAACAAACAATAAAATAAGAAGACCCATGAACAAATTAAACCTTTTTGTCTTTGGCTACTCTGTTGAATTCACCAAGGATAAACTCTTTGGTCTTTGGGTTTTGACAGATAGAATCAAAGTCTCCTGAAACATTGTGTTCTTTAGCCCAATGTTCGATCTGTATCTTGCTTGGACATACCACAGCCACTAAGTATGACTCAAAGCTGTTTCCGTATACCCATATCTGCAATATGTTTTAATAGATCAGTTTCTATAAAACCGACAACACGAAAAAACCGTAAACCGGATTGCCCATTACCGATTCAATGGCGGCTACGTGACTGTAAATGTTCTCCAAGTTCTCAACCGCAACGTATTCTCCTTGAGAAAGTTTGAAGATGTTCTTCTTTCTGTCGATGATTTTCATGGCTCCATCTGGTTGCCACTCACCGACATCACCAGTGTGAAGCCATCCATCAATGAGGATTTCTTGAGTGAGATCTTCACGTTTGTAATAACCAGAGAACAAAGGCTTTCCTCTGATGCAAATTTCTCCACGTGGCTTGCTTGCAAGAGCGTCGTAACCCATCTCTGGAACTGACTCGAGTCTTATGTCAACGTTTGGAACCGGTGGACCAACCGTTCCAAGCATTTGAAGCTCATTTGGAATCGACACAAACGTCCCACCACAACTCTCCGTTAAACCTACAAAAGTCATAAGAGTTCATTAGTAAGACCAATATTTGGATTTGTTATAACCTTAAGTAACATTCGTTGTTCATACCGTATCCTTGAAGAACATGAGCACATGCAACAACTCGAAGGAAAGATTCGATGTGAGCTGCAAGAGGAGCTGCTCCTGAGAGGATAAGACGCACTCTTCCTCCTAATCCTTCTTTTACCTGAAAGAATTTAAATGTTCAAGATTTGGTTTTATTCTAACAATCAAAGTGTTCAAGATCGAGAGTGTGCGGATACATATATATATATGTCATTCTCATTTCACCTTCTTAAATACAATTTTGTCAAAGATTGGAGCTGCTTGTTCATGAGGCTTCCCTTTCTCCATCTTATTATGTTTGCTGAAAAAGGTATCAAAAAGCTTTCAGAAGCTGAGAATTAAAATTAGAAAACTGATACAAAGATGGTAACACTTACTAGTTGAACGCAAAGTTGAATAAGGTCTTCTTTAAGAAACCACCATCAGAAAGTTTCTGCTGAAGACCTGAGAGTTGACATAAACAGAGAGGAACAGTTAAGAAAAAATAATGTAATGTTTCTAAGAAAAACTACCCTAGCGAAGTATTTACCGTTGTATATTCTCTCTAGCACGCGAGGAACTGCGCAGAAAATAGTCGGTTTCAAAGCAGAGATGTCTTCAATCAAAATCTTAACATCCTGAAACAACACAAGTATATAAGTAAGTCCATGATGACACAGATTGTATAATGGCTATTATGAAGTAGATTCTACAATCAAAAGAAACATTTTTTTTTAATATAATTTACCCCTCTCCAAAATCCTATGGAGGCTGCTTGATAAATAAACAGCTCCTCAATCACGCGATCAAAGATATGAGCCAGAGGTAGATATGAGAGGTAAACATCTTTACTGGTTAACTGTAACATTTTTTATTTTATTTTCACAATATGAAAAAAAAAAAATTATTATAATGATAGAAGTATAATGATGATAAAAACATTAATAAGTTACCTCTTCATTGTTAGTTTGAAGCCATTTTTTAACACCTTCAAGTAGATATATAATGCTCTCATTTGTAAGCAAGACTCCTTTAGGATCACCAGTTGTGCCACTTGTATACATTATGGTGCAAATATCGCTTCTTTTCTTCTCTGGTAATTCATAATGTTTGCCTTCACCCTGCAAGTAACACATAAGCATTTCAGAATTCCCAAAGTAGAATTATACAAGTACAAATATGATTCCTCTTACTAGCTTCAAGAATTGGTCCCATGAATATATAGTTAACCCGTGCCTCTCAGCTTCTGCTCTTTGCTCATTTGTAACCTCGCCAAAGCTCACAATATCTGTTCCCAAAAAAAAAAATTTAGGGATTGTTTCTTTCACTGGACTTACATCTCAAGAACTCCAATACATGAATAGCGCTTACTCTTCAAATATTTAGTTGAATTTGGAGCTGTCTTCAATAACTGAAACATCAAAAAGAAGCGTTTTTTTTCTTTTCTTTAAGCTAATAGAGAGATTTTGCATGCGCTTATAACTTAATCAAACAATTGTAGAATAATATGTTACCTCGGAAATCTTTTTCTCCTCAGAGAAAGCAAGTGACACCTCAGCATGACAAATGATGAATTCTATTGCTCCAGCACCTAACACATGAACAAAGTTTTACATGAGATTGCTTGTAAAGGAAAAATCGAACAACAGTATATACAGATTTATGTACATACATACCTAGAGTGTCATATAGAGGTACACAGTAGAGTCCATGAGCGTTGCAAGCCTAATATCAAATAGAAAATCATTGATGAAAACATAAACTTTGGGTTTGACAGATAACTACTGAAATAGCCAAGTAGTCGAATAACGATAACATTTTAGATTATTATTGATTATAGTTTCTTGTAATTACAAGTATAGATTAAAACTCAGCCAGTATGATGTCACTCTCATATTATTACCTCCATGCTTATAATCCATTCAGGGCTATTGGGGCCATATATACCACATGTCTCTCCCTGCGGACCACACAACATTAACATTAAGATAATTGAGAAACTCTAGACGCATCAATTGTATATGGTTAAAGATAAAACCAATGTAAATATATATATATATATATATATAAAAATGTTGCCGACAGTAATTACTTTGCCAACTCCAATAGTTCGAATAGAGTTTCCAAGCTTAATCACTATATCATATACTTCTTTGTAAGTTTGCCATACATATTTTCCCGCCTGTTGGAACCAAAAAAAAAAAAAAAAAAACTATTACAAAACACGAATTGTGACGGATTATTCTGATTTAAAAGATGGACAATTCTTACTTTTCCATCAACAATTTCTCTACGACCGAGCATGGGATTATCTGGAGATTTCTCCGCAGATAAACTGTAATCAAAACAGAAATTAACAACGAACATTCATATCAATATTCACCCAAAAAATAAATAAACGCAGAAAAATTCACCACAAATTTGAACAGAAAAAAAAATTAAAACCACCAAGAACTCAGAAAATGAAATTTGCACCCACAAAATTTCAACATAATGAAATAGGTTTTACTGTATTATACTCCAACATACAGTAAATAGTGTAACAACCAACAAATATAGAAAAATGAATAAATCAGTGAAGCCCAAAACGGTGGACTTTGATAGATCCTATGAGAGCTAGAGGAAATTTATCTAACCGGAAAATATCCCAGCAACTGACGAGATCATCGGCCGGTTCAGGAAAACCGTCTTTGGCGTAGATACTCCGGTAAACTGAACCGACCGACGGACTACCTCCATCGACACCTTCTTTCCCCTTCTCAACCTCAACGATGAACCGATTCGTCGCCATTTTATTTTATATGTTTGTTTGAGTGTGTATATATATATATATTATGGATGAATGATAATGGATGGTTTCGTTGAATTTGTAGAAAATTTAAATTTGCGTGTGAATGTTATAATGGGAGAAAAAAGATTTAAGGCCACGAGGTTAGCTTACCAATCCTCATTATTTTATATGTTACTAAAGAAAATTATATATTTATATTTTATTGTTTTCCAATAAAGCTTATTAGTGATATTTTTTCTGTTTATATTTAATAAGTTATTTCTTTTGCTATTTTATGAGCTCAATGGATTCTCGACTGGTGAATAGTCATAACGAGATGAAAAAGTTTGACCAAGTCAACATTTTCTAGAAAACCTCAAAACGAAGACATATAACATAAAGTATATTACAGATTTTTTTTAAATAAACAAAATTACATAATTGTAAGTGGAATAGCATATGATTGGGATCCAAGTACTGGTATTCATTTCTCCCTTCTTGTTATTCCTTTTTTTTTATATAAGAACAAAACTTAATGTGATTCTTAATTATATTTCTAATGACAGAGATGACAACACACAAACTCTAAATAATTAAGTATGGTTAAATTACCCGGTTCTTCTGACAGCACACAAGTGCAAGATCGTTGCTTATAGTATTGAGATTTGACTTTCGTATTAACAGTAAGATTATATTGTTATCCGAATATTTATAGATGTCATTTTGACATTTTAAAATTATCAATACACACAAATACCATACATAGTGATTAACCATAACTCAATTAAAACTTGTCTTCAACCAAAAAATTCTTATTTTTAGTGAAATTGGGGATAAGAACAAAACTTAATGTGACACATGTTTTTGTCCTTTTGATTTAAAAGGAATATAAAATGTTGTTCTAACTGGGTGTAGAGTGTAGCACTTCGGATTATTAAAGAGAAAGGTCGGAATGTAGTTTGAGATTTAAATGTGACAAACACTCCAAGCCAGAAGGTTCGAGCTAAGAAGCTTAATTATGTGACGAGTTAGAGGTAGAAATGTAGCATTATCTTTTAAGCTTAAATTAGGTTAGAAAAATAGGAAATAAAAGTAGAAAAAAAATAGCAAGAAAACGAAATTTATAGATACGAGTCACTACCATTATTTGGATCACGTCACATTTAAATTAGTTTGTAGTTCAATCAATAACGGACCACTCTTATTAATAAGCTATAATGTAGCATTATCTTTTAAGCTTACATTAGGTTAGAAAAATAAGAAATAAAAGTAGAAAAAAATAGCAAGAAAACGAAATTTATAGATACGGGTCACTACCATTATTTGGATCACGTCGCATTTAAATTAGTTTGTAGTTCAATCAATACCGGACCACTCTTATTAATAAGCTATAATGTATCATGGATCCATAATTGTGAAACTAATCGCCCACCAATCTATTTCCAAAATATATTGTTTGGTCTTCAATTTTTTTATTTATTTATTTATTGTATTTGTACTTTTATATCGTTCGTCCGTCAATATCAAATAGGCCAAACAAAGATTGTATGTGTTCGGAAAATTTTGTTTCCCGTTATTGTTATAAGAAAATAGGTAAATAAAGGTGTAGGAAGATCATATAAATAGCCAAAAAAACTTGAAGGCGTAACGAAAATCCGTACAGGAAAAGGAGCAGATGAAAAATAACGTATTATTGATTTGGTCACAGTTTCCTTAATTTCAATATGCAACTGCTTATTTCTGTCGCATCTGAATTTTATTACCGTTGACTTTGAATTCTTCTAAAGATGGACTTTGTTGTTATTCTTTTGAATGTTTCAAACCACATCTCCTGTACAGATTCTTATTACATATGGAAAATACATCGACTTGGATTACGAAATTATAAAGAAGTCGTCGTTATAGATAAATTAATTTTGTAACGACTCTAACGACCAAGGAAATGGGTTTAGTTGGAATAATCTATATACTCCTCTTTATAAGTGATTGACACTGGTTTTACTATTCGGCCCAATCTAGCCCACCATCCCCACAAAGCTCAGAGACTACTCTACAAGTTCAAGAAACGAGGGTTTATTTTACATTTTAGGCCCATAAATTACATTGTAGCCCATTAGCTTCACTTTTGATAACCACTTGCATTTTCTATGTCGACTCGTCGTCCTTAACGAACCTAACCAAACCAAAATGAGACTGCGTTTGGTTTTCAGTTCTGATTGCAAACCGAATATTAACCGAAAACCGATTTCTGAAGTCTAACTTATACGAAAAATACATTCAATTACACAATCATAGCTAGAGCATATGTCACAATAATCCAAATCGATATATATACTAACCTCAGCACAAACCGAGAATCTAAGATTGATTTGTGTATACTTTTAATCCTAATCTCGAACTAAACCAAAATCATACTAAAAATACAAATGGAGATGCATTGATAAAGCAAGCTGAAACAAAAATAAGAAATTTGCATTTTCTTATTAATTATTTATCTGAAGTTTACTTTACACGTATAACATTAGGGACATTAACATCAGACTATTTAATTTCTCAATAATGTCCAGAAAGTCATACCTAAAATCTGGAACTTGTCTCCCGACGTTTCATTAATTTTCGGTGATATAAGTAAATGTTTTTTATTCTGCACGAGAACAAGACTTTGTTTTGTAATCTAGTAGAAATTTGCAAGAACACCAAATTTATATATAAATTTATTAGCAACACTATACTATATATTGGGGATGGGCATCGTAAATTCCTACTTGTACATAAATAAAAACAAATAATTCAATGTAGTTTTCTTTGGTGATCAGTGCGTATGCATGTAAATTTCGGAGGATGATATATTTGTGTTCACATTTATTCCAAGCAATTTTTACACTTGACGAAAAAAATATCAACCCAAAAAAAAAAAAAAGTCTATGAGTTTGAATTATTTATTATTGCATTTAGTGTGCTTTAAACAATTTTTTTTTTATTTTTAACATTAGTACCCAAAAAAAACAATGGGTGTTAAAATAAAATAAAATATGAAATCTAAAGTCTTTGCATAGTGTCCGAGACACTGTCGGGCAACATGGTCCGAACGGTTGATGTCGACATCAACCTAACGGTTGTCTTTTTGTGAGAATTATTCAACTAAAATACTCTTAAAGGTTCATATTTAATTATTCTTCCATGACGCGGTTGATTCATCAACATGTCGATACGTTAAATGCAGTGTTAATTTAAATTTTATATTTGCAAAAAAAAAAAAAATCTAGATTTTGTATTTGATAAAACAATATGTAGACTCCAGTCCTTCCATACAATATAAATCATAAAGTTTTAAGATATATACATTATATTTTTGAGCTTTAAATTCACAGAATATGTCATTGTCACTCAGAATAATAATGAGAGTCGTTGGGAAATTTCAAAGGCATTTGAAAGACAAAATCAGTAAAAGAGATTTGATTGTATATAATTATCTGAGCATCTATATACATGTGTTTTCACACTCATGGCAATCACTTATTTTCAAAGAAAATTGGAAGCAAATCGCGTTTTCTTTCTTTTCTTGAGATTTGTCAAATTTTTTTGTTTTCTTTTTATAATCTATTAATAATGGGGAACTGCATGGAGAGATGTAGGCAAGGAGAAAGAGAAGAAGGAAAGATAGAGGTACGAGAAAATGCAAAAGAGTCTTTCAAACTTGATCATGGTGATGACAATGAAGAAGGTCACGGTGGAATGAAGGTGAAGATAGTGCTCACAAGACATGAGTTTGATATGTTTTTGGTTCAGATGAATAGGAATCATGACGGAGACTTGATGATGACCAAAGATGTTATGCTAGAGCTAGAGAAGAGGATCATAAAATCATCATCGTTATCATCCTCACCATCATCAATGTCGTGGGAACCGTCTTTAGAGAGCATCATGGAGTGCCCCGAAGTCCAAGAGATGGATCTATGATGACCATCGGGATCTAAAGCATTGTGTTAAGTCTCGGCGATTGGAAATTATATGACATTTTTGTATCTCTTCGTATTTCGAGATGGGGTCGATCTCGTTCCATATTATCAGATCTTTCGATTATTCATGGGTTTGGTCCCGATTATGTTATTATAAATACAAATAACTTTTAAAAATTATCAAAAATCGGGGGTGTAGCTCGTATGGTAGAGCGCTCGCTTCGCATGCGAGGGGCACGCACCTCCATTATTTTTTTTGTTTTAATTATTTTCTTAATCAATAAAGAGCATCCCTCATTCAAACCGTTGGATTATTCCTTTTGGCCTTTATGGATGAATCAACGGCTCAGGATCAATCAAAGAAACAGATATTGAGAATATATATATATATATATTAGCGACCGTTGAGCCTCTCGTTTCTCATCTAAGATAGTAGCAGAGAACCGCCGATGCTCCTCTGTCTTCTTCGCAGGTGACTTTTTTTCATTTCAGTTTCCGATAAAAAAATGAGCTTTCGTGTAGTTTCCTCCGTGTTTTCCGGAACCTATCGCATCCCTAATCTCCACGAGACTCATTCTCTTCTTCGGTCTCTCTTCTTCCTTCACGGGAACAAACCGGCGTATTTCGGTCGCCGACGACCGATTCTGTACTCATCATATGGCGATCGGATCAGAAACAGTGTCGGAGCCGCCGCTGATGTTTCGGAAACGCCTTCTTCGTCTCTTCTCGACGACGAGCTTCTGGGAAGCGTATCCGCCGTTAGAGATGCGGATGAAGCGCTCGAGATGATTTCTGATCGATTTGGATCAAATCGCGGGGGAATCGTTGAAATTGAAGATTGCCGCTCGATTATCTCCGCTGCTGTCAGCCGCGGCAATGTCGAGCTTGCGTTGTCGATTTTCTACGCCATGCGAGCAAGTTTCGATTTAGGTTCTCTCAATTTCACTTTTCCAATTCAACGAGAGAATAATAAATTTTATGTGTTTGATCGATTAAGGAGTGATTTGTGTGTGTATTGCAGGTGAGAATGAAATTGATCGATGGAGATGGTCGAGGCCTGATGTTGAGGTGTACACGAAGTTGGTCAATGGACTTGCTGCTTCCTTGAGGGTTTCTGATTCTCTAAGGATCATCAGAGATATTTGCCGTGTTGGAATCTCCCCTGCTGAGGAGGTAACAGTTGAACTCGTTGTTGCATAAAAAATGAAAGTTGCTGCTGATGTCATTGTATCTGAACTTACGTAAGGTTCATGTAAATAGTCTGGCAGTGTTTATGAGCATGATATTGAATACATATGCTATTGATTTAGGTTCCCTTTGGTAAAATTGTGAGATGTCCGAGCTGTTTGATTGCCATTGCTGTTGCGCAACCCCAGCATGGAGTTCAGGTAATGATGATCTCTATCTGATCGATCGTCAGTGCTCAACGTATCTTTTTTATGAATAAATGGATGATTTGCTGAGTATGTTTCTAGGCTGTCTCCTGTGCTAATTGCCGATACCAATACGAGCTTTTCTCTGGTGACATAACCAGCATAGAATCAGAAGAGCTCTGGTTAGTTCTATTCAATATGTTCTGTTCTTTTGTTGCATAGCTCTAGGGAATGGTGTTGCAGTATTTTGGTTCTAGAGAGCGGGTTGTGTTTGGTAAGATTGAGGTGTGTGTGGTGTTGATGCTGAGATATTCACTTTTTCTAAGGAGCTACATCTGCCGAACGCAGCAAAGACATTCCTCTGTGGGAAAAGGGGCTCAGACTAATCCAGATTAAGAAGAACAAAGTCATCTCTTCTGTGCATTCTATTGTGGTACAATCTCCATTGTGGACACACATTTATATATATTTTAATTTTTTTTTTCAAAATAAGAAAATCCTTGGACACACATTGGATACAGCAGTTAGTGTAACCAGTGCATTGGATTTCAGGTACAAACTCCTTCCGGTACAGCACGAACGCACCGGTTTGCCACTGAGACAGCCGAGCTCCCTGCACAAGAAGGGGAAAGAGTGACAATTGCATCTGCTGCTCCATCAGATGCTTACAGACAAGTGGGACCCTTCAAATTTAGCCCAAAACCTCCAAACCTCTACCCTGGAGAACCTATGAGCCTCACAAAGCATAAGGACGGACGGGAATCGCTTTTGCTAAGACCTCCTAGTAAAGACGGAGATAAATCCTTGCAACCCTCGTTTCTAATTCCCCTTTTAGCTGTTTTGGCTACCGGAGATGCTGCTTCTGGCATTGTTGATCCCAGTTTGCCTCAAATACTCTCAGTTGCTGCTGTTACATCACTGGCAATCGGAGCAACCCTTAATTCTTTTGTCCTTCCTCAACTAAATCAGGTATCTATTCGCTATCACGTAAACGTGCTTTTAGGGAACATGTGGTATTGTCTTGGGTATGGATATTCATAATCCATTACACGGTTTCAGCTTCCTGAAAGGACAGTAGATGTGGTCGGTATCAAACAGAAACTTTTATCTCAGTATGATGTGCTCCAGCGTCGCATTGGAGATCTTAAAGAAGCAACTGAGAAAGAGGTATTTAGTCCATGATACAGACTTGCCAACCTTTTAGAATCCACAATAGATAATTAAAAAAAAACAACTGAAACTGCTGTGCCCATTTAGGTGTGGATGTTGGCTCGAATGTGTCAGCTCGAAAACAAAATTTTAGCCGTGGGAGAGCCAGCTTACCGGTATGACCCCCTCAGATCATTCTAATCTCATCATCTGGGAAGTGTTAACAGAAAACATATCTATCATTAACATGTGTTTTATATACTCGAATTTAGTACTCGAAGAACAAGAGTAAAGAAGGTACGAGAAGCTCTGGAAAACTCCATACAAGGAAGGATTGAGCTGATCGATAGTTATGCCAGAGTAAGAAAATGAAACAACACCTTTTTTACATCTTCGAAGTCTTAGCTCATGTTCCAGTTTTACTCTTGATGAAAGGATTGTCTTACATATCTTTAGATATCATCAATGATTGAGATCGAGGTGGAAATGGACAATGATGTTATTGCAGCCGAGGCAGTGAACAATAATGTGAGTTATTTCTAACAGTTTACCTACGAATCAGGTGAATCTGAGGCTTAAGTAAAAGCTCCATTATTTTCACAGGAAAATATTGCTCAACAGATAGAGCAGATCATGGAACTCGAAAACCTTGAAGAGGTATAAAGTTATAAACTCAACTTACATATATATATATATATTTACTGCAATTTTCCAGTTCCATTTTGGAATTTGGACAAAACAAGCATAATTTATTTTGTAGTTCGGTCTTTATTGTTTGAGATGCAGAAATGGAAATTACAGGCGGAAGCAAACGATGAGGCCGAGAGACTTATCAGCTCCCAACCTTAAACGTTAGCATCAAGCAAATCCGGTGAGTAAATCATCTTCATCATCATCTTCATGCATCATGAATCATCATCATCATCATCATATCGAAAGCAGTTGTCTTTCGGCGGCATATGTATGACATTAATAATGTCACCTGTGAAAACTGCAACGTAGATTCGTCAATGATATGAAACTGTGGACGAATGTTCTGGCAATTTACACTTTAATTACAAGTTTTTAAATTTTTTTAGTGTCCTTTAAGCTGCACTGGAATATTACTACGAATTAAAAAAAAAATGTTATATTAATGTTGATCATCTGGTGATACAGGTCAAAACTTCTGGAGCATCGCTAAAAGTTAGAAGTTTCTTCTGTCGGTCGCTACAAGTTAATTTCTCTTAGCTTAATTATAGATGGTTATGTAATAAGTAAGTATATAGTTTAATAATCACCGAATTTCTTTTCTTTGGAATATAATTTATTTTTGGAATGCTTAGGGATTGTTTCTTTTCTTGTCTTTTTTTGTTTTTTTTTAAATGCTTAGGGATTGAATGGTAAATTATTAGTTGTTGCTAAGCACGCAAAGCGACTTTCTCCAGAAAAATGTGACATTAAGTTTTTTCCTATAAAACGGGAAAATGAAAAAGCCACGTGTCCTCTATTCTCCACTCCTGTTTTTATTCAGGAACAAAGGTTAGTTAGTTATTTCCAGAGAATCTTCTCTTTTGATTCTCTCTCTGTCTCTCTCTTTCCTTCATCGCCTATCGGAGCTCGATGGTGAAAAATATTCTGGTGACCGGCGGTGCTGGTTACATCGGAAGTCACACGGTGCTTCAGCTTCTTCTTCGCGGCTACACCGCCGTCGTTATTGACAACCTCGACAATTCCTCTCTCGTTTCGATCCAACGCGTCAAGGAGCTAGCCGGAGATCATGGAGAGAATCTCACATTCCACCAGGTTTTTCCGATATTTCCACCTCTGCTCTTCTCTTGCGCTTCTACCGTTTGTGTTCCGAGAAAATCGGTGATCATGACCTGAATTGAGACTTTATTTGTATCCCCATTTTTTTACACTGCTTGATTCAAATTTGAGAGTTATGTTGATTAAGTCTTGTGAGTGACTTTTCGTCTTCATCGATTGATGGATCGAAATGTGTTGGGGTCTTCTGAGAAATTTTGCAACTTGAGATGGCTAATGCATCTCTTACCTCTGCAGGTGGACCTTTGCGATAAACCCGCGCTTGAAAGGGTTTTCGCTGAATCGAAGTGAGTTCTTATAGCCTCTTCTGATTTTTTCTTAATTCCGATCTACGCATTTCCAGGCAATCAAATGTTGTCGTCTTCAATCTCATGGATCCTCAGTTTGATTTCGTTTTCTAGTAGAATCCCTTAAGAAACCAGCTGCTTTTATCGGAAAAGTTTTGAAAAAGAGATTCTTATTCAACAGAGAATTTGGCTCCTTAAGATCTGATCTAAAGAAAATGATTCATCCGTACTCCCTAGCAAAAATGTGATATATAGCTCATTGTGCTTGTAATGTAGGTTTGATGCAGTAATGCATTTTGCTGGATTGAAAGCAGTCGGGGAGAGCGTGGCGAAACCTCTTCTGTATTATAACAATAACTTGATTGGGACTATTACACTTTTGGAAGTAATGTCTGCACACGGATGCAAAAAAGTATGTCCCTTTTCTTCTGCAGTGTGGAGTTGTGTTATTCCTAATTCATAAATATATGGGTGAAACATGTATTTAACTCTAATCATCATTGATATGTATCAGCTTGTATTTTCGTCGTCAGCTACTGTGTATGGCTGGCCTAAAGAGGTTCCTTGTACAGAAGAGTCTCCCCTCTCTGGAATGAGTCCTTATGCAAGAACAAAGGTACTCTGGTAGTATTCGATACGGAAGTGAAAGCTTTTATTTTGTAGATTTAAGTGGGATTTATCCTGAAACGTTTGTCTCACTTTTATTGTAGCTGTTCATTGAGGACATTTGCCGTGATGTACAACGTGGTGATCCCGAATGGAGATTTATAATGCTGAGATACTTTAACCCTGTGGGAGCTCACCCTAGCGGTCGCATTGGTGAGGATCCTTGTGGAACGCCAAATAATCTCATGCCTTATGTCCAGCAAGTAGTTGTTGGGAGGCTGCCTAACCTTAAAATTTATGGAACTGACTATACCACCAAAGATGGCACCGGTGTAAGACTTTCACAACTATATACATGGATTTTTTTCATTTTAACTGTCCTTTAAACCCCTTACGTCACTCTAGTATATACTTCTTCTTATGGCTCTTCCACATGGATCATGTAAATCTTGAATTTTGGTCCATAGAATTGTTTGCTTCAAATCGATGTATTGGCTTTTAGAAGGTACTAGATGGAGTCGCCACCAGACCTATGTTAAGTTTCATGATCATCTGATAGGTTCACTTGTCTTGGATAACGTGCAAGAAATAATTCCCATCCTAAAGCGTCAACCTCACCTTGACCAATACGTTGTGATGTATTAATCTTGCTATTAATCTTCTTTGTGATTAATACGTTGTGATATCTTGCTATTAATCTTGACCAATACGTTGTGATGTCTTACTTGTGACCAATACGTTGTGATGTATTAATCTTCGTAAAGCGTCCTCGGTGAGACTGATCTTAGCGGTGGTTTTTACAGGTACGAGACTATATTCATGTCGTTGATCTAGCAGATGGCCATATATCTGCGCTTCAGAAGCTAGGAGATTCTGAAATAGGTAAGTTTTTCGAAGTAGCTCATTGTCTCGACAAATACATATCTGCTTATATAAGCTCAGCGGTTTGACTTGGTTCTTGTGCTAGGTTGCGAGGTATACAACCTAGGAACCGGAAAAGGAACAACGGTGTTGGAGATGGTTGATGCATTTGAAAAAGCTTCGGGAATGGTAACATCACTTCTCTTCTCTCTCTCTCTCTCTCTCTCTACGTACTCGAAAACTGTAGAGTCTATGTGTTTGCTCTTTTACATCACATCGACTTAATAATCGGAATGTACAGAAAATCCCACTGGTGAAGGTTGGAAGGAGACCAGGTGATGTAGAGACGTTGTACGCATCAACGGAAAAAGCTGAACGTGAACTAAACTGGAAGTAAGTAAAGATCTAGAGAATGTTTCTTTTATTAAATGTCGAGTGACCTTTTTATTTTGCAAAGTCTCTGAGACAGAACAAACTCAAAATGCTTGGACAGGGCAAACTATGGAATCGAAGAGATGTGTAGGGACCAATGGAACTGGGCAAGCAACAATCCTTTCGGTTACGGTTCTTCACCAGACACAACATAACTAAAGCTAAATCAAACACACTCCATTCTTTTTCTTGGTACACCTCTCGGATTCATATTCATACTCAGGTTAAAGCTTTGAAGCCCAAAACACAGTGAAGTAAGCTACTTACTTCTCTATTCGTATATTTGCTTTCTCCTCTTGTAATTTATATTTTACATATACACGCATAGGCTTAACTTAAGTGGATTCATTTGTTTATTGGATTGAATTTGTATCATCTTTCTTAGGGAAATGATTTGTTCTTTATGTTATTTATTTATAGGGATTATATTTGTATTAACTAGAAACTGAATTCAGTTGTTTATAGGTTTCGTTTAGCAAGTGTTTGATTTGTAATATTGAATAAAGAACCTCTGAGTTTATCTATCATTTTTTCAGAAAGAACAAATAATACTACTCTTTTTTAATTGTGAAAAATTACGTTTTTACAATATCTAATTAATTTCCTCAAACATAAAAAAAGGAGCAGAAAACAAATTAGTGAAGAAAAAGGGCAAAAAATAAGTTCAAAAAAAAAAAAAAGGGAAATTAACAATGGAAGCCCAAGACGGAACCATCAGTTATAGAGACGGTGACCCGACAATCCAATTTAGCAACCACGTGATGCGTAAATACGTGCAACACTTTTACCCGACCCGCTAACTCCATCTTCGACTCTATCTCCATCGTCGGCCCGACCCGATTCGCATACCCGAAACCCGGATTCGCATATCCATCCCCGAGTGTTGGTCCCGTCCCTCCACTGCTGAATCCCACCGGCGGAGCTCCGGTCCTTGGAAACCCCGGGGGACCTCCGATTCCTGGAAAACCCGTAGGAGCTCCGGTTCCTGGAAAACCCGGTGGACCCATATTTCGCGGATAACCCGATCCGGAATAACCTGGATTAACAGGAGAGCTTGGATTTGTCGGAGTAAATGCCGGCGAACCTGGATTTCTCGGCATAACCGGGGACCCTGGGTTCCCGGGTAAATCCGGCAAACCCGGATTTCTCGGCAAACTTGGAGGACCCGGATTCCCTGGAAAATCCGGCGTTTCTGGATCTCCTGGAAAATCCGGCGAATCTGGGACTCTCGGAGAACCCGGAGTTACGGGCATTACCGGAGAATCTGGAACCACGGCGGCGGATACGGTGGCTATGACGGAGGAGGAAGGAGGAGAAATGGGGAAAGACTGGACGGTGAAAGTGGCGGCCATGTATTGAGTCCTCCCGGGGTCAATTTTACCGGCGGGTATAAACATAAACCCGACTTGATTACCCGAATAGAGGAGCTGAATGGAGCTGTCGTAATGGGAGAAAACGGCGCGGTTTGGGTTTCTAACGGCGACGTACTGGGAGAAGGTGAAGTTAGCGGTGTTGTTGGAGACGGCGAACGACGGGAGTTGGACGGCGTTGACGGAGATCTTGGGGTCTTTTGGTTTGAAGACGGTGAAGTAAACGATGAGGAGGACGGCGAGTAAGAAGAGCAAGAAAACGGTGGCGACGGCGCAAGAAGCTAGATTTGTACGGTTGGAAGGACGACGACGACCAACGTAAGGCTTGGCCATTGCCGTAGATGGAGGAGTGTTTGGAGACAAAGATAGCGTTGAAGCAAGAGAGTAATAGTGAGGCTGCGAAATGTGAGTGTGATTATTATTATTATTATAATCACACTAAACACAGAAGACACATATTAAGCTTTCATTTTCACATATTTTCATTTCATTAATCAAAAAAAAAAAAAATTCAGCTTATTACATTTGTCTACAAAGTCACATTTTTTTAGTGAGATTTGCTGATTCGCTTGTCTAATTTTGTATTTTCCTTACTGTTACTTAAAAAAAGTCATGACTCTAGTCCCACATTTCAGTCGTGTTACTTTGAGTTGTAACTTGCAAAAAATACCACTAGAAGAAAAATGACAAAGATGCCCCTAATACTAGTTAACTCGGATTTGTCATTTGCTGATTTGGAATATTCGCAAAGTCTTTATTCATTAGCTTTTAGGGGAACAAACACAAAAGCTTTAGAGGCTTCTTTCATGGAAGAAAAAAATTATCCAAGAAGAGCCTATCAAAGTCATTTCAACCATAAACATACATACACGAAAACAAACTTTATTATGTACTTAAAAGTTTACTTAGTTAGCTCGTCCAGACGACGATCCATGGCCATAGAGACGGCTTCAAGAAACACACCCTCGCTCGACACAGGTAACACCGAGTTATGAGCTTCCCTCACTATCTCTTCAATCGCAGAGTCTTTGTTCACCATTTCTCTGCACAGTATGCTTCCAATTTGATACGGCGTCAGGTTTCTCTCAACGCCTTTCTTCAAAAGCATCGTCGATATACGCAGCGTGCGTAAGACAGCTTCAGGGACTTCCCAACCGTTGAGTCGCAGAAGCGCAATGTCTTGTTCACAGTCTAGCGAGTTTATGTAGTCAATAGTGTCTGTAGAAAACGGGACTTTTGCTTGCGGCCAGTAAAGCCACTCGAACGTGCAATCT
Organism: Streptanthus diversifolius; assembly: GCA_039880935.1. Lineage (NCBI taxonomy): Eukaryota > Viridiplantae > Streptophyta > Magnoliopsida > Brassicales > Brassicaceae > Streptanthus > Streptanthus diversifolius. The sequence continues at coordinate 25,366,621 of JAXGFM010000012.1, forward strand.
TCAAACTGCAAACCCATTGCAATAACTTAGTTTCACTTCTAAAATATTTTAAAAGGGTGAAAATGCTGAACGAATATAAATGACAACTTACATTTTCAGGCAAGCAGTAGCCATGATCGATAGGGATTAGAACGGTTTTGCCATCTTCGCCTTTCCCAGTCAATATGTTTCCGGCATGTCGATCTGCATTTGCCATTCTTATGTCAAAGACGCTTATCTTATGCACTTCTTCCACAGGAAATGCTCCGGGGCCTATGTCTTCGCAGCTTCCATCGTTCTTCATGAACATTTGCAAAGAACCAACTTTGGCATCTTTTGTAGTAGAACTGCTGATCCCTTTTGGATAATTATACTCTTTGTGAAAGCTTCTGACCATAGCTGTTGGTGGCACACCAGCAAAACCCATAACTTCTTTAGACAACGATCTCGGCCCGCTTTTTGGATGATCTAACAAATAAGCTGCAACTTCTCTAGTTGCCCCTTCTCCTACTCTGGTTCCTCTCTTCAATCCCTGACCGTCTGATGACACAGGAAGGTGCTGAGGATTGTTCACCGCCATAGGTTCCTCATCCATGGGCTTGAAGACAGACACATAGTTGAGGCCAGAAGAATCTTGCATCAGATATGTTCCTCCCGTTCCTTCAGCTGATCTCACTGGTGTATTACCTTTGTTTAACCCATCAACCGTGCGGTCAATCATATCCTCGAGAACCTTAGGTAATTTCACAGCAGGATTGAGAACAACGGGCTCTAACAAGAAGTCTTTACCAATAGAAGCAGTATCTTGTATTTTCACAACGGTGTCTTCGACAAGAGATTCTTTCACCGATTTCTTAACCAGCAAATGGATAACAGAGTTTCCATCTCTGAAAATCCCATCAATGATTATGTTGTCATCAAGTTTCTCCCCTCTAAACAAGATCTCTTGGTCATCAACATCAGGAAAGCCTTTTCCTTCTTTGGAGATCCGTTTCTTGAGATACCCAACGTTCCTACGGCGATCCACATGAAAGTCAAAGACTTTACCGCAAGTGGTGATGACAGTGACAAGGAGAGGATCGTAGAGCTTAAGCACCAAATGCAACACACTACCACCGGTGACACCATAGTCCTTGACACGCGAGGCGTTCCTGGCGAGCTCTCGACCACTGAAAACAAGTTTCTGTCTTCTGACACGAAAGCCGTTACAAGTCTGGATCCTAAGTTTGACCTCGGCAATGGAATCGGAGTCGAGGATGAGCATAGGTATGGTAGAACCAGAAAAACTAAGGAACACCAACACCGATTTGACAGAGTAGAGCGATTGATGGTGACCAAACAAGGAAAACCCCGATCCTCTATGAACCGGGCTCAAAGCAACATCAGCAACAGACATTTCCTAAATTAAAAACCAAACCAAAACCTAGCTCTCTAATCTCAATCCTAAACACACAAAACAACAGACATCTTCTCGTACGGGCATCAATAAGAGACACCCCTCCATGAAATCAATCGAAAGATCCAACTAAAACCAAAAGCTAACCCGAGACTAGAAACAAAGATGAAAGCTTTCAATACATGAGGAATCTCCTCTTCAACGGCCAACAATCAAAGATCGGTAAATGGTGATGAGATTGAGAATCGATAAACCTCTAAACCACAAGTTGTGCAAAGATCGGCATTTAACAACTTGTTCTTCGGAGATTAATTTTTTTGTTCTCTCTCTAATGATGTTATTACCAAAAAGAAACGAATCCTGAGAAGAACGGTAAAAGAAAGGGAAGATTTTTTTGAGAAGCAGCTCTTTACTTTAAATAGACGCGCTGCTTAGCCTTTTCCGGATTTTGTATATCTAACGGCGTTAATGCAGACGACCGTCTGTTCCATATAATAAACGGAGGATTTATATAATTGACCCTTCGCATAAATACATGGAGTTGGTATGATTTATTTACCCCACTAAACGACTTGACAAAAAAAAAAAAAAAAACGACTCGACATTTATTTAATTTAATAACCCATTCTAATCCCTTACCGGTGAACCACGGTATTGTCTATTGTGAGTCATTCATGCAATCAGATCTTGCCACGTGTGATTCTCTTGTAAGAAAAAAACTAAACATTAATTAAAAGTGATCATGATTAGACGAACCTAATTACTGCAACATTTTACCTTCGGAAACTTGAAGAGGTCGTAAACCGAGATTATTGCCGTTGCACATGGATGGGGTCCTCATTCCATCTTATCTCAAAAGCCTAAACTATCATTATATTTTAATAAAGCATATAGTATAATATACATTACGAATTATGCAGGTTCCTAGTATCATCTCCTTGTGTCTGTGTAACTCATGACGATTGCTTTGACTTATTTAATACACTAATAACATAATATATTAATTTTTATTAACTTTTTGTCTTCGGAAAAAATGCTTTAACACATATCTATATATATATACTATCAGGATTACACCTTTTTAAATTAAATTAGTATCTAATATAACAATTTTTTTTTAAAAAAAAAGTTAATAATAATTAATTGATGAGAATAAAACACATAAAATGTTTAGGAAGAATTTTTATTAAACTCTCATAAAAACATAGTTATAATATTCATAAACTTATATACTGATGTTAATGAACTTAATTTTCTAAATTAATATGAAAATATTATAGTAATGATAATATTGATGGATATTCTTCTGTATATATTTAAATATTTCTTGATTTTTCTAAATAAGATAGATCCTCTTAATCTCTCAACAAATAATGTGAATGTGTAAGGTCCAAAGGAAAGTGTTTCATGAGATGATATCATGAAACACTAAAGATTTGACGTTTTTTTCGAAAAGATCCGATGACCAGTTTATGCATGATGCATCTAACCCTAACTTAATTTTCTTTTATTTATCAATCGTAAGAAAAATGAAGTCTAAGCAGCTTAATTTTTTTTTTTTTTTTGTAATTCACATTTATTAAATCCACATAAGGAAAAAGAAAGAAAAAGTTATATATGCTATTGAAAAGGAAAAAAAAAACAAATAGTATTGAGGCTTTAATTTGAATTTGAGTTGTTGAAAACGTTTAGTATGGCCGGTGGCTTTAATCTGACAATAAAATAAATAAAGCTGACGCATATATAATAAAATGATTTCGTAATATAAATAAACTGTTGTCACGATCATTGTACATGAACACAAGAAATAACTCGAGAAAAAAAAGTTTAAAATACTGTAATTTAAAATTCAAACACAATGGGCCACAGGTACAACGATTACTTGAACACTACGTGTGGGCCCCGACGCTGCTCCATTGCTCCGTCCTGGCTCCTCCTATAGCCGTTGTTCAGCCAGTTACCGTTACGAGCGGGCCACGTTGAAGACAATAAGCAAGTTTATTAGTTCCATTTACATAACTCGAGGTTACGAGCTGTCTACTGTCTACTGTCTACGTAGCCCGCTCACTCGAACTGTTGTTCTCGGTCCCCAATTTTGTGTCGGCCCAATCACTTGTAACTTGGCCCAATGTATTACAATACCATCGGCTAAATTTATATCGATCTGGTTTAAAAATGGTTTTAGATAATTTATATAATTTTCACACATTTTACTCAAAGATAATATAAATACATTCCAATATAAATTTACTTTTATAAGTAAAACTGCCAGTAGTGAGAAAAATTAACGTGAAACATTAATAAAATAATAACATAAGAATACAAATCACTCTGAGCCTTGTACAAGATATTACCGGACAGGTTTATAAATTAATTTTAAGGTTTCAAAATTAATACAGAAGAAAGGATTGAGAAAACCCTGGCACGTTCATAAGGTTTCTTTCTTCTTTAATCGTCTACTTCGGAGTCAAGAACAAAGCTTGGAAATGCTAAAGTAACTTCCCTGCAAATTATAAAATGACGACATATTTAATAAATTAAGCAAAATTCAATTACTATTATTTTTTATTTTTTTGTTAATTTTCATTCAAATTTGGTATTACTTGAGATAAGGTAAAGTCATGTTTTTGAGAATTGAAGGATTCTTAGCGACGAGCTCTTTCCACTCTTCTTCATCAATTTTGCCATCTTTGTTCGTATCAACTTCAAGCATCGTCTGTTAATAATCCAAAAACCAAAAAGTTAGATTAAATTTTCAACATCATGAATGAGATAAAGAATATTAATTGTACAATAAAATTCATAGAAAAAATAGATAATTCGATAATATGTAATCAGGACCTGTTCCACGATGGCTTCGATGGATTCTTCCGATAGTTCTAAGTCTGTTTCACTAAGTAGTGCGCCCACCATTTTCTTCAACTAAATTTCCACCAAACATAACATAAACATATACACTATGTGATGTGTCTGTATATATTTAATTTGGTACCTAATATAATTCAAATTAGTTACCCCTCGATTGAAAACTTTTATTTGAGAAAATGAACAATTTAAACGTATACTTTTTTCAAATTTTTTTTGTTTTTTTACGTGTAAAGATTTCATCATTCTACGCAACATTTAATTATTTTTTTTCATAGTTCGAGTAGAGAGATCAGTCTATCAGTACCTCATGGCGCTGGATGAAGCCGGTTCCATGGAGGTCATAAAGCTTGAACATAACTGCCATTTAAGAACATTATACTTACGAACACATCGTATAATGTTCATGATACTAATTAATGCATTAAACACACGTACATGAGGACTTTTCATGTTCCGGAGTGTGTGGATGGAAGATGCTAAGTGAACGAACAAATTCGCCGAACTCAATCACACCGTTGCGTTTCCTATCAAACATATAAAACACCTGCAATAATTATTTATTAACTATATTTGCCATCAACAAGTAATTATAAGTGCTTATTTTAGCTATATATGTAATATTCGTTTATATAAGTATGGATCATGGGAATAGGAGGAGTACGAACCCTGTCCGCGAATAGATTTTGCATACTGCTGTTTCTGAACAAAGCCAGAAGAAACTCTTCCTGCTCATAAATAAGGTCATATATATATCATTATCATATAGATGGACGACATTCAAATAATAAAAAAAAAAACCCAATTAAATAAATAGATGCTACCTTATGGATGAGACCATCGTCGATAATGGATGTACTTAGCTTCTTGAATAAATTGTGTAAAGCCTCTATCTCATTCACCGTAACTGCATATATTTATCAATTACATATATATAACCTCTATATATAGCTTCATAAAATGCATATATATATATAACTACAGCTCATACTCGTTATAGACATGTACATCGAATCTTCTTCTTCTTTTTAATTATTAGTTTTATTTTACTCAATTATTGGAGATGTGGGTTTTTTTGTTTCTTTTGTTTGTTTGACTTACATGGAGTTTCAGATGCAAGAACCTGAGGGTCCTCATATCCACGAGGATGCTTTGTTCGCTTCAACGAGAAGCATTTCACGAATGCCAACATTTTTCAAAAATTCGACCTTCATTTTTCGATTATATTCTATTAATTAATTTTGATGTATCAACAACTCAAATTAATAAATAGTAAGATAAAATAATTATGTTGCTGCTAAAATAACAAAATAATTTTTATCATTTTATCAGTGATAAAATGATTTTTCGGACTTTATGTCATATTTAACAACAAAAACATAAATGAAAATTGGATTAATGAATATTATAACAGAGTCGAATGAATCTGGCTATGAGCTTATGATCTTATCATTTTACGATTAAAAGTTAAAATGAAGAACATGAAATCAGACTTGAAATGAAAAATAGCCAAATCTATTAAACTCTTAAAGGATTTTCACAAAAAAAAAGCTATTAATTTTGATATGACCACGTAGGACCCCAAGATCCAAACGAAAAAAAAAAAAAAGAACAAGTACAATGAAATAAACATGCATGCCTACAAAATCAAATATTTTTGCCAAGACAATCAAACGAAAATTCAAATCCATATCGTCTAGATCTCTGTTTATGTAACAAAAAAAAGACCTCAAATAATCAGAAGAAAGATTCGAGGTTTGTCAACAGAAATCATGAAAAGTGATACCTGGATGATCTTGTCTTCAATTCCTATTGGTTTGATTTAGATTTTGTGTTCTTCCATTTCGGTATTTGAGAAGACTTTCTGGTTTTTTTTTTTTTTGAAATATTATAATGCTTTTGTAATTGGTGGGACACAAAAGGCTTATTCTCTATGTAAGAAAGATTGATTGTTGTTGACTTAATACTTCATTAATATATAAATATTCAAGAATCATTTTAAAAACTAAAAAAATTGTGACTGTACGGATTTTTATTTGACCCATAATGAAAAAATTGTTAATAAATAGAGTTTGAAGTACAATAAAGGGGGGTGGGGGGTGGGCTATATATTAATATGTAAAATTAATCAGCATCCAATGATATTGTTAAAGGTAAAAAAAAAATGAGAATATACATATTGCATATACAAATAGTTGGAACAACCAAATATTATCATACCTGTGGAAATACTACTAGTTGTAAACTCTGTGTACAAGTGATATATTCAAGTTCATAACAATTGTTCCATTTCATAAATTAAAACATTTGATAGATAGAAACTAGGAGTAGCACTATCAGCCGCCTAATGTTTTGCTTCCACATTTTACTTAAAGAGTAGAGGGTTAAACAGGTCACTGAGGTCATCATTCTCAGAGCCCATGATCAGTTTGGGCTTAGCATAAGTTTGGCCCGTCTATAAATATGTCGGTCCATTAAAATTATTAATGGTTTTAGAGAGGGTTTATGAATTTTATAAGAGAGACTCTAGCCGTCGTCTGGAATATCAATGGAGGAGGAGGAAGCGAGAGAAGTAGTGGTGGTCGATAAGGATCTGAAGAAGAAGATAAAAGAAACGGTGAGGAAGATATTAAAGCGATCGAGCTTGTATCAGATTACGGAGGTTAAGGCGCGAGAAGAAGCTTCCTCAGAGTTGGATCTCGACCTTTCGCTAGATCCGTACAAGCTCATCGTGAGAGAAGCCGTCGAGAGTTTCATCGAGAAGGCGATAACGACGATCGAGAGTGAGATGGGAAAGCTTCATACTCAGATCGTACAAGACGTCGAAGGAGGAGTCGGCAAATCGACTAAGAAGAAGAATAAGAAAAAGAAGAAGAAGACGACGAACATGGAAGACTCGCCTGCTTAGATTCAGTTATCTTTTTCTTCTATGCTGTGTTTTTTTTTAGTGTTTTTCGAATCGAATTTTGTTTAATTTCAACGATGATGATGATGTCACTATGTTAACATTTCTTATCAAAAGCATCTTAATTTATTAGTTAATGGGCTTCTGTATTCGTTTACTACATTTTTTCTTGGTCGAGGTTTTTGGACATTTGCATTTAGGAGATACAATTGTCAAGAATGTCATGGACTCACCACGTTGCTTACAATAAAACCACATAAAACTCTTTGTGGTCGTTACTAGAAATTCTCATTATTATAAACGTTTCACTTATTCATGGACTCAAATAATATCAACTATAGAGTATTATTATTTAAATTGTACTCTGAAAGAATACAAAAATACTTGGATAAGAGAAAGGTCTAACACCACACAAAATTCTTCCCATCATTTTCTTGTTTTTCATCATATAATATAAAGGGTACCACAACCACATTTAAAGACAATTTAAACCAAAAAAATTATTGAAATGGGTTGTGCATCATCTAAGCAACTGAAAGCCAACGTTGTCGCCGACGTTTACAAACCACCGCCGTCGAGTTTTGCAGTGTTTGATATCAACGCCATCGAAGAGCCGTGGCTTAAACTCGACCAAGAAGATGATGAAAAACCCACACGCACCTCCGTACCAATCACCGTCGAGGATGATGATGATGACGCTCCTAAAACGTGGGATGAGGTCAGCAAATCTCTAGAAACCCACCTTAAACCAGCCACCGTTAAACCGACAGAAGAGGTCTCCGCTAAACCTCCGGCGTCTCCTCCACGGCGGCTTCCGCGGAAGAGCGCATCATTCCACACACTGGACGAGCTCGAAACGAGGGCGAGAAAACAAATTGCCGCGCAAAACCCGACGACGATGGTCAAGCTCAAGAAAACAGAATCCATGTCCGAGTTAATACCCGAGTTCGCTCGAACAGGTTCAGCTCGGAAAGAGCCAACACAGTCCCACTCGGGGTCTCGGTCGGTGAAGGAGAACATATTCGTGTTGAGAGACAGAGAACGGAGGGAGAAGGAAGGGAAAAAGAAACCGGTGATGAACTGGGACCCACTGAGGGAGTTTCCGGAGAAGTGTCCTCCCGGAGGAGGCGACGGATTGGTGGTGTACACGACGTCGTTGCAAGGAGTGCGTCGGACGTACGAGGATTGCATGCGTGTGAGAGCGATCATGGAGCAGCAGGGAGTGGTGATGGACGAGAGGAACGTGGCTTTAGACGCCGGAGTGTTGAGCGAGCTCAAGGAGCTTCTCCAAGACGAAACAACGGTGGCGCCGCCGAGAGTGTTTGTGAAAGGGAGATATTTGGGAGGAGCGGCGGAAGTGACGGCGATGAACGAGAACGGGAAATTAGGGAGAGTGTTGAGGTGGGCACGTGTGGAGAGAGTAGGAGAGGAAGGGAGGCAGACATGTGAAAGGTGTGGAGGAGCAAGGTGGTTGCCTTGTTTGGAGTGCGGTGGTAGCTGTAAGGTTGCGGCGGCGGCGGCGGTTGTGGTGGCGAAGGGCGAAGGATGGGAGAGGTGTATCAAGTGTAACGAGAATGGATTGATACGCTGTCCTGTTTGTTTTATTAATTAAGAAGAAGAACAACACGAGATAATAATATACTACTACTACTACTTTTTATGCGACAGGCTTAGATTATTTCTTATACATATAATGATTTTAAAACTAGGCTAGGATTGAAAGCTCTCTTTTTTATTTATATGTTTATGGTTTTGATCTGTATTAGTATTATCAAAGGTGCTTCAATTTATATTTGATATAAATAATCTATTGGTTATAGATTTTGTTTTAATGCATTTCCCAGCTGAATTTTTCATAATTATTTTGGGCTCGAAAGGTCTCGAGTGTTTTGTTTACGACAAAAACCCACTCTCCCTCACGTCTGCTCTATGACGACTTTATAGGAATTCGAATTCACGTTTGGTATATGTTGTATCATGACCATATGCTTATGACACCGAGTCTTGTGACTACTGTTGTTATATCGCGTCAAGAGTAGATTATCATGTTGTTTCGGACTCGCTTGTCGAAGCTAAACTGGATCTTTAATTATATGAGTCAGGTATCTATCACAATGTTAAGCTTCTGATTAAGGGGATAAGCAACATTAAGACCCTTCACTTGTCTCCTGATGATTCTCTTGAGGTAAGTTTTGCTACTTCTTATAATTTTTTTTTCTCTTCATCAGCCGCCAATCTAATGTTAGCAGTAGCAACCTATTTAACTCACTTGGTAATATATATATATGTCAGGTGCTTTTCTATTGTTGTTATTCCATGCCGGTGCTCCGCAACCTCCATAATTTATCTATCGGAAGTAACAAGAAAAAGGGTTGGCACGTAATGCCACTCATTATCCATAACTCACCAAATCTACAAACTTTGGTCAACAATGGTATCATCAAATTGATCTTTTTACCTCCACACAAAAAGAAAAGAAACACATCCCTTTGTGTTGTTGTTGCCATTATATTGTCAAATGGCTGTGCTTTCAGGGGCTTGTGCACAAGGTTAATAGCAAAAGTGGAGACGCGTGCGCTTGCATCCCTATGAAGAGAAACAGAGATGGTATGTTATTTGTCTAAGGTGTGGAATTAAGGTGCTCGAGATTTCAGGGTACAGTGGAAGTTTGATAGAGCTGAAACAGATGAGGCGATTCTTGGGGAATAAAAACTTGCGAGATGGCTCTCCGCACAGCTTCATCAAAATGCAAAATACGAATCTCTCTCTCTCTCTCTCTCTCTTTTAAGTTAGTTATTTTTTTTGTTTTGGATGAGATTTGATAACATGAGTAGGGATTATATAATTATGTTTCTATGGTGTTTAAGAGTTTAGAAATTTGTTTTTGCAAAAGCATATATGTATGTTTCTCAAACAGAGCATTTCACAAACGGAAAAAGATACAGACACAGAGCCAAATAAAGATAGATTTATTTTGTTAAAAAGAAACAGAATCTAACTTTGGTCACATACACGCACAATGTTCATGATCTCTAGTTGTACTTCCTCTTCTTTATCTTGAAGGAAGAAGATCGGATAATGTCGTCGTCCGCAGTGAGAACGGACTCGAGTGGAGTTATTGATTCGGGTTTGGTGAAGTAAGTGAAGAGAAGGTAGATTCCATCCAAGTAAGTGTTAGTTTCTCCGGCTTTGTTCTTCTTTCTGATGCTGTAAGCCAATGGAATCACTCCTCTGTTGAAAACTTCCACATACATTCCACCTCCAGCCACAAGCAACTGCCAAAAAATAAAACCCAGCAATATATCAAATCTTTCGAAGTCATACACCGAGTATTCAAAGCCAACACAGCCTAAAGAATCTACATATATCCCACGAATGAGAACTGTGTGTTGGCTCGTTTCGAGCATCGTACCATATGGATATTTCAAGAATTGCTCTTAGGGCTCCTATCTTGTGCAGATATCTAGTTTCTAGTAGTTAGGACTTCCTAATTCACAGGCCACAAAAGGATGAGATTGTTCCTAGAAAGCTAAACCCTTTAGTTACAATGTTTAACTCCGAATTGCCACAAACATTCGATAAGAAGAAACGTTTAACTGCGAATACTCAACTCTTCTCTAGAAGATTTGGCTTTGTAATCGATGTGCATGAACATACACAAGATGCAACTTTCAATCATTTCTTACCTATACTATCAAAGAAAATTTCCAACATTGGATTCTAAAAATTGAGTATACGATTAGTTTCTACTGATCAAACAGTCTTCGAATCCAGAAACCTCCTTCTATCTCTAATTTCCCGCTGATATCAGAGACAGAAATTAGGAAAGTTTTTAAAAGTCTTTTCTTTTACCTCTTCGTATTTCTGGGTAAGACCAAGCCGCTCATCTTCAGACATGTCCGGTCTCAAGACCGCCATTGTTTCGTACTGCCTGAGCCCAGGTGGGCATTGAGGTTCCGGTTTGTCCTCAAGGGCAGTTGAGACGCCCGACCCGGAAGGAGAAGTCGGGTCATCGTCCGATCCGAATCCACCTTCGAAGAAAGTGCCGGAGAAATCGAGAGCCTGAGATTTCACCACAAACCCAGAGTTCTCTCTCTTCTGCTGCTGCTGTAGGGAGGCAATAGGTTTGGACTTGGAAATGAATGGCCTGAGGGAATGGGAGAAAGAGAGGAGTAGCTGCGACGAGATGTTAGGAAGAGAGTGAGGGCAAACCGGGGAATTCGATAGGCATAAAGACGCCACCATTGTTATGGGAGATGAGAGAGCTTATTACACAGCAAGCTTCCAGCAAAGCAAAGAGGCAACGATGGGAACAGTTGGATAAGAGATGATGATGCTGTATGTGTATACGTTAGACAGAATTGATAATGTATACCGTGGGCCTTTTTAGATCAACTTGGCCCATTAAAGGCCTATTTTGTAAAAACACATGGTACTGTTTTTCTCTCTCTCTCTCTCTCTCTATATATATCTTTTTCTTTGCAATCAAGCCAGTTCGGGAAAAGTATCGTCGCCGGGAAAGCAATGGATCCGCAGCTAACAGAAGTTTCGCAGCAGTTCGAGAGATTCAAGGCGGCGTTTGTGAGGAATGATTACAATAGCTGTAGTGATTTTTTGTCTCAGCTTAAGGTATATACTCTTTTGAACCCTACTTTGATTTCGATTTCAATTTGCGTATTTGTCTCAGCTTAAGGTATGAGAGCTTCGTCTAAAGAGATATTTTAGGTTATCAATGTGTTGAGGATATTTTAGCAGAGTAAAGTGCTGCGAATTTTAGTTTGAAATCTGTCTGGTGAGAGTTTCTGATGTGGGATGGGTCTTTGTTATGTTCTTTCAGGTTCTTCTGACCAAATTGAAAAGTCTTCCTCCATTGTTTGAGGATACACCAAACGCAGCTCAGGAGCTGACTCTTGCAAGTAAGTTTCTGTTTTTCTTGATTGGCTCTACATGGGATATATTGCAATTTTAAGTTTATAATTTTGCTTTGCCCATCAATTGCATTGATTTTTTTTTTTTTTCTGAATTTGTGTCTTCTCATTATCACATGGGCTTATTTAGTTAATTTTGGTTTGTTATACCTCTGAAGGGTCACAGAACCTGTGGGATTATGTCAGGAATTTCTCTTCTTTAGTTTGTGAATCTATCTAGATATTTCTTGACGACCTGGTAGATTGCTCATTACTTTTTACTAGGTCTACTCGAATTTTTTAAATGCTGCATTTTGTTTGTTCTGATGCATACATGAACATGATCTGGATTGATCAATTTCGTAGATTGCTGTTCTTAAGGATTATTAAGATTGCTTTTTTTTTTATGGGTTATTATAAAATTGACGATTGGGAAACTTTTTAGGGGACATATATGAGCATGCTGTTGTTCTAAGCGTGAAAACTGAGGATCAAGATGCTTTTGAGAGAGATTTTTTCCAGCTAAAACCGTACTATGTGGATGCTAGGTGAAGCATCTACCCACTCTCTGAACACTCTCCTTTTCATTTGAATGCAATTTTTTTGTTTTTGTTTTCTAACATTCCTTCCTCCTCACTGCATCAGGAATCGTCTTCCACCATCTCCACAGGAGAATCTAATCCTGGGTCTGAACCTTCTGAGGCTGCTTGTACAAAACAGAATTGCTGAATTCCACACTGAACTCGAGTTACTTTCGTCAGCTACACTGGAGAATCCTTGCATAAAGCATGCGGTGGAGCTTGAGCAGTCGTTCATGGAAGGTGCCTATAACCGTGTCTTGAGTGCTAGACAGACCGCACCTGATGCAACGTACGTCTATTTCATGGACCTCTTGGCAAAGACCATAAGGTAACATCAATGATCCCGTCCTTCCCTGAATTAGTTCAGTCTCATGCCTTCTCGCTTGTTATCTCACCTTTTTAGTGTTATCACTGAATTGCCAGAGATGAAATAGCTGGGTGCAGCGAGAAAGCTTATGATTATGTCTCTATCAACGATGCCAGACAGATGATGTTGTTCTCTTCTGATCAAGACCTCTTAACCTATGTCGTAGAGGTAAAAGAACAAACATTGTGTGCAAAGTGTTGGAATCTCTTTGATTTTTTTATGAATTCTTGACGCAATTTAGGTTTCATTCAATCTTGTAGGACCACCCCGAGTGGGAAGTGAAGGACGGGTTTGTTGTGTTCCAGAAAGCCAAAGAAACTGCACCATGCAAAGAGATTCCGTCTCTGCAACTCATCAACCAGACTCTAAGCTACGCCAGAGAGCTGGAGCGTATCGTGTAAGGCCGGCTTTTCTCATTGCTGGTCTCTTCCATCTTATTCCTGGAAATCTCCAGGTCACAAAACTTTGTTTTCATGTAATGACGGAGTTGGAGCGACACAGTATTTCTCAAAGAAGTGATTCGATTAATGGGATTCGCTCTTGCGTTGTTCTGTGATGTTGTTCAGTGTTACACTCCTTATCATTTTGGTTCTTTCTCGTCCTCTCTGAGATGCTCTTTTCTTTAATATATATGATGTCCCCTGATTTTGCGGTGTTCGAAATATCGGTTAGGTTTTGATTTGAGGTGAAAATTTTAGTTACAGTTGGGTTTGGTGTAGTCCAATTTGGACATGTAAGAAAGTAGGGAGGACAAAGTTACCAAGACAAGGACAAAGGATCGTCCATTGATAAACAACTCATCAACTTGGGACACAACTTGAAACAAGTGGGGATTACGTTGCACGCAAGTAGTCTTCTATAACAATTGACTAACAAGTAGTTTTATAGTTATAAGAGGAAAGAAAAACTCGCGATTCCGTAACATCTTCTTCAAAAAAAATAGATTTAATTGAAAACGAAAATGATTAGATTTAGTAAACTCTCCTCCCCACTACATGGACACAATAATAAAATATTTTTTCCTACTAATCGTGTATTGCAAAAAGGGCTTAAGTAATGAACGACTTTGGGTATAGCTTTTCACCATCCATTTTTTCCAAAGTGAGATTCTGTTTAGATGATAGTCCATATTAAGTATCAGTGCTTTGTTTTTTTTTAAATATTTTATTTGTCTTGTCAATTATTTCTTTGTTTATCATAATTATTTGCTAAGAACATCATTATCCTGGAATTAATTATACGAGACGTTGTTATTCTACTCACCCACAACAAGCACTTAGTGCTTAATTACATCTAAATTTAATGAGCTTTTCGGCTCTTTAAAAAAATGCTATGATATGGCAATTTCTTGGTGCTGGACATGTAAGAAACGTCTGAACAAGAACTATAGCATGATAAGTTAACTTTTGAAATGTGGGACAAAGCTGTTATATATAATCGTCTCGGTCGTATACAATTGCATTTTTCTTATATTTTCTTAGCATTTAAAATGAATGGATTATTATTCAAATAGTCTATAGTACAATAATAATCTCCACCTTGTGTGTATGAAAATTTTGTCAAGCCAATTCTAGAGATGGTCAAACATTATAATTATAGAAACTTCCACAATAGTCAATAAATAGTAACAAAATGCGATGCTTTTATTTTTTTGTTGTCTGGGAAAAATTATTGAGAAAATAGAAATTATAAAAAAAATTGCATGAATGGGAAGATATTCTAGTGGTTGGGGTAAAATGGTAAAGCGGGGAATCAAATGTCTTTTGGTACTTAAATTTTTAAAAATATTCCCAACTTGCCCTCTTCCTCTTATTATGCTTCCTCTCTTTCTGTGTTTGAGGTTGAAACAAACAAAGGCTTCACAAGCTGAAGAAGAGCTTCTTCTTTTTCTTCTTTTTTTTTCCCCTCGGAGATTTCAAGTAGACTACGAAACTTCCGGTGAAACTTCCGGATATAGTCGCACTACTACTACTCCGACGAGATTTGTTTGTCTCGTCTAAACCGTCGCTGCTGCTGTTTATGGAACTTGACGATTTGGATCTCGGCGGTTCTTGGCCGTTGGATCAGATCAATTTTGCTTCAAATTTCAGGTCTCCGGTCATCTTCTCCTCTTCCGAACATCCTTTCTCTCCTCTCTGGTCATTCTCCGAAGCTGCCTCCGCCTCAGGAGATGGTGCCGGCGAACTCTGCTCCGCCTCAGGAGCTCCCACTCGCTTCACGGATTATTCCGTCTCACTTGCAAGTAACTCTCGAGGCTCTCTCTCTCTCTCTCTCTCTTTAGATTCTAGAATCCAATTCGGATAATGCAGTGGATATCCTGCCAACATTCTCGTAGGAATCAAACAGATCGGATTTGTTTTGCTGAATCTTTCTTGTTGAATTTAGTGTTAATTGCATTGTTTGAGATAGTTTTTGAATTGATAGAATGGAGGAAATGCAGGTTCGGAATCTGAAACTACAAAGGACAATCATATGGTTCCTTCTCCCTTATGGGGTATAATGCCGATGGAGAATCCAGATAGTTACTGTGCCATCAAAGCCAAGATGACTCAAGCGCTTAGATACTTCAAAGAATCAACTGGCCAACAACACGTTCTTGCACAGGTTTGGGCGCCTGTTAAAAACCGTGGACGATATGTTCTTACCACTTCAGGACAGCCATTTGTTCTTGGTCCCAATAGTAACGGTCTTAATCAATACAGGATGGTCTCCCTGACGTATATGTTCTCCGTCGATAGTGAACGGGACGGAGAGCTCGGGCTTCCCGGCCGCGTTTTCAGGAAAAAGTTACCTGAATGGACCCCAAATGTTCAGTATTACTCGAGCAAAGAGTTCTCTCGCCTTGGTCACGCTCTGCACTATAATGTTCAGGGAACCTTGGCTTTGCCTGTTTTTGAACCTTCCAGGCAGCTCTGTGTTGGGGTTGTCGAGCTTATTATGACTGCTCCGAAGATTAACTATGCACCTGAGGTTGAAAAAGTTTGTAAAGCGCTTGAGGTTTGGCTTTTCTTTCTCTTATTATTATTATTTTTTTTTTTTATAATTCTCATCAGTTTCCTTTGATTTTCCTCGTGACGCTAACGTTTTCTGTTATGTTGCAGGCCGTGAATCTGAAAACTTCGGAAATACTGAACCACGAGTCTACTCAGGTTATCTGCCAGTCCCATGTCAAAAATCTCGAGTATTCTTTCAGAAAATTTCAAGAACTGTCTTGAGTTCACTTAGGGCTCTTCCTTCTCGTTTTAATATTTCATTTCCTATTGATTTCTCCTATACCAGATCTGCAACGAGGGTCGTCAAAATGCACTGGCTGAGATTTTGGAGATATTGACTGTGGTCTGCGAGACCTACAAACTGCCTTTAGCTCAGACATGGGTCCCTTGCAGGCACCGTAGTGTTCTAGCCTTTGGAGGTGGTTTTAAGAAAAGCTGTTCCAGCTTCGATGGAAGCTGTATGGGGAAAGTCTGTATGTCTACCAGTGATTTAGCGGTTTATGTTGTGGACGCTCATGTCTGGGGTTTCAGAGACGCTTGCGCTGAACACCATCTGCAGAAGGGACAAGGTGTTGCTGGAAGGGCTTTTCTGTCTGGAAATCTCTGTTTCTGTAGAGATGTTACTCGCTTCTGCAAAACCGACTACCCATTAGTACACTATGCACGCATGTTCAAGCTGACTAGCTGTTTCGCGGTTTGCTTGAAGAGCACATATACAGGAGATGATGAGTACGTTCTCGAATTCTTTCTTCCACCAGTCATCTCAAGCAAGGGTGAGCAAGATTGTCTGTTGGGTTATCTGTTTCAGACAATGAAGCAGCACTATTCGAGTCTCAAGGTTGTCTCTGGAACTGAACTCTGTGAGAATGAAATGTCTATTGAAGTCGTTGAAGCTTCAGAGGACGGAATGGTTTACTCAAAACTTGAACCAATCCAATTACATCATCCACCACCAGTCTCTAAGGATTATCTTCAGCTCAATGCACCTGAGCAGAAGCTGCGCTTAAACTCCGACCTTATGGAGAATAATGAAGTTGCTGATGTGTTTGAGAGGTTTCAAACGCTGAATCCTTCACCGGAGGCCAAAGCTGAGAAGAAAACTGAAAGAAAGCGCGGGAAAACAGAGAAAACGATCAGTCTAGAAGTGCTTCAGCAATATTTTGCTGGTAGTCTAAAAGATGCAGCCAAGAGCCTAGGTGGTACGTTCTTTTAACTTTGTCTACTAATGGTAACTGTTAATAACAAACTCAAACAAAAACTTGTGCTTTTTTTATTTCCCAGTTTGCCCAACAACAATGAAACGCATTTGCCGGCAACACGGTATCTCTCGGTGGCCATCTCGTAAAATCAACAAGGTGAACCGATCACTCACGAGGCTAAAACATGTTATAGACTCGGTTCAAGGCGCTGATGGATCCATCAATTTAACATCCCTCTCCTCTCGCCCATGGCCTCACCAAGTCTCTCCGATGGAAAACCAACCACCACCAACCACTAGATCGCCAACGAATTATCTCCAAGATATCAAGCTCGAAAACCGAGATGCAGAAGACAGTGCAGGTTCGTCAACATCCCGTGCTTCTTGCAAAGGTAAAATGAAGTCTTTTCATCATCATCATTTCCTCGGACTGCAAAATCTCAAGATCCATCACCATTGCTGTCATCTGTCTCGTGTTTCACAGTGAGTCCTATTTGCGAGACGCGTTTTCGGCTTCTAACACAAAACCAAGAAGCATTCAAACAAACGGCGGCCCTGGACGATTCCAACAGTACCTCTAAGAACATAAATAATTTTTGGTCCTCCCAAGACACAGCTTCTCCAACAACACTCCATAATAAGCTCGTGAGCATAAAGGCAACATACAGAGAAGACATCATCAGGTTCAAGATCTCACCAGATTCAATAAGCATTACAGAACTGAAGCAGCAAGTGGCCAAGAGGCTGAAACTCGAAACAGCGGCGTTTGAGATCAAGTATCTAGATGACGACAAAGAATGGGTCTCGGTCTCGTGCGATGCTGACCTGAGCGAGTGTCTCGACACGTCAACTTTTGCAGCCGCAGCGAAAGCGAACAGACTGAGGCTCTCAGTTCATGATGTGACTCCAAACTTCGGGAGCTCATGCGAAAGCTCGGAGGAAACTATGATGTCCTTGTGACAATGCTTCACTTGTACTTTTATGGTTCTGAGAGTTATTTTTTTTTTTCTGGGAACATGGCTTCTATTTTTGTTTCCTTAGAAGAGGAGTTTTAGTGTTAAATTTTCAAGATGTATAAAGAACACTTCTCCACATCAGTAGAAGTTGATTGGAATTCAAGAAAAGGACTAAACTTTCATCTCTCTTTTCTTTTGTTGTTGTAATTTGATAGTATTAGACCATTTTAGTAAAATAACAAAAAAAAATGGAATAATCACTTTCTCTATCTTTTTATAAGTTTGATTGTTTGCACGTCATTGTACCTTATCAGACCCCATGGGATTTATTTATACGTCTTAAAAGTAAAAACTAATTTAGACATGACTATTGCTAAGTCGTCTAAGTCTAATTCAACATTTTTATCCCGAATTTACAGTAGTACCTAACGAAATTATTACACAATCTGAGAAAAACATGAACAATTTCATAGTACTAAACATGGTTAATGTTCATGACTTAAAATAATATCTCAGATATAATAAAACTTAGATCCGTACCATATGCATGCATACATCATTTTTTCTTCTTTCACATGCAGCTTTACCCTTGCCCAAAAGGTTGGCATCTATTACATCATATTACGGTATGTATATATATATAGATAGTTTACACGTAAAAGATCTTATTTTTACAAGTGGTAGAGTTGATGCAGCTCAATATTTTATGAATAATTAAGTTTGATTAAGGTCTTCCTTTTCCTGGTTCATGATCTTGATTGGCTCCGGTTCTTGCATAGTCGAGATGAAACTCCAGAAGCTCTCTCTCTTTTATTTCATTACCCTCCTCAATACCCTTTTTTTATTCAATAAGTTCATATTCTCGATGTTAAACTTACAAAACCGTCGAAAATTGGAATGTAAAACAGGATAAGGGACACATGTTTTATGTATCTCACACTGCGCAACGTTAGCAGCACCGTTTTGTGCCATTTTTGTATCGCAAACATATTGTTTAACAATTTAATATGTGTTATCCACAAATAATCTCAAACTAGGTTTCCATAAATATGATCGATCAAATAAACGAATCAAATACCAACTTATAAACCGCAGTACACGAATCATAATATTATACAAATTCTGAGAATATTGTATATTTTAAAACGGAAAAGAAAGAAAAATTACCTTATTCGATCTGAAATTCATGACATGACGAAGGGTAGCGTCTGAAACATCACTGGAGCTGATAGCGAAAATAAGAAGAATGAAAATTACTAACCTTTTTGCATTATAGCTGATCATATTGTTTTTTTTTTAAACAACTTGAGATGTTCAAGTCATAAATTGTGGGAGTATATAGAGACAAATGAGATGGGTTATATAGAAGTAAGGAGGTGGAAACATAATAATGAAAAGTTGTCATTCATTTTGGATACACAATCAAAAGCTATGGATATTTTTAATTGTAAATATATAGGAATATTTATTATTAATCTTACAATAAAGTTTAAAATTATTTTCATATAAAATAAATGAGAAACACATTATCAAAGTCAACTACGTGCACTATGGACCCTCTTCTGTCACCTCTCTCCATCATATTCTCAATTTGCTTTATTTTGCTCCCAACTTAACAAAATATATGAATGTATACATAGATAAGTGTGTACATTAAGTTGTTTCACATTTGGCTTCAAATATCATGACTATATAGATAGTTCAATCAACTATAACATTGCAGCTCTTGTTTATATAGCTAATTAATCTCTTGTTTCAACATTTGAAAGTGTCTACTTGTATTTTTATATCTGGCTAGAAAGTGTTTCTTATTATAAATGCTCTAAAAAAGTGTTTATTGTTATGTATATCTTTGATTTAAATAGTAATGAAACCACGATATCACCACATAGATCATATCTTTTATAGGAAATAAATATAACTTGTGTAATGTGTATATATGGACAAATATTATTCACACACAATATATATATAAATTCTTTGTGGTATAAACATATGCTGGTTAGATTAGTGGCAGTCATAGACATTATTGTAATAATGAAGAAGAGCACCATATAATTGAAATATTCCTAATAAAAGTTGAGTGATTCATATCTCTTTCAAGACGTTTACCAAACCCATAAAGCCTAAATATTCGTTTTTGTGTACCCACAAGCACTGATCACATATGCTACAATTTTTTTTATTTATAATGAAAATACTATATATTTGAGTTTATTCTAAAAATGATTCGATCTTATCAAATTATATTAAAAAAAAGGAGAATGAATATTGGGAAACAATGGGTTTGGTTATATTAATGTAGGAGAGCTGTAATTGGGCCATCAAAATAGTATTGGGTTTTAAGAAACAAGAGGCGGTAAAGGAAGGAAGCCCATTATCTTAAAACGGTCGGTCAAGATTAATCCAACGCAAGATGAGAGATCTAATTGGCTGAATGTTGTACGTGTCGCGATAACATTGGTTCGCGTAGTGTAAGATGACACGGGCTTTATTTGTTTCTTCGCGTCTCATATGGTTCACCGTGCACGTGGCGCGATGTCATTGGTCCGCGTTGTGTAAGATGACAAGGGCTCTGATCATTCATCGGCATTCCATAATAAGCGACTTTCTTCACCGTAGCGTTCGGGAAGTCGAACCTTTATAAAGGCATTAAGAAGAAACGAACTCACTACTACTCCTGAAGAGAAAATCAAAAAGGATTGTTTTGAAGATGGCACGCGATACGTTTGTGCTTTCGATCGTCTTCTTAGGTGAGTGATTGATTCACAAATTACTAGATCTGTATGTGTTATACTGTGAAATTTACTTTTCGGATTTGGTTGATGTTGCTGGGTCCATGTTCGATGGAACTAATCATAATCTGATTGTTTCGTATTTTGAAGATTAGATCTCGTATGGCTCTGAAATTTATTTAGTGTATTTGATTAATGTACATTGCTCGCTGTTTTAGCATTATCTGGATAGTGATTTGTTTGTACATTATGTGTTTTTGCATTTAGTGTGTTTTATTGACGATTGAAAGTATGCTTCTTCAGGATGTCTTTTTGCGATTTCGATTGCGAAAGAAGAGGCCACGAAGCTTGGATCAGTTATAGGAATAGATCTTGGAACAACATACTCTTGTGTTGGTGTTTACAAAAATGGCCATGTTGAAATCATTGCCAATGACCAAGGGAACCGTATTACACCTTCCTGGGTGGGTTTCACCGACTCCGAGAGGCTCATTGGTGAAGCTGCTAAGAATCAGGCGGCTGTCAATCCAGAGAGGACTGTCTTCGACGTCAAGAGATTGATCGGGAGAAAGTAAGTAACCACATTTTCTTTTCGGGTTTCTGTTTTCATTTACTCATTGAATGTTGCATTCAAGTTTCTCTCTTTTTCTTAAATTTGCAGGTTCGAAGACAAAGAGGTGCAGAAGGACATGAAACTTGTACCTTACAAGATTGTTAACAAGGACGGCAAGCCTTACATTCAAGTCAAGATCAAGGATGGTGAGACCAAGGTTTTCTCTCCTGAGGAAGTCAGTGCCATGATTCTCACTAAGATGAAGGAGACTGCTGAAGCATACCTTGGGAAGAAAATCAAGGACGCCGTTGTCACTGTTCCAGGTGAGTTGGAATTTAACTTGAATTGATACTGTCGGGTTAACCTCTTCTTCATGTGTAGTTAGTTGATTTAACATCTTGTTGTTTTGCACGCTGCAGCTTACTTCAATGATGCCCAGAGGCAGGCCACAAAGGATGCTGGTGTTATCGCTGGGCTCAATGTTGCTAGAATCATCAATGAACCCACTGCTGCTGCTATTGCCTATGGTCTTGATAAGAAGGGTGGTGAGAAGAACATCCTTGTCTTTGATCTTGGTGGTGGTACTTTCGATGTCAGTGTTTTGACCATTGACAACGGAGTGTTTGAGGTTCTCTCTACCAATGGTGACACCCACTTGGGAGGTAACTTAACGATGACCTTAATAACAACAACACATTTGATATGCATTTTGTGTATGACTCATATATGTGGTGGTTGTGTTTACGCTTTTTTTGTGAATGTGATTGTGCGCAGGTGAGGACTTTGACCACAGGATCATGGATTACTTCATCAAGCTCATCAAGAAGAAACACCAAAAGGACATCAGCAAGGACAAGAAGGCTCTAGGCAAGCTCCGAAGGGAATGTGAGAGAGCCAAGAGAGCTCTTAGCAGCCAGCACCAAGTCCGTGTTGAGATTGAGTCCCTATTTGATGGCACTGATTTCTCTGAGCCACTCACCAGAGCCCGTTTCGAGGAGCTGAACAACGACTTGTTCAGAAAGACAATGGGACCTGTGAAGAAAGCTATGGATGATGCTGGTCTACAGAAGAGCCAGATCGATGAGATTGTTCTCGTCGGTGGAAGTACTAGGATCCCAAAGGTACAACAGCTCTTGAAGGACTTCTTTGAAGGAAAAGAGCCCAATAAGGGTGTGAACCCCGATGAGGCCGTGGCTTACGGTGCTGCCGTTCAGGGAGGTATATTGAGCGGGGAAGGTGGTGATGAAACCAAAGGTATGTTTCTGTGCGATGTATAGCTCTGCTTATTTTGTTAGCTTGGAATGTTGTGTCTGAATGTGTTGTATTTGCAATTCCAGATATCCTTCTTCTGGACGTTGCACCACTCACTTTGGGTATCGAGACCGTCGGGGGAGTGATGACGAAGCTGATCCCGCGAAACACAGTTATTCCGACCAAGAAATCTCAGGTGTTCACAACCTACCAGGACCAGCAGACCACCGTCTCCATCCAGGTCTTTGAAGGTGAACGAAGTCTCACCAAAGACTGTAGGCTGCTCGGTAACTTCGACCTCAACGGAATCCCACCAGCTCCAAGAGGAACCCCTCAGATCGAAGTCACATTCGAAGTGGACGCAAATGGTATTCTCAACGTGAAAGCAGAGGACAAGGCGAGTGGTAAATCAGAGAAGATCACAATCACGAACGAGAAGGGACGTTTGAGCCAAGAAGAGATTGAGAAGATGGTGAAGGAGGCAGAAGAGTTTGCAGAGGAAGACAAGAAGGTGAAAGAGAGGATCGATGCGAGGAACAGCCTCGAGACGTATGTGTACAACATGAAGAACCAAGTGAACGACAAGGACAAGCTCGCTGACAAACTGGAGGCGGATGACAAGGAGAAGATCGAAGCCGCGATTAAAGAGGCTCTCGAATGGCTTGATGAAAACCAGAATGCAGAGAAAACAGAGTACGATGAGAAGCTCAAGGAGGTAGAGGCTGTCTGTAATCCAATCATCACTGCTGTTTACCAAAAGTCTGGTGGGGCACCGGGCGGTGAATCAGCCTCGGCGGACGAGGATGATGATAACCATGATGAGCTCTAAACCAACCAAATTTCGATATTGTTGATTTCTTGTGACACCCAAGCGGTAGAAAAGAGTAGAGAGACATATTAGGTGTTATTAAAGTTTTGAGCTTTCTTTCATAAGAATAGCTGTCTTTTTATGTATTTTATCAGGGAATGTTTCAAATAGGAAAAAATTTTATTTTTTATTTTTTCAGTATCTGAAATGGGTTGTTTTAATTTGTTTATGATCAGACCTGAAGTAGTTTAGATTGCCAAACATAGAGAAAAAAAGATATTTGTAGGTACTGTAATCTGATGTGCTAAAACACGAACATGGACAGACCATATAAATTGGTTTATACAAAAGCAAAACTTTGGGATTCAACAAGAAGATATAAATCCCTTGGGACGTACGTTTCAAGACGGAAATGAGATATCACAAGAATTGGATCACATGACACTTTTATGAAGCACTGCGATTTGGTGACTCGCAGCAAGTAGTTGTTTCTCTTAGACGAATACCACTTTCCACAGTTTCAAAGACACTTTCAGTTTTCCTAAAGAGATGCTTCTAACTGTTTCAGCTCTTCACAACTTCCTCCATACCCTCAAATCTCTACCCCCTTCACTCGACAAGTTGATAAACAACATACGTCCTTCATTCATTTTTTTCGATCTTGAATCAAAAAGTAAAGTAGTAGAGTGATTGATCAACCTAAACTGGGATCATCATCTAATATACATTAGTTTCTGCATTGGTAACTGAATTTTGCTATACAGTAGAGACTTTGAAAACTTGTATCGAAATGTTGACAATTCCCAACGGAAAAGTTTACTCCTTTTTTTGTGTGTGTGTGTGTGGACATTTTCATATATTGCTCTGGGATGGGGTTCTTTCATCCCTCCTTACTTCATCTTGTTTGTTTTTTTTTCTTTTTCTTTTTGAGATTTGGAACTGCTCTTCAATTATTATTTATGGATTCTAGTTTTTCTATTTCATCAGCAGTTTGCCGGATGACATTCTTGGCAAAATTATGTGTTTACGTCCGACAAGACTTTGCTGTTTCGACGTATGTTCTGTCCAAGAGGTAGGAATCTGCTCCTTCTTGTAGACAACTTTGATTTGGAAGACTCAGCAACTTCAAGTGACAATGGCTTCTCTAATTTCATGGAGCAAACAGTTTTTCTGTTGAACAACACTTGTCCCATCAAAGAGACTCTCTCTGAATTGCGGCGGTGACTATGACAAATTTAGTGTTTAAAGTTGGATTCGTACATTCGAACGTGGCTGCGCTTGGAGCTACACTTGCAATCCCAATGTGGTCATTCTCTGGATATAGGGATCTTCTCGAGAATCAACACATTGGTCAAACTCACACTATCCGATGGAATTGATGTTGATGGGGATGCTCCCCCTGAGGGCACCGTGTTTTTCCCAGCGCTCGAGACACTTTCCCTCGGTTCAGTCGTTGCTGATCCAGAACCGTATGACTGGCTCATCTCTGGTTGCCCCTTGCTTGAAGAACTATTCATACGTGATGGTTATGTTAACCAGAATATGGCGCCAACTTGGAAGAGGTCCGTGTTTAGTGAGTCCATCAAGTGACTCGTGATTTTTTTCAATCTTCCTCTTTTCACATGGGCTTATGAAAACGAAGTTCGGTTCAGGACACAGAATCTTGTGTATCTTGACTATTCTGGTTTTGTATCAAAACGTTATATTGTTGTTGATGATTTGGAATTGCTTGTCGAAGCTAGACTGGATCTTCGACTGTGGGAGTCAGCGACCATTTATGATTTTGGTGATTATGAAGTTTATGGTCTAGGGTATCTTTTTGATGATGTTTCTGGCAATGTTACAAATCTGGTTATTGGGATAAGATACGTTAAGACCCTTCACCTATCTCCCGATTCTCTTGAGATCAGTTTTGTTACCATCTGATTGTTTCTGATTCAAGCTAGCACATTTTTTAGTTATATATATATATATATATATATATGTTTACTGACTGTGATTAAGCGTTTCATTATTTGTGGTTTTAAAACTTTAGATTTGCAAGCGTAAGAAAAGGGTCAATTCGACTGTCTTTATGGATTCTAGTTTTTCTATTTCATCAGCAGTTTGCCGGATGACATTCTTGGCAAAATTATGTGTTTACGTCCGACAAGACTTTGCTGTTTCGACGTATGTTCTGTTCAAGAGGTAGGAATCTGCTCCTTCTTGTAGACAACTTTGATTTGGAAGACTCAGCAACTTCAAGTGACAATGGCTTCTCTAATTTCATGGAGCAAACCGTTTTTCTGTTGAACAACACTTGTCCCATCAAAGAGACTCTCTCTGAATTGCGGCGGTGACTATGACAAATCTAGTGTTTAAAGTTGGATTCGTACATTCGAACGTGGCTGCGCTTGGAGCTACACTTGCAATCCCAATGTGGTCATTCTCTGGATATAGGGATCTTCTCGAGAATCAACACATTGGTCAAACTCACACTATCCGATGGAATTGATGTTGATGGGGATGCTCCCCCTGAGGGCACCGTGTTTTTCCCAGCGCTCGAGACACTTTCCCTCGGTTCAGTCGTTGCTGATCCAGAACCGTATGACTGGCTCATCTCTGGTTGCCCCTTGCTTGAAGAACTATTCATACGTGATGGTTATGTTAACCAGAATATGGCGCCAACTTGGAAGAGGTCCGTGTTTAGTGAGTCCATCAAGTGACTCGTGATTTTTTTCAATCTTCCTCTTTTCACATGGGCTTATGAAAACGAAGTTCGGTTCAGGACACAGAATCTTGTGTATCTTGACTATTCTGGTTTTGTATCCAAACGTTATATTGTTGTTGATGATTTGGAATTGCTTGTCGAAGCTAAACTGGATCTTCGAGTGTGGGAGTCAGCGACCATTTATGATTTTGGTGATTATGAAGTTTATGGTCTAGGGTATCTTTTTGATGATGTTTCTGGCAATGTTACAAATCTGGTTGTTGGGATAAAATACGTTAAGACCCTTCACCTATCTCCCGATTCTCTTGAGATCAGTTTTGTTACCATCTGATTGTTTCTGATTCAAGCTAGCACATTTTTTAGTTATATATATATATATATATGTTTACTGACTGTGATTAACAAAATCAGGCGTTTCACTTCGGCTGTAGTTCCATGCCGGTGTAATTTTAATTGAAGAAAACTTAGACATAGTAAAGGACATGACACCATTAGATAATCCTTTTAGGACAAGTTATTTATAATATGCTTCACTTATTTCAAGTCTAGGGATGCAAAACGACATCTATTTGTAATTTTTGTGCAGAAATTTGACATATTAAAAATGGCAGCAACAAATAGAGGAGACACATACTTTTGTGTTGTGTGTTGTCCAACAGAACCACAAAAGTAATAGATAGGAGGGGAGGGGAGGGAGGGTTTAATCGGGCCCATCAAGGTTTCGAATAGGCCCATTAAACCCAAAAATGGTTCGCCCTTCTCTTCATTTTGGCTGTGGTTTCAGCTTCATCGCCTCCGTTTCGGGGATCAAACGGAAAAAATAGTCTGCGGCCATGACAGAAGTTGCGAGCTCGGTGGTGTATGAAGTGCTGGGACGCAGAGCACAGGATGTGGACGAGCCCATCATGGAATACATCATCAATGTCCTCGCCGACGAGGATTTCGACTTCGGCGAGGAAGGTGAGGGTGCCTTTGATGCCGTCGGTGAGCTCCTCGTCGCTGCTGAATGCGTCTCCGATTTCGAAGAGTGCCGTATGGTAATAAATGAGCCGAGCCCGTGCTTCAATTTTTGCTTTTCTTAGATTCGTTTGTTCTTTTCCTTTGCTTGATTGTGTGTTTGGGGTTTTCGTTAGGGTCTAACTGGGATAATGAAAATAACATAGTAAGGGATTTGGTGTTTGTTGTAGGTTTGCAGCAAACTGTCGGAAAAGTTTGGAAAGCATGGATTGGTGAAGCCTAAACCAGCTGTAAGGAGTCTTGCGATGCCTGTGCGGATGAACGATGGAATGGACGACGGACCTGTTAAGAAAAAGAAGCCTGAGCCAACAGATGGTCCTTTGCTATCTGAGCGTGACAAAGCTAAGATCGAAAGGAGAAAGAAAAAGGATGATCGCCAAAGAGAGGTTCAATACCAACAGCATGTTGCTGAAATGGAAGCGGTTAAAGCAGGGATGCCTACTGTTAGTGTGAATCATGACACTGGTGGTGGCTCCGCTGTCAGAGATATTCATATGGATAACTTCAATGTCTCTGTTGGAGGCCGTGATCTCATTGTCGACGGATCAATCACCCTCTCTTTCGGACGCCACTATGGTTAGTTTTTTATTTTCATTTTCTTATTCGTTTTAGCGCCCTTCATTTGAATCCAAGTAATGGGGGAAAATAATTTTTGCTTACAAATGGGTACCGGAAAAACCACGTTTTTGAATTATTTTACAGGGCTTGTTGGACGTAATGGTACCGGAAAAACAACGTTTTTGAGGTATATGGCTATGCATGCTATTGAGGGTATTCCTGCTAATTGTCAGATATTGCATGTCGAGCAAGAAGTGGTTGGTGACAACACGACAGCCTTACAATGTGTTCTTAACACTGATATTGAAAGAGCCAAGCTGTTGGAAGAAGAAACTCAAATACTGGCTAAGCAGGTTAGCTTGATACAAGCTTGTTTTACTGATAAAGGAGTCATTGCTTCTTAGTATTAGTATCTTGACTCGTTTAAGTGCTTACTTTTTCGGTTCCACCTATCTTTGGTGGTAATGTTGACTATTGTTTGGTTATCTAAAGAGAGAACTGGAGGTGGAAGAACCCACATCTAAGGATGGAATGACTACCAAACATACAGCTGAAGGAGATCTTATGTCTCAAAGGCTTGAAGAAATATACAAAAGGCTCGATGCAATTGATGCTTATACTGCTGAGGCTCGGGCAGCTAGTATCCTTGCTGTAAGTTGCTCTTTTGCCATTAAAAATAGTCTGTTAAATTTTTAGAATATTTGTTTCTCATGATAGCACAGATGATAAACAAAAGGGTATGCATATGAAAAGCAAGATTTGAATATTAACTTCTGTTAAAATCTTTGTATGTGCTTTTGTTGCTTTCAACATCTAACCATTGCTAACTTGCAAACCTTGTCTCCATGATATTTTCAGGGGCTCAGTTTCACTCCAGAAATGCAGAAAAAATCTACAAATACTTTTTCAGGAGGATGGAGGATGCGAATTGCACTCGCTCGTGCGCTGTTCATAGAGCCTGATTTGTTGTTGCTTGATGAACCTACGGTGTGTTTTCTTTATGGCTACTCTTATTAGAAAAATCTATGTATTTTCTTTACATTTTCAATTTTCTGACATTCTTTCCTCTGTTTTGGTAGAATCATCTTGATCTCCACGCTGTCTTATGGTTGGAAACGTATCTAACGAAGTGGCCAAAAACATTTATAGTCGTTTCACATGCTAGGGAATTCTTGAACACGGTACCTTTTTTCTCTCTTGATCGACACGCAGTTGTTATTTCTCCAACATTTCTGGAGACGTGTAATACTTGTTTTGGCTGCAGGTGGTCACAGACATCATCCATTTGCAAAACCAAAAACTAAGCACCTATAAGGGAAATTATGATATTTTCGAAAGAACACGTGAAGAACAAGTGAAGAATCAGCAAAAAGCTTTTGAATCAAGTGAACGATCACGGTCACATATGCAGGTTTCCTTTTATTTTTCTGCAAAATAACTCATGAATTATGTTTTCAGCTCGTATCCCAGCACGGGGGGTTGCAGTTTGATATCTTGTTTTTTTCTGCTGCAGGCGTTCATTGATAAATTTCGTTACAATGCAAAGAGGGCGTCTCTTGTTCAGTCAAGAATCAAGGTGTCAACAGTTACAACTATTTATGTGACTATATCATGACCATCAGTGTTGCTCTAATATTATTGTGTCTATGACCCAGGCATTGGACCGGCTGGCCCATGTGGATCAAGTTATTAATGATCCAGAGTAAGCGAACCCCTTGTATAGATATGCTAAAGAAATTTCAATTGAAGTTAGGAATGATGCTATACTCTGATATTGGATAAAATGGCTACAGTAGCATTCGGAGGTTGCTCTTATAAATTAACATCTTTTTCTTTCTGTTGCAGCTATAAATTTGAATTCCCAACTCCTGACGATAAGCCTGGACCCCCCATTATCAGTTTCAGGTTTGTCATTTTTAGGAAACCACCTGTGTGAATCTGACACGAACTTCTTTTTAATTTTAATTGAATGGGGAGGATAAAGATATCAACATGATAGATTTTCTTACTCGTTTATTCTTTTCAACAGCGATGCATCATTTGGCTACCCTGGTGGTCCGTTGTTGTTTAGGAACCTGAATTTCGGAATAGATCTGGATAGCCGTATTGCAAGTAAGATGGCTCCCCTCTCCCTCGATTTCGAGGTCTTGTAGATGATATATGTTTTTAAAGTTTAGGCGTTATTAAACTTTCATCAGTCATGTGGATATCAATATGTAGAGTACCAACGATCATGTAGAACTTATATTTTGAGGTTCTTCATAGCATTTTAAGCTCTATATATGGTCTTCTCGTCGATATGCAGTGGTGGGACCGAATGGTATTGGTAAATCAACTATACTCAAACTTATTTCTGGGGATCTGCAACCAAGCTCTGGAACAGTTTTCCGTTCTGCTAAGGTATGGCAGAAGGCTTCTCTTTTTCTTATCTAAACAACAAATTGGATACAGTTCCTCTGGAACATATGGGATGACCTTTTCTTTTTCTCAAGTTACGGAGACCCCTTCTTGGTTTAAAGAGTTGGATTCTTTAAAAGCGTTGATTTTTAAAACTTTCATTGACAACGACTTATCGAGTCTTGGGTTTTCGTTAGCCAGATTTTCGATTTCTCGTTTTCCTGCTCTGCTGATGCTAAGCTTGTTGGGGGCTCTAATATGATGTATTGATATGTCTTTTTAACAGGTTAGAGTTGCAGTATTTAGTCAGCACCATGTGGATGGGCTAGACCTTTCTTCGAATCCTCTTCTATATATGATGCGCTGCTACCCAGTAAGTTCCCACCCCGATATTCTTTGTTTGTTTTAGTTAATTGGAGATATCATAATTATGTTAAACTGAGAGATCATAATCATTCTATCTGTCTGCTTCTTACAATCACGAGTGTCTGTTTGAGCGCACAACATAGTTGAAGCTCGGGCTTGTTAATATGTATTAGTTAAGTGGTATTGTGATTTACTGTACAATGTGGTAGGGAGTACCAGAACAAAAGCTCAGAAGTCACCTGGGCTCCCTTGGGGTCACTGGAAATCTTGCACTGCAACCCATGTACACTTTATCAGGTATGCCTTTTCTTGGGGTCACAATGCAAAACCTGGAATGAAACTGTGATCTACTTCATTTACGTGTTGGGCGATAGTGATTTGTTAGTATTCACTAATTGTCTTTTTTGTTGTTTGGTCTGAATGTGGGAAATTAGGTGGTCAGAAAAGCCGAGTGGCATTTGCCAAGATAACATTCAAGAAACCGCACTTGCTATTGCTTGATGAGCCGTCCAATCATCTTGTAAGCCAAAAATAATATATTGCAGATTCTTCTTGTTTTAATAAGCAAAGGATTTTCAGTTTTTGCTAAAAAGTAGGAACAAATATAATGTCAGGATCTGGATGCTGTGGAAGCTCTGATTCAAGGACTTGTCTTGTTCCAAGGCGGTATTTGCATGGTATACAACTTACTCAAGTCATTTCCCAATATACAATATACTTGTTTTTCTCAAAGGGTTTGTCTGGTAATTTTGGGTTGGGTTGTAAATATTTGTGCAGGTGAGTCACGACGAGCATCTGATATCGGGAAGCGTGGATGAGCTGTGGGTTGTGTCAGACGGAAGGATTGCACCATTCCATGGAACCTTCCATGACTACAAGAAACTTCTCCAATCTTCATCTTGAGTTTCATTATGTCAAAACCTCACTTGACTTGGCCTTTTCATTATGTATGCCATAAATACCATGTTTATGTTGTTTTCTTGCCATCAATACGACGACACACACCAGTCCAGACTCTGAAATTATCTTTGCTCTAAATCAAAGTTGAGACTATAAACACATCTGTCGTAGATCATATGATGTGTACTTAATCATCCAATCATCCCTATAATATTAACAGCAACTCGTTCTCCAAGTATAGCTAATATACTTTTAGTGTATGATATTTTCTTCCTCTGAGTTTTCGAGAGAAATATATGAGACCATATCTCCAATGTTTGCTTTATTTTTAGTAGATTAAGATCCAACAAAATAGTTAAAAGTTAAAATCTAAAATTGATATTTGTGATTTGAATATTTAGATTTTAGATTAACATTTGTCTTATTCAAATTTGTGTTGTGTAATGTAACAACAGAGTGTCTATTTGGATGTGATGAAGATGATAATTTATTCTGAAGAATTGTCACATTTTGCGATACATTTAGAAAATTATTGAGAGAATGCAAAAGTCATTTCAGTAATATAAGAATATTATATATTTCAAGATCAGCTAATGGAATGATAGATAATCTAGTGTGTACACGAATCTACTATTGCTAAAGATATATATCAACACTTACCCACCAGATTGGTTACTGGTTACATAAGCCTTCATAATTTTCATATAGTTTGCTTTTCTTTCTTGATTAAAAAAAAATTGTGTTGTGTAATCTGCAATTAAGAAACTCAGATTAATGTAGGCCCAAATGCATTATTTTCGTCATCTAAGACCCAAATACCTATTTTTGATAAAACATAATTTGGATTAAAACCAAGAAAGGATTAGACCCGACCCGACTTGTTTGTTCTTCTTCCCGGGTTGCGCTCCTTCTGATTCTCTCCATTAATCTCTTCCCAAACACAAATTGTGTTGGATAGTTTGGTTCTTTTGGTATCGTTGGCTTTCTTTCATTCCCTGTCGATGGTTTGTGTAACGTATAGAAATTGACAAACCCTAGTTTCCTCCCGTTGTTCGATTGTAGATTATCTTGTGATTACAGCTGGAATCCACATTTGTTTTCTGTAATTTGTAGCGGAACCATGAAATCGTTGGATCAATCAGAAACCCTAATTTCGGAAGAGGAGTGCGAATATGACGAGGAAGAAGAAGAAGAAGAAGATGTTGATTTCAATCCTCTTCTAAAGGAAACTCCTTCTCGTGAAGCTTCTTCGAGTTTGAGCTCTGAAGTCGAAACTCTTGATGGTGAAATTGTGAATAGCATTGTTGTCTCGAAAAGCTTAGAAGCAAAGGAAGCAAAGGAGGAAATCGCGATGCAAAGTAATATCGGATCAATCCCCAATAAGGACTCGTCGAATTCCGATCCCCAAGGTTCTCCCCAGAAAGGAGCAGGTGACGAAAGCTTGGAGGCAAATGGAAACGGAGACCAGATTATCCAAACTCAGAAGAAGCAAGTTCTGATGATGCCACCTGAGGAGGAGGAGGATGATGCAATCTGCAAGCGAACTAGAGCTCGGTATTCTCTCGAAAGTTTCACTCTTGATGATCTTGAGGCTTTTCTTCAGGAGAC
Source organism: Streptanthus diversifolius (assembly GCA_039880935.1). Taxonomy (NCBI): domain Eukaryota; kingdom Viridiplantae; phylum Streptophyta; class Magnoliopsida; order Brassicales; family Brassicaceae; genus Streptanthus; species Streptanthus diversifolius. Next base: position 25,399,671 of record JAXGFM010000012.1, read on the forward strand.
TGATGATGAGCACGACATTCCAAATGTTGATGATGAAGAAGAATATCGCAAGTTTCTGGCCGCCGTTTTACACAGTGGTGATGCTGAGGTTCAGTTGGTACAGAATGGAGATAACGATGACGATGATGAGGATAACGATCTAGACTTCGAGATAGAACTTGAAGAAGCACTGGAGACTGATGACGAGGAAATTGTACCCGAAAAGGTCACAACAGATGACAGCAAAAGCACTAAGCGACGGCCCGTGACTAGGCAGAAGAGACGCCAAAACATCTCCTTTCAGCACAATATCAATTCTCCCGAGCAGTCTCGCAGATTGTTACGCCCTCTTGTACCTATCTTGCCCGTTGCACCACCTACTAGGATATTTCCTGCTCCTGAAGCAATTGCTTTCTCGGAAAACAGCAAAAGAATTGGCTTCAGCCAATCCCAAATAGGAGAATTGCATTGTTTGATTCAAGATCACCTTCAACTTCTTATACAGGTTTACTCTCTTTGTGCACTTGATCATTCACGGCACCACATTGGAGCTCAAGTCCAAGGATTTATATCTGAGATGATCCAGCAACACAAAGGATATGTTTCACGCCAAAGTCATCTTATTGTCTCCGCTTCGGCATCATCAGTTCTGGATATTGTGGATCTAGCTGGGAGATATCTGGTTGATGTTTCTGGCGGTATGTTATTGGGTTGAAAGATAGTGTGCTGTATCTCTCTAAGTTTTCTTATCTGTTTTATTTTGCTATATAATTGTCTTGATTATTGAACCATTGTAGCCGTTCAAGATTATCGAAGGTGTCAAGTGGAATCCGGTTTTGATACTTCGTCTCAAAGAGTGCCATTGTTTCCACTTCCTCCCCAACAGATCGTAAACAATCCTCCTTCAGCCCATAGTATAAGTAAGTCACCATCACATCAGCAGCAGTCTAAGAAGACGTTAGCCGCTACACTCGTTGAATCGGCGAAGAAGCAATCTGTTGCCTTGGTCGATAAGGATATCGCCATGTTAGCTAAAAGATTTCTGCCGTTGTTCAAAGTATCGCTATATCCCCACAAGCCACCTGCTGCAGCTGTTAGAAATCGGTTCCTTTTCACTGAGGCTGAGGATGAGTAAGCTCCTTTCCTTTTGCTTTTCTTGCTCAATCTATTAGAAAATTGATTCAACGTGCTGCATGTATGCAGATTACTGGCTCTTGGAATAATGGAATATAACTCAGACTGGAAAGCAATAAAGCAGCGCTTTCTTCCATGTAAAGGCGAGCATCAGGTAATCATCACTGAATTTCTGCAGAAACTGGAATAGTTTTTTGGGGCTACGAAAGTAATCAGTTCGTACTGATTGGATTTCTCTCATTATAATAAGGGACACTCTGACCACGAAATTCAGCTCTGCTATCTTGGCAAAATCTTTAGGTCGATGCAATTCCTGTTGCATATGAATTAGATCTGTCGTTTTTTTAATCTGCATTCATTCCGAGACTTGTAAATTGGTGTGCTAATGTTTTTAATACAACTGTATTAAGTTTAATGTAGCTCATGATTTGCATGTCCATGTGGTTTGATAGGGTTTTCATCAACCAGGAGAGATGAACGACTTGTCTATTCTAATATATTCTACTTTATTTGTTTCAGATTTATGTCAGGCAAAAAAACCAGAGATCAGCTAAAGCCCCAGAAAATCCAATTAAGGTCTGTTATATGCTTGATATGCACCTTTTCTATTTGTATGCTTTATCTGTCTGCCTGTCCATTCCTAAAGTCAGTGGCCTGAACTTTTGTCGACAATAAGCACTGTGAAACCATTACATATATCTCATGCACATAAGAAAAATCAGTATACGAACTCATTGTCATAAAAGATAACCGTGGATGCCTTGACCAAAAAATTGGATGATTAGTGGATAATATTAATGTGACCATCTTGTGTGTTTCTATTTGCTTCATTAATATATTGGTCATTCATGGGTGACATTGACATGATATGTATAGTTACTCTTTTTTTTCATGCATGCCATAACTTAATCTAAAGATGCATACATTATTCAAATCAACATTACATGTTTAAGACGGATGATTCCTTAAAAAAGATATGTATTTTATTTTGTTCCAACCACAATATCTGAATTTCGTCCTTACTAGTGTGGATGTATATATTTTGCCACCTACAGACAGTGTTGAAGATGAAAACCTCTCCCCTGACCCCACAAGAGATAGAACGTATACAGGAGGTAATTTGACAAGTGCACCCTTTTGCCATTTTGACTGGGAATCGTAACTTTGAATGCTCAGTACAAATTTGAATCAGTATAAATTTGAATGCTTAGGGACTAAAGTACTTCAAATATGATTGGATGTCGGTGTGGAAATTCATTGTGCCTTATCGGGACCCATCCTCACTGCCAAGGCAATTGCGCACAGCCCTTGGTATTCAGAAGTCGTATAAGCTAGATGATGTCAAAAAGGAGAAGCGGCGATTATATGATACAAACAAAAGAAAGTCCAGAGAGCAGCCGTCATCTGCAAAAGAGGTCTGTCTTTCATATCTGTGGCTACCCACTCATACTGGGTATGTTAATATTGGCTTTCTCATTATAAAGAAAATGTAATTCACCTTTCATCGCATGTTGCAGGACCGTCATGGTGGTTCTAAGGCCAATGAAAATCATGTTGGGCATGAATTGGTGGATAAGACAGGTGACGCATACCTTCATGAAGGATTTTTAGCAGACTGGAGGCCTGGCATGCCAACTCTCTTTTATTCTACATCTATGCACTCCGTTAGCACTGCAAAGGATGTTCCCCGTAATCAGTCAGTACAAACATGTGCTGGTGAAGGATCTAAAAGTGCACAACTTCTGACATATACGGGGAGGCTTGCACCTTCTTTCATTCCTCTATACCACCACACATCTGGTACAGCACCCGCTGCCTCAAGAGCACCGATAATTATGCGTTCATATCATCGTGCTCGTAAACATCGCAACAGAAGTGTAGTGAGACTAGCCCCTGATTTACCTCCACTTGACCTTCCATCTTCGGTCCGTGTTATGTCGCAGTCAGTTTTTGGGAAGAATCAATCTGAAGCATCCTCAAGAACTTTTATAATTAAGGGTGGCACGTCTAATGTTTCTTCGAGGGGAGTTTTGGGTACTGAACCTCCTTGCTTTTCAGCTGACGGAATTAACAATGGTCCCCCTTGCGAGAAAGATTTGCCTGCAGAGAGCTCCTCTGGGATGGGCGAGACGGACAATGACTCAGATCTTCAAATGCATCCTTTATTGTTCCGGACCCCTGAGCATGGACAGATTTCATGTTATCCTTCAAACAGAGACCCAAGAGGTTCTAGTTCCTTTAGTTTCTTTTCTGACAATCGACCTCAGCTGCTGAGTTTATTCAACAGTCCAAGGCAAATCAATCACTCAGCTGATCAGTTTCAGAAAAAAACATCATCAAATGATCACGAGGCAGTACTGGGGGAGAACTGTTTTCATCCTCTTCTTCAAAGAACTGAGTGTGAACCAAGTTATCTTATTAGTAGAAGTGGGAACTTAGATACAGACATTGTCACGAAAAGCAAATTATGTCAACTTCAGGATTCTTCTAGTGCTGTTGAGAAGACTTGTATCCCTGGTGCTGGTCGTAATGATGCCAGCTTGAAATCTTACAGTTCTAACAAGCGTGCTAAAAATGCGAACTTAGATATCAATATAAGTACGAGATCTTCTAAGGTGAAAGATTGTGGTAGTGTCTCAGCAGCAAATATTTCAGCAGTTCCAGATATCTGCATGATTCAACGTAATGGGGACTCTGAAATGCCGGGATCAACCGCAGCAGGTGATAGATGCATTGACGAGATGGCTGATCAATCTAATCTAGGCATAGTGATGGAACAAGAGGAATTAAGTGATTCTGACGAAGAGATGATAGAAGAAGAACATGTCGAGTTTGAGTGTGAAGAGATGGCTGACTCAGAAGGAGAAGAGGGCTCTGAATGCGAAGAAATCATTGAAATGCAAGATAAGGTAAGTTGTAGTTATTCATTCAGTTATGTACAGTGTGCCTCAGGGACCAGCATTCTTATTTGTTAAAAAATTTTCCCATAAACTTAGGACATCTTGAGCGATAGGATTAAAATGGATCCTATTTTCCAGTAGTTTTGGAGATGTCTTTTTTGTTGTGTAGTTATGTGGGTTGTGGATGGTCTTGGTGATGCATGCACTTTTCCATCTGCAGGATAACAGAAGCCCTGCAATAGAAGTAGCTTCAACAGATGTCGATTCTGGCAAAGAACTAGGCAGAGATTCTCCAAGCAGTCCTTGGTTGAGTCTGGATCCCAGTAGCCGTCCCTCAAGTAGTAAGGTTAAGGACATAGGGAAGACAGAGCCAGCAGGTAAAACGACCATGGCACAATTTGGTCCTAGTAGATCACGGAGAAAGAGGACACCAAGGAAGAGCAGGGAGGCAGAACCAAAGGAAGACACAGGTGTTGCTCGGTTGAGATTGGGTCCTCTCTCGCCCTCCCTTTAGTGAATAAACTAGGGAAGCGTGTCGGGCAGGCGGAAACAAGTCCAAGTGTTGAGACAACCTGAGAAACTTCTAGGCCCAACCAAATAATCAGCTCTTCCCCACTCCAAATCTCTTCCAGGTACAGAGACATCGTATTACGGCCAATCTGGAGAACTGTGTTCTTTGGGTTTACCTACTTGGAAGTTGCGGCACCCATGGAGTTTGCTACTAACGAGGTTATTTAAAAATATTTCTCTCAGATTCTGATAGTTTTGGACACTTACATTAGAACAATGAGTTACGAGGACATGAAATGGTAAATAGTTTGATAAAAATTTCAGGATTTAGGTGCCCAGAGACAATTGCAGGGTACAAAAATGAGTAGTGCATGAGGCAGAAGGAATAAGATTCGACTTATGAGAGATTCTGGTCAGCCATTTCTTTTGTGAGTTCTCTTGTTCCTGTGGGTATTGTTACTCGTATATTATTTATTTGTAGATATTTCGTATCAGCTGTGTGAAAGAGCAGGGAATCAATCCATATCTCTCTAATCAAAGAATAAAATTTTATTTGTTATAATAGTCTAATCCGAGTGATGGCAACAAAAAAAAAAAAAAAATCAGTTGAGGAAAAATGAATTTAAGACATTACTTGACAGGGCTCGTAGGATGTAATGGTACCGGGAAAACAACGTTTTTGAGGTATATGGCTATTCCTGCTAATTGCCAGATATTGCATGTCGAGCAAGAAGTGGTTGGTGACAACTCGGCAGCCTTATAGTGTGTACTTAACACTGATATTGAAAGAAGAAACTCAAATACTGGCTAAGCAGGTTGATGTCACAACTAGAAGCGTAAAAGACAAGAAGCTTGAGAGTTGTAGTTTACTTGTCTATAAACCTTGAGAAAAGCAAATTCACGCATCACAGGTTATCTACAAGCTTGTTTTAGTAATAAGGGAGTCACTGCTTCCTGGTAATTGGCATTGACTCTGTTCAGGTGTTTCACTTTTTCGTATCATTGTTTTAGTAATATCATTTGTCAAGGGGTATCTCTATCCATTAGCATTTTGACATCTATATTTTACAACAATTCAAACACCTTTGAACAAAGACAACTTGATGACAACATGTTCACATTATTTCTTGTAGGGTATAACTTGATAGCATATAAAAGATTACAACACAAAATGAAATGTTAAAATTTTAACTCGTGAATAGGATTTATCTTTACAGAATGCTAAAACATATGAATTATTATTTTATATGCATCTGCGCAGAAGGCTTTACTCATGAATTGCTTTGATAAGTTCAGGCAATGATGAGCTTGTGTCGTGATCTCTAAGTGCCTCATCATTATTTATGCGTTTAATTGATATAATCCCATCTTCTTTCCCTCCTAGACAATCCTGATATCATTGTACTGAATTTCTGTGATTTTTCTTATTATTTTATTATCTAATTAGATGCATGGGTATAACATCGTTTCAACCACAAGTATGATCGTAGGCATGTATCTGACATCGTTTCAAGATAACCATCTTGAAATTCTATATTTACACTCACATTCATCTACTTTTTCTACATATAGTTTATAGTCTAGAAAATTGAGACCGACTCAGATTAGAACAAGATCGCTTCGTTATGGAAATGCAGAATCCACATGAAAGACCATCATCAGGGTAACTTGTGTATACTTCTTGTCCTCTAGGCGTTGGCATGTTGTGTTGTTTCGAGTGCAGTCACCTTATTGATCTGAAGAACTACCTATAGCTATATATGGTTTCTCCATCAAAACGATATGTGATGACACAACTGTGGAGTATTCGTGTTCTTTTACTCTTGTGGAACAGGGATGTAGTTTTTCATTATACACCCGCCCACTCTTCTTCTTCTTCTTCTTCTTCTTCTTCTTCTTCTTCTTCTTCTTCTTGTTTTTTAGCATACCCATGTTGTGTTAGGGACAAGAAATGGGCTTACCGCATGATTCTTAATTAATCACGAGGCTCTCTCCAACAGAGCAGCATGACGAGGCATCGCCTAATTATGTATAATCTCGCTCTCTTCTCTTTCAAGGGCCGATTTGGTGTCAGCTTCTTCTTCATTTGCTTCTTCTGCAAATCCTTTTTCGACTCCATCAATTTCGTTTCCTCACACACGATGCCCATCAAAAGTAACTTTTATTTTCTCTTTATATAGAGTGGTCTGTCTACTCGGTTCAGAGTATGTCTTCGTTAAGTTGAATGTGAAACAGGAAAGAAGAGGCAAAGACTTAATCTCCGACTATCAAATTAGGACAAGGGTCTTATCAGTCAACATGGCTTTGATTGGTCTTCTGGTTTCAGGGTTTTTTTTTTTTTTTGTCTTGCTGCACATTAAGGATCAGTCTCTTCAAAAGTCCAGAGTAACTGTCGTCTGCAAAGAAACAACCGTTACATTAACTCATTTTCTCTTAAACAATGACAAAACAACATCAGTTGACAGTTTCAGCTACTTCTCCAAACACTTGTCCATCGATTCCCTTTAATTATCTCTGCCTTTTTTACTTCTTCAAGTCAAAAATCTTGGGCTATATATATATATATATATATATATATATATATATATATGTAAACCCTGATTTTATGCATGCTTGGGATTAGGAACATGATTCATCATAACTCCATATTGACCCTCGTTTTTACTTTCACTTTATTTGTCTTATCCTTTTCTTAGAAAATCTGGTCACTTGAAATCGATAATTATTTATAGGGATCTCTTAATATAATCATAAAAGATCTTCAACAATTGGCAAAAAAGAATTGAGTTCTTCGAACTTTGGAGGTTGAATCTGACTAGGAATTTTACGTGGAGACGTTTCATATCAATCCATAGCTCATGAATCTCGTGGCTGTGTTTGATCAATGAAAGTCATACTTATTTTAATTTCAATATTGATTAACGCATAATATTATTTTAAATGAAAAGCAAGATACGATTTTGTGTTAAGACGTAAGGGATCTCTAATTATCCGTCACACTATCAAAAGTTTCGAAATGTATAGTTAAAGATATATTTGAAAAAAGAAAAAGTTTATAGGATATATTGCCCGCTACATATTTTGCAATATGTGTTCAGCGTTACTTTAACCACAAAGTTGCAAGAATTTTCCATTGGCATACAAAATATTTAAAATGTTACAAGAATATTCACTCGATCAGGTTGAATTTCTCATTTTCTCTGCTTGCGACTAATTAAATTGAAGTATTGTTGCTCAAAACCGAAGATACAACGATGTTATTGCAGAATGATGTATCAAAAAGATTTTGTAAAGCATTATTACAGTAGCTTTTGCTACCAATTCGGCAAGTAATAAAGTAACCATGTCTGCCCACAAAAATATTTTCGTTAGTCCCTGGGATTGAATAATTATACCAAGTTTCAGAACAAACAAATTTTGTCATTAGATATTTTTAGAAAGGAGTATCTAACTGTATACAAAAGACAGAACCAGCTAGCCACTTGGTCAAATCTCAAGGCTGTATGGACCATGCATAGCTTGAATACATGTATTGTTCTCTAAAAGCCTACCAATAAGACTTAGTATGTGATTGGTTACAAACAACATAAAAAAAATGGTAGCAATAGTGGCATGCCAATTAGAAAGAGGACGTGACCAACTCTCTCTCTCTCTCTCTTTCTCTTTGCAATTAAGTTGGTATCCAATAACACAACCTAACCCGTTTTAACATAAAGCAAAGATTCCAACTTTGTCAATGTCATTCCAATTCCAAAGGTGGAGGAGTCTCTTTTGTTAATTCCATTTAATCAAAAATGTTTATTGTATATTCAACGTCTCTCACCCAACGATCCTAATTTTTAATTTCTAATATAGTGCGGGATCCTTCGAAACAGACAAGGCCTCCCAAGGTGGAGGAGTTTATATATTATTCACAACATTTCATCTATTTTAAGTTTATCTCAACGTCCCTTCCTTTTATTATATATTTATATCCTTACAATTTTTTTATTAATAATTGAGTCTTAGGGATTGGGCCATCTTTTTTCTTTTCTTTAATAAAGAAAACAAATTGAATTTATGATCCATAAAAATTCAAGTTTTAAGACCAATCATTGAAAATATTTATGATAGATTCACAGAACGAAAAACCATTTGTTTTATTGATGCAATTGTGGTATCCGAAATCGAATATGTAGTGAAACAATAACAATCTTATTTCTCTTTCTCTCTCTCTCTCTCTCTCTTTTTTTGATTGAGTAAAAAAGAACTTTCAGATAAATTCATTTCATTGTATCTTCCATAACCTAGTTCCCCTTTGCAAAATTCTTGTATAGAGGAGATGCAAATAACCTGAGAACTTATTTAGATTCAATTTCTCTGCAAAATAATATTTTTCACCTGATCTTCTTTTGAGAAGACCTAAAATTAGTTCTCATATTGAGTTTATAAGTATGAGTCAATTGTTTAATACGAATCAGATGGATCGTTCTAGACCTGCAAATAAGACACATTTATAGTTTTGAATTGAGACAAATTATAAATTAATATATATTATAAATACAAATTAGTGGAACTGTTAGTGGGTGGTAGTTGAATTTGGGTAAAGATTACTTTTGATGATTTTCATAATCAGCATTGGAGATCTTCTTCTCATCCATTGATGGATTGGATGCTCCAAGAACAAAGAGACCAATTAGCTTACTCTATTGTGCCATTCTCCAAAATCCCCACCGTATCTTTTTGCTTAAAACCACTTACAATTTCACTAGCAAAAATAACTACAGGACAATTTACTTAAAGGTGGAATTTCAGAATATGCTCAACATTTCAATTAACTATGTGTTTGAGGAATTATGATGTATTAAGATCATATATCTGAGACTAATACACAATGATCAAGTCTTCGTTCTGTTCCTTAGTTTGTAGCATTCATTAACATTAACAACTATTGTGTTTGCAGATAACGTACGTAGTGAAAGAATTTGTACTCATGAGTGGGAAAAGTTTTTTTAAAAAATAACTACGAAAGCTCAAACTTTTTTTTTTTTTTTTTTAAAAACACTGCTCAAATTTATATATTCATCCATGCATAGATGGATTCTAAGCCTTAAAATTATTGCTAAACATAAAAAACGCTTATCCATGGTATTGTATTAGTATATATTATTTCAAATGTATTTAAAACCGATTCTCATAGCGGTATGAAAAAAAAAAAAACATAATCTAGTTTTTTGTCTCGTAAGATTTAACATTTTATTTAAAAACGTAAAGTATTCAAACTTACGAAAAAGGTTTATATATCATGTAATACGAAGACTATAAATGGAGTAGAGAAACTTTTTATATAACAAGATCATTCCTATATATAAATGAAAGATAGGATTATAAAACTTGGTTTGTATCTAAAGAATGAGATAGTTTCGAGGAGAATATCATACTATGGTAAACTCGTACGTATATCTTGGTTGGTTCACAAGTTTCCTATGAATTCTCCAGTAGATAAACCTGCACTTCTTTTTTTTGTATATAGAGTATGACTAGATGAGAGATAGAGACTTTGAACATATATATATATATATTTTGTTACTGAGCTCTTATGGATTATAAAATGTATGCCAAACAGGAGAGGGGGACCATGAAATGTAAAAAGATTCCGAGGATAATACCATTAGAAAGTTGGACATGATTGATAAATAGTGATCGTGTTACCCAAAACATGGCACTATCTATCTATGCATTGTTTCCACTTTGTATATTATTACGTACAGTGAGTATAAAAATTTGGAGGATTATGGTTTGTAATCACGCATATTCCCAATTATAATTTTGGTTACGTGACTCATCATCCTCTATAAATTTCTCTTAGTCAATTAGAGTTGGCTAACCAAACATTTATTTTAATCACACTATTCGGGGTTTCATATATATGTTTTTGGTGCTAATAAATAACTATTTTTTCATCCATTTTTTTATATACTAAAAAAAAAAGAAACATAAGAGGAATGTTGTCTCATTTCTCCGCATCTCTCTAGCTATGTTCCTCCAGCACGTATCACTATAAATAGCCACCTCCCCCCCAAGACATTCAAAAATATTCAACTGCTCTCCATAACCTAAACAGAGAGAAAGAGACAAAAGAGAGAACTTAATTATGATTGAGACGGTTAGGCACCTGATCGGCGCCGGTGGCCCCAGCGGATTCGGATCAAGATCCACCGCCGATCATGTCACTGCTAATTCTGACCTCCGTTCCCTAACCGCTATCATCACTGGTTAGTAGTATTAATTATATTACTAACTCCTCTTCTTTCTTTCGATATTTAGAATTATTAGTTTAATCACAAGCTAGCTACTACTGATAAACTGTAGTTAGTACTAATTTTCCTTTGTTAATAAAAAAAAAGGAGCGACGTCGGGGATCGGAGCGGAGACGGCGCGTGTACTGGCAAAGCGTGGAGCAAGGCTTGTGATTCCTGCTCGGAGTGTGAAGACAGCCGAGGAAACAAAGTCACGTATCCTCTCCGAGTTTCCCGGTTCAGAGATCATCGTTATGCATCTCGATCTCAGCTCCCTTGCCTCCGTTCGCCGGTTCGTCGCCCATTTCGAATCTCTTCATCTCCCTCTCAACATCCTCATGTAATTTAAACACTTGTTCTTCTTCTTCATCATCATCTATATATATATATAATTTAAACACTTGTTCTTCTTCTTCTAATTTCTTTTTTTTTTTGGTTTGTATTTCAGCAACAATGCCGGAAAATACGCGCACAAGCACGCCATCTCTGAGGACAGCGTGGAGATGACGTTCGCCACTAATTATCTCGGTAAACTCTTTTTTTTTTCTTTTTCTTTGGAACTTAAATTAATCATTTCTATCTTATCGTGATTAGTTTTGGTTATAACTTTAACCATATGGTTTTCTCTGGACGCGCAGGCCACTTTCTACTGACTAAACTGCTCCTTAAGAAGATGATCGAAACGGCCGCGCAAACCGGCGTTCAAGGCCGTATCGTCAACGTCACGTCGGTGATCCATAGCTGGTTCTCTGGCGATATGTTTCAATATCTCGCCGATATATCGCGAAACAGCAGGTACGCTAAAATTAAATAGTACAAAAGAATCCTATATAGTTTCAATCATTTACTCATCATTTTTTTTTATTTTTGCTAATTTTTATATAATTAATAACAAAAAGGTGATATGCAAAACGACAAAAATAAACGCCAATAATACAATTAATACTTAATTTAAAGCCGTGAGTTTGACCCGCGTTTTGTAGAAGTTACGACCCGACCCGAGCTTACGCTCTTTCCAAGCTCGCCAACGTTCTCCACACCATAGAGCTTTCCCGGATTCTCCATGTAAGTAATTAAAACCCCTTTTTTGTATTTTCAAAAATACTAATAAAATAATATTGATCGGATGATTTATGATATAATTCTACTAATCACTGTAGAAAATGGATGCTAATGTAACGGCCAACTCTGTTCATCCTGGAATCGTGAGAACACGTCTCACAAGAGACCGAGAAGGCTTCATCACTGATTTAGTGTTTTTCTTGACCTCCAAGCTATTGAAGTCTGTTCCTCAGGTACAGTAAATCATTTATCCTTTCGATTTTCATTATATATTACGTACGTACCCAGACAACATATAACTATTACAGAAACTGATATATCATCCCTAATAATTATTATAATAGGCAGCAGCAACAACATGTTACGTAGCAACGAGTCCGAGATTGAGGAAAGTGTGCGGCAAGTACTTCTCCGACTGCAACGAAGCTCGGACATCTAAATCGGGATCGTACAATGTTAAAGCTCAGAGACTGTGGACTGCTTCTGAGTTGCTGGTTTCTCCAGCTTCCACTCCCGATGTTTACCAGACCTTTAAATCTTTGACCAACGATATGCTATGTCTAAATCCTAAGCTCTGTAATATATAACATCTATACGTAGCTTTACTGTATAATATAGTTATACATAATATTAAATGAATAGGCCGATGTTCGTTTGTGTTCATAGGTTGTGGTTTGTCATGTAAATATAATATAGGGTTTTGTAAAATCTAGCTATGTCTTTCTTATGTGTATCCTACCTACATCAATCTAGTACAATTAATATATAAATATTTTTGAGAATTTTCTATTCTTGTTTTATAAAAATTGTTCATTTCTTCTGTTTTGACAATTGCACGAATAGTAGTATGAGATCGTATCCACACGCCAACTATGGTTTGTATGATTTGAAAATGTCTTGAACCGATCAATTTGGTACCAAATTTCGATTTTGGTTTACCACTCTTTTTAAGGTACAATAAACTAACGTACAGTCCTATCTGAAATGAGTAGGAGAAATAATCACAAGACAAATGGGATGGGATCGGTTCGATCTGGTCAGGCAAATTAATTAATAGCGTTGGGTAACAGTGCTTAAATGGATCTGCCCAAATAGTCATGTTATTTTTTCTAGGCCCATTAAATAACCATTTTGGTCTTTAGAAAGGCCCATTTAAAACTAAAAGTCACACAGCGTTGGCCCATGGCGCTAAGCCCTACCTAGAACCTCTGTCTCTCCTTCCTTCTTCCTCCTCGTCGGGCGTTAAGTGATTAGGCTAAAACCTCGCTGGGAAAGCAACTTCACATCAAAGAGCTCCGGCCGGGCGGCTGAAATGGCGAGCGCCCAGCAAGTCTTCACAGTGGAAAGCCTAAGGACATTAGCCAAGCAGTCGTTCCGGTGCCTGGTCGTTCCCGTACGTCTCCGCCGCGCTATCAAGAAATATCTTCGAGAGGAAGATGATCCGCACATTAGGAAGAAGGTCCGTCAACTATCGGAGTCGTTCCAAGATATTAAGGATTCGAATCTCCGGTTACCCGAAACGTCGGCCAAGAGTCTGGCAGATTCAATGAACTCGGTGGAGACGAAGCGGTGGAAGATACAGACCGTTTATGGAGATAGCGGTCTCGAATACAGAGACGGTGAGACTGCAGCTTACGTTGCTTCTCGTATGCCCGCCGCCTACTCCGTCTGCTACAGAGTCCTCACAGAGGTAAAAGCTTTCTTTTTGTCTTTTTTTTTTTTTTTAATTTTAGTTTTTGTGGCTTTCAAGTGGATAGTCTGCCGTGCTCTTGTCCTCAGCTGGACAATGTTAACTTCTTGTCTGATTCTGTAGATTCGTCGAAGATTACCTGGTTTTACGCCTACAAGGGTGCTCGATTTTGGTGCCGGCACCGGTTCTGGTTTCTGGTGAGGAGATGAATGTTGTTTCCCGATTAATTTTGCTACTCTCTCTTTTCTTTTTTTTTTTTTCCTTTTTAGGTTCGTTTGTTGATTCTCTCTCTATCTGTAACAACTTGTAGGGCAGTTCAAGAGGTTTGGCCAAAGTGTGTGGAGAAATTAAATATAGTGGAACCATCACAATCAATGCAGCGTGCAGGGCGGGACTTAATTCAGGGTAATGGATGTTTCGAAAAAACTCTTAAATCACAAAAGTGCGTTCTGGTCTGATTCTCATAGTACGATTGTTTTGAATATGCAAGGCCTGAAGGATTTGCCTCTGATCCATGGGTATACGAGCATTCTATCCCTTTCCCAAGAGCTCAACAAAAAATGCAGAATGCTCAATAATAAATCCGACAGGAAACATGAGCTTGTGATCGCTGTGGGTTCATAATCTCTTTTTTGCTTCAACATTTCCTTTTAAAACAATCACATCTTCTGTGATTCTTGTTTTTATAAGTTTACTGATTAAATTTACCAATGGTGGTCAAGTCCTATGTGCTAGGGGAGATACCGTCTCTAAAAGACAGGATTACTATGGTTCGCCAGCTCTGGGACCTTACAGATGATCTCTTGGTATGGTTTCATTCTCCTCAATGTCTTGTTTTGTACTAGAAGAACATGTACTTGTCCTCAAATATTCTCTACCGTGCATTTTGATTTGTTTGACTCAGACGTAATTCTTTACATAAATTCTGCTTGAACAGGTTTTGGTTGAACCAGGAACGCCTCATGGTGCTAATATTATATCTCAGATGCGGTCCTATATACTGTGGATGGAGAATAGGGTAGTTTTCAAATGACCATCTGTTTCTCTCTCTTGTCACAAGTTATTTCTTCCTCTTCTGCTTATTTGCAATGTGTTCCTTTTTGTCTAGAAACTCCGTAAACTGGAAAAGAAAAAGGAGAAAGATGAAGCTGGCAATGAAGTGCTCGATCTCAAATCTGGTGTGCATATTGTTGCTCCGGTAAGTGTCAATATTGAAAAATCTCCTTAGCTGTTATTTAGTTTTTAGGAAAACAATTCCATTTGGATGTATTGTAAAACATAATTGGGTTGCAAACGCAGTGCCCTCATGATGGAAAGTGCCCGTTGGAAAACACTGGAAAGTATTGCCATTTTGTTCAGCGGTTGCAGAGAACTTCGTCCCAGCGTTCCTACAAGGTTCTTGGAGTTTTTTCTGGTGAAAATGTATAAATTTCAGTCATCTCTCTGTTTGCTGATGACTCTAAACCCAAACCTTGACCTTTTTGCAGCGTACAAAAGGTGTTCCCTTGCGTGGGTTTGAGGATGAGAAGTTTTGTTTTGTGGTTTTCAGGAGAGGACAGCGCCCACGGTTGGTACTTTTGCGATGTTGAATGATTAATTATACCTTTAGAGAAAAGTTGTGTAGGATTTCAGTTTTGGGTTATGCTTTCACTTTAGGGAACCATGGCCTCTTGATGGTTTGAAATTGGAGACTCTGAAGGAGATGCGCGCGAATAGGAAACCCGAGGATCTCGAGATTGATTATGGTAAAGTCTGCGTCTAATTTATGAGATGCATGTGCATATATATATAGCGTTGGACCCTCTTGAGATGTGTGTATAACGGATATTTGATATCTGCAGAGGACTTTATCAAATCACAGGTGGTTGAGGTGCCATACATTGATCCAAGTGCACAGGACTCCGATATCACAGATGAGGACGAGGATAAGCTGGAAGAAGAAGACGGTGAAGGTACTGATGAGGATGAAGTAGCGGTAGAAGAAGAGGAAGAGGGGAGTGGGAGGGCGAGTGTGGGAGGCGGATGGGGAAGGATCATATTCCCTCCATTCCGCAAGGGGAAACAAGTGACGTTGGACCTGTGTGTGCCGACCAACGAGGAAGGGTCAGAGGGAGCTTTTGAAAGGAGAGTGATAACCAAAAGCAAGAACCCTCATCTTCATTTGCAAGCCAAGAAATCCTTTTGGGGAGATCTATGGCCATTAACCATTCAACAAGACATTACCAAAGAGAATAAAAAAGTAGATGCCGAGTGGTGTCGCCCAGATCAAGATCAGAAATGGGGTGCCTGGCCCTAGCCTTGGTTCCTTTTAGAATTTTGGGGATTTTATCTAATTGTTATTCATCATCCATGTAAAATCATGATTCTAGTGAAGATTGTTATTACAAGACATTATCCCACAGAGAGAACGTCATGAAGCCGTCATAGCCGCATGATCACATTATCAAAGATAATGTGTATGAGACATAAAACAAGTGTGTAGTAACAGTTACAATTACAAATATTCTCAAGAGTAAGAGTAAGTAGTAAAAGATTCATTCATTTGTCAACAACAAATTCACCAACAAGAAAAGCTCCCATTGCTATGCCTTAATAAAATTAATAAACGACAAAACCAAACACCCATGTGGTAGGACACACAACATTTTTGTCGACTCATAAATAGGACAAAAATAGTCCCCAAAAGGAGAAAAGACCATAAGACTAAAACCCAATTATGGACAACTAAAGCGTTTTGAGTCTTTTCTGATTATGAATCTATCATGAAATATATATATATATATATATATATATATATATATATATATATATATATTATTTACAAAGTGTGGGGGAATTGATTATGCTAGTCTTGTTTCATCCAAATCAAAATAATAGTACAGCTTTGTTACATATGTGTATATATATTATTATTACCAAAGAGTTGCCTTTCTCAGACTATGCCAAAGAAGCTTCATGTTCACGATATATCTCCTCCGCATGAGCAGTAGTTACGTAAACTGCATTGGCGAGGGAGCTGTGTTTTCGACCATAGAAAACATATACCATCACTCCAATCACCAGCCACACATATACACGAGCCCATGTCGCAGATCTGTTAAGTAAGCCAGTAAGATAGATTACATCATGTCCTTTTGGGGATACTTGATGAAGTTGTAAGGAAACAAGGAGATGAAGGAGCATGTGGGTGAAGAGATACTCACCCAAGGTTAACCAAAAGGTACATGTTGATAAGGATGCATATGATTGGCAGGAGTGGAACAAACGGGCACATGAAACCTATTTATTAAAAAGGAATTTCACACGACACAAATGGTACAAAATTATAAGGCCTACCTTTCACATGCTTAAGAAATTGATTGCTAACCAATTCATGTTATAATAGCAATTATTACCTCCAGAATGTCCAAAAGTGTGCCTGGCATCATCCTGATCTATAGAACTCAGAGCAATCAAACCAGCAAGGAGGAGACTTCCACCAACACCACACAGTGGATATCTAATAACCCTAAACCATTTGAAGATGATGATGATAAGCAAACAAAAGCTTTTTGAGGAAACTCAATGCTCTAAATAAAGAATGGCGAGTGAGTACTAACCCTGGGAAGTTAAGGCTTGATGCCGCATAACTTAGAAGGAACGCCCCAATACAAGTGAACATAATGCTCCATCCAGCGACTATTCTTCTGTTTTCTTCGCTCAGAACCCCTGCAAGATCATTAACAAATGTCAAGCCTGTGCTCAAACATTTAGTAGATACTAGTGGTCTCAAAAGTGGATGCTACTTACAACACCCAAGAGCTTCGTGCTTCTCGATAACTGGGAAATGAACCGAAGCATCATTCTCGCCAATTAAAGGCTGTTTGGTACTGTTAGTAGAAGTGCCAACATGATCGGATGACTTTGTTTCACCATATATAAAGGAAACAGAATCAATTCTCTCTTGAAGGGATGAGGGAAGAGGCAGCTCATCTGGAGGGACATATCTGAGTATCAACACTGATACTGCCACCATCGTAAATGCAAGAAGTGTCCCAACACTCACCTGTGCCACCACCAGTTATCAAATACTAAATAACGAAGAAAAATTTCCACTAGGCCAGGAGGAATAAAAGTCTTACCATGCCTGCAAGCTGTGATACATCCATAAAGAAAGCTAATGTTGCCGCGCAAAACCCAGTTGCTACCGTCGCTTTAACCGGAACCTGTGTACGTCTATTAACGTCTGAGAAAAGAGAAGGCAGCAGACCATCCCTAGCCATTGCCATCAGAATTCGTGGCTGAAAATGACAAAATAGTCATACTCAGTAACAACTAGACACCATGAAAAACACCTAATATTTTTCTGACATTTACCTGAGGGAGAAGTGCACCCATTAAAGCTGAGCAGAGAGCCATGACAGCTCCTAAAGTTATCAAGTACCTACATCAAATTCCCAAAAGAGTTTAAAAGACTAAAATGAAACAGACTGGAGCTTAAACAATCATATACTTACACGGCCCATTGCATGCCATGACTAGCGAACGCAGAGGATATCGGAGTGTCAGGATCCATGGCGTAGTAAGGAACTAAGCCAACAATTACAATGGAGACCATCATGTAGAGAGAACAACAGAGCAAAAGCGCAAGACCAATACCAATTGGTAAATCCCGTTGGGGATTTTTCACCTGCCCATATATGTAGGGATAGCATTTTAGTACCTCTAAAGGTCTAAATTGCTTGAAAAGATGCTTAAAAGCAAATAAAATAATAATACTAATGAAAAGAAAAACAGATAGTTGCAAGAAGAGCATCATGCATAGATTACAAAACTTACCTCCTCTGCAGTGCTTGCAACCGAATCAAACCCAATGAATGCAAAGAAGACTGTAGCAGAACCAGCAAACATACCATCCACTCCGAATGGAAAAAACCTAGAAAACGAGAAATGGTTTTTGTTTTATAACCTATCCATCTTCTTAAAACTTTGATGAGTCTCTCAAGTGATAGTGAATGCTCATCTTACCCTGTGGGAAGTTCATAACCAGCCCAACCTGTCTTGAAGCCCAGATAACTGCCAGCTACTATGACAAATAACAAGACACACACATTGGCTGCAGTTACAATCCCCTGAGCAAATGTGCTCTGCATATAGGAACAAGTCGAAGCAGAGTTGAAATTATGCATTCCTGACGTAAAGATGGAAATCATACAAAGCTTGTACGTACCTCCTTTATTCCCAGGCACAAGAGGCCAGTTACAATGAAGACTAGAATAGCAGCACATGGATCCACAACAACGTCAAGGCCTGGGATCTGGTGACGCGCTAAGAATGCAGGCAAACCATCTTCACCACCAAAAATCAATGCCTGTAATAATTTATGTTAAACCCATAAGCTTTAGAAACGCACACGTTTTGGAGAACATTTTGATGAACAAAACTAAGGGTGCAAGCTACAATGGAAAGAGGAAATCAAGCTCAAGTACAAAAAGGGAGGGAAAGTTAGTTAGAGACCAGATTAGGGGAAATGCCTCGGGCAACAGCTGAGCCACCAATGGTGTATTCCAGAATCAGGGCCCAACCGATCAGCCACGCAACACTTGATAACAACAAAAGTTTAGTTATCAGAATAGAGAGAAAGAAAGATTGAGACTTAAAAAAAGAGAGTGAGGAAAAGATGAGTACCCTTCGCCGACACAAATGTAAGAATAGTGGTAGGCACTGCCAGCAGAAGGACAACGACTAGAGAGTTCAGCGTAGCAAAAGGCAGAGAGGGCAGCGGCAATTCCAGCGATAAGAAAGGACAAAGCAAGAGCTGGTCCTGAGTGCTCTCTTGCTACTGTTCCCACAAGAATATACACTCCGGCTCCTATTGTTGCTCCAACACCTAATACAAAAGAAACAAACTTAGCAGTTGGAGGTACATGAAAATGCAAAAGCTTTAATCTTGGGAGTTGAGAAAAAAAAAAGTTAAAAATGAATGATAAATCTTTTGACTTTGTCCGTATCCATTGATTAATTGACCACTAAAAGAATTATAAAAGACTTGTCTTCATAAGAAACCCAGAATCTCTAAACATATAACCAAAAAAAAGTAGAGAAATAATTTGAATAAAAAGTTACCAATTGCAATCAAGTGAGGAACAGTTAAGGCTTTAGCGAGCTGATGATGAGAATGAGGCTCAGCTTTGCCATAAGAAGAGTCGACCTGTTTCCTTCTGACCAAACTCCTGACGCAGCCCCATGAATGTCCGCCTCCTTCCTTCTGCGTATCCACCAGAAAACCCATTCCAACCCTCAAAATTTCAGGGTTATTGCGTGCAATTATTCAATGGATTTTCTTGGGTGGATTCAATTATACCACCGAGAACGGAGGGGGAGAAGGAGAAAGAAGGAGAGGAGGTAAAAGGAAAGCAGATAAAAATAAAAATGATCTCTTTTTTTTTAAAAGATGAATTTTTGTCGCGTGAAAATACGAGCCACCGCCAAAACGTTATCCAAACCAATTTTCTTGGGGTCAACTACAAGGTGCCGCTTGCCGTTTCAGTAAAGCTTCCCACTTTTTATATATATACTATATTAATCCAATGGGTATTAAGAGTGTGTCGTAGCTCTACGAATAGCTCATAATCACCCACAAATTAACAACAATTAAGAGGGTTGACAGACATACACTATGATTGATGATGATGATGATACATTTTCCGTACACAAACACACCCACACACTTTCTTTACGTCGATCAACTTCTCCCTCAAACTGAATTTCTTATGGGACTCATATCAGTGCAAATCCCATTCCGAGAATTTAATCATCATATGAGTGTGAGTACAATGAAAGCAACAACCCTCATCTTCATTTGCAGGCCAATAAACCCTTTTGTTGGAGACCTCTGGCAATGCGCACCACTCGAGAAGACAGTATCAAAGATATGCATAAATGAGTTACTTGCCCTCACCCTTATGAGTTTATTAAGTGAAAGAGTGTTTAACTGACATGGCTAAGATAGTGAGCCATCATAGGCGCATGACCACATTGAAAAGAAAAAAAATTTGTGTTACTCAAAAACAATATTGACAGTTTGGGGATAAGAATAAAACGAGCACGGTAACACCACACTCTGGAATGTGTTTACACGCCTAACTAGTAAAGTAAGTAAATAATTAGCCTTACAAAAATATTTTAATATATTCACTTGTCTTTCAGACCCGAATTGGCAATCCTTCCGTCCCAAGTGTCTGTCACAATCACAAGCCCCCACATGTAAGGCTGCCGCACACTCCTCAGAAGCTTCAGCTTCTTCCCTCTGATGCTCATTCTTGTCGCAGCTTCGTCCAGCTCCTCTTCAGGCCAATTTGTTGATCCTTTCATTTGGGAGAAACAGCAGTCCACCTTCCCTATCTTCTTGTCCAAATCTGTGATGCAATCCCTCAGACTATTCCTGCTTGCCTGTCTAATCCAAGGTATAGCCACAGACGCTTGCTGTGAAAAAAAAGCTCTCATATGACCGAATTATTTTCGGCTTTCCAGACGGTGGCTTCTTGCTACGTAATTGAATGTTATTCCATACATGAATCCCCGAGTCTTTTGTTGTTGAGACGATGTGTTTCCCGTCTAAAGTAAACGAAGCACATGTTGTGCAGAGGCTAGTAGCTGCAAGAGAAATTAATCCAATGTTTATATCATTTTTCAAGCAGAACAAACAAAAGAAATCACTGTCTGAATCATCCTAACCTTTAAGCTTGCAGATTACATCCTCTCCACATATGATTTGAATCTGTGAATCAGCACAAGTAACCATTACTTTATCCGAGTCATTGGGAAAATACTCAAGACCAGTGATCCTTTTGCTTGGAACCTTCTTCTTCCCATGTAATAAGTTAACCTCTCTGTCCATTTGCAGTTGCTTATCTGATAATGCATATATGTGAACAATTAACTCCCAAATTACCCATTGCCTTAACCGAGAGCTGTTGTTAATTGGAGTTATTTAACAATGAGTCTCAAATAAAATTTGCAAGGGAGTAAACATACCGACTATACAGTAGAAGCGGCAGTTCCCTATCATGGAACCTACTACTACACCCTGCAAACAATCTCTAGTAAGTAACTGATCATATATCTCCATAAACCTTACTGAACAAGCAAAACTAACGTACCTTTGCATCCGGACGATAGCACACAGCTGTTACAATGTCTCTTATATATGTGTAGTAAACAACACGACAACTAGACACACCCCATATTCGAATTATCCCATCAATGGATCCGCTTATGAAGTAACTATCATCCACAGGGTTGAATGCCACACAAGTCACTGCGTAAGAAATAGATATTTGATTAATGTGAACAATGTTTGTTTGTTTGATAAAAAAGAAAAAAAAAATATACAAGTTCGAAAATTCTGATCTAAGATTCTAATTGATGTAAGAATGGTAATGGTAAAGACATCGGAGATAGAAAAATCTTCGAAAATGAACCTCTAATGTTCCTTATCCATGGCTTTGATGGACCTCTGCGTCGTCTGATGGTCTTTTGAACTTGGACGCTGGATCCATGTCCTCATCACTAACTATCTATAATACAAAAAAAAATTAATAATAACATGAATGGTATCTGCACTTTGATGGAATTGGTAACATTGTCCATAATTGAAAGAAAGGCTACAGTGAAACTAAAATATAAATTCTATCTTTAAAATTAAGTTTGAAAACAAAGAATAATATGTAATATTTGTTTCATAAGGTTGGAGCCTGCAGTTAAACCCTACCAATAGCTTCTTTCTATTATTATTCCATATTTGGACAGATCCTACTGTACGATTTAATATTATTATCTCAATTGGTTTAGTAAATACACAGTGACGATTTAGTAAATGCACAGTTCGTCTTATAACAATTGTTTGGAGCATCTCCAACGATCGGATGCATTTTTGAAGTATCTTAGCTATTAAAATAATATTATATAATTATTAAAATAATTAAATTCTAATTGTTTTAAAAATATGAACCAATAATAATGGGACAAATGTAGAAATAAAGACTGGTTCTTAGTTAAAAGTTTAAAGGATCGAATTTAACTTTCTCTTTCCAATTTTTTATTTTTTAAAAATATTTTAATGTTAAGAAACTTATTAAGAAATTATGGATAGAGATGTGCATTTACTAAATCGTCCTATAACGATCGTTGGAGATGATCGTTATAGGACGAACTGTGTATTTACTAAACCAATTGGGATGTGGTCCAAACATTCTCAGGGGGGTTTCGTTTTACAATGTTACAATTTTAAAAAAATTGTAAACATTTCTATATTAGAACGAAAAAACTGAATTTATTTTTAACTGGACTTTTGGTCAATACATCGTGCTATATATATATATATATTGTACAATAATTAATTGCGTTTTCCTCTATCCATATTGAGTCATCAAATGCCCATTTGCCTAGGAACCATATTGGTTGGCTTAGTCCCAAAAACATAGGTTTCTAAATAATAATGGAATTTTTAGATGCCAAAGCAACTGTCCATTTACACTAGCTTCGCTTGATTTAGTTACTATGTCCACATCATTCGCACACGCCATGTGACATCAATACATAACAATCATCCAAATCCAATGGGTATACATACTGATTAAATGACAGGTTTTATAAGATGATAAATAATGGTGTAAACAATATCTGGATTTTTTTTTTATACAGATAGCATGCTGCATATACAAAATTTGTTCGTGCGTCTCTCCTCACATATACCATGCTGCATGTTAGGTTGAATTTGATCATTTCAATTCCTTTCCATATCCATAAAGCATATGATGCCTATCAGTCCTCTCAAAATATAGAATTTTATCGCACCATATATATTGTGAGGTTTTCTAGGTGATGTATCGTGACCCAACATCTACTAACTGAGTTTGATTAGAACTATATATGGTGCTGTTGAATATTCAATTTGAACAGCAAACTAAGTTACTTTGTTAGGGCCACACTCAATTAGATTCATTAGCGTTTGTCCCTCCATGTGTTTAATTCGAGGTGAGCTTCCCGGTTACTCTTGCTAAGGTGCATGGCTGCATGCTTTTCATCGAGGAGTACGTAGTAGATGGTTCTAACCTCTAGTTTCAGCTTTGACGAAAAATCGACGACTGGTTATCTGATGCTAATTAATACTATTTTTATAAAGAAAATCGTATCTCGAATCTGCAAAATGTTATCCAAGTTCTCGACGCCAAGAAAAAAAAAAAAAGAAGTTTCACGTATAAATAAAGTTTCCAATCAATTTATGTAGTTATTTTTCTAATAAAGATATCCGACATATATTCGTCATTTTTCAACGGGAGAATTTGTGGAAACAGCCAAGTATAGTAAATAATTTGCGTGAGGAATAAAGCTTAGCACACGTAAACAGCATTTTCGGGAAAAAGATGAGTGTGTTAATTGATTATTAAATAGGTGTAGATGGTGACGTGGACCGCAATAGAAGAAGATGGTGATGGGTCAGTGAGATCTAGTGAGAGATCCGACGACTGATGACTAATCTTGGAGCCAGATATAACCCAAACAGGTAGGGTCCACAAGATGACTAATCTTCGCCGTCCAAACTCAAAACATCAAACGAATAATGGACGATAATAATATTGTTTTTCTTCCCAAAACATACAAGTCGACTCACACACCACATCTCCTCCCTGATCAAATAAAGATCAACGGGATGGGAGAGGAAAGAAGGTACAGTAGAGAAAGACGAAGAAACACATGAAGAATAATAGTACTACCAATTTTTTTTGGTCATAAAAGAAAATTGGTGAGATAATAATAAAGATTCGTGGGACGGCGGGCGCATAGTTTGAGAGTGTGTCAGGCTCAGACCAAACTCTTTTCTTTCTCTCTTGTACGAAGAATCCATCAAAGCAGCGAAGCCACACACACTACGCGTGTGTCTTTATTCTTCTATATATATCCCACCAAAGTAACATTTTTAAATTTTTTTTATTAAATTCTCTTTTTTCGTCTTCTTCTTGCTTTTTCAAGAACCAGCTTTACCTTTCCACACACACTTCTTCTTCTTCTTCTCTCTCTCTCTCTCTCTCTCTCTCTCTCTCTCTCTCTCTCTCTCTCTCTCTTCTCTCCTTCGCTGCTTCTTCTTCACGGTTTTTGATCAGCTTGAAATTTTCCATAACCATGGACACAGCTAAATGGCCTCAGGTATATTCTATTCACTAGTCCGTTTTCAGTTTCAACCTTTTTTTTTATCAGAAACTGCTTTCTAAGATAAACTTCTTTCTCTTTAATATATCTTTTCGGATAAAAAGTTTCCATCTTTTGAAAATTTAGAAGCTCAACAAGTTAAAACGAGAATTAACTTCTTTTGTGATCTTCTAATAGAATATTTTTTTACGCTTTTGTTTGTTTGTTTGTTCCTCGACAAAAAAGGAGTTTGTTGTGAAGCCAATGAACGAGATCGTGACCAACACATGCTCGAAACAGGCGAATCCTATTGGTGCTGCTCCTGCGGTGGAGATGAAGCCAAGACCAGAGAAAGATCAGGCTTTGAACTGTCCAAGATGCAACTCCTTAAACACCAAGTTCTGTTACTACAATAACTACAGCCTGACGCAGCCTAGGTACTTCTGTAAAGACTGCAGGAGGTATTGGACCGAAGGTGGCTCCCTCAGGAACATCCCCATCGGTGGCGGCATCAGAAAGAACAAGAGATCATCTTCTTCTTCTTCCTCTTCCAATTACAATTACAATTCCTCCTCACCCTCTTCCTCTTCCTCTTCCTCTTCCTCTTCAAAGAAAACTATTTTTGTCAATAACAACAGCCAAAAGCCACAACCACTTCAACAATTAAACCCTAAGACTGGTGAGAATGCCCACGAGGCGGCGGCTGCTAAAGTTCAAGAGTTGGCGTTTTCTCAATCTCAGGGTTTTGGGAATGCCCACGAGGTTAAAGATCTCAACTTGGCATTTTCTCAAGGGTTTGGAATTGGTCATCTGCATCATCAGCAGCAACATCACAGTATTCCTGAGTTTCTGCAAGTAGTCACCAGCAGCATGAAGAACAACCCACTTGTCTCAAACTCATCGGCTTTGGAGCATTTAGGGATCTCTAATCCCTCTTCTTCCAATCCACGCCCTGCTTTCTTGCCTTATCCTAATGTTCAAGATTCGTCGGTTTACACAGCAGCAGCAGCATCCGGTTTTGGTCTGAGTTACCCACAGTTTCAAGAGTTCATGAGACCAGCTTTGGGGTTCTCTCTTGATGGTGGGTATGGTGGGGATCCTCTAAATCAAGAAGATGGGTCCAGCGGCACTAATAATGGAAGGCCTTTGCTGCCATTTGAGAGCCTGAAACTTCCAGTCTCATCATCGAGCGCCAATAGTGGTGGTGGCAATGGTAATGTTGATGGGAATGATGATCATCATCATAATGATCATAGACATGGGAAAGAAGATGGAGAAGCTGACCAATCTGTTGGGTTCTGGAATGGCATGTTAAGTGCTGGTGCTTCTGCTGCCTCTGGTGGTGGATCCTGGTAATAATTATAGTCAAGGACCCAAAGAGTTTTTTTGAAGAGAAAAAAAAAGAAGACATAAAGTTTAAATTGTTCATCCAAATTTTAAAGATGAAGGTTAATAAACTACTACTACCATATTGGTTTCCCTTCTTCATATATAATTATTAACTTTGTTCGGTTGGGGATGGACATTGTATGACTTTCTTGTATTTAAATCAAATCTCAGTTGTTCGTTACCTAAAATTTATGGATTCTGTTTGTTCTAATGCCGATTGTACTCACAAGTTTATAGATTATGGCGTATATATCACAAGCGCAACAACTTAGAGTAATCAAAGACTATTGTACAATTTTTTAAGCTATGGTCATTACCCTCTTTTAACACAGAGCCTGTCCTGTCATCTCTCTATTATGGTAGTGTGCTTTTAAGCTTAAGCCAAAACCCCATAGTTTTAATCTCTTAGATATACATAGGAAACTCTCTACTCAAAGCCCTTGATTTAGTGAAGACTCTCATTTGGTTATTTGTTTGTTATTTAGGAGAAAACAGTACTTGGAAATGGGAAAAGATGGTTGAGTCGAACATGTGAATATGAAACCTATATACAACAGAAAATTTTAAAATAAATAAAAAAAAAACCTCACGTATCTGTATAATAACATGTGAATTACCTATGGAAATTCAAAAAGGAACACAGTCCAAAAGTCATCATCACATACAGACTTTGAATCTCTAATGGAAAATGGTAATTACTGTACATACAAAGTACACAAAACAAAACAAACAAAAAAGGAAGCAAACTACAAACTACCAGTATTTACCATCACAAGATGACAGGCGACTAAGAGTGTTGATAATAGGTGCGTGTAGGTGTATAGGTTCTGTTGCAATTGACTCTCCAACAACACTTTCCGCTTAACAACATCTTCTCATTTGATTCCTTCTCTTTATTTACACATTACAAGCACAACATCATTCGGGTTTAGCCTAAGAACTAACTAACTTCCAACAAGGACAAAAGCTATAGATCAGAACCAGAACAGTGTCAATGTGAATATGTAATCAACAACACTATTCAGTGTAACATCCCATGATATTGGAGTTTCATGTAAAAAAAAAAAAAAAGATATTGGAGTTTCATGTTGTCCTTTTCTTTTGTTTGCAAAAAATACCACCTTGTTTAACCCACTGTTAAACATCTCACATATTGAATAAAAAACATTAAAATTGGGTCATTTGCAAGAAACGTAAAAATAAGAAACGTCAATTTTTTTTATCTGATTCTGCTGACGGACGACGGGCCGACAAAAAAAAAAAGAAGAGATTGGACAACTGCTTTTTTAGCTCAAAGCAAGAAGAGTCACATCAAACGTTGGCATGGCAAACTCGTCAATGCAAGCAACGACCACACACAGAAAAAAATCCTCATTTTTTGTTGTCTTTTCCTTTCCCTTGCTGGTGATTTTACAACAACAGTATTAACTAAGCAACAAACCAAAAGTGACGATGTCGACAGTATATTATGTATATGATTTTTGAAAAATTCACTAAACCACGGGTTCGGAGTTGCAAACCCCCTGACTTCTTTGGCTTTTACATTAGTAAAAAAAAAAAAAGAAAAAAATCTAAGAAGAAGAAAAAAGTGGGATATGAATTTTCGAGATTGATTTACATATATACCACATAATATCTCATTCAGTCGAGTAACTTTAACACGCATTTGGTGTGCATTGATTCCAAAGATGCGAACCTCGTGCATGTGCGGGAACTTGGCAAGCACCATTATAAATACAGCAAGAGTGTTCAGAAAGAGCATCGGGTGTTGAGATGCTAGCAAGTACCTACACGAACGATAAATTTCATTAATAAAGAAGACGAGAAACAAGTATGGTTTGAGATTGTGAGAAGAATTTGTAGGGGAATCATTGGGCACCAATAACAACAGTAACCAAAATGTAAAGAACATGTCCAAACATACGCTAAATTCCCGCGTTTTCAATCTGTTCCCACCAAGTCAGGCCCCTGGTCATCCCCAAACGGTGTTCCCTTCTTCCAGTTAAAGAAATGATATGTAACAT
Source organism: Streptanthus diversifolius (assembly GCA_039880935.1). NCBI lineage: Eukaryota > Viridiplantae > Streptophyta > Magnoliopsida > Brassicales > Brassicaceae > Streptanthus > Streptanthus diversifolius. Next base: position 25,427,806 of record JAXGFM010000012.1, read on the forward strand.
GCTTTAATCATCATCATCATCATCATCACAAAGAAGCAGAGATTATTGGTGATGCCATATGCCTTATCATATTGATCGAGAGATCCAGGAGCCACCCGAAGAAGAGGATGAGGATGTATGTCGTCCACACCCCTGGGTGTCGCTCTTCTCGCTTTCGCTGCCCGTCAGTTATGGGCTGGGCCATAAACTTATTGGTCTTTCCAATAGCACATCCCGTATTGTTAAAAGAAGCCCACCATTACTTTTTTAACGTGGCGGAGACCAAACGGGTCCACCCGCACTAGTACAAGTAGTGACACTGTTTAGGAAGGCTGCGAAAGAAAGAACAGTAAAAGTATTTGTACTTCTTTTCTATATTTGTTATTATTACAGTATGAATGATTCTTTTGGGAAAAGATCATCTGACAGGCTGGGCCCAGTTTGCCTCCTCAAAACCGACACCTAACCCTCAATTTGTATCAACATTGTCATCGAGCTGCCAAGCCAATCATTTCCCTCCACGTCTCTCTCTCTCTCTCTCTTTCTTTCTCGTGACCAACGACGGAGGCATCTTTCCTCCTCGAGTCGCTCGTTAAAACCAGGTCCCGCGCTTTTTCTGGGGACAGAAAGCTAACAAACACTCTTTTTTTCCTCTCTCTCTCTCTCTCTCTCTCTCTCTCTCTCTCTCTCTCTCACTCACTCTTCTAGAATTATTAGTCACATAAAATACAAGTGAAGCTTATTATCAGAGGAGTTACGAGTTACACGTAAACTATTCGAGTCATGGACATCAATGGAGCTCTGTGATTGTGAATTATTAAATCATCCTCCATATTGGATTCTTTTTCTTTTGGCATTTTCTTTAAAATAAATAAAATACTCAAAACAATAAAATTTTAAAATTATCATTGGCTAACAATGTGTAAAACATTATTTAGAGGCTAACTGGTCCAAAAGTATTCAACTATTATAAGAAATTTTATAAAACATTAGAAAGTGAGGATTTTGAAACTACAGCAACAATAAGGGTCAAGATACAAAAAAGGAAAGATGTGGGGAGTCCAGTCACATGAGTGGGAAAGCTGAGGGGGCTGAGTGAAATAAAAATGGATAGTATATATAGACAAAAGACAAAAAAGAAAAATTGAGTTGTACGAAGAAGAGACATTCCCTGACAAATGGTGTCTTGTCCAAAGAAGGAAAATGATTTGTATGGGTGCCTGTGCACCGTAACTCTAACTCTACCTTTTGTGGGTCGCACTTTGGAGTTTGCGAATGTTCATGATTGGTTACTTATCTTTTTCTTTGAGTGTTTAACTAAGTAATTTCAAAATAGAATGATCAGATGTTTAACTTGCTAATCATGCATGCTGTCCAACCAAAAATCGTTAATACTTCTAAAAAGCTCTTACTCATAGAATTAATTTTTTTTATCGTTTTAATATAAAAGAAAATATCGAATAGTTCTATGCACACTTCGTTCAGTAGGTTGATTAGGGTTTTACAGAGTCATAGTGCTGCAAATACAAAACATAGTGTACTAGCAAGCTGCATACTATACATTTTTGTTATGCATTTATCTTTAGTTTCGGTAACCACTCCTAAGCTTCTTACTATGTCTTTGCATCGTTCAATGTTGTAGTTATCGTGCTCTCTTCTGAAAATGTTCGGTCATTTAATATCAATTGCTTTCGTCTGATCCAAAATTTCTAACATAATACATTGAAACTATATCTATTCAAACTAGTAGGAGGCCGGTTTACGAACTTCTTAGCTTCACTAAAGAAGACAGAAAGAGGGTTACCTGACTGAAAGTCCTAGTTTGGATTAGAGCTAATTTCCCATATCTTTTGTGGTAAATAATTTTGGAACAAGACATGGTCCACGGTTTTAACTTAAGCACATTTTTTTACAAAAGTGAAACTTCATCCAATCCCCTTCTAGAGAGTTGCGCTTCCATGGGCAATGCTTTTTTCAATGTTTTTCACATGGATGTTAGAATCTCAAGAGTTTCTTTATCTCACTAGATGTTTTTTCCTAGCTAGTTAAACTGCTGATTTTGTGTGTGTGTGTGGAATAGACGTCATTGCTATTTTGTTATACCCTGTTTTTGATGAGTACTTCTTGTATAACCGGCAACTATGTCAAAAAAAATTTTCATTGAACTGCATTGAAAATTGTTCGTATATATTATGATGTGAAAATTATAAAAAATTAGAATTTGTATGTTTTAAAAATTTTATGCTTTTATACAATTTTTTTCATGTAATTTAAAAGATGGAATAAAATCTATCTAGTCTTTAATTCTTTGATTTATATTAAAGCATGCCTGGAGATGGTTAATTTCTCTCAAATATAGCATTTAGTTGCATCTAAACATATACATCCTATCTTTTTGAGAGATAAAAAAATTTTCATCCTACTTTAATCACATGATTGTCAATATATTTTCCGAACCAAAAAAACCTTCTAAAAGCTTTGGAGTAGTCTTAATTTGTGAGAAATTGATTATTCGACCTTTCGACGTTTTCCATGTTAATTAATAACATAAACTTTCTATATAGGGCGATAACAAAAGAACAAGAAGAAAGAATACTATATTAAAGGCGATAACTATCAGATCAATCGAACGAGAAATTGACTTCTCTCTCTCTCTCTTTTTTCAAGAGAAATTGACTTTCTTGGTGAGTCAAAATCATTACGAAGAAATTATTACGTGTTACATATATGCTTATGGCCTATATAATGCGAAAAATTGTCGATAAAGCACAATGATACATCTTCGAGAGAATCCCATGCATAAATTTAAAAACAGACAAACTGAAAATGAATCCATTTCGGACCGATCTATTACTATTTACTAACATCATTCCATTTCGAATACTAAACAACTTATGCTAACCATTTTGTCAATAACCACACTTTGATCATCAGCTATTTCGTTTTTGATAGTGGTAGCTAATTGCGTGACTGCTGTCTATTATAGTTGCTTTGGTTTATTTTAATCTCTGAAGTAGATACCTTAGCATATGTTGTAAGTGAAAATAATCTCTTAAAATAAAATGTATGCTAAATTTTACTCATAAAAATATTTCCCTTTACATTTGTCTGTTTATAATCTTCACATACCAAAATTTTCAAATATTGAGAGCTATAATAATTTATTTTATAATTATTTATTTGCATTACGAATATGCCATAAAAGTTTTAGTAATAAATATTTATGGTCGAATGTTATACTCCACCATACGACCTTCCAATGTCCATCGACACACAAGTTGATGTTATACTCCACCATACGACCTTCCTATTAATGTTAATGTCCATTGATAATACGCTGTATTCCTTCTTTTTTTTCTTCTGTTTTTCTATTCTCCTTCATTTATTTTCTTACTCTCTCATAATATTTTGCTAATGATCACTAGCCGGAACATATATATATATAGTCGAATATTATTTCAGTAGCCATGTATACGATTGTTAAAACTCGACAATATAATACTTATATAACATGTGGCTGTGTCTAATGCATCGACTATATGTGATTCATGAGCCATGATAATGATATGAAAGCCTTGAATATATCCTGGTTGTAGTTATATGCACACACACAGACATATGTGTGTGTGTGAAAAGGGAATGATGATAGTTGATGGTAGTGGGGAATAGCATGATGGTGTTACCATAAGAGTTTCTTAAGAAATATTAGGATACCCATCGAAATTGGTCCATTATTTGGGACAAAGCGTGCCTTGTTTCCCCTTTAGCCTTTTTTTTTTTTTTTGATATTCCATTGCATCTCTAACTATATACATCATTTTCATTTTTCCAAAATTTTAGATACTGTATCAACATATTATAATGTGAAATCTGCTATTTATATGTAACGATTGAGTGTTTGAGCATTCGATACAAAATCAAATCCATCTGAGATCCAGTGACCAAATAGACACATTATTGTATGTATATGCATAGAATGAGAGGTTACTGATTCATTTTCTCTTCTTTTTTTTCTTTTTTCCTGGTTCAAAACGAGGTTACTGGCTCATAGACGAAAATTATGGGATTTAATAAAGAACAACAGTTTAACGACGAAAAATAAGGACTAAGGAAGACAGCAGTGTGTCTTCTTTTCCATTTTTTTATATGACATAATTATTAAAATTGGTGTTCCATCAAAAAAATGTGGTTCACCATCTTGGTTACTAGTGGAACACAATTAAACACAAAAGAATACTAAATCATTATGTATGGATAAGAAAATTATTATGTATATATCACCAATTTGTTATGAATTATATATAAATCTATGCACTTTGAAATGATATCATAATCCGATATACATTCGAAGGTGATAAATATTAGGGTTGAGAGAGCCTACGAAGAAGCTCATATTACATAAAGATGTTGGATACATCATAGATGGGGATGCATATTGCACAAACTAATTACTGCTAAAAATTATTCTAGCTGACTCATAATATTATGTGGGCTATGGTTAACGCTGGCCTTATATCTAGATAAATGGTGGACATGAAAAAAGAAACATAAACTCTAAAACAATGACGATCGAGTAAATCTGTTTTCATATGCGATAAAGAAAGTAAATATGTTCTCTATTTATTTAGAGGAAAATTTTTAAAATAATTTTTATAACAAACAAATGTTGGAATCATGTGGCACCTCTGAAATTCATAACACATGTTTGGGGTTTGAACCCAACACTCTTTTAATGTTATGAGGGATATTAAAACCATTAGGCTATGTTGAAAAAAAAAAAAACAAATGTATAACATAAAATCCCTTTTTTGTATTTAGTTCACCGCCACCATTTAAATAAAAACTGAAAGTTTTGAAAACGGAAAATTAAACAATTAAAGAAGAAAAAAAATTATGAGAAAATCTTGATGCCGTTGACTTTTATTCTCAACGGCCATGATAGAGCGTGTGATGAGTGTAAGAGACCAAATTATGACTATTTCTAGTAAACGAAAAATAAATAAATTGATGAGCTTTTTCTTAGTTTCATATATACAATTAAATCTTGATAAATAAATGTTTGATAAATGAATAACCTCGACAAATGAATAATATTTTCCGGTTCCGATTTGGATTAATATGATAAATGAATAATTTTGCTAAATGCATTAATGAATAATTTTTTTTGAAATCCTTTTAGACTCTATATAAATATAAATGAATAATCATCATATTTTATTATATATATATTAAAAGTTTTTTTTCAATCAATATTCGTACAATAAATCATTTTTTACAAAAAAAAGTCTACTTTTTGGTTTTTTTCCACCAAAATTATATCTTTGATTTTTCTTAACACAAACAAAATTTTATCGAGTATTTTGCTCGAATATTTTTTCCAAATCCCAACATTATTCATTTATAAAGGTTTAACTGTAACTATAACTTATAATCACTTTCCATTTCTACGTTTATGGATATTTGTTACATATTCTCTATTAGCCAACCATTACCGCATTTTTTTTTCAATTATAGTGACGATATGTGTCATGTACGCATATGTGTCGTCCAAAAGATAGTGCAAGTAACAAAAATAGAAGTCAAATATTGACGCATGTGTCTAAGGTTTACTATATTTATCTTTTGATGTTCTGCATACGTTTGGATATTTTAGTATTCATGAATATTTTGGGTATTATGTTTTTTAGTTATCAATTATGTTGAAGATTTATTTGAATATTTTTAGAGTTTGATTCTAGTTTGGTTTGAATATAGTTATTTCTAGTATTTACTAGAAGAATCAAATTAGTTATTATCATTCTCCAAAATCCTTAATGCTTGCAACAAAAAAAAAAATATTGTCATTTTCTGAATTTCAAATTATAAAAATATGAGTTTTATAAGGACATACATTAAAATTAAAAAACAAACCTGAAACACAAAACTCATTTTTCTATGTGATCTTCAGCGCCATATTGATATTAACAAAGAAAGAATACTTCTGGTCACTACCCAAGTAAGAGTCGCATATGAAATATACTGTGTATGACTTTTCTCATGGTTCACTCGGTACTTGAAAATTCAGCTTCATCTTCGCTTTCTTTGGTAGCGAGAGACCCTTGATGGCCACCAACTGGTTCATCTTAATGTCCCCCACAACCAGCCACCACCCTTCTTCTTTGGGCTTCGGATACCTGCGTGCATCCACAGCTCACACTTCTTCTCTCCCTTTCATGTCTCTCTCAAGCAACACTTGCAATGTCACCTATTTTTCCGAGGTCTAAAACGGCATGAGGCTTATTTAAAAATTATGTTTGGGTCTGCTTAATAGAAGTTTGGATATAGAATAATATCCTAATTAAGCAAACTGATACTAAAAATATCAGAGGAAAAAATTCGTTTGGGTATTTGCATGGAACCGAAGTACATATGAACCTAATATTTTTTTCGGTTCCGGATAATATGTCCAAACCTAATTCTGCACATTGATGTCATACTTTTATAGCATCATTTCATTTATTTATGATATTTTATATTGTTGAATCAGTTTATTTCTTTGATATATAAGTTTTTTTTTTAATTTTTGCACAATAATTAATATTTTTAAAAATATTTTCATGAAAAACTTATTTTTTACTTTGATCAAGTCTAGACCAACACTTTATATAATTATATAACACAACTGTGATCACCTCATAAATTCATCACATATATCTAAGGTTCGAATCTAACACTCTCCACAATGTTAAAGACGATATTAAAATCACTAAGTGAAATGACAAAAAAACTTTGTATTATTACAACATTAATAGCTTTTAAAACTTAAAAAATAAACGGAATCATAATTTAAGTTGATACTATAAAAGATCACAATTAAATATTTAAATATTTTGATGAATAACAATTCCAAACACAGTTCTCATGTAATCTCTAATATATGCTGCATGACAGTTAAATTAAATCGATTTAGTTTCATTTATAATAATATTATATGATAAAATATGACAATAAAGTAATAAAGATAAATTTGTAGTGATATATATATAGGTATAAAACTCTTAAAACTGTTAGAGAGGGTGTATATAAATATAAATATTAAATATTCTTAAGCTCTATCTAGATGATCTAATATACAATAGAGTAAACGTAAAATCTATATAGATTATGTGACTGGTGACGACATTTACGCTAGGCTGTTTATATAATATTAATGAACAAGTGGATTCAGAACTAGTTAAGTCAAGATTATCACACCAAGAATTCAAGATTTAGGTGACACATATTTGGGGGACCTCATTGGCCCATGCACTAAGAGGCATACAATCTTTTATTTATTATTTGAACTCTAATCATTTAGGCAATAACTTTATCATGTAGATATCTTCATTGGGTATCAAGTAGATGGTTCAAAAAAAAAAATGCGAGATTGTGACACTGACCTGAAAACAGTTGTACCCTTATTTCTTTATGTGTGTGGATTTATTTGTTTGATATTGATCACACCTGAGTTCTCAATGGTTTTAAGAAAAGTTATACAAAATGATACTATTCTTTTGATAAAAAAAATCTCGAAACAAGGTATGTATACATTGATTGGAGTGAAAAAGGTTTATATACATATCATACCAATGTAATATCACTTGAAAAAAACTGGTTTTTACCCTGGATAATACTTGATTAACAGCTCAACTAATATATCTCATATATAATTTGACCACCTTAAATAATAGTTACTGCTTTTGATATTCAAATGGTTTGCGTCTGATCTTTTACTAAGGCCATAGTTCCTGCATTTGATATTCAGTTGGTTTAACTAGGTATTTGTCGAGAAAACAAAACAAATAAACTAAATATATATATAAGTTTTAAAATAAGCAAGAAGTCGTTCTTATTTGTTAAGCCCAAAATCTAGTGTTAGTGAATAAAATTAGACATGTCCATTTTGGGATGGGTTCTCAATCTGTATATGTCCCAAATTTTTCGTTTCATATCATTATGATTCATATAATTATGTATTTGAAAATGAGTATAGAAAAATTAGCCAAATTGGTTGTTTTAAAGTTATTGAAAATTTGGATAGTAGTTTTAGCTATTCAAATTTCAGAATCCTTCTTTATTAGAATTTGTTTGTTCTATTTTTTTTATTCCACATTTTAGATACTATTTTTCAATATCTGATTTATCTGTTATCGTCATTTTTTTTTGTTTCCTGTTGTGGATCTCGGAAATAAACAGATGACATATATTCACTTATTTTAGCCAGTCCAATAAAATAAATAATTACACAATTTTAAAATGATGCTCAAGAAACGAGGAGGCAAGGAAATTGTATCAGAAGATGATCGGTCGAAACCCCACAGACCCATTATTATTATTTTTCCCCGGTGGGGATCACAATCTCCACTTCTTTTTTTTCTTCTTACCAATTTCCATAATTTGTTTTCTTCAATTGTTTGTTAATCACTATAATATTTTATATTAAAGTATATAATAATTCCGTATCGGGTATTCATTAATACATATTAAAGTGAAATGAAATTCCCTTTTATGGAAATAATTATACCTCGAAGATCCTCTCCCGTATTAATTTTCAAAAGACAACAAATAAATACTCCAATATACCCATAAAAGGAAGAAGAGTTTTCATTAACCGATAATAGCCGGTGTAATTATCGTCACTTCCGGGATAAAAGCGTGACCTGACACCGGCAAGCAAATCAAAATACAATATAATAATAGTAGCTTTTACTATTATAGTATTATTATTATTATATAAAGTCCCACAACGCAACTTCTCTCTCCTCTTCCTCAGACAAAAAGGATCTTCCACTTCCTATCGAATCACAGACATATGTCAATACACACACATTATATACACAAATATACAGCTTTTATGTTATACTAGTACTTGCCTATATTTATATAAGGACAAACCTTTAAACTCTTTTTTAGTTGCTTAAACAAAAAGCAAAAAGAAAAAAAAAACAAAGAAAATCTCTCTGTGTCTCAGTTCTTCTGCAGATTAAAGAAAACCATAAACAGACATTACTCCTCTGTTTCCCAGCTTTTATCTTTGGAGTTTGGTTTCTGGAGAAGACAAAAGTTTCTACCTTTTAAGAGTTCGAGATCCATTATCCTTAATATATAATTGGAGATCCTTGGGAAATAATTTACGGGGTCTTCTCGAGTTTTGTGAGCTTTTTCGGGTTCGATTCTTGATTTGGTGATGATGGATTTGGAGGTTAAGCAGATATTGAAGAGTCTATGTTTGAGCCATGGATGGTCTTATGCTGTCTTTTGGCGCTACGATTCCATTAATCCCATGTAATTTCTCGCTTTTTTCCTTTTGTGTGTGTGTGTGTGTGTGTGTGTGTGTTTTTTTTGTTGCTTTTATTGATTTATGCTTAGGCTAAAATTGTATCTTGCCTTAGATTCATATTTCATTTCGTTTACTTTGAGATATAATTTTTACTGCCAATAACCATAATTAATTTTCTTGGATGGAAAATTATGATTTCAGGTTACTGAGAGTTGAAGAAGCACACAATGATGAACAATCAGCCGCGCTCGTTGATGATATGATTCTCCAGGCTCATATCTTAGGACAAGGGTATGAAGCTCAGATACTCAAATCATATTATACATGTTTTGATATATCTATGTATATTCATTAGTCTTGTCTTTTTGATTACTCCAGCATCGTGGGAGAAGCTGCTATAACCGGAAACCACCAATGGCTGTTCTCAGACACACGGTTTCAGGTATTGGTTTTCTCCTTCACATTTGTTTTCCTTCATGTTTGATTTTCCGTGAGTTCTATGTCCAAATATTGTGAAGAAGAAGAAGAAAAAGAAGAGTAAGGATTTTTGATATTTATGTTGTTTGATTGTTTTGCAGTGTGAGCATGAGTTTCAGAATCAGTTTCTCTCTGGTTTTAAGGTAAATCGAATTGCCTCGGAGTTTGAAGGTCCATATGATCTATTTGAATCAGATTCTTACATGTGGTTTGGATGTTAATTTACAGAGTATCGCAATCATTCCAGTAGGATCAAGCGGCGTTGTTCAGTTAGGATCTATTCAAAAGGTTTGCTTAAAAAATAACAAATGTTTTCCATCTTATTTCTTGGTGCGGAAGTCATGGACTAATTAGTGTTTTTGGATCTATCTATCTTGAGGTTGTTGAGAGTCCAGAGATGTTGGAAGAAACAAAAGAAGCTCTGCAGGAGAAGCATTGTTTGAAGCCAGATCAATCCGTGGATCTTGATGCTTTGTTCGAGTCTCTAGTACCACTGGGAGGCTGTGAGATCGTCCCTGAATCTTTTCAAGGACTCAGCTTCGATGACATCTTCACCGAAGACAACAATCCTCCTTCTTTGCTCAGCCCTGCTGAGAGTATCTCTGATAAACCAACCTCTGAAGCACCCCTAAAATCTTCTTCACACCAAGATGATGTACGCATTGATGGAGATGATTTTGTGTTCGACATTCTCAACTCTTACTCTCTGGACGACTTGTACCAGCTGCTCGCTGAATCGCCTGAACAGAATAGCTCATCAGTTGATCATCATCAGGAAAGTTCCATGGTGATCCAAGGAAACGACAAGGATCTTTTCGATATTCTGGGGATCAATTCCCATGATTCTTCCTCGGTTAGTCTTGGAGGAGTCGGTGCAACGCCTCTGGATTTGCCGCAGAAAGGACTATTCTCTGAGCTCATAAGCACTAGCCTTAGCAACATCACTAGTTGTACTTCTCTCACAAATGTGCAAGACTGTTATTCTGGCCTGAATTCGAGCAAAAGACGGAAGCTTGAAACATCGCCAGCGCATAGCTCAAGCTGCTTCTTTCCGCAGTTGATGTCACAGGCGGAGACAGAAACACCTCCTCCTCTAAACCCTTGTGAACTGCAGAGGAGCCTATGGATCGATGAAGACAGGTCAAGCGTTACAGGTAACTGGAAGAAGCCTCACGAAGAAGGTGTGAAAAAGAAAAGAGCAAAAGCAGGAGAAAGCAGGAGGCCAAGGCCTAAAGACCGTCAGATGATACAAGACCGTATCAAGGAGCTACGAGGGATGATTCCAAATGGAGCAAAGGTAAACATCTTAATTAACCTTAATAAGAAATTGGCATTGAGACCACAAAATGATTGAATCTTGTGTGTATGTGTGTTTTAATTTGAACAGTGTAGCATTGATACGCTGCTTGATCTGACGATAAGACACATGGTGTTCATGCAAAGCATCGGCAAGTACGCAGACAAACTCAAACAGCCATACGAGCCTAAGGTGAGTTAGAAAATCTGTTGTTTTTTCCTTTTTGGGGATGATGGTTAGATGATTCAAATTGGCAATATATATGGCAACTGGTGAAGGAGAAGGAGAGAACATGGGCTTTGGAAGTGGGAGAGGATAAGTCGGTGGTATGTCCGATCATCGTGGAGGAGTTGAAGCCGCAGGGACAAATGCAGATAGAGATGGTGTGCGAGGAAAATGGGGATCAGTTTCTGGAGATTGCGGATGTGGTGAGAGGTTTGGGACTGAACATATTGAAAGGAGTGATGGAAACAAGACAGGGAAGGATATGGGCACACTTCATCGTCGAGGCAAAGCCACACATCACAAGGCTTCAACTCTTTTACTCACTTGTTCACCTCTTTCAACAACAACAAGAAGAAAACCACACTCCTTTTCTTCCCAATCAAACCAACTATCATGACTAATAGGAGGACTCACTCACTTTTTTTTTATGTTTTGTTTTGTTTTTCGGTATAATTTGAGTGATGGATCAAAAGAAATGTGTTGATAGCTGAGTACAGTAGTAGTTGTTCTACCATTTGTAGAAGAAACATTACATGAAAGATTGTTTGGGCTATAAAGCATTGAGGGGTGTGTAAGGACCAAAGAAGACCGATTTATAAAGCATTGAGAGAGTGTGTGCATGTAAAGGGCAACAGCAGTTACAGGGGAGATGGTGGAAGTGCTTGAGCTGTCAAGACAAGAGGTCATTGTGATATCTGAGATGATAGATGACCTGATAATGAAGCTCAAGAAGGCTAACCGAAGCCCGCCTCATCATGGAAACCGTTCATATCAGTTGAGGGAATCGATGAAGTCAGACATATCAGCAGGCGACTACTATCCAGTCTCATCAAACGAGGGTTCAGGGCATGGCTTCAGCGCGGCAGAAGACTCTTTGATGGCCCCTTTTCTGGATTCGCCAAACGAACGCTCAGAGGATCTGAAGACGGAGCTGAATGTGATCGAATCACAATATAACCACTCGTTTCAACGACTCATGAGGCAGAGAGAGGAAGCTATAGAGAACGCAAAACGGAAGTGAATGAGTTTACACAAACAGCTTTGATTCCTTTATTTATAGTAGCCACAGTTTTGGGATTTGTTTGCTGCTCTGCGTCTCTATTTTTGTTTTGTTCAGTGCGTCGTCCCTTATATATTTTTCCTCACTTTCAAATTTTTCCTTTCTCGCCGCTTTGGTTTATGTAATGGCATTGCATGAGGAATTAGAATGAACGAATGAAAGGTCTTTGATGGTTAATAACTTCTGCTATTAAAAAGAGTTCCAAACGAAATGTGTTATTTTTTTATTAATTTAGTTTAGTGATTTAAATATATAATTTTTTAATATTGTATGGTGTTTTTTTTTTTTTTTTTTTTTTTGTCAACATAGCCTAGTGGCTTTAATATCTCCAATAATATATGGAATGCTGGGTTCGAACCCCAGACCTGGTGTAATGAATGCAGAGGTGGCTACCATTATGCCACATGATTCCTACATATTGTATGGTGTTAGATTTGAATATCATGTATAATAAATTTCAAAATTTCTTAGAATATAATTTTTCCACATTCATGGGTGTGTTTGATTTGAAAATTCAATTTACTCGCTTATTAAATTTAATGACGGTATATTAAATAAACATTTAAGAGATACTAGTAATAAATATCCAATGAGAAAAAGAAAGAACCAATCATTTTTGCTTTTGCGGACAAGAATATTTAAAAATGTGCCATTTCACATGATAGCACCGACGAAGACAGCGCAGGCCAGCGAAGAAACTACGATGGAGAAAACCGAAATGAGCGACGACGACGACGATTTCTGAGAGAGAGGGATCGAGCCAAAGGCGTTTTGGTAAGAGGGTGCGTCGGCATCGGCGGAATACGACGGAGACAAAGCGTCTGCTTCGGCGGAGTAAGTGCCGACGGAGACGAGGAGCTTCTGGTACTTTTGACAGTGGCCGGGATGTCCGCTGGTGAAGTAAAAGGTCCCGTTTTGGGTGAGGTTGAAGAGAGAGTTGCCGTCGTTCATGTACAAGATTGGATCTTTGGTGTTGCAGCTCTTGAAGTTGGAGGGCGTCACTTGAATCAGTGAATCTTCGCTTGGTGGGTACAGGAACACTGTTTCGTTGCACCAACCAATGATTTTAGAGATTTGAATCTTGAAGGAGAATGCTATTCTGATTGATCAATACTTACAGAGGGAGTCGCCGATCTTGAAAGAGTGAAATTTGGGATATTTGGAGTAGACTTTAGCATCAATTGGGATACCCCATGAGTCCAAGCCCCCAACTTTGTATTGCGTCGACGACACTTTACTAATCTCTTGTCCTAGCAGTATCATCACCTGCAAAAACAACACCATTACGCTGCTCAAGCTCATCATTCCCATCTTTCTCTTGATTGGTGAGTTTCGTTTCTGAGATCTCCCGAAAAGCTCATATAAATTGTGGTGAAGCAAGGAGAGTGAGGGAATGACGATTGTACCCCTGAGTATTGGGTCACATGGCCCGAAGTGTGCAATGTCGCATCGTATCAATACATACAATAGAAGGGTTTTTAATCAAAAAAATTATTTTTCAATAATATAGGTTTTGATTGGTAACACTTGCATAATCGTATAATAATAAAAAAATAAAAAAATTTGTAGAATAATTTAAAACCTATGGAATAATTTAAAACATGTAGAATGAGAAATTTACGGAATGAATTTTTTCTATGACTGGATAAGTTTGCAAAATAGCGAAATAAAAATTATCTTAAATAAAATTTTACTATATTTATAATTAAGCTAATTATTATAAAAAAAAAATTATTAAATATTATTATAAAAATTTAATTTTTTTATTGTAATTAGTTAATTTATTCTTAGTATATTTATAATAGATACATTAATATCTTATGAAGTTGAAAAATTAATATTATAGTTTTATTTATTACTCCTTTTGTTTTATTATATAAGATGTTTAAATTTTTTTTGTTCTAATTTATTATTTTTATAAAATTTTTATGTAAATTTGTATGTATTTAATATAGTGTGACTATTAATATTTTTAAATACTTTTTTTATTGATTTGAATGTTATAACTAAATATTTTAAATAATTTTATGTAAAAAACTATATTTATAATTTAAAAATTTATTAGTATCTGTTTAGAATTCAAAAATATTATTATTAAGTAACTAAATAATTATAAAAAATTCATTCCGCAAAAAATCATCTTCGTACTCATTTTTTGTTTAATGAACATTTTTTTATATTTTCTGTTAGCGAAAACGCAGACTTGAGTTTTTAATTTTTTTTTTCTATTCTGCAAATTTTGTTTGATTGATAAAATAGTTTTGAAATCCCATTTTGTTAAATCAATCAGGACCCTGTGTATTGTTCAACGTGGCCACCATGTCTTAAAATAAGGCGCGGTTCCAAAAATTTATTTATTTAAAATTGCAATTTTCACCACATTGAAAGTTTGAAACAAAGACAATCCGTAGCCTAAATTTAAATTCAGTTTGAACCACAACATCAAAGTGAAAGAGTTTGTGCTTTCATTTTCACACCAAGCCTATATCGACTATTAAAGATTGTTTTCTCACAAATAAAGATTGAAAGAAGAATAATGGCCAAAGCACAAATACGCTGATTGAGAGTGTTGGCTACATCTGGTGAAAGCACAAAATCCAAATATAACTATAGAAATATATATATGGGTTTAGGGTTTTGAGTGGAAAGCTTTATGATTGAAGGACCAATGCATCAAGAGAAGTAGAAAATCATCGAGAGAAAGAAGCCGTCTGAGCAACGGCGTTTACTCTTTTTTTATGTCACCCATCGGTGATGGAACGTTGGTTATTATGGGTTTAGAGTGGAAGGCCTTATGATTGAAGGACCAATGCATCAAGAGAAGTAGAAAATCATCGAGAGAAAGAAGCCGTCTGAGCAACGGCGTTTACTCTTTTTTTTGTCATCCATCGGTGATGGAACGTTGGTTATTATGGGTTTAGAGTGGAAGGCCTTATGACTGAAGGACCAATGCATCAAGAGAAGTAGAAAATCATCGAGAGAAAGAAGCCATCTGAGCAACGACGTTTACTCTCTTTTTTTTTTATGTCATCGGTGATGGAACATTGGTTATGGGTTTAGAGGGTCAGCTTCCGAGGTCATCTCCTTTGCTGCTGACCACTCTTGTGATCCTGCAATGGTAACAGTTTGCATTAGAGTCACCAGTCGGTCCTCAAGATGATCAGATCAAAGATGTTCATGACTGGATATTAACATTTACGGTTACATTCACTTTCTAGATAATGCTTTCAGTGTACGATGAGAATGCATGCAAACGTATGATGAAAGAATCTATAAGCATGCTAAAAATTAAAGGCAATGTTCACCCGTTAGAAATTAATGACCCCCAGAATTTGATTGGAGCAGATATCATGTCCATGATAGAATATTCCAAAATCCGCTAGTTACTTTCTATGACCCAATCAAGCGTGTGTACCACTTGACTTTTTCATTCCCATTAAACTATTTCGTAAGTAATGTCAAAAGACTTACTTGATTTGTGGATCTCGGCTACAATCATCAATCTCCTCTGCAATATAGAGGCCACAAAAAGGAATACAGAGCACATCCCAAACATCACGGTCATTGGAAACGCATCAACCTTTAGCATACAAAGAACAGAAAAACTCGTTAAGTCCATGGCAATACGTATTTCATGTACCAGTTTGCACCCAAAAGAAGAATCGATAATGAATGAATAACCTTTTTAAAAGTACTGCAAGTATCTAAGGGCTAGCACTAAGATACTACTCCTTGAATTTATATGGTGGGTATTGAATAAATAACTCTTAGATTGTACGGTAAGTATCTAAGGGATAGGAACTCATTCTAAACCATTATAAACGAAATAAACTCTAGATAGGCTCAGGCAGAATCTACACAAAAAGCTTGCAAGTTCAAGACACTAGGGATATGTATTTCAGAAGCTTAAAAATTGTGTGTTTACAAACAGAATGTTCCTTATTAGCAGTGCGAAAAAGCTGGATAAAATGAGAAGTGGAGCACTCACATTGTACAAAACAAGGCAGACAAAGATGTTGAGTGGGATGCGGAAAAAATTCATGATGGTGCTTCTGGCTTCCTCTGGAATGTATTGCGATCTCATCTTCATTATAGATGGCCAGAATATTCCTACGCACGCTTCAAATGTGCAGAAACCCATTAGCTGAATGCAACCAGAGAATGAAATGCTTCCACCTTTTACACCTGAGGGTGCCACCAAGAACTGTTCCAATGGAAACTGGGAAGTTATATATAATACTCGTTGAATATGGAAAGTAAATAATCGGTAAAGATGGATAGCATACGCTTGTTACGACAGGAAGCATCAGAGCTGCAGAAGATATCACGAAAACGATCTGCATATAGCTCTCTACTTTTGGAGACGAGTGTCCAAGCAAACGAGATGCAATGGAGCTGCCAAGCATTGAAGCCAGCATGAAAGTAGCAAATATGAAACCATGTGGGATGTCCTCATCATTTGGGCTTAAAGCAGGAGTCCAGAGAAACACAAAGGTGTACATGGAGCCTTCAAAGAGAGACTGTATAGCACCAAGTAGTGCGATCTTCTCATCTGATTCGATAAGAAAAGAAAAAAAAGGGGGTTAGTGGAACAAAGGTAGAAGCAATATGTGAAACTAAAAGCAGGCAAGGTAAGAGATTGATACCAGAAGCAATGGCATAGGCAGCGTTCTTGAACTGGGTAAGAAGGTCTTTGTTATCGGAAGGATCTCCATAGTTTTCAGACCATGATGACATAATGACGGCCATACCGATAGCAAGGAAGCAAGCAGCAGCGTCGAAAGGAGCAACAGGGCCGAGGGAGAGAGAGTCAACAAGGAAATTGCCAAAGAGACCAGCAATGATGGCGACTAAGCCATTGCCAAGGAAAATGGCCTTGGAGAAAGTGACAGAGAGCCATTGCTGCTCGAAGGCTCGCTTGTTGTGCTCAGCAACAAGCCAAGACTCGAAGGCGGAAAAGAGGAGAGAAGTGGCGATACCACCGAGAACACGACCAAGCATCAAAACTTTGTACTGGGGAGAATGTTTGGTGATGCAGCTGAGAATATAGGTAATACAGTAGGTGATAGAAGCTCGCTTCCGACCCCTAAAGGAGAGAAACTATTAAGAAGAAGACGAGAGGAAGAAGCTAAATCAATAACAATAGAAGAAAGGGAAAGGGATGAAGATGCTCCTAACTGTTTGTCGGCAAGAGATCCGACAATGGTCCCAAACAACATGGAAGATCCAAAACCGGCAATAAAGAGCTGACCGATCTCTCCCTTTCCGAAGCCATAAGTACTGTAGAGGTAGTACACATACGGACCCTGCAACCAGTCCCCAGCTAAAACGAGACAAATACGGAACAAACAACAAGAGGCATTTTCGAATCAAATCACCGATTTACTTCCAGTTAAGGATCAGAGCCAAAACCAAATCAAAAATCGAAAAGAAAAAAAAAGGAGATCTAGGAGGAGCGAACCCATCATGAGAGAGTAAACGAGGAGATAGTTGTTCTTGAAGGAGTTGAAGGCGGAGGAGGTGTTGATGCGATCTTTGTTCGATTTGCTGAGCTCCAAGCCGGCCACGATCGCTGCAAGGCCACCGAACACCACCAAGTAGAAGATTTCCATTGGATCTCGCTTTGCCACAGAGAGGAGAAATATGAGAAAATTGTGATTTGTTTTGTATACTGCTCTCTTCACTGAGATTTCATTTTAAACCTTTTTTATTATTTTTTACTTTTTTATATTAAAAATCTTATTATATAGACTCTCCAATTATCACACATGGTGACAAAAAAAAACTTTTTTTTCTAGGCTATTACTATATAACAATTAAATCTTTTTTTGCTAACAATGTGGATATAGATTCTAAACATGTATATCTAACCAAATCTACCCTAGCCGATGAAAATTTGTGTAATAAATTATCCACCCTTTTATTTATTATCTTTTATATTTTTATTACAAACTTAAATTATTAAAAGAAAATACTAAACTATCTTCTTTCAAAAACTATCATTATCCACTTAATTTCTGAGATTCACTATGAATCAATTTCTAATATACTCTTAAATCTTAGGTGATGTTCTGAAATACTTCTTTTTAAATTATAATATAGAAAATTACGATTTTGTCCTTTTTATGGGTTTTATATTAATATATGTAATACATTTTCAACAAAAACATGTCGGTATAGATGGTAGCGCATTCTTATTATGACTTTGAGGATGCGGGTTCGAAACCCAGTATATGCAGAATTGTTACTTAAATATGTGCGTGAGATGATGGTGCTTGGGTTCCGGGGAATGCGTGTGACACCCCTAGGTATTTAGGGTTTAGTTTTCATATACACATAGGGGTATTTTTGTCTTTCCAAAAATTGGTGTTTGGGTTCCGGGGAATGCGTGTGACACCCGTAGGTATTTAGGGTTTAGTTTTCATATACACATAGGGGTATTTTTGTCTTTCCAAAAATTGAAGAGTATTTGAGAAATAAGGAGAGTAAGTTAGAAAAACTCTCCACAAATGAGAGTATATTAGAAATCAACTCACTCACTATTTCTCAGATTCTTAATTTTATTTTTATGCCAATTTTGTTCTCTAATTAATTGTAACAAAATTTATTAAGCTTAGTAAACTTTTTTAATCAGGTCTGTGACTAGCTTCATCTGCTGCATGTCAAAAACATAGTTCGCAATGTGTTGGAGAATAATCTGACCATGATTGTCATCGCTCTATGATTCTGAAACTTGATTTCATCAAGGTAAACACTTGATTATCCTTCACATCTCTCTCTGCATTTTCCTCTAACACCATCCATCGATTTTCTTCAGGAATATGTGATGGGGTTGGATCATATCTTCAGCTATGCGGTCTTCTGGCTAAGCTAGCCATTGTTCCTGAAAACCAGAAATCAAAACGAAAAATCAGAAATGGTTTTGTAACCATTTTTAATTCTTTCAACATTAAAACCCAGAAATCAAAACAAAAAGAAAACACCAATTTCCTAATTAATCTTAACACTAAAATCATGGGAGAAAAAAAACAAAAAAAAAGTTGAAAAGCTTAGTACCGCATCCACGAAGCAAGCATTTTTAGGTGTACATCAACCATATAGTTGGCCGTTTGAAGAGCATTATCCAATCTCTCCGCCTTGGCATATGCATCCATCATTGCTCTGTATATAGAAAAATGGACGGACAAATTTCTATCTGGGGATAACTCAGTCAAGAGACTATAACACCCCCAGATTCACGAAGATAGGACATGTTACTTATTACTGCGACTAGATTTCTAACCCGAGGCTCTCAGATATGTTTGGAGAGTTCAAATTGAGCAACTAGTGCATTAGTTCCTACTTGTCCGCACTCGATGTTCCTTAACCCGGAGTGGGCTTCGTAGATGGTTGCCTGGCTGGGACTGGGACCCAATTATAGTTAAACACTTTTCTGAAAAACATCTTTTATACATTTCCAAAAGTTTATTACATAACCCGCATAGTCATAGTAACATGAAAACCATTCATGTTATATAGTACAAGTACAAAATCATACATCTTTTAGCAAAGGCCGGAGAAAATTTACATTGGTCCAAGCGTCAAGTTCTTCCTCCACTTGCTTGTCTTTGCCTACAAAAATGAGTTTGGATAAGCAATTAGTTTGCTTAGTGTGGTGGAAAGTAAATAACTATCTCAAACTCCCAAAAATAATCCACATCAAAGACACACAAATCATATACAACAATCACATTCATAATCTGAAACAATGTACAATTAACAGCGCATTCTAATGTTCCTAAAAAACGCTACGCAACCTTGACATATTCCTACCTATCTTTACCGTCGATTCCTAGCCATCGAGACTACAAAGACCGCAATACAAGACAGGCGGTTCCGACACGCAAATTTGGCAAATCACACCAGGATGGAGATTAGACACTCCTTTGCATGCGCGACACATAGCAATAGCGAATCTGATGGTAACCAATCAATCCCTGCATGCTTTTAACAAAAAATAACCAAATCGTATAATTATTGTGACATAACAATCATACCACACATCAACCAGGTTAAGCACCACTACATAGCAATAACAAACATGGTCACGAAACGAACATGTATCTCCTAAATCTAACAACAAAGAACATGCAACGTTCCTATCAACATAAACAAATCGTCACACACACATAACACACGCTTTGCTCTCTCATTTCTTGCCAGGGACATGCAACATAACCACGTCCTTCGTCGACATAACGGACCATTGCGCGGTGATAGATGCGATCGTCCAGGGTAGGACACAGGTCCTCTACTTTGAGTCGATGGCCAACCCGACGCTGACTGTTGCCAACACACCTGTGCTGAGCCGTATGACACAGGAGAAAGGCGTGACGGCGGTGGTGGACAACTCCTTGGCCCCCATGGTGCTGTCTCCGGCCAAACTTGGAGCAGGTGTGGTTCACAGTATTTATTTCTTTCCTGAATCATGCTTATCACTCTTTTTTTATAATTATTATTATATCTCAAAAGAGAACTTGTGATTTATTATTTGGTTAAAAAACTCAACTTAAATATTTCATTGTATCAGTATTTGGGAGATGTCTCTACATTCATCACATTTACATACTCACAAAGGATTGGACGCCCATTGCAGACGGCTCCATTCTTAGCCGCTAAACTACCCACCATAATGAAAAAGGAACAAAATAACAAGTTCTATTTTTGTTCATAATAAGAAGCAGTCACCGACATATGCAGAAGTAAATGGGTATAAAATGGTGATTAATTTGAAATAGTGGTAATTTGTGTTTGGTAATAATATATGTATATTTACTTAAACGAAGAAAGTTTAATTTAGTTTGAATATAGTTGAGGAGTAGTTGTGGATCTCCGCCAAATGAGCTCAAGCTCACGAGCGAATTCCTTCTGCCTCCCTACAACAATGGTGATGTGGTCTTTGTCGGGGACTATGTGGATTCTGGCACGTGGCACTTTCCTTTTGACACCGTAGCTGCACTCCACCGGAATCAGCTCATCCCGGCCGCCGTGGAAGACGGTGACGTCACAGTCCACGTTGTCACGGACATGGTCAAGATAAGCTTCTACCTTGGTCCCCGACCCGAAGATAATGTTGTGTAGTGTGTGCCACGATGCATTGTGTGTGTGACACAAGAACCCTTCTATTAAGTACGTCCGCATCCTGAATATATCATAAGCACCCGAATTATTCACCTTTTCCAATGCTTCTATCTATTATTAGTAGAGGCGAAAATACAATAATTTATGCGGCATGTAATTCATGTGCAATTATGTCACTATACAAGTTTCCTCACATCTCAAACGTTAATCTCAGGATGAAGACGAGATCCAAAGGTATCCGTCTAAATTATTTGCACTACGTCAGTCTAGTAGTAGGTAACTTATGAGTAGGTAGATACCTGTTTCTGGTGAGTAGCCTGGTGAGAAATTCCAACAAGTGGTGGTTTTTGCAAAGCACTAGACTGACGGTACGGCTAACGTGCTCGTACCAGCTGGCCACTGAGGCTCCAAAGGCCATCGGAGGCCACACTTCCTTGGGCGCCACTCTTCTCATCACATACTGCGTCGCTTGCACTCCCTTTGGCACCGAATAATATGGCTGCATTTCACATATAGTTCAATCACCTAATAATACTAATCAGGATGGATTAAGGACTACAACTAGGGAAATTATATAGTTAAATCATGACTCACAGGAGCCAATAGAGTGAGTGACTTGATGGCTCCTGGGTGTTTAACCGCGAGCGCAAGAGCCAAAATGCAGCCCAAGGAGTGAGCCACTAGGTGGAATGTCTTGAGTCTGAACTGCGAGATCACTGATCTTTCTATCATCTCTAAATGCTCTTTCAATGTATACAGCGAATCATTCGGCTTTGGACTTTTCCCGTACCCTAACAGATCCACTGCTAAAAACCTGTAATTCGATTTGGCTGAGTCTGAGAAGTTTGGGAACAGTGTCTCCGTCCAAAACGTGGATGATGATAAGAACCCATGTATGAACACTACGTTCTCTTTTACCTTGTTGTCTGCGCATTCAAAACTATATCAATTTAACCCAAAAAAGAACTTAATATTGTTACAAATAAGTAGTATTTCGGAATTTGGTTATATATTAGAGCATTTTTGTCTATTTTCTTTTTGAATTAATGGACACCTTTCTATATTTGAAGGTAATTCATAAAAATGATGATTTAATCATAATTAAATGCGGGTTTCCATTTATTTCAGTAACTAAGTATTTTTATTGTACTAATGTGAAACGGCTCAATAGAACGCATAACACACTTAATTAATAACGAAATTTTGTTCTTTGATTTAATCGTAAGGTAGCATTCTTTTGTAACCAAGAATAATTAAACTTTTTTGTTTCTCTGATTTGATCCTAAGGTAGCACTCTTTTGTAACCAAGAATAATTAACCTTTTTTCTCATGAGAATTTATTACTGCCCTTAGATGAGAATGCATGCTGCACAAGACACTAGAAAAACAGGACCAGGAAACATGGGACTGAGATAATTCACACAATCTATATTATGTAAAATTTAGAGCATTAAAAGGTGACTATGTACCTTTGGGTTGCTGGACATTGACAAAGAGAGAATGGCTGGAAGAGGAAAGCCAAGAAGTGCAGAATGTGCAATGGCAATCAGACCATCTTGGTGTTCTTTGCAACTTCTCGACCACCGTCGTATTCACGGTCAGTGATGTCATTTTAGTCGACGGTGATCTCTTCCTGGATTCATCACAGCATTCTACAGCATTTTTCTTGAAGCACTTCACCAGCTTAGTTAGTCTGGCGAGGAGTGAAGAACGTGAGTAGAGTGTGTCGGAGATCTCATCCAAATGGATCTTTGTCCTTGTAAGCGAGACCACCTTCGAGTACTCTCCTGATCTTTCTGAGACTATCATCTTTCCGCCTCTGTTAACTCCGGCCACCGCTGGTTTGGCCTGGGGCGGCGGACAACAGTAGCAGGATTTCCACTCCGACTCGAAGCAGAAATCAAGCGTCTTGTAGGTAAAACAAAGCAAGAAATCGACAATGTCGAGGATGAAGAAGACGAAGAAGCCCACGGTGCGGTTGAGCCACCGTGAAAAGCCCATGCTGTGGAGCTGAGTCTTGTGGAGGAGGGCATGTATGTATGTAAAAATGTATGTTGGTGATGTATGTAAGTGGGAGAGAGAAAATATTATAATACTTTGTTAATGAAGAGAGAGAGAGAGAACAGGTGACAGATAGATGAATTTATTGATCGCATTTAACATACATTGTTGGCCTAAATGAAGAAAATTGGGTGGCCGTTGAATCTTTTCGCAGCACTCGACCGGTGATGATCCATAATGCACATCCAGCACATACTAACACATTCTTTCTTTTTATTTTATTTTGTTTCAAAACTTCAGTACTTGGCAAACATGTGGTGTCCATTGGTCTGGTGACGATCCATAATGCCACTATAGCTACTTACACAACACAAAGTCAATCAAGTCACCATGCATGTAGGGTTCCTTTGCGTTTATGTTAAAGTTATGTTTTATTTAGAAAAGATTAGCAATTCTTTGACCAAAAATAAAAAATATTGTAACTCAAATTTCATTTACATTTCCAACTTGTACAAATATCTGATGAGAAAAAAATGTTTATATAGTGTCAAAGTAAAAATGTTTAATGTAAAGACTAACATGCTAAGTTTTCAATAATGATACTCCTATATATATATGCTTTGTTTGGTAAGACTTTTAATGAGGGGTTTGGCATTAAAAGACTTTTGGGGTCTGAATATATACGAGATCATAGGCGGAGAAGAGCTCAACTAAATATTCTAGACAAACTAGAAGAGCTCAACTAAATCTACATGAATATATACGAGATTATAATTGTTGTGAAACTGAAACTAATGAATACATCAAATCATTGAAGTAATTAATAGCAGATAGATGTAAATTGTAAATGTTGAGAGCGAAGAAGAACGAGATGTGATAAACATTGATGACATGTGGCCATTTTAACTCAAAGCCATCACTGATCTGAATGTCCACCGGCCCATCTAAACAGCTTCCTAGCTGACCCGTTTTTGGAAAATTCTATAATATGTATACACATTTTGCCAAGCCGCAATTTAAATAATTAGACTGTCAGTATACAGATATGGTATCGATGATCCATAAGGACGTGTGAGTGTGGTCTCAAACTGGTAATCTCAACTCTTTGCCCATTAATTATACTGACACCATTTTCTGTAATTAGATCTGTAATTCTGACGCGCGGGGGGGGGGGGGAGGGGAGGGGAGAATCTTAATGAAACAGAAATATTTGAGTGGATGTATGAGAAAAGATGATATATCGTAGTATGATATAAAAGTGAATCCATATGCTATGTTTAGAGTCAATACAAGGTTCAAAAGTCTTGCGTCACACATTAAAAAACAGTTTCAGATCCAATTTTTATAGCTATTAACCAAACAACCTGCTTGCTTCTAAGTTGCAACTAGATCCGACTACCACAAATTGATCGATGGATACATTTAGATCTATATATATATTTTTTTTTGTTAAACGGTTTCCTAATTTCTATTGATCTATATATTATTTTTCTCAAGCCTTATATTTTGTTTTTTTTTGCCTATTTAGTTATCCTAAATATTCCGGGCTTTTCCAATATATATACATATATATGTATAATATTATGTTGACAAAAATTTTGGTCAACGTCAAAATCAACCTCTTCCTATGTATCACCATAAATATGTTATGTTGCACAATTTGGTGGTCTAAGCACGGGAAGATTCAATATGTTTCTGATATCGCGCATACGTTTAATTAGGGTAAGTGAAATTAGCTAGATGTATGTAGTGTAAAGCTCAAACTCAACCATATGGAGTTGTTTCGATAGAGCAGAAGAATAAGTTGAATGTTGAGAACAAGAGTTAGCTACAACTGTAAGTTACAGACAAATGACACAAGCGTAATGCAGTGGTGGGCGACGACTGCCATAATTTATATGTACACCCCATTCCAACATTTAGCGTTAGAAACTATAATTGGTGTGGACTCAAAAAATTGAGTAACTAATAATAATACAAAAATGGTAGATTGAAAATGGTCAAAAGACTAAGAAGCCATAAATGCAATGTTGATGGAGTTCGGTAGGGAGCTATCTTCAATTTATTGTAATTTATTGTTTCACATCTTCTAAAACTTACTTGAAAATGCCCCTCCCTTTTATTATATTTATCCCCACTTTCTAATTATATAACCACTTACAGATTTACTTATCAAATAACTGTCATTCGTAGGAATCATGTGGCATAATGGTAGCCATCTCTGCATTCATTACACCAGGTCTGGGGTTCGAACCCAGCACCCCACATGTTTTTGGGGATATTAAAATCACTAGGTTGACAAAAAAAAAAAAAAAAAAAAAAAAAAGACTGTCATTCGATATTAGATTGGCCATCGAGATATCAAATCTACTGTCACTCGGTGTTTGATTGGCCATCGAGATATATACAACATACTTAAACCTCACAAGTCACAAGCAGACATTAAGGTATTATGTTTCACATTTAAGCTTTTTGAAATATGTACATATCCAAGCCCATTTAACATTTACTTGTGAGAATATAGGCTTCAGTGAATGGGCTTTGGAGAGCGTATCACAGCGTTAATGGACTATAGTCCACATAAATATACCAATGTTTTCGATTGGCAGCTTATGATGGGACTTCTGATCCACGAGCTTATCTAAAAGTTTTAGGAATGCCATGTAACATGTCCATTTGATTGAGGAAAATGATGTATGTAAAGACCAACTGAACTCCTTAGTTCATACGTAACAAAATTTCAGGAAGTCTTTTCAAAGGTATCGGTGGTAAAAGATGTCACTGTTCTAGCTGCATGCATTTTGGAATCACAATTTATAATTGAATGAACCAATAACAATCCATGATACATTTTCATCTTAGATCAGGATAATCTGCAGTGAAAAAAATGATGTTAAAACTCGACCTCCATATTAAGGGCATTCGTATCACATATACCCAAGTGAGTTTGGTACGTGCCAGCTATTAAAAAAAAAAAATTAATTGAAACGTCTCGTGAATATCAACAATCTCAAACGATTAATTAAAAATTTCAATAAATATATTCTTTTTATATTATTTTGATACTGAAATGAGTATCAAAGATGCGCGTGGTCTAAATCTTCCTCTTTTAATCCTTTTGCCTTTGTAAATAACTTTAATCTCGCCAATATCCTTTTCTTCATGCGTTTTTTGGTTCTCTTTGGCTAGAGTTTGCGCAAACTCAAGTACACATACAAAAGGAAATATATTATATATATGTTTTTAATACAATAACTAATAAATTTTGGTAGATTATCAATTTTTTTGAACGAAAAAAAAATCAAATTTTTAGTGTTTTTGAAGTTTTATAAAGTATTTGATTTTTTAGATAAAACTTAAATTAAATATTTTGGAGATTAGATAGCTTTCTGATGTTGGAAGTATTTCACTAGATTGAGATTTTTTTACATGGTTAGATCTTGCTCAAATGAGAACACAAGATAACTAAGGATGTTATCATTAAAAGTGCTTATTGAATATTGTATTTGAGAGAAGTTGATGTGATTTGGTTTTGGGTGAGTTTTTTGATGACTCTGGGTGAATTAGGATAATTGTGGTGATTCCGTTAAAACTATGAGAGTTCAATTTTTATGTTTTTAACTAAATCCCACCAAACCACCTTGAAATAATAACAAATCTCATAGTATTTATTATTTAAAATGTTTTCAATAACTTTAATTAGATTTTAAAGTAAATTTTAAAATCAAAAGTTCAATAACACTATTTTAAAATATTTTTAAAATTTATGTTTGAATAATAATAAATTTGTCATTTTAATACAAATCACTCTAAATCTTTTCAAATTATAAATTAAATACACCCCCTTAACCTACAAATAGTTTGAGACATCTTATAATAAAATATAAAAATACTGCTTCAAATATTGAAAACTAATATGTTTGACGTTGAAGTAGAGTAAGTTGGAAACATGAAACTGATCGACCGAGTGATCAACAAACTTACCAGATTTACTCAGATTTGTGCATATTTCCAAGGTAAAATCCTACGCACATCTCCTACCTATAAAAAGACAAATCCATGAAATTTGTCAAATACTCGGGTTTAACAAATTTCCAATTAAAATTATATAAAAACTTAAGTAAATTATTATTTTTTCATAATTTTTATTTAAGAATTTTGAGTGAAGGTCATGACTTTGTTACTCCATATAGATAAAATTTCTGAACCGTCTTTTCCTAATTCTCTTTTATATGATTATGTATTGTTCGCCATCTCTGTGTTTCTAATCTATGATCATGATTGAATAATTTTATTGTTGGGTTTATGTTGGGTCTATGTTGGGTCAGTATTAAACTCATGAAATGCAACCCAGTCTCATTAGAGAATCATCAACTTTGATATTCATAAGAGTATCATTAGATTAGTTTAATATTAAAATTAATAATAATTTACTCTATGAAACTTAGTTAGAAACTTTGAAAATTTAACTCTGCAATGGTGAGTTTATCACTAGTCTCATAAAAAAATAATAACGTGAATAAAACTAAAATCTACAAGAATCTTCTCTGAATTTGCAAGATATATAATTCTAATTACAAAACAAACCTAAAAATAAATTGACTGAACTATTCGTGCAAAAACATTTAGCAGCATCATTTTATCTATTATTCATATTTAGTGAGATTAGAAATTGAACGAGGGAATAAAAACCGTAGCCTATGGAAACAAAGTTGGAGAGAGAGAAGACTGATTTACGATGCTCCGGCGGTTCTATGCAGCAATGGAGAAAGGCCACTAAACAGAGGGAGATGACGAGGATGAAAACTATAGTGGAGAAGAAGAAGAAAGAGAAGAATGAGAAGAAAGAGAAGAAAAATTAGACGAAGAGACCGAAGGCGAGACGTCTCACGGATCTCTCCCGGTTGAGACATCTCATGGAGTATCTATTTTTTTTTTCTTTTTTTTCTTTATTTTTAAATTAATTTATGAGTTGAGACGCTGATAAGCTTATCAGTGGTCTTAGCTGTTGATTAGAATCAAATTAGCCACGTTAAAAGGAAATGGTTAATGCCCCTTAAACTCATTAACCGCATACATCTAAATAAGTACATGAAGGTCTACCATAAATTAAAATCTAGACATGTACCACCGACAAGTCCATCTCGGACGAACCACTTGTGATGCTTGACGCGACCACGTTTTCACCCTTGCCCACGGCTCTTACACTCTCTATCAACTCGTTTGTTCTTCCGACAATATCTGCAACAGCTCTTCCGTGTCGTCTATGACCAGCTTCACTTTCCATATTTCACCTTTGTTGCTCATACGCTTCCTCCTCGTCTTCTTCTCCTTCAGTTGGGTCCTTGTGTAGATATTTCTTGAAACGACGTCTGTGTGTGATCTCTTCAGCACCTTGTGGTTGTAATTCAAAGACAGCCTGTACGGAGTTATCGCTGGCAAGGACTCGCTGTTGGATCTCACGTGGCACTTTCTGACAAGAGTCTTTAACTCGTCGGAGACAATCTTGGGCAAGAGATAGTATGACTGACCGGGGACGAGGTGTTGGTGGTGAGGCAGGGGTTTCCAGAGGATTCTGAAAAGGATGATCAGAGGCGGAGATTATAATATTTCCCAGATGGACTTGTCGGTGGTACAAATAGTATATATTCATGTAGATTTAGTTGAAAATTCGAGGGACACTGAGCCTGCTGTGACGGGGGAGAACAACTCGAGAACTTCACCGTCGGATTTTATGACTTTGATTGGTAAGTCTTCCTCGTCGCCTACCCCTCCTAATAAACAGTTCCCCATGCTCGACTTGT
This sequence comes from Streptanthus diversifolius, assembly GCA_039880935.1. Taxonomy (NCBI): domain Eukaryota; kingdom Viridiplantae; phylum Streptophyta; class Magnoliopsida; order Brassicales; family Brassicaceae; genus Streptanthus; species Streptanthus diversifolius. The sequence continues at coordinate 25,457,067 of JAXGFM010000012.1, forward strand.
ATGCTCTTCTTGCGTAGCTACTCCGTGCTGTCTAGTGTCTAATATTTATTGTCTAATTTAGTCATTCTAAACGTCGTTGACGGTGAGATAGTGAGAGCTTTCCTGATAATGCTTCTTATTTTAATAGAAAGATGAGACAAACTATGTGAACACAAAAGCCGCATACATCAAAGGAAAATGAGGTGGAATCTTCCATTGCTTTTGTTTTTTGTTTTTTTAAACCGCATTCTTATATGGAGAGTTTGAGAAGAATTATATATTTTACAACCCAAAAGATTCGAAAAGCAAGGATAAAAACATATATAAGTTTCAAAATTTACTGACTAAAACAAGCTCATAGAACTTGAAATATAAAGCTAAATCAGATCATAAAGGAATTGAGTTCAGAAAATGCACTTAACAAAACTCTATATAATAGAAAAAGAAGGGAGCCAGATTTCTCATCATTGCAGTATATGTAGATGATATCTTTGTCACTGGGAACACTCTCATGATCATTACAGACTTCAAGCGAGACGTGGTGGCAAAGAAGTTTGAAATGTCAGACCTTGGAAAACTGACATACTATGTAGGGATCGAGAACATCAATATCCAAATAGTATTGAGATAAAACAAGAAGAGTATGCAAGGAAAATCCTAAAGGAAGCAGAGATGGAGAACTGCAAATCCAACTCATGTTCCAATGGAATTTAGTCTAAAAACGCCAAAAGCTCACGAAAAAACAGAGATTGATGCACAAAGTACAGAAGATTTGTTGGCTGTCTAAGGTATTTGCTCCATTCATGACCCGATTTAGCCTATGCAGTGGGCATTGCTAGCAGGTACATGCAATAACTTCGTGAATCTCATGGAGCAGTCATGAAACAGCTCATGAGGTATCTCCAAGGAACATTATGGTTTGAAGTTTGAGCGTGGTGGTGAGAAGAAGATCATGGGATATAGCGACAGCAACCACAACGTTGATGAAGATGATGGCAAAAGCACGATGGGACACATATTCTACTTTGCTGGTTCACCAATCATATGGTGCTCTCAGGAGCAAAACACTGTAACACATTTATCATGTGAAGTTGAATTCATGGTGGATACTGAAGCAGCTAAATAAGATATATGGCTTCAAGACTTACTCAGCGAAATCACTAGAAAACCATGTGAGAAGGTCATCATCCGCATTGACAACAAGAGCGTCATTGCCCTCACACAAAATCCAGTTTTCCATAGGAAGCAAGCACATCCACGAAATGTACCATTTCATCTGAGAATGCATTGAAAAAGAACATGAGGAGGTGGAGCACATACAAGGAGAAAACCAAAAGATCGACATTCTAACGAAAACACTCACTAGAATCCAGTTCAAGCAAATGAGAAGTCTACTTGGAGTTCAAGATCTTCAAAGACTAACTTGAAGATTAAGGGAGGGAGTTTGTTGGATATAATCTTAAGTTAGCCTTTAGATCAAGTAATCCAAGTTTGGGATAATGATGATATAAGAGTTGTGATAAGATTAAAGAAAGATTGAAGTTATTAGAAATTATCTAATGCTAAGATTTAGGAGCTTTCTAAGATGAGTAAGGTTCCTATATAAACACATCAAACCGAGTATGTAAGGTGTGTGGAACTGTTTTAGGTTTTGAGTTTGAGTTTCCTAAAGCAAGTGTGATTAATAAGAGAGCAATTCTAATTACTCTGTTTCGGTTCTGCAACTTTACTAGAGGTACTGCATATCTTAATCGAACTGCGTAACCTAGATTTGGTTCAACAGGGAGAGAAGCAGTGGTCAGTGAATTCATAAACCCAAAGGAGAGTGACAAGGCAGTCCATGAGAGGGTGACAGAGATAACAGAAGGAGGAGGAGTGGAGTACAGCTTCGAGTGTGCGGGAAGCATCGAAGCACTTCGAGAGGCCTTTTTGTCTACAAACTCGGGACTCGGGAGTGGGAGTGACAGTGTTTCTTGGCGTTCACGCAAGCCCACAGCTTCTCTCTATCCATCCCATGGAGCTCTTCCAGGGCAGATCCATCACAGCCTCTGTTTTTGGAGGCTTCAAACCCAAAACCCAATTGCCTCCAAGGTGTGCTCAATCTCGACCTCTTCATCTCCCACCAGCTTCCATTCCACGATATCAACCAAGCTATGCAGGTGCTCCACCAAGGCAAGGCTCTCCGCTGCCTTCAACGCCTCTGATCATCCTTTTCATAATCTAATTGTTGTCATGATGATCGTTTTTCTTTTAGCATTGAGAGTTGCTTCCTTATTGACATGGGTTCACTCCCACTCCCACACTTCATTCATAATAATGGGATGAGATGCGAAACCCAGAACTATTTTAATTATTTCCAATCTCTATCCAACCAATAAAGGCCAGAGTCGAGCGAAAGAAGGGATTAAAGTCCTTCAGAGAAGCACAATCATAGTGGCCATGGAACTCCATTTGTTCTCTCTTTAAATCCAACGGGTTGACCACCACTAACTCTATATTCAAATTATAAATGTGACCATTTTTGGATTCAGTTCCTCCAATACAAGCTACCTAGCGGATAACATAAAGTATATGGTGAAAAAACAAAACAATTAGTATTAGGGATATGAAGCAATTGGGGTACTTTTTCCAAGGGCCTACACGAGCCGACCCATTTGGCCTATAAACCTCAAGAAGAGGAGCTGGGATCGAGATCCCAATGCTTGGTACAACTATTTGTTTTTATGATATGATTTTCAAAATTTTCTAATTAAACGAAAATGATGAGAGAAGGTTAGTCTATAGAAGGAGCAAAGAAAGTTAAACGTGACGATTTCCTTTATCACAGGCTATCACAATCATTTTAAGACCTTCCACTTGTATTTGTTTTCTAATCTCCATGACTTTCACTTCATCAGAAGCTTGGACAAGAAAAGGTTTGATATGGTTATTAGCGCAGCGTGGAATCGTCCTTCTGCGCTCTCAGAAATCCAACACTGAGAGAATTAACTCTCGCTTCTTTTTCTCTTTGCTATTACATGATTGATACATTCACCAAGGCTAAAGAGACGGCCTTTCTTTCACTATTCAAATTGCAAAGGGAGAGAGACCCTCTCACCTCTTCCATCATTCGCTCCCTGTCTGCTTACGTGTACACACTCTCCTACATCCTTTTTCCCATTCTTGCAAACCTTCTGGCTACTCCGAATATCACCGCCTTTGTCAACAGCCCTTTGTCCAGTGTGCATGCAAGCGCAATCGCCCCTCCCACCACCAGTATCTTTGGCATGTTTTTCCCAGTCGGTTTCTCTCCTGTAACCTCTGCTGTCGAATCCCTCTCATTCATGAACTCCTCCGCACTCACTTTGGTGTTGATTTGAGCCATCAATGCGCTGGGTGATAAACCTGCTCCTGCTGCTTTGGCCATCTGATATGCACGTAAGCCTGGCTCTATTTTCTTAACTGCACCCCACATCCCCTGTCTCACCCCGAGCTTTGCTATCTCCCACGGTATTCCCATATTTTCATGGTGAAAAAGTAGGACCTCACACGATGTCATCTCACCATTCCCTCTTTTCGATTCAACTACACAATGATAAATATATCCAGTTTGGAAATTATATAACAGCAACTGTATAACATAGACAACTTGAAAAAGTAGATGACATTCGTACTACCTGCACGGATGCACCAGCTCGAATAGTATAAGTCGACACGCCGTGGCTTGCTTTGTCGTGGTACAGAGGGGTTTTTTACTCCCTGAAACATGTACAAGAGAATGACCAAGACTGACTGACTATAGACACATGGAAAGAGTGAAGATTGCATCAACAATAAATCCATATCCACAAGAAGAACACATATACTGCACGGATCTAATACCTCCACTAGTTGGAGTTTTTGATAATTAACTAAACTGGTAGTGAATGCAAATACCTTGGTAATGCAGTAGAAGACTCGGCCCGCATCCCATATTCGACGGCCTATAATATACTCCCTGTCGCTACAAAAGAAGGGGAACTGCAATAGCAGAGGCAAAGTCCAAAGTCAAGAGAGGGGAAAGGAAGAACAGCTAGGTAGCTAAGAAGAGTGTGTGTCTACCTTGCGGACCCATTGCACAACCATAGTGCCCGTGTCCCTGCAAGCCTCTAGTGTAGAAGAAAACAAAAGCATATCATCCCACTTGGAACGGAACTCATCATCCCAAAAGAAGTCCCTCACCATCTCGGGAGTGGCATCCTCAAACACAGTTCTGCTACGGTACTGGGGTGGCCCATTCTGGCATCATCATCATCCAAAATGCTATAACATACTTGTTCACAGAGTATGTGTGTGTGTGAATTGAAACAAACTTAGAAAGGGTACCTTAGGGTCTCGCCTCCAAGCTTGATAAGAGAAGGTTGGAGTTGAGCGATCCATCATCTGAATCCAAGGAGGACCGCCATCTTTGACCTCAACCAACTTCCATAGATGCCTAAAATCATCTTCAGTGACAAACCCAGATTTCTCTTTCTCAGTCTGGGGAGGAGGGCTGCACAAAGCAGAGCAGAGCTGTTGTTATTAAGCAGAGGGAGGGAGAGAAGAAAAGGATGCCAAAGAGTGGGAATTGGGAATCAAATTACCTGGTAAAAGAGTGGGAATTGCTTCTAAGGATGGAAGTGGGAAGCTGCAACTTGAAGAAGCTGAAGAATTTATCAGACGAAGAGAGTTTATCATCTCCGGCGAGATACGCCCACTTGGGCCTCCATACCCAACCCACCAAAACCCCGACAGACACAGCAATCCAAAGCGGCGCTACAAAAACTAAGAGGGTCTGAGACTCGGGGAACAAAGAACTCAATCCCATCTTCTTTCTTCACCACCCAAACCCTCGTTATCAAGATGATTAGGCGTCAAAGCGCAGTGATTGGTCGAGGGCTCGGGGCTTGTGGGAGGGGGAAGTCGAGCAGAGAGACAGAGGAGATTGAAGGAGAGAATAAGAGAGAGGGAGAGAGAGGGAGAGGGAAAGAGGGAGAGGATAAGGATTAGGATTTGGGAGAGACGATGGGATTACTGTAGGCCCGATTTTGGTCCTTCGATGCAATCTTTTCTCTCTTACACACCCTCTAGTTTCGTTCCTATACAATTTCTCTGACCATTTATACATTTATTTGTTATAAATTTTTCTTTTTTTCCCCTAAGAAAAGTGGATAAACAAATAAAAGTTTATACTGCCTGTGTGTGCCACGTGTTTTGTCATTTCTATTCTGTGGTCGCCGCATCTTTTGCTTTTTTTTGCCCTTTCCTCCTCATTTCGTTTTCTTACTTTGTATGCTCTTACAATTTGTTTACCAATCCAATAAAAGGAAATCCTTCTTGTAAAAACAACTTCATTTTGTGTTACCAACGAAAATTTTATGTCTAAATCCAATTTCAACCATTCTGGTTTTTGCATCCACATAAGTACTGGGTTTCGATTTTGTGTGTTTGTTATTCGTCTCAAACACACGAAACATGTCGCTGCCAAAGCAAGTGTGTTTAATGATGACAACTAATAAAACTTTATAATTAACAGACTATAGGACTGACCACCCATATTGAGAAAGACAATTGGGAGGAAACAGGAAAGCGCGGGTTGGAACTTTACCTTTGAAATCCACATGAGTTTGATAAAGGTTAATGATAAAAAAACCTGCACGTGTTTTTCATTGTTCACTTGTCAATGTCATACTTGTACGACCAGAAAAATGAACAGAGTCTATTGTTTACACTAGCATGGACGGTCGGTAAATGATCAGTCCCGTATCTATACGAAGTGGAGATGATTAGTGCTGTTACTGCTGCGGATTTGTTTGGTAATCTATCATTGTCATACTGGTAACCGATATGCTGACTTTTTTTTATTGTGATGCACTCGCTCAAGAAGAAAAAAACTTTTTTCAAGTCAGGCCTAAAAAAAATCAGGGCCTAAAGTAAAGGCAAATGCTGAAAATATAATTTTTAAATACATTTGGTCCATTTTTCTTTTTGATAAATGCTTCTTTTTTTTAATAAAAACGAAGTTTGGGCCATTTTTATTTATTGTGATGCACTCACTCATGAACAAAAACCTTTTTTCAGGCCAGACCCAAACTAAATCAGGGCTTTTGGGAACAAAATTAAAAGAATATCCTGAGAATATCATTTTAAAACACATTTGGGCTATTTCTCTTTTTAAATAAATATTTATTTTCTTAAAAAAACGAAGTATTATTTAGGGTTTAGGGTTTAGGGTTTAGGGTTTAGGGTTTAGGGTTTAGGGTTTAGGGTTTAGGGTTTAGGGTTTAGGGTTTAGGGTTTAGGGTTTAGGGTTTAGGGTTTAGGGTTTAGGGTTTAGGGTTTAGGGTTTAGGGTTTAGGGTTTAGGGTTTAGGGTTTAGGGTTTAGGGTTTAGGGTTTAGGGTTTAGGGTTTAGGGTTTAGGGTTTAGGGTTTAGGGTTTAGGGTTTAGGGTTTAGGGTTTAGGGTTTAGGGTTTAGGGTTTAGGGTTTAGGGTTTAGGGTTTAGGGTTTAGGGTTTAGGGTTTAGGGTTTAGGGTTTAGGGTTTAGGGTTTAGGGTTTAGGGTTTAGGGTTTAGGGTTTAGGGTTTAGGGTTTAGGGTTTAGGGTTTAGGGTTTAGGGTTTAGGGTTTAGGGTTTAGGGTTTAGGGTTTAGGGTTTAGGGTTTAGGGTTTAGGGTTTAGGGTTTAGGGTTTAGGGTTTAGGGTTTAGGGTTTAGGGTTTAGGGTTTAGGGTTTAGGGTTTAGGGTTTAGGGTTTAGGGTTTAGGGTTTAGGGTTTAGGGTTTAGGGTTTAGGGTTTAGGGTTTAGGGTTTAGGGTTTAGGGTTTAGGGTTTAGGGTTTAGGGTTTAGGGTTTAGGGTTTAGGGTTTAGGGTTTAGGGTTTAGGGTTTAGGGTTTAGGGTTTAGGGTTTAGGGTTTAGGGTTTAGGGTTTAGGGTTTAGGGTTTAGGGTTTAGGGTTTAGGGTTTAGGGTTTAGGGTTTAGGGTTTAGGGTTTAGGGTTTAGGGTTTAGGGTTTAGGGTTTAGGGTTTAGGGTTTAGGGTTTAGGGTTTAGGGTTTAGGGTTTAGGGTTTAGGGTTTAGGGTTTAGGGTTTAGGGTTTAGGGTTTAGGGTTTAGGGTTTAGGGTTTAGGGTTTAGGGTTTAGGGTTTAGGGTTTAGGGTTTAGGGTTTAGGGTTTAGGGTTTAGGGTTTAGGGTTTAGGGTTTAGGGTTTAGGGTTTAGGGTTTAGGGTTTAGGGTTTAGGGTTTAGGGTTTAGGGTTTAGGGTTTAGGGTTTAGGGTTTAGGGTTTAGGGTTTAGGGTTTAGGGTTTAGGGTTTAGGGTTTAGGGTTTAGGGTTTAGGGTTTAGGGTTTAGGGTTTAGGGTTTAGGGTTTAGGGTTTAGGGTTTAGGGTTTAGGGTTTAGGGTTTAGGGTTTAGGGTTTAGGGTTTAGGGTTTAGGGTTTAGGGTTTAGGGTTTAGGGTTTAGGGTTTAGGGTTTAGGGTTTAGGGTTTAGGGTTTAGGGTTTAGGGTTTAGGGTTTAGGGTTTAGGGTTTAGGGTTTAGGGTTTAGGGTTTAGGGTTTAGGGTTTAGGGTTTAGGGTTTAGGGTTTAGGGTTTAGGGTTTAGGGTTTAGGGTTTAGGGTTTAGGGTTTAGGGTTTAGGGTTTAGGGTTTAGGGTTTAGGGTTTAGGGTTTAGGGTTTAGGGTTTAGGGTTTAGGGTTTAGGGTTTAGGGTTTAGGGTTTAGGGTTTAGGGTTTAGGGTTTAGGGTTTAGGGTTTAGGGTTTAGGGTTTAGGGTTTAGGGTTTAGGGTTTAGGGTTTAGGGTTTAGGGTTTAGGGTTTAGGGTTTAGGGTTTAGGGTTTAGGGTTTAGGGTTTAGGGTTTAGGGTTTAGGGTTTAGGGTTTAGGGTTTAGGGTTTAGGGTTTAGGGTTTAGGGTTTAGGGTTTAGGGTTTAGGGTTTAGGGTTTAGGGTTTAGGGTT